>CM043317.1:20751980-21951980 GCA_023736055.1 Quercus glauca
TTGGAGATGCAGGATACTATCTTAAGTCCAGATCCTCGATGGTCAAGCTTTTCTCGTGCCTCCCAATATCTAACAAGGGTATGAAGGATGACTTCCTGACAACCTCAAAGGATTGGCACGACGGTCTTCACTACCCTATTCGGGAGGGAGAGCTAGGTAGGGTGCCTTAAACTTAGGTTTCACTTTTTTTTTCTTTACACGGGCATTAGTCTGACAATTTCATCACTATCTTTTTTCTTTTAGTATCCTGTTTACTTCTGATAGATGGGTCTGTTATCCTAACCATGTTTTTGCTTCTCGGATGTTTTTGCAGATAAAGATACGTAGGTCCTAACCACAACCTCATCAACTTCACCGGTCTTAACAAGGTGCTAAGGTCAGAAGTGTTAATGAGTGAAGATAGGCAATTGCGAGCCGTCCACCTCATACTTGATTTCGAGCCCTTGTTAACTTAATTTCAGGACATGGGCCACGCGATAAAGGCAGGGGATCCTCGACTAGCACGGATTGATGTTTTTGTGCCTGGTTTTCTAGCCCGAGAAGACCTCCTACTAGTTAAGTTGCCTTTCCACCGCTCTCCCCAGGAGGTAGCTACCCTGAAGGAAGAAACAGCCTCCTTACGCCTATCCCTTGAGGCTGAGATTGACCAATTCCACCTCGAAGAGGACAGGGAGGAACAGGGAGAACTTATAATCCATCTCTTGGACTCCAAGGACGAGCTAGACAGACATTCCATTGCCCGATCTCCCCAGCTCGTCGTTGTGTGTGTTGATAGTGACCTCAAAGAGGAAGACGAGATGCCGCTAGACAACAAAAGGATTGCACAACCTGAAGGGTAGAGGGCAGGCCCCAAGGACACATCAGGATCCCAGCTTCCTCCTACACTTCCCCCTCCCCCTCCTCCTTCCACAGTCGGCTTGCTCCCCATCCCAAATTTGAAGAAGAAAAGGAAAGAGAAAGAGACTACCAAGGAAGGGGAGGTGGTCCTCGAAAAGGAGCCCAAACAGCAAAAGATGACTAAAGACAGAGGGCGGGTCTCTTCGATAGAAAGCAGGGAGGTCGAGCACTCGGCCGACGTGCACCATCCAACTTGGAATCCCAAGTTGGAGTTAGATGGTGCAGCATTGCCCTGGAACTCTTCAGTCAGGGAGTTCCAAAGAGGCCACTCCTACCATGTGGCCGAGGCTCTGGAGCGTCCTCTCTTTCTACCTAAGGATATGGACACCTTAAAACACATGAGGCAACCAGAGCTTTTCTTGTCCCTGAAGAGGGACCTAGCCCTGGTGAGCTCCTTGGCATCCTTTATCAATAATGATTCCATTTCTTTTTTTCTTTTCTTTTCTTTTTTTTTTTTTTTTTTTTGTAATGTAATCTTTTGTTGCCTACATGCAGGCTATCCAGGAGGTCTCCGTGGCTGAGGAATGGGTCAGGGATGCGCAAAACGAAGTTAGAGTTGAGGCCAATCTCTACACTGAGACTAATAAGGCCTTGGGCGCTGCCAAGCAGAAGAACCAAGAGCTTACAACCCAACTAATAGCTGAGGAGAGGGCACAGAGGAGCACTGAGGCTGGTCTGCAAAACGCCCAGGACTAGGTTAAAGATCAGCACAAAAAGCTCTATCATACTGAGATAGATTTGGCCACCCAGAAGCAGCTAGTCTTAGAGTTGAAGACAAATCTGCAAAAGGCCAAAAGCAGCTCGGACGGCCAAGGAAGCCGCTGAGGCTTCGGAGCAGGCTTTCTACAACCCTAGGGTGGAGGAAACCGAAGTCCGACTGGCGGAGGAGTAGGTGGAGGTGTGCAGAGATTACTGCAAAGAGGTGTGGGCGAAGACGCTCAACCAAGCAAGAGTCCCTACTATCTCCAAGTGGAAGCTCACTGAGAACATATTTTACCAAGAGGACATCCGAGAAGTTCTAACGATGCTCCTTCCTCCCACTGTTCCTGCTCTTCCTCCCTTGGAGCAGCCTTCCACCACCTAGGCCTCTCTTCCTCCTCCTAAAATCTTCAAAGGGCCTAGTAAGGCTGGTAACCAAAGCCAGGAGGTTGAGGTGGCCGAGGGCAAGGAAACTAGTCAGGGGGGTCCTTAGCCCGAGGATAAGGGCAAGGGCAAGGGCAAGGAGGCCAAAACCCTGCCAGAAGCTAAAGGTAAAGAGGCTACCCTCAAGATCAAGGATGCTGACTCCAAAGCCAAGGATGCTGCTACTAAGGCCAAGGATGCTGACTCCAAGGCCAATGATGCTGCTACCAAGGCTAAGGATTCTAATCCCAACGATGACCCTCCTTGCGCCAAAGCATAGTTTTTGGAGTTTTCCTTTCTTTTTTGTACTTTTTTCTTCTTTTTGTTATGGCAGTTTGCCAATGTTTATAATGTACCCCCCTTTCCTTGTTTAATGAAAAGATATCAACTTTGGCTTCATGAATATTTATTTTCCTTGCGAAGTTTGTCTATGGTTGGTGTGATTATCATCTTGCCTCCTGATGAGACTTGAGATTAATGATATCTTTAAGGGTGAATACCCACACTTTAAGAAAAGCTAGTAGTAATAACTTGCCATCAATTTAAACAAATTATAACTGTATACATGGTGAGAAAAAATGGTTAAGTCCTTAGATACAAACGAAATACTTAATAGGAAAAAAGGGTGTCCGAGGTATCTCATTTTAAGAGTATCTTACTAAATTACTTTTGGAATCCTTTAATGAAGACCCAGGGTGGGCTTTCCAAGTGTTAATTTTCCCTAGGCATGTGAACCGAGGAATCCGACACGTCCAACGTTCAGTTCAACACTTAGAAAAATGAACTGACAATATCAATTTACCCCAGGCATGTGGTACGAAGAGCCAGGCATGACCAAAGTTCTGTTTGATACTTAGAAGAGATGATATGAAGTGTTAATGTACCCAAAGTAGTTGGTCCAAAGGACCGGGCATAACTAAATTTCTGTTTAATACTTAATAAAATAAACTGAAGTATTAATTTACTCAAAGCATGTGGTCTGAGGGACCAGGCATAACTAAGATTCTGTTTAACACTTAGTAAAATGAACTTACAATATCAATTTACCCAAGGTATGTGGTCCGAGGGGCCATGCATGACCAAGATCCTGTTTGATACTTAGAAAAATGATATGAAGTATTAATTTACCCAAAGTAGGCGGTCCGAGGGACCAAACATAACTAAAGTTCTATTTAACACTTAGTAAAATAAACTGAAGTATTAATTTACCCAAAGCATGTAGTCCGAGGGATCAGGCATAACTAAAGTTCTATTTAACACTTAATAAGAAGAACTTACAATATCAATTTACCCAAGGTATGTGGTCTAAGGGGTTAGGTATGACCAAGGTTCTGTTTGATACTTAAAAAAATGATATGAAGTATTAATTTACCTAAAGTAAGTGATCCGAGGAACCAGGCATAATTAAGGTTCTGTTTAATACTTCGTCAAATAATAAGTAGCGCATAATGTCATTAACAAAAGTATGGCAGAGAAGCCTTTCATTAATAATAATAACTTCGCAGGTTATTTACATTTCAAGGGCGTGGTATAACATTTTCATCTAGATCTTCAAGATAGTATGCACCTATTCCGGCCACTAAGGTGATGCGATATGACCCTTTCCAGTTGGGCCCTAACTTTCCCCATGCTGGATTCTTTACAGTACCCAAAACCTTTCTCAATACCAGGCCTTTAGGCGCTAATGGCCTAAACTTTACATTGGCATCATACCCTTACTTGAACTTGTGTTGATAATACACTAGTTAGACCATGACACTTTCTCTTCTCTCTTCAATTAAGTCTAAGCTCTTCCCTAACAACCCATCATTATTGCTCGGAGTGAAAGAACTCGTTCTTAGTGTTGGGAATCTATTCTTCAGAGGAATAACAGCCTCGGCTCCATAAGTCATTGAAAAGGGTGTCTCTCTTGTTGATCTACGAGGTGTGGTCTGATATGTCCAAAGGACGTGTGACAGCTCTTCCACCCATTTTTCCTTTGCATTATCTAACCTCTTCTTGGGTCCGCTTGCTATGACTTTATTAATAGCCTCGGCCTGTCCATTCCTTTGTGAATAAGTTGGAGTGGAATATCTGTTCGTAATTCCCAGATCACAATAGTACCTCCTGAAGGCTTTGTTATCAAACTAAAGACCATTATCAGAGATGAGGGTATGGGGGATCCCAAACCGAGTGACAATATTTTTCCAAACAAATCTCTTGGCATCCACATCCCTGATATTTGCCAATGGTTCAACTTCAACCCATTTGGTGAAGTAATCCGTGCCGACCAGCAAACACCTCTTATTCCCTACTGCCTTAGGGAAAGGTCTGACAATATCCGAATCCCATTGAGCAAATGGCCAAGGGCTGGACAGAGGATTGAGGACTCCCCCTGGTTAGTGAATGTTTGGGGTAAACCTTTGGCACTAGTCATACTTCTTCACATATTCTTGTACTTCCTTCTGCATGTTCGGCCACTAATATCCCTGCGTAAGGGCTCTGTGAGATAAGGATCTGCCTCATATGTGGCTTCCACAAATCCATTCATGTAACTCCTCCAGAAGTAGCTCTGATGCCTTAGGATATATGCATAGTAGATATGGCCCTGAAAAAGAGCACTTGTATAACTTCTGGTCCTCGAACAGCCAAAACCGAGGAGCTTTTCTTCGTACCTTGTCAGCCTCAGACTTCCCCTTAGGCAAGATATCCTTCTTAAGGAATAGCACAATAGAATCCATCCAGCTGGGTTCTACTCTAAGTTGATGAATATAGACCACCTCCTTCTTCATCTCAATAGGTTTACACAAGTCTTCAACTAAGATAACCCGAGGTAAGCTCGGAGCGAGGAGGTTACAAGAGTGGTTAGAGAATCAGCATGGGTGTTTTCGCTTCTAGGGATGTGTAGTAAGTTGAAAGACTCAAACCCAGATTGTAAGTGCCTGACCTGATTTAAGTATTCTTGCATTCTCACGTTCCTGGCCTCCAACTCTCCCTGAACCTTGCCTACAACTAACCCTGAATTTGAGAATAACTCTGCTGCTTTTCCTCCCATTCTCTGAACCATGGCCATCCCTACCAACAAAGTTTCATACTCAACTTCATTGTTTATGGCCGAGAAGCCTAATTTCAAGGATTTCTCAATTGTGATCCTCTCGGGAGATATCAAAATTTGCCCCACTCCAGATTCTATGTGATTCGCTGCACCATCAACGTATACCCTCCAAGACAAAGGTTCTTGTAATAAGACCATGCCAACCGATTTTCCATCCATGTCCTGCTTCTCGATTCTCTCCTCTAATGGGGATTCAGCAAACTTGGCCACCAAATAAGCGAGGACTTGACCCTTGATAGAGATACGGGCATGTACTTGATATCAAAAACCCTTAGGATTGTACCCTACTTGGCAATCCTCCTTGTGTAATCAGCACTTCGGAGTAGAGTCCTAAGCAGAAGTTGGGTTAGGACAATAACTATGTGTGATTGGAAGTAGTAGGGGAGCTTACACGTAGAATGCACCACTGCCAAAATGGCCTTCTCTAGTGGTAGGTAACAAACCTCGGCTTCATGTAGTGACTTACTCACATAATAAA
The DNA here is from genome assembly GCA_023736055.1 of Quercus glauca. Classification (NCBI taxonomy): domain Eukaryota; kingdom Viridiplantae; phylum Streptophyta; class Magnoliopsida; order Fagales; family Fagaceae; genus Quercus; species Quercus glauca. The sequence continues at coordinate 20,757,572 of CM043317.1, forward strand.
CTGGCATCTGCACACCACTATCAACCCGTACCAGTACCAAGCTCACCGCTTGAGAGGCCACTGCAATATAAGCAAACAAAACCTCATCTACCTCGGGTCTGGACATAATGGGTGGCCGAAAAAGGTATTCCTTCAACTGCTAGAAGGCCAGGACGCATCCCTCGATCCATTCAAATCCGTTCAACTTATTTAACAACTAAAAGAAAGGCCTACACATGTCTGCTAACCGAGAGATTAATTGGTTTAGTGCAGTAGTCATTCCTGTCACTTCTAGATCTCTTTGGGATTCCGAGGTGGCTGCAAAATCATTAATTGCCCTAATTTGGTCATGATTGACTTCAATTTCACGGTGAGTAACCATGTACCTTATGAACTTCCCTGATCTGACACCAAAAGGGCACTTAAAAGCATTAAATCGCAGCTTATGTCTCCTCAAGATCTCAAAGATATTCTTGAGGTTGTTGACATGCTCGGATTCCAACTTACTCTTGACCACCATGTCATCTATATAAATCTCAATGTTTTTTCCTAGCTGCAGCTCAAACATCTTGGTCATCATCCTCTGATAAGTAGACCCTACATTCTTTAGACCAAAGGGTATCATCTTGTAGTGATAATTTCCAGTAGGAGTGACAAAAACTATCTTCTCTTGATCATCCAAAGCTAAAGGTATCTGATGGTACACTTGAAAGGCATCCAAAAAGCTCATCCGAGGATGGCCTACCATTGTGTCAACTAACTGATCAATCCGAGGCATGGGAATGGGTCCTTTGGACAAGCCTTGTTCAAGGTCTGTGAAGTCTACACATACCCGCCACTTTCCATTCTTCTTTACCACTACCACTATATTAGCTAACCATTCAGGGTAGAAAACTTCCTTAATAGCCCCAGCCTGCTTAAGTTTGTTCACATCCTCCTTGAAAGCATCAGAATGCTCTTTAGATGAGTGTTGATGCCGTTGCTTCCTAGGGAAGACAGCTGGGTTGACATTCAGATGATGGAAAATAAAGTCCAGATCCACCCCAGGGGCTTCATAAGCATTCCATGCGAATACATCAATGTACATCCTTAGAAATGCTAACAGTTCTTCCTTCTCCCGAGTAAGCAGCTAAGCTCCAACCTGAAAAAACTTTTTCGAATCACCATCTATAACAATTTCCTCTAACCTCTCACACTTTGCCTCTTCCAACACCGTATCCATAGATATGACTGAAATCCTTGATTGCTATGAGCCTCCCTTAGCAGAGGCCGAGGACTCTGCTTTAGGCTGATGCATAATTGCATTCACCAGGCACTGCCTAGCCATTGATTGACTCCCAACAAGCTCTTCAATCTGGTCCCCGGACGGATATTTTACCTTTAAATACAAGGCGGAAGAAACAGCCCCCAAGGCATGAAGCTAGGGTCTTACCACAATGGCTATGTAGGGAGAATAAGCATCCATCACAATGAAGTCTACCTCCATCAGTTCAGACCCTACTTGTACTGGCAATCTGATCTGGCCCCTCAGAATGACGACTTTCCTATCAAAGCTTACCAAAGGTGAATCATAGGCTGTCAAATCTTCAGGCTTCAATCTCAGCCCCTTATATAGATTAGGGTATATGATTTCTACACTGCTACCTTAGTCTACCAACACCCTCTTTACATCATACCCTTATATCCTGAGGGTGACCACTAAAGCATCATCATGCGGCTGTATGGTTCTAACTTTGTCCTCATCTGAAAAACTCAACACCGATCGAATCTCAACTCTAGCCCTCTTCGGCTCAGAATTAGAGTCCTCAGCGGGTGGCTGAGCTATAGACATTACCCTGGAGGGATGAGAACTAGTTCTCCCTGGAGCAGCAAAGATGACATTAATTGTGCCCAAAGGAGCTCTAATAAAAGCATTCCCCTGAAATCTTGATCCTGCCTGACCTCCTGGTCCATTAGGCTGATATAGAAATTGTTTCATCCTCTCCTTTCTGACCAGTTGCTCCAGATAACTCCTCAAAGTCCTACACTTTTCTGTGGTGTGACCTCGGTCCTAGTGGTATCGATAATGAAGACTTTGGTTGCGCCTCATGGGGTCTCCTCCCATCTTATTTGGCCATTTGAAGTATGGCTCATTCTTGATCTGCTCAAAGAATTGATGTACTGGCTCTCGAAACACCGTGTTAACCACCTGAGAAGCCGTAGACCCAAATTGCCTAGCAAAATCCCTTCGGGGTCTGTTATTATTGTATTTGTCCGACCTGAAATTCCTCTTGTCCTAAGGGATAACTTTAGCCTTTCCTTTCCCTTGCTGCTAATCTTCCTCAACTCATTTGTATTTGTTGATACGATCAATAAGCCGAGGCACACTCTTCATCGCCTTCTTGGTCAAGGACTTTCTCAAATCATGCTCGGCAGGCAGGCTGACCTTGAAGGTCCTTATAGCCACATCATCAAAATTCTCATCGATCTCATTAAATATCTCCCAATATTTGTCCGAGTACGTTTTCAGGGCCTCCTCTTCTCGCATGGACATGCATAACAGGGCATCTAAAGGCCAAGAAACCCTACTCTACATAATAAAACGAGATTCAAACACCCAAGTGAGCTCCTTAAAGGAATCAATAGAACCTGCATCCAGGCCATCAAACCACCTCATCGCCACAAGCCCCAAGCTAGATAGGAATACCTTGCACATTAAGACATCATTCTTTGAGTGTACAGCCATTCTCTAGTTGAAGTGACTTACGTGCTCCACAGGGTTTGTACGACTATTATACATGGTAAATGTTGGCTGAGTGAAGCACCGAGGAAGTCTTCCTCCTTTAATTCTGCGTGTGAAATGTGATTTGAAAATTTGGTTCAATGCCCTACTCATAGCATCGTTTCGCAGACCTTTATAAGATGGACTTTTACCCCTACGCCTATGGTGGTGATCCTCATCGTAGGAGAAAGACTCACTAGGGGGGGGGGGAGTCCTCGATCTAGGCCTGTAGCTGCCATCTTCTTCTCCCCTAGAAGAAGAAATAGAACTTGAAGGAGTTCTCCTCCGTCATTCGCAGCGCAACTTCTTTCGCAAGTGATCAATCTCCTGCTGCATGTTTCTAGCATTCTCTTCATGAGAGACGTGGCTCCCACCACGAGATTGGCTCCTACTAGTATGGGTAGTGTGCACACTTCCCTCCAGGTCCTTTCTTTGTTCAAGATTACGGAAATAATCTTGACGCTAAGACCCCATGGACTCTGTCTGGTTCGGACTTAAACCTACCATAGTTAAACATTAGAATCACTACAACACCAGAATTTTCCACAGACGGGGTTAATTGTAAGGACGCAATTTTAATCCCTAGCCCAAAGGATGGATGGGTTTCAACCCAAAAAGCCAAATGCAATGAATTTGTAAAGAGTGAGTTGGAAAATTGGGTTTTAATGAGTTAAACAACAAGTAAAGTGGATCCAGATGACAAGAAAATGAAAATAGATTGGTTTAATCTAAAGAAAATTGCCCTCGATTCAATCCGAGGAGATCAGTTCTTATATATTATTCTCAAATTTGATTACAAGTTCAATTCTTGATTGCTACAGTATTTTTCTCTTAGTTTCTCGATCCCTCTCTCTTAGGGCCTCCCTTCTATCTTATACTATCTTTTCTCTTTCATCTCTGCCCTCCACGTGTAAATTAGATTGTTGGTGTTGATTTTTGTCACATCAGCACCTTCCTGAAATCTTTTGGAAGTAGCTTTAAGGCTGAAAACTACTGTTCAAGTATCACTTCCTCACCAATCCAGTCAGAGAGTTAGCTGCAAAGCATTCAATGCGGTGGTAGCAATTTTCCCTTAGATATTTCCCAGCTCCCATTTGTCCTGTACGTTCACAATGCATATGTTTATCAATAGAACTTCCTGGAACATCACTATGGATGATAGAACACACTTTCTGACCTCTACTTCGCTTAGCTGAGGAGATACTCCTCCTCAGCCTACCTCCCCCAGCATTCATAGTTATAGCTTGCTCATGAAGTTCAAAGTCTTATATCATCCTTACTATTGATCTATCCTCGAACCACTGAGCCTCCTTGGATAAGCCCAAGGCCCAACATATATTTTGGGCCCCTTATCCCTACAATAATAATAATAATAATAAGCATCCAAACAATCCTTTAAGTGTAGTCAGACACATGACATCACTCAAAACCCAAAATCTCATACTTTTAACTTTGGATTTCAAATATAAAACAAGCAAACTATAATGACAAACAATATTTTTTAGATTATTTAGACCAACATTAGTTTGTCATAACTTTTTCAATTTTAGGCGGATTAAATATAAATTTTATGAATCCAAACTAAAAAAAATATTTACATATACTAGTAATATTAATATTTTTTTTAAGTAATATTTCAAGGGTTCATGGTCCCTTTGGTCTAAACATCCCTCCGTGTGTTGCATCACATTACTTGGGTTGAAATTTTGTTCAATTCAAGCCAAGCTAAAAAAGAAGAGAGAGAGAGAGAGAGAACCCTAAGTCTAACCTAACTCATTTACTTATGAAAAACCAACATGGGACATTCATTTAGGGTTGGTAGGTTAAATACAAACTCTTTGCCCTAGTGAAGCGAATCCAAACTAACCCTTAATTACATTACATTTTTTTTTCCTTCAAATTATCTAATTTGGACATGTATGTATATAAAATAAGTATAATTTATAAATAATTTTGATAAAATTAGCAACTAGTATGTTCACAAACAAGGCATCTTCACAAACAAGCATTAGCATTGGACAAGCCAGTTTTAGTCCAGCTAAAATTTGCGTGAAAACCCAATAGATTGGCCCATTGGTTTGGGCTAGCAACTCCGAACCCAAAAGAACCAACTAATTATTAGTTATTATAAAACGTTTAGTTGCTTGATTCATTCTACTGCACTTCTATGCAAGAATTTGCCATATATTTGTTTTGACTTTTCTTATAAAATAACCAAAGTTTAAAATAGTAAAAAATCAAACACATGACATATCATGATTGGTGGAGCATAAAGTGTAACACAAAAAAGTGTGAAAAAGAATTTGTATTCTAAATTCTCAAAAAAAAAATTCTAATAAATTGAACTATTTGGTTCTATTTTTGTGTTCTGTTTTTGTGTTCTGTTTTTTCAAACCCCATTAAAAAAGTATTTTGATAATTTATTCTCAACACCTATTTTCTAATGTTTTTCTCCTTCTTGAACCATTTTGGAAATGTTTCTCTCTTTCCATTTTTTTAACTCAATCATTTTTCTCAAAAATAAATAAAATCTGAGCATTTTTTACAAACACCCATACACCAAAAATTGCATTGGAAATTTTAGAAATTTTGAACCCAAATCACCACCAAAACATAATCAATGCTACAACAATTCAAATTCAAATCCAAACCCAAATTTATTTTATTTAAAAACAAACCAACCAACAAACCACAATGACTCCAAAGACCCAACCCACAGTGGTGGGTTAAGAATCGACTCAAAGTCAGTGATGCATAGAGTACTCGATCTACCCGCCGTTGTTAAGTGGGTCTAAACAAACAAATCAGATTCAAATCAACCTCAGCATCTTGGTGCTTGGAAGGAATTACAGTTGCTTTTATTACAAAATTTTCATTAAAGATAGTGGTGGCTCTAGGAATTTTTGTTAGGATAGCCATTAAGAAACTTAAAATTATACAAAATTTAATATTAAAAAAATAACTTGAATATATCAACATCACTAACAATTTAAATAGTCTAATAGTCTTCTTTTAATAAAATAATAGTATTGTATATATTTTTTACAAAAAAAATCAATAAAAACTCGAGTCAAGCAAAAAGCGGTCAAAATTAAAACTAACAAAATGAACAAGCAAAATGGGAATGATGAGAGATAAAATGAAAACTACGAATGTTGAGATTAAAGTAATAAAGTGAGAGAGTATATAACATGATGATAGAAATGATAATAAAAAAAAAGGGGAGAGAGAACTATAGATGATATACATGGTGCGACTACAAGCCAAGCCACAAAGGAGAGCAAAGCAACCAATGCAGAAGAACTTACGACAATGGTTTTAAAAATCAGACAGGACCGACCGATCCAAATGGTTGAACCAGGAACCAGCCACTAGTTCAATCTAAAAAAACCCTAAAAACTTGTCAAAATCAGGTAAAACCAAGAACCGAAAGCAAATCCAATTTTGCCCTCAGTCTGGTTTTTAAAGCCATGCTTACGACCACAACATCTCTCTTGAAACCATTTTTTAGGAAAAATGAAATTATAAATTATTTTTATGGAATGAGTTAAATGAGTTACAAATTTGAATGATTAGTAGGTTTTTTTTTTTTTTTAATGGCCTTTAAGTTGAATGCTTTGTTCATTTGTTGTTTTTTAGCCAAATCTTGTTGTTATTTAGTCTATTTTTGCTTTTATTTAGACTAATTCTTATTGTTATTATTTGGTTTTTTTTTTCCCCCCTTTTTGGTTAAGCAGTTTATGATTATATTGGGGGCGGGGGGGGGGGGGGGGGGGGATTTTTTTTTTGGTTAAACCCAAATTCTTGGGATTTTCAAGTCATAGTTGTGGACACAATAGGGGGAGTCGCCACCTAGTTTTGCAATGGTCTAGGAACCATATATAAGCGTCCTCTCAAGAAAGGACCTTTTTGATCTTACTACCAGAAATTTGGGTTCGGAGTTTAGGCACAGTTTTGGGAAGGTATTAGGCACACAAAACCGCCCAACCCTAGGGTTGGCTTCCTCTCATTGTGTCTTATGTCTTAACCTTATTAAAGGCATACTCAATATTGCATTCCAACTCACACACACACACTAGCATACATCTAAGCATACAACATGGCATCAATCATCCAAAAAAAAAAAAACTAATCATTCATCTATCATGGCATACCCTAATATACATCTATCATGACATCTCCAAACATCACAAACCCTAACATACTCCTATCTCACATCATGTTATATCATCCAAGGCATCAAAAAAAAATCATGGCAAAAACACAAGCATGAAAATATCTAAATAACATATGATTGCTTCTACACATCAAGAATAACTCACCCAAACAAGCATGTTCATACTCATCATCAAAGCAAGATTATATTCAAGGATGCATGTTCATGTGAATGCATGACTTATCTCACTTACCTTACGGCATCACATCACCTATGGCATCAATGAATGGAAATATGAATGCGTGTTCATAACATCAAAGCAAGAAAAATAAACTCTAATTTAAGCATGGGGAAAGCAAGCAAACAACAAGCATGTGAAACAAAAGCTCAAAACCATAAATATAAAAGAAAGGATCTAAAATAAAAGCATCTTTATGCAAGGAAACAAGAAATAGAATCAAATAAACTAGGGTTAAGGTTTCTGGGCATGATCATGCGCATGCATGAACAAGCCAGCGTGTGCATAATCAAGCCTGCGTGCGCAGGCAGGATTATACGCACGTGGAATCCACCCCAGAAACCCTAGTGTTCAAGGGCCTTTTTCAGTTGCTCGGCCACATGTTGTCCACTAGAATGGTGACCTTGCTAGGTCCAGGTTGTGTTTAGGGAGTTGCATCCGGAACTCAACATTGGGCCACGTGGTCCAATGGCTACCGGTGTATTTTTAAGTTTACAAAACCATTAAAGCCAAAGTCTAAGAATCATGATAATGGTTGAATAAATATATAATATACGTTTGATATAATAGTTTTGATTAATAGCTGTAATAGTTATTGAGATAAAGTAATATGTATTTAAATGTGAAGTAATCATGTACTCAATGATGTAAATTTTAAAATATGGAAGCAAAGTCACTTATCTTTGTATGGTTTGTAGCTCCAGCTGTGTAGCATTAGTGAGCTGATAATATTCCAGTAGAATGGCTCCAGCGGTATAAAGGCAGTTTGCCATGATAACTTCAATATTGAAGGGGGAAAATGGGTGCAACTGGAAGGAGAGAGAGTATATCTAGCTATGTGTAGAGGCTGGTTAAGCTTGCCCTTTTTATCATGCATTTAAATGAGTTTCCCCTTTGACAATACTCTTTTAGTTGTTGTGAAGTTATGAATAGTGTTGTCTTCCATGAGAAGGGCTTTTGTATGGAGTATCTGTGCTTTCTAAGAGAAGGGCTATATTGTGCCTTCCATGAGAAGGGCTTTAATATGAGATCTTGGTGTCTTCTAGGAAAATGGCTTTAATATTAGAAGTTCATGCCTTCCATGAGAAGTGCTTTTATAAGAAAGGTGGAGAAGAGTATTGAGATGTGTTTATGGGCAGCAAAATGATAGAATTTCAGAGTGAGAAAGTATAAGAGTGAAGCTTAGAAGAGTTGTAGCATGTTATATGTAATGATGTAGTAAATGCGTATGAGATTGTATAAAAGAAGTGGAGGAAAAGATGTTTAGAGATATGGGCAGCAAGATAGACGTATTTTCAGAATTTGGAGAGTGAGATAATGGGTATAAGAAAGTAATGGTGTTGTAGTGTGTTTAGCAAAGCTGTTGGGATTTTCTGCTGATGGATGTATGAGAGCTTATGAAGGGCATTTATGAGCTAAAGGCTGTAGAGTTTAGTTCCTAATTTAGAAACTAAAAACTCAGAAGCTCAGACCTTCATTAAAAGCTTAAGAAGATTATTAGAGGGAGAGAAAATAGAGAAATTTATGAGAGTTGTTCTTCTCTATTAGTCTCCTTTAGTATGTTGATGAAGGGTTCCATTTATAGCTGAGTTTAAGGGGGTGTTTTTAACAAATAATATTAGCCAAAATTTGTCCCAATTAGCAATGAATCTTTAGAAAATCCATCTTAAGATTTGGCCAAAAAAGTTATGTTTAACTTTAAGGTATTCTTGCTATTTTTGGTAACAGCTGCTAGAGGAAAAAGTAGTAGAAAAAGGAAAGTATTTTAGCAAGAAAAATGTAGTTTCTTTAGTTGGTTTTGGTTTTAGCCAAATGTGAAAAAATCAGTAATTTCAAGGCTACTGGGTCTGCTGTTACAGTTGTTCTGAAAAAGGTGTTCTAGCTATCAGGAAAAACTATGACAGCTATCATAAGATAGCTGTCACAGTTGTCATAAGACAGCTGTCACAGTTGTCATAAGACAGCTGTTGCTTGGGGCAGAAGCAGATGAGGTCAAATGTCAAGCTGATGGGATTTGAGCATTAAAAGGCTGATGATATCACTTCTAGCCAGGTGTTAAGTGCTGAACACACTGCTGGAGTTCTACTGGAAATGTTTCCTTTATTGGGTATTTATGTTTTTGGTCCAAGGTTCTATTACAACACATTTTTAGTAAGTAATAGAAGGATTTGTTGAAAGTTGATGAAGCTTTAGAGATCTAGTTAAAGTTTTATTGTGTTGTAACTTAATCTTGGTGAGCAAGAAGTGCATTTAATGCTCTGCTCTGGCAGCTAGCAAGGAAATATTTGGTCTGATTGTGGCAGACAACAGCTAGATATTTAGAGTTATTATGAAGATTCTATATATTTGGAGATTAAAGATAGCCAATCAGATTAGGCCATGTGCTTGAGTTGAATTTTAACTGAAAGAAGTAATAAGATTTATGTAGAATAATATAATGAAGTTTCTAAATTTGTATAAGAACAATTAGAGGTTGAACGAATATTATTTTCTCGGCATTTAGATGGCTAGAGATATTGAGTATTTGTCATATGATGAATATTAAGTTTTAGGAAAAGAGCAATGGGGAATTTTATTTTTTTAAGTGCTCTATGATAAGAGATGCTTACCATATATTACCCGTTACACATGGACTCATCAGAGTTTAGGAAGTTGGAGAAGACACGCCAAGCAACATGTTTCTTTTATCAACTTTAAACTGCTGGAGCTTTACTGAACATACCTCTTGGCCCTCCAAACCACGACTCCCAAAGTTTCCCTAAAGAGACTTATGAGCTTGCATCATAAGCCGAAAATGAGATGACATACCTTGGATTTTGTTGTCATTTTGCGTAAATATAGGCTTTTGTTGAAGAAGTTGTTTGCCATGAGTGCAAGAGAGGTAATATGGGTCGTGAGTTTTGATTCATTTCTTGAACCCGATCCATATGTTGATGTTGATGATGTCATGGGGTTATGATCCCAATTGATGAAGAGGAAATGTGGACCATGAATCCGCCTCTTGAAGTAAGGATCTTGTGGGCCATGTGAGCCCAATCCATGTAGTTGAATGAGATATGAGCCTATCTTGGGTTTTAAAGAGATTTAACCAAAAAATCAATAATATGTTGATGTGGCATGGCTGCCAATGAAGTAATGTCATGTGGGGCAAAAAAAGAGTCCTCAACACCTAGCAACACAAAAAACAAAGAAGAACTTCCAAACAAAGATTCTAACAACCTAACATACTTTTAAATCATAAGACTACATAAACATAAACATATTGTACAGTACACCAGTCAAGGCATAGGGGAATGCTGACATGGCTAGATTCGGACTCTACACGTGGAATGGCTGGGAAAAAGTATCTTTGGTCCGTGCCAATGGCATGACCATCTTGGGGAAGAGTAGGATTTGCACCTAACATGGACACCCGACACTCACAAAAGGGAGATAGTGACCCTCTTTGGTCAGAGGTTATGAAATCCTTCCCTCTCATTGGCTGTGCTTGTGCTGGACCACTGTTAGATACACATGCATTATTCTCAATGCCCCTGATGTCCCTTTCCTTGTCCAAGGATTGCCCCCCCCCCCCATGGTGGCAGGGTCACTTTTCACACCACTATATTGACCTCAGCATGCTTACTCTCTCTCCTCCAGCCACTACATAATACAACAGCTGTATTAGGGTTCAAATGGGGGAATCACAGTTTGACATCTGTCTCGTGTACCTAGTAACATTCCTTGGATTATAAAAGGAACATGTTGCTGGACTATTAAGGCAAGAACCAAGATAGAACATTAGAGAAAGGATAGAAAGTAAGGGGCATTCACTCTTACTCACCCGTGGTTTTTCATCCCTTTCAAAGGGTTATCCACACACATCCCATTGTCATCTTTACTTTCCTTGCACTACTTTCTTTTTCTCTCAACGTTATGATGTTAGAGCTTCATTTTTTATCGTTCTTGAGCTTTTTAATCAAAATGTACAGTTAGATATCTCATACACTTTTCATATTAGTTTACAAATCTAACTTGCACGTGCACATATAAAAACATATAATAACAAAAGAAACTAAAGCAAACAGAAAGATTAAATCATAAAAAGAAAAAGAAAGTTTAGACTAATACCTCAAACACAAAGCTTTCCAAGCTTTATTTTTTACTATTCTCCTTAATCAAATCTATTCACAATCAATAAAAAGTTATTAGTAATCTTAAACTCAAAAATCAAGACCAGGAAAGGCCGCAATCAAAAGAAAATTGACTTGAGGATGTTTTGTAAAAAACTCCCTCTTTGATTCACTATTTCTAGTGAATCTTAGTATTTTCCCTTAAGATTTCTATTCGTTTTGAAAATGTATCATGTATGGCTATTTATATTGAGAAAATTAGAGTTTGAAACAACTCCCAAACTATGTGAGATTCGTTCCAAACCTCAGAATTAATGCAGAAAACTTGCCCTTTTTATGTTTCCGAAACCCTACATGCGTGCGCAAGATCGTGCCTACATGCGCATGCATCATGGCTACATGCGCAGGTTACTACTTGCGCATGTCGAGGGCTTCCTTGGCCTTATTTTTCCAAAAAGATTTATTTGCTTGATAAAGGTTATATTTTTCATTTCAACATTTCTCAATTCAATTTAACATCTAATTGGGCCCTAAACCAACCTTAGATTTTAGAATTTTAGCATCATTGGAGAACAGGAACCCGAGTCGTAAAAGGTACAAAATGCAGTATCTAAAATAGTATTCAGTATTTTTTAAAGGTAGACAAAAACGGTTAGTTTTAAAAAAATTATGTATATAATTTTTTTTTTTTCAAGTCAAGGTGTTCAATCTTAATTGAAAGAAAAGAATGGGGGATTCCCATATCTATCAGATAGAGTAAACAAATATCTTTGATTCGGAACATCAAATTTTTTTTTTTTTTAGTATTTGTCAATACTTTCAAAATTAAAAGAAAGATGACTAAGCCCCACCCCTTTCTGGCTGACACAATCACACTCTATATATATTTCTATTGATCAAACGACTCCTTCCGTCTCGAGAATTCGTACATCGCTTGCCAATATATGGACAGTTATCTCTCGAGAACAAAGACTCATATATTTTGTATTTAAAACATCAAACTGTTTTTAAAATGGGCTACCAACAAATTCTTACATAATCCTTGATATTTTGATTAATTTATTAAATTAAAAAAATATAAATTAATAAATAAAACACAAACAAACAATCAGAAAATAAATCAATTTCGAACTCCACAGTTGACAAAGTAACTAAGTGGCAACCTCAAGTCTTTGTAAGAGTCTTGTTTTGTATTAGCGATTTAGGATAATTTTCTAGGCCTCGCCATCAGAGGTAGAATGGTGTGAATCTCACCAACAGAGGCAGATAAGTGTCAAGGTTTGGGATTTTTCAGTGAGGGACTTTGATTGGACTCTAGAGAGCAGAGCATGTTTGAAATTATCAGGTAGGTTGAATTTTTTATGGCTTTTGAATCAAAAACACTTCTGTTCTAGTACGCGGTTAATTTCCTCTATAAAATAAAATAAAAGAACAAGTTTTTATGCAAGATTTATTTTTATGCAAAATTTTTAAGCAAGTTTTTATATTTAATTTTTCCTAACCTCTCTCTTTTTCAAAAGATAATTTAGCTATCCCACAAAGCCACAACCACTTAATTTTTTTTTTTTTTTTTTGTTACATAGTTAATCCTAAGTGTTTAGGGATTTAATATTAAAGTTTGGGATGTGTGTGGCCTAGGGTTTAGGTTTAGGGTATTAAGATTACGTTATTAGGGTTTAGTGGTTTAAGATTATGGTATTGGGGTTAAGGTTTAGACCTTTAGAACTATAGTTTAGGACTTAGGGTGATCCAACCCAGCAAACGAGACAAGGGACTGATATTTATTAAAATTATGGCGTTGGGTCTAGGGTTTTAAGAGTAGCAAGTTTTTATATTTAAGTTTTCCTAACCTCTTAAACTATTTCCAAATGCACACTAAAGTTAACATTTTATTAAGGGAGAGTAATCCAAACTTGCACACTTATGCTATATCCGTGTTAAGTTCAAATCAATATACAAGATTTCGGGCCAAATTGGGCATTTGCCCCTTTCGCCCAAAAACTGTAGCAAAGTGCCCATGTTCTGAAACTATCTAGCAAAAAGCCCCTGTTTTGAAACTCGATTTTTAAAAAATCGAGTTCCAATGTAAAACTTGATTTGATGAAAATCGAGTTATTTGGAAAAATTCACATGGAACTCGAGTTCTATAATTTTTTTTTTTTTTTTTTTTTTTTTAAAAGTTTGATTGCCTATAACTCAATTTTCTAAAAATCGAGTTTCAATGTAAAACTCGATTTTTAGAAAATCGAGTTTCAAAATAGGGGTATTTTGCTAGATAGTTTCAGAACATGGACATTTTGCTACATTTTTTGGGCGAAAGGGACAAAAGCCCATTTTTGCCCAAGATTTTGATAAGAACAAAAAACACTAACTTTCAAAGTGAACATAAGAGTAATAACAACTAGATTTTGAAAACTATCGATGCTGACGTATTCACCCTTACATGTATAGGTAATAGAAGTGTTTTTGCTTTATTTCATTGTTAGGGTATTAGAGCTAAGGTTTAGAGTTTTATGATTATAGCATTAGGATTTGGGATTTTAAGATTAGGGAATCAGGGAATAAGCTTTAGGGGTTTAAGAATATAGTTTAGGGTTCAGGGTTCAGGGTGTTCTTCGATTTTAACATTTATATATGATAGGGAACACATTTTCTATAAAATAAAAATAAAAAAATAAAAATCCTTTTTTGGGGGGGGGGGGGGGGTGTTGTGAGTTAGACATAATGTTGACTAGTATTAAATTTGTAATTAGACCATTAGAGTACTAATACAACCGTGTTTGTTGTTTTGTCCTACGTTTTGGCATTTGTTTTTTGCTAAATTGCAAATTAAGCCCTCTAACTTTGACATGTTTTTTATTTAGTCCTTTTGAGTTATATTCTTTCATTTCCATCCTTTGACTTTATTTTGTTTCAATTTAGTTCTTTTGTTTAGTTCCATTTAATTTCGCCTTAAGTTTTAGTATTTGTTTCATGATTTTGTAAATTTCCTTTGTTGCAAATAAGTTCACGAACGATGACATGAATGGATTATATATGTGTTTGAACATAACATTATATGACCATTAGATCTTTATGTAATATATAAATAAACCATTAGATCCGAAAAGACCAAGTTCTAAGTTGAGCGGGATGAATGTTTAACACCTTCCCTTTCCATATTTTTTTAGATTATAGTTAAGATACAAGAAACTGTAATTTTCTTTAAAATGTAACTAGGACCAAAAGTTATGTATTTTTTTATTTTAATTTCTTTCTCAAAGCTCAAAGCTGCAATGTAATCTCAATTTTTCATTGAATAAAAATGTATCTTTTGATATTTTTTATATTCTTTTATTATTTAAATTAAGCAGCAACTCTAGTGGGTATAACATTGTTGGTTAGATAACCATTTTGAGGACCATCGCCTATGGAACATGATTCTCAAAACCTGAATAAATATATAATAATTAAATCAACAATCCTTCAAATGGTAACAATTGAGCTACAAGACTCTTGGCTAAACAATATCAAGTTGTAACTAATAACTCTGTTGAAATAAAAAGCAAACACTAGAAAATAGCACCAGCTACAGGCAATTGGTAAAGCATTTAAACCCTTGCTGTACAATTGATTGGCACTGATGGTCTTACATTTTAGCTTTCACATGAAATTTCATATCCGAACACAAGTAGTTTCTTTCAATCAAGGATCTAAGGCTTACAGATTGACATACAAATACATGTATTCCTACCCAAAAGTGGAAAAAAATAATTTAAAAAAAAAAACCCAAAAAATCCATAAATTACAGGGGCCTGTACATCTCCTCTCTCTGAAACAAAAAAATACGTGATGCCCATGGGAACAGGACAGAAGAAATGAAAAAGATGATAAAACAGAAATTTACAACACTGATGGCCTAACACTGATAAACTGAGTAGTTCTTGCTTTTCCAGAAGAAGCTAAAAGCTTTCCCCATCTTCCTTGTAGAGATCGATTTACATAGTGGCTTTGAGTCTGGACCAGCCATGGCATTCTTACTACTTTCAGCCGGCTGCATTTCAGCAGGTGGTTGGTCTCGTTGTCGCTGTTCCCGAAACAGCATCAAGAGTTTCTGAGATTTATCTTTACCCCTCGAGGTCCCATTCACCGAGATTGACACCAATGCAGGTATTACCCCTTCTTGTAGAACCATTTGACTGCATTTCTCATTTCCATTACACAAAATCAAGAGACATGAGGCAGCCTGCTCCTGCTCAACAGGTTCACCAATGTCCAATATTGATGCCAGTCCGCTAATAAGACCAGGTGTTGATACCATTTCATTCTTACCTGACTGACTTGAAGCCAAATTTATAAGGACAGCTATGACTTTTTCTGTCCACGTTTGATCACCAGAGGTAGCAAGAAGCGATTGGAGACCGCTGATGATGCCAGCTGAAAGGAGGCTCGGAACATTAGAAGGAAGGGTAGAGAGATTATAGAGGGCATAAAGGGCATCAAGCTTGCACTGGGGTTCAGGATTAGCTCGAAGGACCTGGGTTAAAAAAGAGATTGCTTGACCTGAGCCAACGATATGCTTGCCTTCTTCTAGTAAGGATAAATTCAGATAGAGTGCTGTGGCACACCCATGGGAATTGGGATTAGAGATCATCTTCTCCAACAATGGAATTACTCCTGCTGCTAACATCATTTCCTTATTTCTGGGTGGGCAAAAAAGGAAACAATCAATATCCAAATTTTCGAAAGATCTTCATTGTTTACCAATTTGTAATTAAAAAAAAAAACACTTAAAAGAAAAATTTTAACATGATACACAAGTTACTGGGACCACATACACATAGGAGTTTCAATTTTTCAATAAAGAGATCCCAAGTCTAACACTCCAACTATTAAAAAGGAATCAACAAATAACAATCCCTTATATCTTTTTTTGGTGATAAGTAACTTATCCCTCGTATCTTTGGGCAGCTTAAAATTATTGTTAAGAAAAATAATGATAGAGAAAAAGTAATTTAATTATGTTCTTTGAAGGACATGTAAGGATTAGTATATAAATTCAAAAATAGAAAACTGTTCTCCAAAAAACAGCTGTCAGCAAATAATGCACATTTGAATCATCCATTCAAGGTGGATAAGAAGGTTTACATCCATCTTCTTGATACCACGATTACAATTGATGCTTCATATGTGTGTGCGAAAGAGAGCAAGGGAAAAAAGAAACAAATAAATGACATTTCAAAGAGAAAGTGGACACATTCATCTTCTTGATGCCATGTGTGTGTGTGTTAGAGTGAGAGAGATGAGACTACACTTCAAAGGATGGTGGAAAAGAAATTACTAAAATTTTTCAGTGTCAATTTTTTTTTTGCCAAATGAAGAGTTGCCATTAAAACAATAAGGAAAATATGATGAGGCCTTTACAACTGGGATGACGTTGAAGAGTTCAGGAAGCCAATTGCAGGTACAATACATTCATATAATACACTGATTATATAAGCATTTCTCAAGAGCATATTAAGGCTGACTACTTTTACCTTTACATAAGAAAGAGGAAGAAAAGATACAAAGATAAATGGTAATCATCATAGTAAAAAATATAAATATAAATAGGTGAGGAAAGGTCTTCATGCACTCAATATGTCATTACAACCAGATCATTGTGATAATTATGAATTTTTTATACTATTACTACCAAAACTATAACAACATCAGCAATGATAAAGGAAGACAAATGATAACGATGACAACAATGAACTGATGACTATTACGCTAATTATTATGTCATCACAACCAGATCATTGCTAGAATTATTTTCTAGTTCTTCTTGGATGGCAAGGACCATCTTTAATGTTTTAATGCTATCATAACTCCTTTAATACTTCCACAAAACATATGACCAATGGTACATCCTTCCCCTATAAAAATAGGGTGGAGTTAAACAATTAACTCCTACATTAGGTTTGTAAAAAATCAAACCATTTGTTACTATCTTCCATTAAAGCTTCATGGACTTAATCATGTGACATGCACATTATCATAATGCCATTTCAAATATATTGATGATATGACTTATCAAAAAAATATATATTGATGATATGGTAGAAACCGTGTGTACATCACAGAACTAAATCCATTAGTTTTTAGCTAAAAATACTAGCAGAGTTTAATTTTTCATGAAGGTGGTAATGTCCAAGGGGTTAATTTTCAAAGTTCAAGAGCCAAATTAACACCCACATCACAGTCCAAGAGGTATAATTTGTAAAATGCCAATAAATAAATAAATAGATAAGACAAATGGTCATGTTTGTTATTATACTCAGGAAACATTGAACATGGTACATACTTGCTATTGTTGACAGCTAGGTTGAAGAGAGCCATGGCTCCAGTTTCCTGAGCCATTACATTCCCTTCCTGCACAGCTGAGTCTAGAAATCGCAAAAGAGCTTCCACAAAGCCATTGGCCCCCATAAAAATCCTGCCCTCCTCGTCATCCTTCAGCAACAACCTTATTTGTTCCACCACTTTGCACTTTCTCCTCAAATCTCCTCCCTCATTCAAGACAGAAAGAAAATTCTGGTAACTGTCCAAAACACCAAGCTCAGACACTTCTGGCTTACAAGACAAATCTTCTGTTTCATTTTCTTCAGCTTCCTCTGTGATACCAGCCTCTTCCATGATAACGCTCTCTTCTAAAGGAACAACCTTAACTCCCTTCAATTTGCAAGAACCAACACTGTCCATAGATCTTGAATTTGCAGACTCAGACTCAGACAATGCCAGCCTCCAATAGTTGAGGTCAAGAGACTCTGGGGGGCCATCAGGAACAGAGACTCCATTCTGTTCACACCAAGAAGCAATTAGGCCCTTTACACAGTAATTAGGAGTCAACGAGAGATGAGAGAGTTTCTGTTGAGTCTTTGGGCAGGTGCTATGCCCATCACTGAACCATTTCTCAATGCATATCCTTTCATATGTTTGCCCGGACGCAATGATGACTGGATCATACATAAGTTGCAACGATATTGGACACCTTAATTCTTCAGGCGGATGAATCATCTGCCCTGATCTTTTACTATTTGGCTTGAAATTAAAAGAGCTAAGTTTTGACAGATGCCGTTCAAAGGCATGACAATTGCCACCAGGTCCACCATCCTCAACAGAACCCTGAACAGTAGGAGAACAAGGGGTGGAACCCTGTGAATCATTGTCATCAGATATCTCACTTCTAAATAATTTGGAGTACTTTCTCATGAGATGTAAAAGATAAGCCACAATTGATTCCTTCCTCTTATCTTCCTCTGCACGAGCTCTTTCTATGAGTTTCTTGAGAGCTCTTCTCTCTGTAAGAGCTGCTCTAGAAGAGGTTATGCCAACTTTTGTAGCAGCCTGGTGAAAACACTCTAGCTCATTAGTGTCATTACTGTTGTTGAATTTTTTTCCCTGCTGGAGCAATGCAATAATTTCATCACCAACTTGCTTCTCTAATGGATCGAGCGCGAACACAGTATCCTCGAGTTCCCTCCCAATATGCTTAATCTAAAAGGAGGTTCAATTACAAAAGCAGTCAAAATACTTCAAAAGTAATGTAGACAAATGTATTAGCAACAAAAGACCACAAGACAATACCATTTAGAAAGATAATTTTTATGGTTAGCCTTATACAATTTGAAATGAATCTATTAGAATATGATCCCCTCAGGTAAAGAGGTATGTCTTGTTAATATCAGGCCAAAACCTGCAAGGGAAGTGTAAAGATGCGACAAAGTCATCTAGAGGACCATCCAGCATGTGACTGATGCTGAACTATTCGAAACAATCTGTAAATATGTGACTGAGGGGGATGGAGTTTGATCAGGAAATGTTTCTTTTGTCCCTTCCAGACAATAGGAAAATTTTCTTATTATTATCTTGATAGGGAAAATACAAATCCCAATCCCATTTCTTAAATCCTCCACACAAATCACTATCTGTTTCAAGTACCAATTTGGTTCCTAAGACAAGGATCATCCAAAGCCATGTGATGGAAGGCCAGATCAAATATTTAGAAGTACATTCTTTTCTTCTCTTATTTCTTTGGAAGGAACAGCATTAGCCCATACAAGCCAAAAGGGAGAAAGATTAAAAGAAATCCTAAAAAATGAACTCTTACAAGCTCTCTTTAAATTAATTTTAGAGTGGATCCCTCCCCATGGACATGCAACACATCATTATGAATATGAAGCCTTAATATTGTTTTCAAAACCAAAATGCTAGGCTTAAACTCACTTGAAGTCAAGTATACGTGTCTATAAAAATTTCATGTTACTTGTCGTCAAATTTGTTTACTCACATCATCTCATCAACTTTGACCCATACATACTATCGGAACTTATAGATTGTACAGGTGCCTGTGGCATCCAATGTCATGAAATGGGGCATGTATAAAGATGCATCTCAGCATCAACAAGAATAGAGGAAAAAGCCTCTAGCAAGACTGCCAAAGCCATGCTGAATAAAGGAATAAGCTTCTAGCACAACCAAAAGAGCACTCCTATTATAGCTTTGCCTTCTTGACCAGGATATAATATATTCACCAATGTCTAAGGTAATCAATTTGGGATTTCCATCACTGCAGAAGAGTCCTGGTTGAAGTTTCATTTCTCAAAAAGAATTGAAATTCCATCCACACATCTCATCAGTTATCACATATACACACGGACAAAGCTTCCTAAGACACTTAAAATTTTGCAAATAGATTCACTGATCTGATGTGACACACGTAAGGAATGACAAGATTGTATATTAGTTACAGGTCATTCAATGAGTAGAAGAGGGGTCATCATGAAAGCATAAGACCTTAAAATCTTACACTTCATACAGAAATAGCAAATAAAAAGATGATAGAACTTAAATATAATCACCTGACAACCAATTGATTGTGGAACAATATCGTCAACACGCTTGAGACTATCTTCAAGTGCACATCTTGCCTTCTCAAACTTTAAAAGAACAGAATCCCCAGTTATTGCCTGCATGATAAGAAAAAAATCCAATGGTAAAACATTCTTAAACAGAGACCTTCCCTTCCCCCAAAACCAGAGAGAGAGAGAGATAATGGACAACTTATTCCTCTACCTAATTAATTTAGTATTAAAAGGAAAATTAGCTCACTCTATGATTTTGTGACTCATATTCTCACTATTAAAATATTAATGCAACAAAACAAGCATACCAAGTAAAGTTTACTGCATTCTGAGCAGTGTTGCAGAACATTCTTGGCCTTCTCAAGCGCTACATGTAATGAACATAATGCCTGAATTCCAGATTTGCTCCTAGGCCGTGCTGCTTCCAAGGATGGGAAAATTGATAATACTTTGCAATAAATTGCAGAGAGTGTCTTGCACATTTCTCCATGTAACTGCATAAGGAAAAATGTTATGAGCTAAGTACCCAAATTTATGGAACCTCATTTTAAGTACAAACTTCAAAGAGATTATGCCAAATAAAAGAATTCTATTGACCACTATCTAAAATAAGGAAAGCCTTTTGGAAAAACAAATAACTTTTACTCGGAAACTAGATGACCAAATTCTTGCCAAACTCATATAACCAATACAGCTTCAACTTGCTAGTGAATTTGTTTGTGAAAGTAGAATTCATTATCTACCAGGGAAACCCAAAGCAAAATTGTTATATATGATTATCACCACCTAAAGAAAAGAAACTCTCACATGCCCCCCGCCACCTAAAGAAAAGAAACTGTCACATGCCCTATACATGCCTTCATATGAAACCCAACTCCAAAAATCAATCATCAGAAACACCAATTGTCAACTAGCCTTTTTCTAGAATAAAATAAAAGAAGCATTCAAAGCATAAATTATGAATATTCCTTTAGAAAAAAGCCCCATGTGACAAAATGAAAAGGAAAATGCATACGTACATGCATATGTATATGCCCCAGAAATATATAGATTTTTTATTTTCTTTAGGGAAAAGACCAGACATATTTAGAACTACTGAAAAAAAAAAGTTGGCCAGCCCCATGTAGATGGGATTGCAGCTATCCTAAATTAAAATTTAAAAATAGATTACAGATTACAAAATAATTTCATTTTAAGAAAATGTCAAATCCAAACTAACAGTAGTCTGATTTCGATCCAGACATTGCATCGATACCTTGGCATCACTTGCTGCAAATAAATTTTCTTCAACCTCTATAATGTCCATTATTAAATTCACCGCGAAAGACTAGAGAAGAGCTTTATTCATCTGCATTTAAAAATAAAATCACAAAAAGTCAGAAAAGGTAATAGGAGCCTCTCTGATTAGGTCAAGAAAAAAAAAGCAGTGACAAGTCGAAACTGCTACAGCTAAAGATCCTTTGGTTGCGTTAACTACTTTATTTGCTAATTAAACCACACCCATACATGTTAATAAAATAAGATGGAATCAACAACATGGCAAACACAAAAAGAAAAATAAAATAAAAGTTACAATTTCACTGTTAGTGTTTGTTTGCTCTGAAAACTGATGAAAAAGAATATACAAAAAAAAAAAAGTACTAACATTACCTATTACACCTTTCCTTTTTAATCCATTACTTGAAGTGAAAAAGCAAGACCCAACAAAGCCAATTACTCTATTAGGTAAAAAATATTAAAAAGACAGTAACTTTTTTTTGTCCAAAATTTTCTCAGCAACCAAACAGAGCTTTGGATAATAAAAAAGAAGAAATATGAGACTTAGAACACGGAAATTCATTTAAATAGATATATAACTTAGAACAGAAAACTAAAATTTGATTACAACATTCTATAAAACGCAAACTCTCTATATTACAATTGATTTTGACATTTCATTCAAACAATTACATTTTGAAACTCAAAAACCCAAACAGAAACTAAGGTTCACACAAGAATTATAAACACATAATTGATTTGGACATTTCATCATACACCTGAAATTCAAAACTCCAAAATTAAATTTTTTATAAAAATAAAAATAAAAATCGAAAATGACCTCAACAAAGATCCCTAAGCTTTGACGAAGCGAGACTCGAAAACAACATCAGCTAATAAAATTCCAAATAAAGCAAAAAAAAAAAATTAAATTAAAAATAAATAAAGATATCCAAAATTATAGGAACCACTTAGACCAAAAAAAGCCAGGCCTACCTGACTTTAAAAATTAAAAATAAATAAATAAATAAAATAAAACTTTTTTTTATTTCATAAAAACAAAATCAAAAGCTCAAAAATAGTGTTAAAAAATTTTCATGGAAAGCGAAATCTGTACCAGGAAAGTTGGAATCAGCCAAGGAGGCTTCATACAAAAGCATTTGCAAGAAAACCACAGGAATTTAGGGTTTCGATAATTTGTGAATTTCCATCTCATTACAGTTTATAGGTCTTCGAGGGCTCGAATCGAAGAGAGAAAGATAGAAAGAAAGAGAGAGAGAGAGAGAAAAGAGAGACAGACCAGGCTTTTGGGTTTTGGATATTCTACGGGGGCTTAAGACTTTAGATGGTATTGGTTAAGAATAATGGAAATGGAATTTTTTTAAAAATTTTAGGCGTTTGTATATTTATACTGCTAATATAAAATATTATACGAGGAATAAAATAACTGTGAGAGTGGGACTATTTTAATTTTTTAATTGTTTATTTTAGCGTTTAAAAAAAAAAAATAGAAAAATAAGATTGGGAAGAGGGAATTGGAATTTTCGCCGCTTTTGTCTCCCCGGTTCACCGGCCGACAGTTGCGACCTCCTCGTTTGTCGGTAAACAGATCTGTCATAAATGAATCTGATTGACCATTTTGTCCTTTTCATTGATTTTGTGTTTTTTTTTTTTTTTTTTTTTTTTTTTTTACACCTGGTTTATGGGAGAAATCTCTTTTTTATGGGATCGATCCTATCTCTCACATGCTATGAATTTGTGGGGGGTTTTGTGGTTTATAATTGCTTTGACATAGTTATTTCGGAAGAAAACTTCTTTCAAGTTATTACGCGGTGATATCTGCTAATTATTAGGCTATTGTTTGTTATGTAACTTATTTAATGAATTATGTGATTTATTCAAATAATTTAATGAGTTATATGATTTAATATATGTTAGTTATTTTATGAATCATGGCATAATAGATTACTTCGGAAGAAAATTTTTCAGATTATTATGTGAAGATTCCTTCAATTTATTAGGATTTAAATGATTATTTGTCTAATTTTAGTCACATAATCTATTTAATAAATTATGTAACTTGTCATATAAATTGCTTTATAAATCGCCACATAATAAGTTTAACGATTAGAAAAGATTATTTTAAACTGATTTGAAAGAAAATTTACCATAATTGCTTTGCCAATATTATCCTATAACGTTTGGATCTTATTAAGAAGCTGTAGAGTGAGGTGGAAAAATCTACAAATGTTTCATTTGGTCGTGTATAAAGTTACACATTTTTTTTTTTTTGAGAAAGAATAAAGTTACACATTTAACTAAAGTAAAAGTCTTTTGTATTACAACAAAAAAGAATTTGTTAACTCAAATAAATTCAACTGTCGGTTAGTATAATGAATATAAGGGAATCTTACAACCAAAAACAAAAAGCATTTGACAATGTAAGACAGACTTTGTTAAGATTTAAGAATCCCATAAGGCTTATACTAGAATAAATAAAAGAACTAATAAAACAATTAGTCATCATAGTACTTCATAATTCATATGCCAAAAGAAGGACATGTGTTCGGTTCAAAATTTTATTTTATATGTAGTATATTGTACTTGATTTGTAGAGACCTAAAGTAAGAAATATGCTTGACTTAAAGCATTCAGCAAAAGGCATCATGTACTTGTTGTGTACCCAAAAAAAAATAATTAATAGAAATAATGTTTTTTGCTAACAGTAGTATTATATGCCTTTATATAGAAAAAATGATTCTCGGTAGCTAATGGCAATGGAAGTCATCATTTCTCACATACTCATACCTCACTAATTAATATATAAGAATAAAAATCTTACGGTCGACTTTGAAGAGTATTCGACTATATATTTCATTAACCATTAATTATAGTATGTCACATGTTTATTTTTTTAATAAAAATTAATTTTTAATGAAAAAATAAAAATATGGTGTGGGGGTCAAAAACACTGTGTAGAAGTCCTAAACAATAATTCTTGATCAACGCAACTAATTTCTAAAAGGTAGAGATAAAGAATCTACAATGGGAAGATCGAGCAGTTAATCAAAGACAAAAAAGTTGAATCATGCGTTTATATATAAAAAAACGTTGTTCCAGTCATACAAAAAGGGGATTCTAAGGTGAAGATATAAAAGAAAAGTTCTTTTTTTTTTCCCTAGATCTCCTTTTTCTAGTGTCCTCCCCTTCCTTTTATACCATTTCACCACATCCTCCAGCTGTTTTACTCTTAGTTGGATTTGAGGAATATTTGTCTCATCACCTTCTTGCCCAACAATTTCTTGATCACGAAGGAAGACTTTTGAGAATATTTTCACTCTTTAGGCCAGTCATTCAACATTTAATATGACTGACATTAGGTGTGGGATTTCATTAATGCAAAGGTGACTGTTATATTAATCTCTGTGTTTCCTTTGTCGTGTTCCTTGGAGGAAGTGTGGGTGATGGGTGGTCCCAGCCGTAGGAGGAAGTTGCTCCATGAGCTTTAATTTTTGTGATATTGGGAAAATAGTTTAAGGGATTACCTTGGTAATGATCCTCAAGAAAGGCTGGTATCACTAGTTAC
This sequence comes from Quercus glauca, assembly GCA_023736055.1. NCBI lineage: Eukaryota > Viridiplantae > Streptophyta > Magnoliopsida > Fagales > Fagaceae > Quercus > Quercus glauca. Next base: position 20,782,546 of record CM043317.1, read on the forward strand.
CTCGGTTATGGGCCCAGATGGCTGCCCTTTACTAGAAGACTTTTTTGTCTCTCAACGAACTCTGGGCTGAGTTCACTCCTCAAATTTACCTCTCAGGATTTAGTCCTTGGGCCAAATTTGGGTCTACCCTCCACATATGATATATTGTAATAAGTTGAGTATAAAATGAAACATTTGTAATGAAATGAAAGTTTTTTTTTTTTTTAATTGCGAAACGAAATATTATTATTCATTCAACAAAAAATATACATATACATAGGAAATTTGTACCAATCAACCAATGAGCAAGCCACTAATTTACCTATATTGTGATCAAAAGCTTAATGCTTAAATCTTAATGATAAGTTTTTACATGGAATATATGCATGTTTGACAAGGTCGGTCAACGCTTGTGGTCAAGCCTCTCCCCAAAAAAAAAAGCACATAGTAATCAGAAAAGTGTGTGGGACTGTGGAGGGGTAGTTTGGACAGTTTTGAAAAGCTGAATAAAAATGATTAAATTGGCAGCGGGTGTCTCCATGCAGGAGTACGGGAATAGGAATCCCCAATTCTGTCTGATTATAAAATAGTAAAATAAAAGGGTGGGCTCACCTCCACTCCACGTGGTTGTGTTTCTCACCACCATTTTTAACCGACTCTTTACCGACCAATGGTAACTCATCCGATAGATCCTTGTTTCACGGAATCAGCTGCAGTAGGTTTTTTCCCCAATCAGGGCTGGAAAACACGAGTACTTATCTCCTAATGACTAAAAACAATTCACACGCGCTATTTCACCACCTCACTCCACACTCTAGCTGCTTTTGGTTTTTTTTTTTTTTTTTTAAAGGAGTAACATGCATATGTTTTTATGTATTGGGCTTAAATTAGTTCGTCACTCTCATTCTATGTGTGCATTCATTGATTGGTTGAAATTCTAAAATTAAATTTTCTTATTAACATATATTTAGCTTTGCATTTATGAACTCTGAAAATTGGTATGAAAAAAGCACCCAAAAATTCATAGTAATACTATTAAAGTGTGTCTAAAAGTCTTGAAACTCAATTGACATATCCTAGTATTTTCAACGGAAACGTCTAAGGTTCAAATCTCTTTCCTCCTTGTAATTGTTGAATTGATTAAAAAAAAAAAAACTATAAAAGTGTGTTTTGGATTATGGTCTTCAATATTTTGATATACCATTTCAATTGAAAAACTGTACCAGAGTTATAAAGAAACAACAATGTTATTTTAAGTTCTATAGAAAAAATAAAAAATAAAAAAATTCCCCATGAGCTTTGTATAAAGCATAACAAGTAATTCCTTTGCCCAATATGTCATTACCAACTTTATCAAAATATTTGATAAATGACAATCATATTAGAGCATGTTGTTAGGGTTTATTTACAACTTATTAACAAAAATGAGTTAAAGGAAAACTATTTTTGGCCAACAAAAAAATTATTACTTATTTTTAGAGATTATTTTTTACTAAATTTTTTTTTTGAAAAACAGCTCTATCTCACAGCAATCTAAATAAGGGAAGTTATTAGATTTTTTTTTTTTCAACTCATTTAAAGTTTCTACCAAACATAAGAAAATTAGATAATTTTATAGAAAATATTTTTTGAAAAATGACTCATTTTCTAAAAAATATTATGGCTGAAACAATAAAGCATAAGCCTTTAAAAAAAAAATTTTGGATGGCACCTTAAAGTAGTTTCTATATAATTTTTTAAAATGTTATTATCATAAGTAGACTAGATGGGAGCTTGCACATTTCCATATAGGAAAAACTTAGATCTCCAATTGATTTCAATCACATGCTTGTACTGATTAATGTAGAAAAATAATTGTCTTTTTCAACGATAATTGAATTTAACCATGTAGTTCATCGTTTAGTCCAACCACATGCTTAATTTTAATTGAGAAACTTAATCTACAACAATAAAACTATTAAAAATTTACTCCATAAATTTTACAAATTGATATGAAACCTAAAAAATTGTGCATAAGTTTTGAAAAATGCTAGACCTATCACAAATTTTACTACGTATGAGGTTTACAAACTAATGTGACAATATAACATGATAAATAATATTTTAAATTACTTTTTTGTGATTAATATCAAATCAATGTTGATAGATTTCAAATAACATAATATATGAAATTTTAAATTATTTTTTGTGATTAATAAAAAAATAAAATTATAAAGTTTATTAATTAAAAAAATGCTAAATTTATGTAATAAAATTTATAATACCTTTAATATCACTAAATCTAATATTATATAGACTACAAGTGTATACTAGAGTACTAGTGTATTCTTTACACGCGCTCCTTAGGATCACGTTGTATTGATTATAAATAATTGGCTTTTCGAGTTTTACATTTCTGCATCAAATGTAAGGTTGCAAACAGTGCTTACAGCCACGTGTAAACATCTCCTGCAATGATACACGTGGCCTTTTTTTTGTGGACATTCTAATTGCTAACTTAAGGAGTGATTGTAGGAAATATAATAGGCTTTTTCCGACAGACAGTTCCATCCCTGCGTTCGGTACATATCCAGAAATACCATATGATTTTGTTCCAAATGATTCAAATTTCTATATAAGTGGCTGGTTAATTGACCCACCTTGACTCAGCCACTATAATTCCTAATTACAACTCTACTGAAATTTTAGTCCATATAATAGTGTATGGTCTAATTAATATATATATATATATATATATATATTAGTAAGTTTCAATTAGCTTAATTAGTGAAATTTTTAATAATTAAATAAAATATTTGAAATTCAATTATCGCCTACACCAATAATTGATTAATGTATTTTGATTTGATAATAAAAAATACAATCATTAAAAGCGAATGCGTAAAAACTTTATAAATATATATATATATATACACACACACTTTACACTGAGTATCTTGAGCTTGCCTTTTGAAATTAGGTATAGGCAGTTGGTGGGTATTTTTTTTTTTTTTAGAATATATTTTTTTTAACAATGAATGGTGGTGAACATGTCATGAACACAATCTTGCAATTTATACATGTAATTCCATTAATGAAAATTCAGAAAGTACATCATTACTATTTTTAAGCTTAAAACATAATTGTTAGAGTTTTAAATTGGTTTATCAATCAATTATTATGTGTCATGGATTCAAATAAAATTGTTATAAGGTTCAATTATCCAATTGTCTCTTCCCGCCACCCCCACTAAACAAAGATAAATTAAATTACTATGGAACAGTTTTTTATGCTTATTAAGGTTTAAGATATTGTTTTGTACACATGGACTTGATGCGAATAATGTTGACAACGATATGCATGGATCCTCTCCCCCGTTTGGGGGGTGGGGAGAAAACCAAACCAACTTTAAATGTGCTTACAAATTAATGATTTAGTTGTGATTCATGATTTCATAACAAACATTAATAGTTGTAGCAATTGAAAACTTCAAGAACAGATGTATTGGATGAACATGTAGTCCAAGGTGGTAATTTACCTTGTTAGCAATGTGGATTGTTTTATTATATCATTTATGTTGTCTTTTGAAAAATCCAAAAAAGAGGTTTTTGTTTATGAATAAAAATCACAAGGGGCTGATTATTTTGAAGCCATATTAAACTCACCAAAGAAAATCAATATTTTAAGGAGTCTAGACAGGTCCAATTTTGCAATCCAAATGGGAGATCCACATTCCACAAGCAATAATCCTTTAGTTGAACAAATGTTATGCCATCACCCCCACAATTGAAATTTAATACCTATCCCACACAAATAATTTTAGAGTTGGATATAAATTGGAGTCATTTTTTAATAAATGGACTTTTTTTTTTTTTGATGAATTAATAAATGGACTTGACTCAAGGAAAATAATGTGTTCATATTAGTTTTTTTCATAAACATGTCAAACATGAACCCATCTTAGACTCGACTATTGAACAAGTTAGGCTCTAACATAATAATGTGTTTGTGAATAAGCTTGTAAGTAGGAAATTCAATTTTAGTACATTTACCATTGTGTGTTGATATGTATAAATGTAAAAAAAACATACTTACTTGGAATTGATATTAAATTGTGTAAGTTTGTAAATAAGATTATATGATATGAAATTATTAGTTTAATTTATTGATAATATAGATATTCAGGTTCTCAATGAAAATTATAATTGAATTGTTAACAATACAAGGTTTGTGAATTTATTAATCCTTATAAGTTTATAAATGAAAATCATTCTATATGATTAATTGAAATAATTTAATTTCAAATATAATTTATTTATTAATTGTTAGTATAGATTTGCGAAGGGGTAAAAAAATTTAGTCTTGATGTTTACAATATATGAAGAAAAAAAGTTAACCATGTAGCTTGTAAACAAAATCGAGTTTTTTTGACAAAAAATGAATCAAGTTGGAACATATAATATAGTCTGATGATGAACTCGAGTTCAACAAGTGTTTGAAATAAAAATGTGAGCCACACAAGGCGGAGGCTAGTGGAGGTCTACCCCGTATGCCCCTGGTGGTCTCCCATACTGATCCATCCTTTAATTGACAATGCTAGTCTAGGATCAGAATTCCAATGAGTTTGATGACCAGGCCAGGCATATTTCCTCAAAAGGAAAACTATAGGAGACACTGACAAACCTATTTCACATCAATGTTTATTACGATTACCTACGGCTTGAGGCATGCTATAGTAAAAAACATCCCATTAGTATACTAAAGAAGCTCACTTCTGACTGTCTAAAACGCTTGATTTAAGGGGAAGATTTACGTTAAAATTGACAATTTATCCCCTCTATTAAAGCCAGACTTATCCACTGGAACAAGTTAAATTATATTGTATGCTAACGAGGTTGTAACTCGTGCTTACTTAGATGATGATAATATGGTCTTATCTAGATGATGTTGTACTAAATATTATGAATTGATCACTTGACACAAAAATTAAAAAAATTATTTTGAACACGTAATGTAAAATTAGACAATAATTAAAAACTAATTTGAATTCAAATTTAGATTTTTTAATCAAAACAAAAACTTCATTTAGAATGAATCAATTTAGGTTCTAATCATACTTAGACTTTATTACAATGTATATAATGTGATTGGGACTTTGGGGAAGCATATTAACATATCAATAATTTAGATACGATATAATTTCAATCTATAACGTTTGTTCTATGATTGTGGTATGCCTTTGTATTATAAGTAATTTTACTCTCTCTTGTATGCGTGTGTGTTTGTTTCTTTAAATATATATATATATATATATAATGTTTGCTTTTTGATTATTACTCTTTATAATTAAACTAAGATACTAATCAATTTTTAGTATTAGTAGGGATTAAATCCAGGGATGGAGCCAGAATTTTGAGTTAGGGGGGACAGTTTTACTGTTGGTTGTGTATGGTTGATTCAACCTCTGATTCTGCTACTTAGTTGCTAAGATTTTTTTTTTTTTTTTTTTTTTGGGTAATAGCAAAATTATTTTTGTTTAGAATTTTTTAAAGGGAAGGGTTATTTATTTTGGATAAAATTAGTTAATTGAGCTCAATTTTATTTTTAGTTTTACTGAAAAGTTTTGTTGTTGAGCTATTTTATTTTTGGGCTTGTATATTTTGTTTTAGATTTTAAATCTATAAATTTTTTTTTATGGTCACTAAAATGAGGAGAATACTAGAACTACAAGTTTTTTTTTTTTAATTATAAATTACTAATGTGATAAGTGGTTACTGGCAAGTAAAAAAATTATATGAGTGTTGTACTTGTACCCATATCCAAACCAATAAAAATTTTCTACCAAAAAAATTTGTAAAAATGTTATGAAAAAGTTTGTGAGTATAGCATTATTCTTAAAATAATTAAAGGAACTGTTAAAGAGAAATTGTGGGAGGCGTCTCTCCTCGATGTGGGATTGAACAAATTCGTGAGGGTGATATCGGCTCTTCGGCCCATTCCCAAAGCAAACAATACCTGATTGGGGAAAAATTCGTTCATTTCACAGAAACAAAATGTAATTTTCTAAAATAGAATTGCTAAAATTAATACATATATATATATATATATATTTTTTTTTTAAATCTAAGGGCCATTGCCCCCTAGTCCAAGACTCCAAGGGCGGTTCCGTACCTGATTAAATCTCATATATTTTATTAGAGGGTTAGACCTCGTGTTAGCTTACTCAAAGAATCCAAGAATATATTTCCGGAATCTGAAATTGTGGTCTCGGTCCCAGGGAGTACTAGAAACAAAAGAGTCACGTCTATGAGTCAAAATCGAATTTGGAATCATGCACCTAACATGCTGATTCATAGTCCGATTAGAGAAAGGAGAAATTGATTAAACATAGCTTTCCTCAACCTTTGACCAAACTTATAAGAATTTCATTAAGACTATTTTGTCACAAAGATGATGATCATCTATCACGCATAGTGTCAAGTGTCAAATCTTGGAACTAATTCAGGGAAAAACAACTATCTCTAAGAGTAGAGACTAGAGATCAAGTTGGGAACTTAGAACAATTATATCCTTTTCATAATGGGTCTTTCAGGGTTGAAGCCTTCAAAATTCAAATATCTTTGTCTTCCATTCAAAATTTCACCTCTGGTTAATTGAAAAGGATGGACCCCTTTCGGGGGTGGGTAAATGAACAGCATATATAAAACACTTATAAAATCCTATTTATTATCAACCTCATCACACGCGTAAGATGAGCAGATTTTTTTTTGGTCTAATGTTATAATTTTTTTTTAAAAAATTTTGAATAAGTTTTTATTTTGAAGACATTGATTAATAAGAGAATGTTTTATTTTGTACGCATTTTAAGTGGAGTTGGAAATATATTTTTACCTGGTTGTCCTCAAGTTTTTTTCTCTATTAAACTTAAAATTTAAAAGTATTTCTGAACCATATAAAAGTTTAGTTCAAAAAGGAAAATTCAGTTATAAATAATATAAATATCATGTGTGGGTGACTATTATTATTACTATTTTTGCAAGCAGCCCAAAAGCCAAAATTGGCAAATGCTATGGTATTTAATTAAAAATTACTTATCGATGTTTTTATTTGCCCCACAACTTTCTCAAATTAAGAAACAGAATAGTGAAACACTATATATATTAATCTCATGCCATTGGACTTTGTTTATTTGGCAAGATTTGAAAAATTTATCCGCTTGCATTGTTCAAATCTCTTCACTGGGCATATGAAGCTATGTATCATCATTATTATTATTTTTCTATTAGAATTTGGATTCCAAGCTTTCTAACCATAAAGTACTCATATAATTTGGCTTTTAGAGTGTTGTGAAGACACGTAAATCATCACGTTTCCATCACAGCCACACACATTTCTAGTACAACATCATTAGGTTGGCCCAACCTAAACCCTCCTGTGTGTGTTGTGCGCGTTGACTATGTTCACTTTAATTTCAAAAGAAAAAAAAGTTGTCGATAGGCCTTCTTGAATGTTTATGTCCGGAATAGTAATTTTGTTTTTAATCTTCACGCAAGCAATTAAACCTTGGAACCCTCTGATCAACAATAAATTAAACAAAAAAGAAAACCTTGAAAAGCCCCATTTGCTCTGACCAATTTAGTCCGGCCCTTTGCAACTTTGTCTTGTGGGTTGCTTCGGCATCAGAGCCAGCCCAGGCCTAAGCCACGCCATTGCCTAGGGTCCCCTAATAGAGAAAATCTCCCAAATTTTGGGGCAAAAATTAATATATCTTTTTGAAAAGATATTTTTTTTTTTAGATTTAGAAAATAAATTGTTTTACTTTTTTTTTCTACTTTTAAGAAGTCTCAAAGAATTGAGTAATGTTAGAGATAAAACAATGTTAAATATATGAGTCTTATAAATATATGTATTAGTAATTACAAGAAATAATTCAGATAGAAAAATGGTAGAAATACTATAAATTTTAGTTCAAAATCTTTACAAATTGATGTGACAATTAAAATGATTTGTGTGTGTCAACAACCTATTACATGTATTTTTTAATTACTTTTTGTGATTAGTGATACATATTTGTTAGTCTCATGTTGTAAAATTTATCATATTCATAACATCATTCATTCAAATACTTGTTTATTATCTTTTTGAAGTATCATTAATCACATCAGTACTACCCATCATTTGTAAGTGTTTTTGTAGTAAAATTTGTTATACCTTTAGCATTCCCTCCCCCCCCCCCCCCACCAAAAGAAAGCATATTACAAAATAAAATAAATAGATTTTTGTTATAAAAAAATTACGATATTAAATACTAATTAAATATTACTTAAGTGGTGATAAAAATGTCTCATTTAAATATATTGCCTTAGGCATCTAAATTTTTTGGGCCGCCACTATTTGGTATTTGGCCCAAACTGGTTCAATGGTATAAAACGTGGGTGCAAGTAGTGGTATGTCCTGTTGTGCTTACCAAATCTATACCTTGAAGCATAAGACAATGATTACACACGTAAGTCCCTTTTTTACCCAATGAAAACAAAAGAAACATACATATATGCATGTGGGTAAGTGATAAATCTTTGCATATGGAATATTTAGTATTAATGTTGTACAACATTTTATATTTTTAGTTTTAGGAAAATAGAATATATTTGTAAATCTAAAAAGGGAAAAAAGAAGAAGCTCGTATTCAAAGATAGCAACTTGTACCCAATTTTGAACTTAGTGTATTAATTGTCAATTGTGTAGCATTGAACAAACGTGATACTAGGCGTAAAGTATATGTCTAATCAACAAAAAATGAACGTGAGATTGTAGTAGTATTAATATTCAGAACTGTAAGCAGAGATATAGTTGGAGGGTCGGGGTCATAGATTGCCTGTGATCATCTGTCGCAAGTGCATGTCCACGTTCTTCGCATGAAAACTAATTCAACTAATGGATGCGATGATGTGACTCCAAAAGTTTGATGGGCTGTGTTCCTAATTTCCATTACAAGCAGCTGTCTATGATGGGGGCTTAGACATTATTTAATGTCTGATCCGAAAAAAAAAAAAATTCGAGTACATATTAATATTGATAGATTTACGTTTCATTAATGTACAAGCTGGTTTGCCCGAGAGGTTAAGGGGGAAGACTTAAGATCTTCTGCACATAAGTGCGCATGGGTTCGAACCCCATAGCCAGCACTTTTGCACAAAAAACATTTATATTGTTTCCTAAGTTTTGGGTATTTATTTTCAGGCAGATCCATTTTAACAGAATGGTCCAAACCCAGTGTCAATATCATATCATTGCTCCTTGGGTTCCGCCAAATAAAGGACCCCAACTAGACAACAGCTACGATTGCCAGATGTTTTTTGCTCATATCAGGAAAGCTGATTATTACCCTACACCTACAGTATAGTTTGAAGTATTTGTTCCATAATGGTTTTTTTTTTGGGTCCTCCACTCGTGTCGTGACTCGTGATATGAATCAAATCCTTAAGGACCTTAACCCCACTTTAAACATAAATTTAAGTTTAGAAATTAAACAATCGAAAATATTTAGCAAATGTAATTTAGTATTTAATGATTTTGTGGGTGTAATTCTCTGTATTTAAATTATATTATGACAGAGTAATTCTCTAATTCGATCTTCTTAGAAAAATATTTTATTCAAATGTTATGGCAATGCAATATTGATTCAAACACAAATGTCTTCCACTTTGGATGGAAGACAGATTGAAGACCTTTGTAATGGAATTGCAATTAACAAAATGGTCCATTTATATTGTTTTCTAAGTTTTGGGCGATTTTAACAAAATGGTCCAAATCCAGTGTCAATATCATTGCTAGTTGGGCTCTGCCGAATAAAGGAGATTTTTTTTTTTTTTTTTTTTTTTCCAGTAACCCATGATATAATATTAAACTAAGAATTTACAAGTCTATTACAAAACATGCTAGCTTTATCAAGAGCTAACAAATTCTCCACCACAACCCTAGTTGGAAAGCCTCTTTTCCTGAGGCTAATGTGACTCACTTGGCTAGAGTGAACTCGGACCACTGCCCTCTCCTGTTAAATTTGTATCCAAGTCTCGTGGCAAATTCTAATAGACCTTTTAGGTTCCAACCCATGTGACTTAGTCACAAGGATTTCCCTGCCATTGTTAGGGAATCATGGGAAGGGAGAGAAGAAGATTTACCTAGTGCTGTTACTAGATTCACTCAGAAGGCCCAAACCTGGAATAAAGAAGTTTTTGGGAATATATTTGTGAGGAAAAGGCAGATTATGGCCAGGCTGCTTGGTACTCAGAGAGCCCTTGCCAATAGCCCTAATAATTTTCTTATTAATCTACAAGATCAGCTTTCTGAAGAGTACAATGTAATTCTTCAGCTTGAGGAAGAACTCTGGGCAATGAAGTCTAGGGTCAATTGGACCATTTTTGGGGAAAGAAATACAAATTATTTTCACATGTGTATTACTAGAAGAAGTAAGAATAGAATTACCAGTATCTTGAATGATGAGGGAGTTTGGAATCACAATGTGGAGGAAGTAAAAGAGATATTTATTAAATATTTTGAAAAGCTTTATCAAACTGATCAGGTTGTTTGCCTTCTGATCTAGAACTGGGATACGGAATGGTGTTTGAGATTAAGTGATGCTGATGTTAACTCCTTGGCTTTAATGCCGTTTGATAAAGAGATATGAGAGGCCCTCAAATCGATGAAGCCATATAAAGCCCATGGTAGTGATGGAATTCATGCAGGCTTTTTCCAAAGGTTCTGGCTTGTGGTTGGGAATTCAGTGAAAAGTGAAGTCAAAAGGATTTTTGCAAACCAGAGGGTGCCTGAATATCTAAATCAAACCTTAGTTGCTCTAATTCCCAAGTAGTTGGGTCCGGAGAAAGTGAGTCAATATAGGCCAATAAGCTTATGTAACACTGTTTATAAAATTGTCTAAAAAATTCTTGTTCAAAGAATTAGAACCTTGCTTCCCAACCTTATCTCTCCCATGCAAGCTGCTTTTCTTGAAGGAAGAAGAGGGTCAGATAATGTGATCATTGCCCAAGAATTGGTTCATTCAATTGGGAAGAGTAAAAGCAAAGAGGGGTATATGGTGGTAAAGATAGATTTTGAGAAAGCATATGACCGGCTAGAGTGGAGTTTCATTAGGTTGGTGCTTACACACTTTGGATTCCCGGATAATTTTATCCAACTTATCCTTAGCTGTGTCTCATCTACCTCTTCATCTCTTCTTTTCAATGGAAGCAAGCTTCCTGCCTTCTATCCTTCAAGAGGGATTAGACAAGGTGATCCAATATCACCTTATTTGTTCATTTTTATGCATGGAATTTCTTGGGGCTCAGATAACAAAGATGTGTGAGGAAAAAAGATGGGACATGATAAAAGCTTCTAGGAGGGGACCTAGCTTTTCCCATGTTTTCTTTGCTGATGATATAATGCTGTTTGCTAAAGCAAATGCTAAGAATTGTGAAGCCATTCTTGAAGTTTTTGATAGCTTTTGCAGTATGGCTGGGTAGAAGATTAACTATGAGAAATCTAGAGTGTTTTTCTCTCCAAATGTCACTGCTATAAGGGAAAGAGGTGTATGTAGAAGGCTGGGAATTTTGGCTACTAATAATCTTGGAAGATATTTGGGTTTCCCCATTATTCACAAAGGCAAAGTGGGTAGTGCTTTCAATTTTATTTTGGATAAAGTCCAAAGCAAGCTTGCTGGTTGGAAAACAAAGCTTTTGTCAAGAGCAGGTAGACTTGTGCTTGTTAAATCTGCAGTTCTCCTATTGCAGATTATTACATGCAATGCCATAGCATTCCTATTAAAGTTTGTGATTCTATTGATAAGATGACAAGGGACTTCATTTGGGGATCAACGGAGGAGAAGAGGAGGATGCACATGGTTAAGTGGAGCACTATTACTTTGCCTAAAGAGCTTGGTGGATTGGGGTTATGTTCTATGAAGTATAGAAACCAAGCTATGCTAGCTAAGTTATGTTGGAGGCTTGCTCATGAGGAAGGGATGCCATGGGCAAGAATGCTACAAGCTAAATATTTGTGTCCTAACAGGATGACTGAAGAGGGAAGGAAGTTGCCTTGCTCTCGGATTTGGACAGCCTGCAAAAAGGGGGGACCAATTTACGTGAAAGGTCTGAGATGGACAGTGAAGAGTGGTGATCTAGTTAATATGTGGATGGACTTTTGGCTTCCTAAAGGGAGTTTAAGAGAACTCATTGAAGGACCTCTTTCTAAGGGGGAGGCTGAACTTACAGTTAGACAATGTTTTGATGAGAACAATAATTGGATTCCATCTAGCATCTCATTTGATCTTCCTGAAAGTATCCTAAATACTATTATGGCCACCCCCTTCTCTTTTGACCCCCACTCAGTTGATGAGCTCATGTGGGCATTCTCAAAGAATGGTCTTTTTTCCCTCAAATCAACCTATCTCATTGCTAGGGGATTAAACCCCATGAACCTGAACACTACGTTATTCAATTGGATTTGGAAGACTGAAACTCCTCCTAAGGTTCAGTTCTTCCTGTGGCTTTGTCTACATGGTAGTCTACCGATGGCTGAAGTTTTAGGTTTAAGGGGTTTAATTCTTAATCCGGTGTGTAAGGTTTGTAACAGAGAGAATGAATCCATTGAGCACTTGTTCAAGGGCTGTGACTTTGCCCACAATTTTTGGTAGCAAATTCAAGCTCCTATCTGCACTAGGAACTCATTTGGCCTCCCTTTTAAAGAATGGTTGGAAACTAATTGCAGGGACCCTATGAATGCCACTGTGAAAGGCATACCTTGGAGGATTATCTTTCCTTTGGGGCTTTGGCAGTTGTGGCTGCATAGAAATAATTTTGTTTTTACAACAGGTACTGTAGATAGTTAGTGTTGGAAAAAATGTTTGAGGTATAGCACTGAATTTTTTGCTATTGGGCTGGCAGCAAGGAGTAAGCCGGCCAAAACTATCATTCCTGTGGGATGGGAGAAGCCACCGTGGGGCTGGTTGAAGCTGAACTCTGATGGTTCAGCTATAAATAATCCTGGCAAGGCAGGTGGAGGAGGCTTATTTCGTGATCATGAAGGTAATTGGGTGAAGGGATATGTTAGAGGGATTGGGCACACCAACAGCTTCATGGCTGAACTGTGGGCGTTAAGGGATGGATTAAATATAGCTAGGGAGATGGGTGTGAACAACCTTATCATTGAGCTAGACGCGCTGAGCATTGTTTTGCTTATGAACAATGAAGCTGAAAATATCATGATGGAACCTTTACTCTCTGATTGCAGGAGCCTCTTGAAGCAAATCCCAAACAAGCGCGTGCTTCATGTTTACCATGAAGCTAATCAATGTGCAAATGCTTTGGCCAAGCTTGGAGCACAGTCCGGCTCTCATAATTCTCCACCCATTCCTTTTCTGCCTCTGTTAGAAATTTTTCTGAGCTTTGCATCTTTGAAATTGTCTCTGATGAGCTTGAGCTTACTGTTGGAGGGGTATGCACCATTGGCCTGTCCGTGAGAAATCGCCACCATAGATTTGGCGTGATCTCCCAAGCTTTGTTCTTCAAGGGAAGATAACCTAAACCTCTACTCTCCTCGGTTAACGGGAACATATTCTTCCACGCTAACATCAACTCCAGATCGAACCACCCCCCTACCTCCGTTGGGTCCTGCCTTATCCATTGGATTGTTTAATCTCCAATCGGAATTATTTTGCCCTTGTAAAAAATTGCCCATCTCTTTGTTTTCTCCATTGTTGCCTTTTCCTAATGCGCTACTGTGAGCACCCTCAGCCGTTGTTATTAACCCCTCATCTGAGTCATTTGTTTTATTTAAAATCCATGGGCCTTGGCTTGGCCCATAAATTTTTGAAGGGCCTGCACTAGACCCAAAGACAAAAACACTATCTTTCGTTAGGCCCACATCCTTCCTTTGGCTTCCAACGGCACTTTTGGCCATCTGGTTTTGGTTTGCACGAGTTCCACTTCGTTTGGAATTCTTTCCCTTAGCTGGTTTATCTTGATGGGACTTGTTAGACCTACCCTCTTCTCTAGGTGTCATAGCAAGCTGAGATTGTGGTGCCTTCCTCTTTCCCGCCACCCTTTCTAGCTCCATTGCTATAGGTGAAGTCCTATCATACAGGGATTGAGAAGACTCATCAGATTGACTCAAGCTTACTTTGCTAGGCTTGTCACGTGCCTTGCTCATTGGCTTGCACCTAGTCACAATCATCTACTCTCCAAAGTCATCCTGATTTTTGTCTGCTAGCTTCTCTGCCTCCTTAGGTGTGGCTTCCATGCTCTGTTCAACCTGCACTTCACTGGTGGGTTCACGGACTGTGAATGGGCATGCCTTTTTTTTGTGTCCAATTCGACCACACTCAAAGCATAGGGAATCCACCCCTTCATGCTAAATAATTTGTTTCAGTTTGCCCAAGAAGATGCTTCGGACAAGGGGTTTATCAAGGTTAACTTGAATACACATGCGTGCAAAACGTCCTCTGGCTCCATTAGCAGTAGGTGCATCAATACGGAGCACAGGACCAATAGCTCTACCAATCTTTAGTAATGCATTATGCTCATAATACTCAATTGGTAATTCAGGAAGTCTAACCCACATAGCAACTGAAGAAAGGGTTGCTGTGGATGCTTTGAATTTAGGTTCCCACTACCTAATGGCTAGGAAATTCTGTCCTATGAACCACGAACCTCCCTTGAGTATGTTATCAACATCGTCTCTGAGCTCAAACTTAGTTAGGAAAAAATCAAACCCCAAATCTATGCAATCCACACCTCCTTTCAAGTTCCACATACTCCTAAGCTTCAAAATTAGGAATGAGTAAGTTATCTTTCGCCCAAAAGGTTTGATTATGAGAGTTTGGTACCATGGTGCTCGCATGCGAGTTTTTTCTTCTCTGAAGAAACACACCTTGATGTTATCATTCTGAGCATCCTCATCTTCTTGATCATATTCCACATCCTCCTGCATAGCACTCTCAAAACCAAGCTTTTTCAAAGGCTCTAGAAATTGAGCCCACAAGCTTGTCTTTGTAACTCCCCATTCTCGCCATGTGATTTTCATTCCTATCCCCTGTATTTTGATGACTGTCCTTAAATTTCTTGGTACTGCGCTATAAAGTGTCTTCTTCCTCTTCAGAACGTTTCAGCCTTTCTCTCTCCATTTCTTTGTTCTTTTATGAACTACTATTATTTGGTGATGTTGAATAAAGGAGAATTAATATTGCCAGATGTTTTTTACTCTTATCAGCAAGGTGATTTTTTTTTTGTTGGGATGAAATCAGCAAGATGATTATTACCCTACCGTAAAGTTTGAAGTATATAATATGAGGCATTTGATGCATAAAGTTTTTCTTTTTTTGGTCCACCACTTGCGTCGTGATATGAATCAATTCCTTAATCCATTGTAAACACAAAATCTCAAGTTTGGAAATCAAATAATTGAAAATGTTTAACACAGATAATTTTGTATTAATGAATTTGTGAATACAATTCTCTGTAATTAAATTATATTACAACAAAATAATCCTCTAATTTGATTTTCTTGGAAAAGTTTTAATATGGATTCGAACACAAATGTCCTCCACTTTGAAGATGGATTGAAGATCTTTGCCACGAAATTGCAAATAATCTCTAGCTATGCGCTTAATAGAGACTTCTCATTCTTCATGTTCTTTGTGTGTTTTTAGAATATTCTTGATCTTTGTAGATTTTTTGTGAAAATTCTTCAGGGATTTAGAGCTTGAATCCAATGAAAATTCGATGGATCAAAGTTTTTGAAGGATTTAAAGATTAATTCCAATAGAATTTTGAGACTTAGAAGGATGTTTTGAATGAATGTTCTTCATATTCAAAGATTTGTGGTGGATGTTTTTAAAATTCTTTGGAGACTTTAGAACTTGATTTTGATAGAGTTTTGAGACTTTTGAATGTATTTCCATAAGACTGAGGAAGACCTCTATCTATAAAAGTTTCGAGGAGGTTTGAAGACACATGCAAATTTAAATGAATAGACTTTGGGTGTATTTGGATACCGCTTATTTGTTGAAAACTGAAAACTTATTACTGAAAACACTGTAACAAAATAATTTTTAAAGATGTGAATAGTGCTGTGGGACTCAAATTTACTTAAAAATCTATGTTTTGTTGAGTATGGTGGTAGGTGACCAGTACCCATAGGACCCACTAAAAAAATGTTGAACGTGCAAATTAGGCAAAACACTTAATCCAAATGCGCGCTTTATGTCTTATTCTCCAAGAGACACATGATATTATTTAGATAGCCATAGTGTTTTAATTTAAAATAACACATGACAACATTCAATTAGACTATTTATATTATTTTAAATTAAAATACCAACACATGTTGACATGTGATTGGATTTTAGTTATTCTTTGTAATTTTTATTCAGTGGCACGTGCAAAATTTTTCTTTGATCTTTGAATAATTTTTTTTTTCTTTGAGAGAATGTTGATCTTTGAATAATTGGCCATTTTGAACGTACTATAAATTTGATGAAATGACGTGGCAACTTGTGATGGTCAAAAATTTTAACTTAGCACTCACTTTTGCATTTGGAAATTTTCCATTGCCCTCTGAATAATGATGTGACTCAATGTACAAGCTGGTTTGCCCGAGAGGTTAAGGGGGAAGACTTAAGATCTTCTGCACATAAGTGCGCATGGGTTCGAACCCCATAGCCAGCACTTTTGCTCAAAACGTTTATATTGTTTTCTAATTTATGGGTAATTGACTAATTGTCAGGCAGACCCGTATTAAAAAACAACGGTCCAAACCCAGTGTTAAATTAATATCATTGCTCTCGTTGGGTTGTGCCTAATAAAGGAGCCCAACTAGAGAAGTTGGAAAATTTCGCAAGTTTCATTGGAAGAACTACGATTGCCAGATGTTTTCTACTCTTTTTTTTTTTTTTTTATAATAGATGTTTTCTTCTCACATCTGAGCTAATCAAGATTATTATTAACCCAACCACACCTTTGCAAAAGCATATATGATAGTTGATGAGTTAAAAGTTAAAAGTTCTTTTTTTCGGTTGAGGACAGGAGTCGAAAGCAACATTTTTTTGGTTCATTGCAGACATATTGGCTTTTCGGGCTGTACAACTGACAGTAACATTTGCAATTTCCTATAAACCCCTTTCCTTTTCATGATATATGGAAGATTGAATTGTCTTTATTTGATAACAAGAGATTTATGAATTGAGCCCATCAATACTCATAAAACGCGCACTGGCTAAAATTGTATTGTGCAACAAGTGTATATAGTTGACAATTTGTTTGTGTTTGTCGTGTTATGGACCTATGGTAAGAGTACTTGAATACATATAATCCAACCCTAACGTAATTTATTTAATAATTGTGTCAAAATCCCTCTATCCCGACACAATCTGTTTATTAAGTAAATACAACTCATTTCAACTTATTTAATATACAATCTAAGAAAAATAAAGCAAAAAAAAAAAAAAAGTTTATTTTTTCTTTGTTTTTTGTAAAAGGGTAAAGAACATTAGTTTCAATGAAGAATTTACCAATATAACCATTAAAATTCTTTTACTTACTCTATTATATTTATAATTTATATTTATATTAGATAAAAATGACATTTTTCATATGAATCAGGGTCATTTCTAGACTCCGTTTGATTGTGGTAGGTTAACGCATAATTGACTAATTTATTAATCATGTTAAAGCATGTCGACCCGCTTTGTCATAAATCTATGTATAGTAAACACTAACCCACAAAAAACTGTGTCGTATTCGTAAATTATGACATACATTACCACCCCTATTTATTTACAATACTCTTTTAATATGTTATGTTACATTCACAGACGTGAACCCACATGCTTGTGACTTATTACATAAGGAACAAAATTTTCATCTGAGCTGATTTGAAGGAATCTCTTTCAACTCATTATGTAGCATCTTATAAAATTATCCACACATATTATTTAAGTAAGTCACATAACTTATCAATAATTCATTAAGTCATGTGACTAAAAGAATATGTGAATGGCTTTATCACTTTTTGTCACAATCGACACATAGTAAGTTAAATGAATTTTCCTCCAAAATTGGTTGAGATACCACACTCACTACCCAAACCTTGTCTTAATTATCAAAACCACCAAAAAAAAAAAGGGGGCTGTTGAAGGCCCAAAAGCCCTTGAAAACGCTTTTCTTGTAGACGTAAAGGCAACCCAAACACTTATCCAAAAAAAAAAAGTCAACCCAAACAAATGCTAGCCCATTTCAGATTTCATTCAATGTGGGCTTGGATAAACACGACTTTGTATACTAAGCAAAACCCAACCCATGTTTACCCAATTGTCACACTAACCTGAAGAACAAGAAACCCCCTTTACTTCTGAAAATATGGAATAGATTCAGCACTGTGCTCCGAAGGTAATGCTACAACTATCTCTCATCTCAATGATTTGAAATTTTCGTGTTATCTAAGGCTGTGGAAATAGCTTATTAACGCTTTGATTTTATGTTTATTTTTAAGTGTAATGATTCGTAGACTGAAACCCATTACTTGTTTGTTACAGTTTATTATAAAAGCATGAAGCTTGATTTTGGTGGTCTTGGATCAACTGCACCACCGCTCTTTGGGTCGAGCTCGAGCAGTGAGTTTCTTGATGGGTTTTCAGCCACCCCATCCTTTGAGCTTCCTCCTAGTACTATCGATGTGAGTTTGAATGTGTTTAGTGTTTTGTCTAATTTCATATTCACATGAGGGAAAAGAAAGTAGAATGTTTTATTGGCTCAAATATTATATGAACTTTGTTTGTTTAACCCTTTTGTTGTTTCAGTTTGATGGATTTCAGAAAGGGGCTATACAGATGGTGAAGCCAGCAAAGGGAACAACCACACTTGCATTTATATTCAAAGAGGGTGTTATGGTTGCTGCTGATTCTCGAGCTAGCATGGGCGGCTATGTCTGTATGTTATATTTCTGTTCATTCTTTTTTGATCTTTTAAATAATTATAGGTTTTGGATGCTGATTTTTGTACCTATCGAGTTTCATTGTAGAAACTAGACTTGTTGGTGACCATCCTTCTTTTCTTTCTTCTTCTCCTTTTTTTTTTTTTTTTTGGTGTCTAGAATTTGGGATTAAGGCTTTGTTGTTGTTGTAATGTAGATGTCTAGAATTTGAGCGAATAAGTCTAGTGTCACAAGCTTTTCTACAACTTTGCTATGTGGTTACTCGTGAGTGGTGAAATCATAGACCCACTATTTTATTTCCACCACTCACGAGTTGCTACGCAGCAAAGTTATGGAAAAGTTTGTGGCACTAGACTTACTCAATTTGAGCACCTGACTAACCATGTGTGTGCCCAGAACCTCGTGGATCTCATGAGGCCTTGGGAACTACTAGACGAACCCAAGGGTTGGTCACACAAACATGCTCACACTTGGCTTGGTCTTAACAATTTTCCTTTTTTAGTTTAAAAAGCGTAGCCTTTGTGTGTTCCTGTTTGAGATAGTTGACCAAATAATTTTGCAAGTAACATTGTAGTGTTTGATTGTGTTGTTGGATATGAAAGCCATGTTACATTTACTTGGTCCTTACTAATCTTATCAGCATCACAGTCTGTAAAGAAAATCATTGAAATCAATCTTTACATGCTTGGCACTATGGCTGGAGGAGCTGCTGATTGTCAGTTTTGGTACAGAAATCTGGGCATTAAGGAAATGTATTTAAATATCTTATGTTTTTTTTTCCCAAATTTATAGTATATAGTTTCAGGCATGTTGGCTACAAATAATTTTGAGTCAGTGAATCAGTGACTGTAATCTATGGCATGTTGGGTACAAACAATTTTGAGTCAGTGAATATATATCTATTATGATAGATTATTATCTTTAACTCTGTGCTGTCAACTTTATGGCGCTGATGTTGTCAAGCAAAGTTGAAGGTGTTAAGCGAACTTTTTTAGTATAGTGAAGTTTAATGCTTTGTTTATGCAAATAAACAATAATGGATTTCAATTTTCATTCAATGGCTGAGAGTATCGTTGGTTAGAAAGTGGTGTAGTGGTGGCGGTTTCTACATACTGGGTTATCCTGACCTTTTTTTTCTTTTTTTCTTTTTTAAATAAAAAAAATTACATGTGTTTTCGTCATGACACTTATTCCTTACTTCATTTCAATGATGGATTTTGGAAATGGTAGAAATAATAATAATCCCTCCCAATAAGGAAAATGAATATGATTGGTTAAAGAGTCACCTCTAATTTGACTATTTATTTGAAGCGAGATAGGCATGTTTCTTGATTATCTTAATTATTTAAGTGGTGGCTTGTCAATTGCCATGGCCCAATGAAGAGACCATGGCCTAGCCATAGAAAATGGTTTGGTCTCCTGGGCATGACCTGGTGTGAATATGACACAGGTCGTTCCGTATTCTTAAGTAAATGGAATCTTTGAAACCCAATATTTTATGTTTTTGTTCTTTTGTCACATCCTAATTGACACTTTCTTGGCGTTATTTAGTGCTGACTGCATGAATTGGCAAGCAAGCCCAGAATTTAAGTTACCAGGGCATCAAAGTTGTTGGCAAACATTCTGTACTCTTACCCTGGAATGGGTTTGTCTGTTGGAACCATGATTGCTGGATGGGTTGGAAATATCATGTTTTCACATTTTTTCTTAATCAGTCTCTTATAATATGTATTTTCTATGGGATTATAGGGTCCTGGACTATATTATGTGGACAGTGAAGGAGGAAGGCTCAAAGGAACACGATTTTCGGTTGGATCTGGTTCACCCTATGCTTATGGTGTCCTGGATAATGGGTGCGTGCCCTTCCCCATTATTCTATCTTGCCTAGTAATCTACTTGAAATTTGTTGAAGGAAACAATAATGTTGCATTATTGACAGTATTTTGTGAAATTGATTGGAAGTGGGTGGTATTATTTTCCTTGAAATATCAGATACAAGAACAAAAAATTAAACATATATTAAGGAAAGAAAAATCTAGCCACTGACCTCTAGCTCACCTGGCACCTCCTACCCTTATAAGTGCTAGGCGTAGGATAAGGTTGTGGATTCAAAACCCATTGGGCGTGTGTGTAACTTACCAATCAAAAATAAAAATAAAGGACTCTGAAATTTTTTTACTTTTGGACTTGAATTTTGCTTTTGGGCACCCATATGTGCTGCTTCCACCCAACTCCTCCCTGCTTTTTGTCAGGGTTTATGGATGTATGGGAGGACTGGATTGTGGACTAAATATTGAAACAACTACTAGAATGTTGTAATTGCAGGCAATAATATAGGTGCTTTGTTTTAGCAATTCTGCACTAATGTACAAGATGCTTGGGAATTGAGGTGTATACAGGATGCCACTATCTAGGAACTTGGCCAAACAGGCCAGCCGTGTTCATATTGGTTAAAGTTTGTCAATTTTGTAAAACAAACTTGTATGACTTGCATAAGCATAGGAGCATGCTGCCTTATCCTACTTTTCCTTATTCCACACCTTTTATGTTAATTTGAGTCCTGTTCTTTCTTCGTTATTACTTTTTAACGAGATAATTAATATTTTTTCTGTTCCATTATCTTGTATTTCGTGCCAAATTTATTTGAGTCAAATGTATTCTTATATATATATATATATATATTTTTTTTTTTTTCTGTTTTCTATGGTGTGCTGCTGCTTACACCAGCTATCGCTATGATATGTCAATTGAAGAAGCTGCAGAGTTGGCTAGAAGGTCTATTTATCATGCAACATTCCGTGATGGAGCCAGCGGTGGAGTTGCTAGTGGTACTCTCTCTCTCTCTGTGAACACCACACATCCATGATCACAATATGATTTAAGCTTGTTCTTTTTATCAGTTTATTATGTGGGGCCCAGTGGATGGAAGAAGCTTTCTGGTGATGATGTTGGAGAACTTCATTACAAGTACTATCCGCTTATGCCAAGTACAGTGGAACAGGAAATGGTTGAAGTAGTTGGGGCATAAGTTTCCTTCTGAACTTGGACCCTACTGTAGATTCCTAGACATGCTTACTAGCCAGAAAATCCTTCAAGCACATGTATGATCTGTTGGTCTTTGAAACAATTTATAGATAGACTAGTATTTAAGGTCATCGGAGCTCCATTATTCATGGCTATATAGTTTTATTGGGCAGTTTGTTGGTACAAATTTTAATCAAACTCTAATTGATTTTACTATATTAATCTGTCTCTCTCTCTCTCTGATTTTAGTTATCTACTTATCTCTGTGTTCATGGAAATACCTAATAAAACTCTTGCAATAGCTCTTGTGGGGCATTGGTGAGGATTGACTTATTGGTCAATGACTATGGTGGGGGACCGGTGCTGAAGGGTCTCCTTTGATTTGAGAGGTTATTAACCCTTATTTTGGCCGAATGAGAGAGGTTAGTAACTAGAAACTTAAGAGGTGCAGTAACATTGGTTAAACTAGGGAGCCCCAGGTGGTTTAAGGTTGGTCGGGGATTAATTTTTGTAATTCCACCTAACCACCCCCCACCTCTCCCCGACCGCCCCTTCTCTCTCTCTCTCTCAAAAAATGAAAACAAGAGTCCTTAATAGTAGACTTGTAGTTGTACCCAAGGTTTATGCTAATAAACTATTAGAGCATTCACAGCAGTGGTTGTAAAATTTTAGCTATTTAGCTACACAAAAAGTCACTTTATCTATTTTACCTTCTCACACCTTACAGCAGTGGAGCTATTTTACATTTTAACACAATAAAATAATATAAACACTATAATAAAATAATATTTCATTCAACCACCAACACACCACCCCAACCACCACCAAACCCATAAAAATCACTGCACAACCACAACCCCACCGTGCCCATCAAAACCAGTGAAGAACAAAATAAAAACCCAGAAAAATCAACACAGCCAAACCAGTGAAGAACAACAAAACAAAAACCCACAAACCCACACTATTCATCTTTATCTCTGTCTTCTCCCTCTCTTCAACCCACAAACCCTCACGGCACCACCACCACTCACTGCTATGTCAAGCAAACCCAGCCACCAACTCACAACCAATCCATGGCAAAACCCACCATCGATCTGCCCCCAGCCACGATCCACCACCACAAACCCACAAAACCCATGTTCTTCACAACGGCACGGCGGCGATCTACCCAACGGCACAGCGACGATCTACCCAACGGCACAGCGGCGATCTACCAAAGAGGGGAGGCACGGCGGCGATCTACCCAACGGCACAGCGGCGATCCATCTAGTGGCATGACGCGATCCATCGTGGCCTGACGGTGACCCATCAGCGGCAAGACAGCGATCATCCAGCGGCACGATGGCGATCCTCGGTATGACGGTGATCCATCCAGCGGCACGATGGCGATCCTCGGTATGACGGCGATCCATCCAGCGGCAGCACGATGGCGATCCTCGGTGTAATGGCGACCCATCAGCGGCAAGACGGCAATGATTTACTCAGAGAGGCACGAGAGAGAGAAGCTAGAGAAGCTCGACGATGAAGATCGGCAAAGGAGAGAGAGTAGATGAGGGAGAGAAAAAAAAAATGAGAAGGAAAGAGGAAGAAAGAAGAGATGCCGGAGAGAGAATGAGAGGATAGGAAAAGATTATTTAATTAGAGGAGAGAGAAAAATGTAATAAAAAAATATTTTTTTTTTTACCTGTGTGCTACAGTACACATGTATCTTTACATGTGTACTGTAGCTGTGGAGCTAAATCTTTAGATTTAGCTCCACTGCTGTAGGACGTTTTTTGTGATTTTGAGCTAAAAAAATAGCATTATACCTATATAGCACCACTGCTGTGAATGCTCTTAGGAAGGAAGAACCCAGTAAATACCCAATAAAATGGAACTCTCAAAGGAGATTAGCTTTAGAATGGGCCACCGGGTGGCTTATATTTTTGAAAGTCCATGTGCATTCAAATGAGATATATTATTTAGAGAACAGCTAAGTTCCAACACTTTCACAATAAATTTTAGGTGACAAGTTGTTATTAGTTTTTTTTTTTTTTTTTGAAAATGATATTAACTCTAATTTGAATCCACAAATAAAATTACTTTTTTATCTATCAATAATAACTTGTCACATAGTATTTATTGTGAAAGTGTTGTGAATATAATATTTCTCTATTATTTATATTTAGAGTTGTACTAGAGATATAACATTTTCACAATAAAATAATAAAACATTATATTAAGACCCACTACAATTAAAAACAATATTATTGTCACAATTGAAAAAAATAATGGTATTGTAAAAATGTTGGGTCCATATAATTTCTCTTTTTATCTATTCCACTAAACAGATTTGTGATTAAAGACAGGTCACAATTGAGGCACTCATCATGGGCACTGCCCTGCCAGCCTTCTGGCATATTGAACATCTCTACAAATCTCTCTCAGAAGAGATAAGCAAGACACGTAGAGGGTGATGGAGGAGGAGAGAGAAAAGTTAATCCAGGTTGGAGAGGTGTTTTTAGCGGAGACACTGCTAATGACAGTAGGTTTAGTTGAGACCAATGGAATGTTTTTGTTGAGATCACTAATATTATATCTACATATATGGGACCCATGGTTTCATAATCTAGTTGAACAACTGAAGTTTGATTTTGGGTTAGAGTTCAATTTATGCTACATCCATTTGGATCCCTTTAATACAAAGCAAACAATTCTTTTCTACTCCCAACTCTTTTCAATCCTTTTGTCCAGGAATATTGCTTCCCAATAGAAAATATTAGTGATCATTACGTGCTGGTATTTGATACTGTCCTCTAAAATATATATATTTTTAAAATGTCCAATTAACAAGTGTCCTTACAGCATTTGTTAATAATCCATTTAAAAAAAATTTTGATACTATTTTTATAGAGAATATAAAAAATTTGTAAAAAAAATTGATTTCTTTTTTCTCTTTCCAAAAAAAATTTCTAAAAAAATTTCATAAATCAATACTTTTTAGAATATTTGTTAACTTTTTCAAAAATACAAAGATAAACTAAGTGTGCGTTTGTTTAGCAACGCGTCTGCGTTGAAGCTGGCGTCTGCGTTTTTTGGCTGGTCCCATGGCACTGTTCATAGACCAACCAAAGTACAAAAACATGTGAATAGTAGCAAGTGAACAGTGTTTTACGTTTTAAAAAATGTTTTGCTATAGTATTTTCAACAATAAATTTTCAGTTTTTAGCAAATAAGCGGTATCTAAATAGATCTTAAGAAAAAGTATACTTGTGAGATGTAATAGGGACGTGAGAGACATCACCAAATACCGTTTTTAACATAAGCCAAATGAGGGTAATGAGCACATGCAACTCTCCCATTATCACATGCTATATATACCATTTAGACAAAGATTAATATATAGATCCCACTCACAACTTAGAACCAAGACACAAGGATAACATAATAACAGTAAAATACTTACCCAAAAACAAAACAAAACAAAAACAATAGTACAAGGTGGAAAGCACATGTTCTCTCTCTCTACCCGCTTTGTTAGCTTCTAAGCATGTTTTCATGATTGAGAGGGAGATATAATCATCAAGCTGCAGGTTTCCACTCAGAAATTAAATAATTAGTTTACATCATCAGTTGCAAAATGATCATAAATAAAGAAACTCGACCTCTGCTTGAAAATATGGATGGGACAAAAAAGCTAGGAGTGGATTAAAATGTGAAATAGAAGTGTCAAAGAAATTGTGCGCCCTAGAAAGTGGTGTTGGTTGTGTGAAAAGGATTGCTCTAAAGAGGAAATTTTCTGTCCTCGTTCACTCAAGATGATATAAGGTCACTATAATAACAAAGATTGATAATCATAAACGAAACGTAGGGTTTTTCTCTATACATAATGGAACTTTGACTAGGAAGTCATTGCTCTTAAAATACGTATAACTTTTTTTGAAAATAAAATACGTATAACTTGATTCTGTAACAGAAACTCCTCTACCTAATAGTCTCTAACATTTATTTGAGAGAATGTTTTGTACCTTAAATTTGACCTTGAATGTCTAGACAGTGTTATAAAGCTCTACAATTTAATTTAGCTATATTTATCTCCCAAATGTCAAAGTTGCTTTATGTTCTCTCTTTTGCTGGAATTTTGTTGAGATGTGATGATAATAAATAATAATAATAATAACTCTGAATTTGGTAATAAATGATTATGTAATTCGATGCAAAGTCCCTTACCTAACAAATTGAAGGTTGATTCTATTTTTATGATGATATGCACATGCATGTTAATGGTTGGCATTTGATGGGAATGGTAACGAGGGCATTGCTGTTTTTCATCACTTCAAAGTAGGAGTAGGACCATCCTATCCACCGAGCCGTCGTATCGTATGCATACAATACAAGGCTTGCTATTACCGGAATTACTTGCAATAAGTTGACTGACGTCATGAGTGTTATTTACGGTAGATAATATTATATATATATTAATGGAAATTATGGTTCGAAAAACCCCAAGTCTTTGTTTGGGTGCCATTACCTTAGCACGTAAAATTATCAAAAAAAGTCACATTTGGACTTACTATGAATAAGACTTCGTGATTTTACATTTACCTTTATGTACTTCCATAAAACACGTATGATTTGACCTTTGAAGTTAGTAGAAGCCTTGTTGAATCGCTAGTAAAATTATACAGTCAATTAATTATCGGTAAAAATTGAAAATTAGGGTAAAATATAATTAATACTCTTGAAATTGGAGTTAATGTTAGGTAGGTTCAAAACATTTTAGAACTAATTGACTTGGTCCATGAATCATATGCTAAGAGCAACTCCATAGCTCATTTATAATCTTCCAAAATAGAAAAAAGTACCAATTTTTAACCCAAAAAACGCTCACATCAGTCTTTGTAAAGATGTGCAAATACACACCATGGCCGTGTAAATGAACAGTAACCGTGCATATATGCACGGTTACTGTTCACCGTGTAAATGATTTTTTTTTCTCTCTCCTCTATCAAACTACAACAAACTAGCTTGGCAGAATAAGAAGGAAGAAGAAAATAACCACCCAACCACCAAACCCAGCGCCACCACCAAACACCACAACCTAGCACAGAAAAATATCCCAAAATCAACAGAAAAGCAATTAGAAAATCCAACTCAAAATCAAGACAAACCCACTAGAAAACCTAACTCAAAATCAATCAAAACTCACTGGGAAACCCAACCCAAAAATAGTCCAAACCCACTGGAAAACCTAGCCCAAACCATATTCAACGGAAAACTCACGTGAAATGCCCAACGGAGCCGGATTTGTTGCTGTCGGGTCTTCCATTGTTGCCGCCGGATCTTCCATTGTTGTCGTCGGTTGGGGGTGGGAGGTGAAGGGTCGGTGGTGGAAGAGAGAGGAAGGGGCGAAGGAGAGAGGGAGGGCGAAAGCGAAAGGGAGGCCAAATTGGCTGATGGCTAAGGCGGCAGCGGCGGCAAGCTAGGAGTGAGTGAGGGAAAGAGAGAAATGGGTGAGTGAGCTAAAAAAGGAAAATGGATTATGAGGGAAAGAGAGAAACGGGTATTAATAAAAAAAAAAAAAATACTATTATTTAATTAGAATAGATTTGTAAAATAAATTAACTGATGGGTGTTTTAGAAATGTAGTAGTGTAAAATAGAAAAAGTAAGTTTTTAGTGTAAAATAGAGAAATTTCATTTCCAAGAGCATATGGTTTAGGGACTAAATTAGTTATTTTTAAAATATCCTAGCTCTGTTTGACATTAACCCAATCCTAGGGTGCTAACTGTATTTTACCATAAAAATTATTATTATTATTATTTTATTATTATTATTATTATTATTTTTAAAACCCCACAAATTAAACCTAATTGTCAATCCAATGGAGAAAGTATTTTTTTTTTTAGAAGGAATGGAGAAAATATTTGGTATCAAATGATACCATATCAGCGATATCAAAATCTAATAAGTATGAATCATATTTGTAAAAAATAACATTCTTATTAAATAAATGAAAGTCATATATTAATAGATAGTTATTTTTATATATATGTCTCTCATTTATTAAATTTTGATACAGATAACATTATCATCATTTGATGCAAAATATTTTTCCTAATAAAAAACTGATTATTATGACGTAAGAATAATTTAACTGCAAATGAAAGTTGCAGCCCGTGTTTAGTACTACCATTTTTGCCGACGAAAACTTTAAGTTTATTGTAAAATCATGTACGATGCCTTACTAATTTGGTTCAAATCTTTTCATAATTATATATTTAAAGCACCAATCACAAAATAGAAACACGAATGGGAAGATTCCTTCCAAATCTTCAAAGTTGCAATTTGCAAAGAGTATAACACAAGTAAAAATGAACGAAATTTCACGAACATATCAAATATACGGCCTAACTCTCCACTCTAACAAGTCACATAATAACATCACCAATCACCATCATAACTCAAGACAATAATACAACCCAACAATCACACACAATCTTTTCTATCCTCTCTGCAATTGCAATTGCTTTTCTTCTACTTCCCTTCTTTCCTTTCCGTTAGCTAGTCCTCTCTTCTTTTGGCGGGACCGTGGCCCCTACCAAAAACCAAAGTCTCTTTCTCATAAATACCATCTCCCTTCCCAACCATACCCATTCCCCCCCCAACACACACCCAAAAAAATCCCATCTTCCCTTCTCTTCTCTTCGCTCTGTAAACAATTGCTTCACTCAAGCCGGGGGCAGCCACGTCACCAATCATGAAAAAGAAGAACCACCTCAGTCCCTTCTCTATGTTCATAATCTTCTTACAGTTCACTCTCGCTCTCTCTCTCACTCCAGACGGCCTGTCGTTGCTCTCTTTAAAGTCGGCCGTCGATCAGGACGGCTCTACCACGGCTTTCTTCGACTGGAACGAAAACGACGCCAATCCGTGTCGTTGGACCGGCATTTCGTGCATGAACATCACGGGATTTCCGGACCCGCGCGTCGTCGGAATCTCCGTCGCCGGAAAGAATCTCCGGGGGTATATTCCGTCGGAGCTCGGTAGTTTGGTTTATCTCCGGCGACTCAACCTCCACAACAATAACTTCTACGGTTCGTTGCCTTCGCAGCTCTTCAACGCCACGTCGCTACACAGTATCTTCCTCTACAGTAACAATCTCTCCGGTTCTCTCCCTCCTTCGCTCTGTGCTCTCCCTCGCCTCCAAAACCTCGATCTCTCGAACAATTCCCTCTCCGGACCGATTTCCGAATCCCTCAAGAACTGCAAGCAGTTGCAGCGCTTAATTCTCGCCAGAAACAAGTTCTCCGGCGAGATTCCGGCGGGAATTTGGCCGGAATTGGAAAACCTCCTCCAGCTCGACCTCTCCGCCAACAATCTCTCCGGCACAATCCCCGACGATATCGGCCAGCTCTCCAGTCTCTCCGGCACGCTCAATCTCTCCTACAACCACTTATCGGGAAAACTCCCGAAATCTCTCGGGAATTTACCGGTAACAGTGAGCTTCGACCTCCGAAACAATAACCTAAGCGGCGAAATCCCTCAAACGGGGTCGTTTGTAAACCAAGGACCAACCGCTTTTCTCAACAACCCAAACCTCTGCGGATTCCCGTTACAAAAAACTTGCCGTAAATCTCAACAAGACTCAACACCGAGTCCAGATTCTTCTTCTAATGGCGAAAATAGTAACAGCAACAAAGGGCTGAGTCCCGGTTTGATTATACTAATCTCAGTTGCCGATGCGGCTGCGGTGGCCATCATTGGCTTGGTGATCGTTTACATATACTGGAAAAAGAAAGACAACGCTAATGGCTGTAGCTGCACTGGGAAAAGCAAACTGGGTGGTGGCAATCAAAAGAAGGCGCAATTCTGTGCTTGCTTGTGCGTTAATGGGTTCAAGAGTGAAGGGTCGGAATTGGAGGAAGGCGAGAGAGTTGAGAGAGCTGGGAAAGGGGAAGGGGAGCTGGTGGCGATTGACAAAGGGTTTACGTTTGAGCTGGACGAGTTGCTGAGAGCTTCGGCTTACGTGTTGGGGAAGAGTGGGCTGGGAATAGTGTACAAGGTGGTGCTCGGGAATGGGGTGCCGGTGGCGGTGCGGCGGCTGGGCGAGGGCGGGGAGCAGAGGTATAAGGAGTTCGCGGCGGAGGTTCAGGCGATTGGGAGAGTGAAGCATCCGAATGTGGTGAGGTTGAGAGCTTATTATTGGGCTCCTGATGAGAAGCTGCTTATTAGTGATTTCATCTCCAATGGCAACCTAATTACTGCTCTTCGTGGTGAGTACTGGTTTCGAATTCTATTGCTCTTTTTATTTTTTTGGATCTGTTAGTTTTTTTTTGCTTGTTTGTTTGTTTGGTTGTTTTTTTTTACTTCGTTTGTTTGCTTGCTTGCTTGTTTAGACTGTAGAATGTAGTTTTGGATTTGGGATGTGTTGGGAAAGGGATGTTGGGTATTTCTTTTTTAGATGGGTATAAAGTACAATGCAGTATGGACAGGAAAATTTTGGAGGGTACCTAAAAACTAGCGAAAAAAATTGGCTTTGTTTGGAACTGCCAAGCACAGTTTGTGTTTGAAAGCAAAAACACGAATTTTTAATTTGGACAGATGTTTTCTGTTCACTTTCACTTATTTTAAAACTTGAAAATAGTTTTGAAAACATAATTTAACAACTATTTTGGAAAAACAATAACAGACACTATTTGGTGTTTGTCCATTATTTTATAGAAGTGCTAAGTTATTATTAGTTCTAATTTGGATCCACCAATAACAATTAATACACCATCAACTATCTAAGATTTGTTAAGAATAATATAGATCCATTGTTGAATAATATTATACCACATAAAATTTCACAACTTTTGTCACAAGTATTTTACGTGATAGACTTTGATTGGTTGCAAGTCACCTTTATATGGACCCATTAATTTCTTTTACCATGATTGTAAGTGGATAATTATGATCAAAGCTGCAGAATTTTATATTGTCTTAGAATTTTTGTTCATTGTTATTGTTCACTTCTCACTGTTAAGTATTACATTTATAATATTTTTATAATATTTTCATAACAAATTTTTAATAATAAATTATTATTAATTTAAATTTAAATTTACTACTAAAATTATTTTTTTCTCACTAATAACAACATGTAACTTAGGATTTATTGTAGAGTGGTGTAAAAATATTATGTACATTATATTTCTCGCCACTTTAATACCTTTTGAATTGACTTTAATACGCTGTGAATTGAAATTGGGTGTGTCAATCACTCACGATGGATCGCTTTAATTTGGTTGGATGTTTTCTATTTTCACCTTTTCAGTTCTTTTAAAGCTTGAAAACACCTATGAAAACAGAATTTAAGAACTATTTTGTGAAAAGGTTATAGGATTAGGACTGAGAGGTTGAAATGGGTGTGTCCATCACTCACGATGGATCACTTTAATTTCGTCGGATGTTTTCTATTTTCACCCTTTCAGTTCTTTTAAAGCTTGAAAACAAAACACCCATGAAAACAAAATTTAAGAATTATTTCGTGAAGAAAAATGCTAACAAGTGCCTTAGGGTATTGTTTAATAATTCATTTAAAGAAAGTTTCAATAGGAAAAGAAAGAAAAACAATTAATATTTTGATAGTTTTTTTCATTTTCTATAAAAGTGATGTCAAAATTTTCTTAAAATGAATTGTTAACTAATGTCTTAAGGGCAATTATTAGCATGGTGCTTATGTGAAAGGGGCTTAGGATTAGGACTGAGAGGTTGAAATAGGGCATTGATTATCTTCGCCGATAATGCCGTCTAAGTGGTGAAGCATTGATGTTTTCGAACACCCATGGTGGGCTCGGCCTACCAACACCATTGATTATATTGGACACCAAATGATGGGTCAGTTCACCCTTCCTTTCTTTTTCCGCACTTTTCTCTCTAGTTTTGCATTTGGTCACTCAATTTAATCATAGTTTCTTGCACATAGAATGGGGGCACTCTCTACGACCATAATTATACGATCTGCACATTCATTCAATGAACTAGAGGTAGAATTATTGATTAAGTGATTATAATTATAGCTAACTGTTAGTCGTACTTACTACTTTGGCACAAAAATTTACTACCTATGGACCACGTGGATAATATGCTGGTGATGGGCTGGCATTGATGTACTGATGTGGGCTTGAGTACTTTTGCGGGCTCAGTCAAAGTTTGGTTGGTTGGAATAATTAAAATCAATGAGTTCCTATTATAAGTTCAATCAATGGATTCAATGCTGGGGTAGCCACATGCAGATCCTTTACCCTTTACCTCATTCATAATCTGACATTTTCTTTTTAATATCGAGATTCTGGAGCGTATCCTTGTTGAAGAACATTATCCAAAACCGGCTTTTGATTTTTTTTTTTGAGAGCGGTTGCTCAATGTGACTTTTCTACTAGGTTGCTTTTGCTTCGGAAAAAAGACAAACTTTTGTAGCGGAAATAAAAATGGCTTTATTTGTTGGTCTTTGTTAAAGCCTATTGAATAGTGAATACTCCCTGAAATGATTTTTTTTTTAATAAAATAAATTTGTACGTAAATATAAAAAAAAAAAAAAATCACAAAATTTATAAATAAAAAACAATTAATTATTATATATTTTTATTTTTCAAAATTATATATTACTCCTTTACTGTAATTAAATATTCATTATTTGATAACAAGATATTTATATAAAAAATACAGTCACTCCGTTGACGAGGTGGGACCCTATGGTCTCTTCCTGCTGTTTCTGTGTTCTCAAGTCATCTCATGTCTCAATTGCTTGACCCACATAGCTCGTAGACCTTACCAACTCCTGAAGAAAAAGAAAACAGAAATTATTGACTGTTGACAATTTTAATTTACCTGCAATGCGTTTGGGCTCTGTAACTTCAGTTTGATAAAGTTAACTCTAAATAGTACTAAATAAAAGTACATGTATTCTTATAGGGAGAAGTGGTCAGTCATCTTCAAGCCTCTCATGGTCCACCAGGTTGAAAATTGCTAAGGGCGCAGCCAGGGGCTTGGCCTACCTCCACGAATGCAGCCCAAGAAAATTTGTCCATGGTGACATTAAACCATCAAACATCCTCATTGACAATGAATACCAAGCTCACATTTCTGATTTTGGCCTTAACAGACTCATTAGCATTACAGGCAATAACCCATCTTCCTCTGGTGGCTTCATTGGTGGAGCTCTACCTTACCTAAAGTCAGTCCAAACTGAGAAAACAAACAATTACAAAGCCCCTGAGGCTCGAGTAACTGGTAGTAGACCTACACAAAAATGGGATGTCTATTCTTTTGGAGTTGTGTTACTTGAAATGCTTACTGGGAAATCACCAGAGCTTTCCCCAACCACTTCAACCTCCATTGAAATTCCGGACCTAGTAAGGTGGGTTAGGAAGGGATTTGAAGAAGAAAAACCATTGTCAGATATGGTAGACCCTATGTTGCTCCAAGAAGTACATGCCAAGAAAGAAGTTTTGGCAGTGTTTCATGTGGCCCTTGCTTGCACAGAGGCAGACTCTGAGATTCGGCCTAGAATGAAAACTGTCTCGGAAAATATTGATCGGATTGGAACGTGAGAAAGTGATATCATGACCTTATGCAAAAATCTTGGTCATTTTGTACTGAGATTTTCTTCTGGGCAATTCTTTTGTCCCTTGGTGATTTTTGGAAATCAGAATTTTGTTTAGGCCACGGTACAGAGACTTGAAAAGCCAACGTTTTGTGGACGAAGGCCTAGGAATTCTTTTTTGCAAGTGGATCAGCTATTCGGGCCATCATTTGGTTATACATTTGTTTTTCCTTTTTTGTGGCAATTAAGTAGCTATATTTTGTAATTTAAAATTTATCCATATTCCTCAAGAATGTGGACTTGTAATAATAATGTTTTTCAAAGTCTCATTTATTTTTTAATTGCAATTACATGTTGTAAAATGTATTTTCAAACTCGATCATGTCAAAAGTTCTGTCCTGATAACTTTGATCTAGTCAAGTTTTGGGCTTTATTTTATATTTTTTAAAAAATACTAATGTCAAAGTATAAGAGATAACCTCATAACAGTCATTGGTACACAAAACAGAGGACAGGAACAAAGCAGAGACTTACAAATAGTCTTGCCAATAAAATCAAAAAAAGGCAGTCCTCAAGGGAGAAGAAATTATGCAAAGGTAAAACAACTAGATTCCAAGAAGAGTGGGCCTTTTAAAGTGGTGGAGAGCCCAATTTAGTGAACTTTAAAATTGATTGGGTGGGGCGCGCCAGCCCGTTCAGTAGGACGCATGGGCTTAGGCCCCAGTAGCAAGTAACTGTGGTTGTCGGTCCCTAGAAACCATATTGTGAAACTAGATTCAATTAAATTTGTGAATAGAGAATAACCCTTATAATTTTTATTTTCATCAATTAAAGAGTAAATTTTTCTCTCATGGAAGTATTTAATTAATCATGTTGCCCTTACAATGTTGGACATTTAGGGTCTGCTTGGATAGAACTTATTTTGCTGAAACTGAAAACTGAAAACACTGTAGCAAAATAATTTTTAAATGTGTGAATAGTGTTGTGGGACCCATTTTAATGAAAAAAGTTGCTGAAAAGTGAAGTTTGTGGGTCCCATGGAAGTATTTAATTAATCATGTTGCCCTTACAATGTTAGACATTTAGGGCCCGCTTAGATAGAACTTATTTTGCTGAAATTGAAAACTGAAAATACTGTAGCAAAATAATTTTTAAATGTGTGAATAGTATTGTGGGACCCATTTTAATAAAAAAGTTGTTGAAAAGTGAAGTTTGTGGGTCCCATAAACAGTGCACGGGTGCATTGTTTACGGGAGAATTGGTCAACAATTGCGGCTTAAAAAAAAAAAAGAAAAAGAGCTGAGCTGAAAACGTGGACGTGGATGTGTATCCAAACGGATACTTAGAGTATGTTTGGTAGGAATGATGAAAAATAGAGGGATAATTGATAAGTGGAAGGAAAGAATATGTTTATATTTTCCTTTTATGTGTGTTTGGTTAGAAAAGATGAAAAAGTGAAAAAATAGAAAATAAATATATATTTTCTTTGTTTGCTTAAGAAGAAAGATGAAAGAAAATAACTGATAATTTGATGTCAAAAACTCTGGTGAAAATGGGCTTTTGCCCTTTTTTTTAAAAAAAAATTCAGCAAAATGCCCCATATCTGAAACTCTAGGGTCCAAATTTCATGGCCCAAGCCCAAAAAATCAGGATTATAAGCCCAATGAATCCAGAACAATGAATTTGTAGAGAGTGGGTGAAAAAGCTAAGCTGGTTGTGAATCTAGCAACAGTCAATTGACATAAGAACAAGCTTTAAAAATAAACTTAAGTCCGAAGAGGATTGTTCTTGATTGAAAGGTGAATACAATACTTAGAGTTCTTTTACAGATTTTTTCTCTACCCTTCTTCTTCCTCCCTTTTTCTTTTCTCGTCTTCAGAGGCCTATTACATTTATATATTCTTTTTCTCCTTCATCATCACCGTCCACCTGTTCTTCATCTAAACCTTCACTTGAGTACATGTCATATCAGATATTTGCTTTAGTTCTCCGTGAGTGGTGGTAGTTGAGATTGCACTGTTCAGGGGTCTTCTCCACATAAATGCGGCCAGGAAAGTTGCTGCAGTGCATTAAATGCGGTGGTAGTAGCTTTTCCTTTTAGATATTTCTCTATTCTTATCATCTCTAGGCATGCCCAAAACTTGTCCTTGTCGTGGAAGTAGGTGGGAAGATCATTCAGACCTTCAGTATATTTGTTTGATTAAGTCCCTTTGGAATCTGAGGAGAATGACCTCTTCGGACCAATAGGGTTCTCTTCGGACTGCTCCTTTCGCTCATTTCCAAGTACATTTCTTCCACCAGGACTCCTTCCTAACCCCTTTCTTCTCTTCGGATGCATAGTGATATTCAAATTGGGCCCTAGGCCCAACACATGACGTTGGGCTTTTACACCCACAATAGCCCTTCAAAATTTTAATTTTTCCCTCGTAGCCGAGCAGAAAAAATGGGATTTTGATTTGCTGCGAAATAAAAGCTTAAAAATCCCCAAATATCTGAGTCCATATATGTATTTGCATAGATTTAGATGCTTCATCATTGCCGCTGTCATTTCAGCGTTTCCAAGGTGCTATTAATTACTCTAGGCGGCGTCTTGTCTCTGGCATCCAATGGTGGGCTATTGATCCAACGAACGTGGTTTTTCCTCCAAATTTGGGCGGGATAACTCCCACCATTTCACCTGTCCCTATATAAAGCCTCAGAGGGGATTATTTTTCTTTTACTTTACAGATTTTCAGATTTTCAACGAACTCAAGCATTCATCCCACTAAGCTCTTCCAGTCATCAACTCTAACTTTCCCCAGAATCTGTGATAATCTCTCAACAAGTTTGAAGATCATTCTTTGATTCAGTTTTGCGTAAGTTCTCCTTCACTCGAGCCTTTTATCTTCTCTTCGGCCCTCGAGTAGTCGCTCCCCAACCACTGCATTTAGCGCTTCCCCTTCTTTGTTTTAATTGAAATGGGTAGATTTCGATATTTAGTGGACAGTCCCGCTTAGATGGAGGAATTTAGGGCGACGTATCGCATACCACATGATGTGGGTTTGAGATATTGTCCTCCAGAAAAGCTATTAACAGATCGAGAAGTGGGCGAAGTTATAATTCCCATCATCGCCTTCTTAGAGGGAGGGATGACCATCCCTATGGGCCCCATTACTAGAGACTATCTCTGAAACCATAGGCTTAGCCCTGATCAATGTGTGCCTAACATGTTTAGGATTTTAGGAGCAGTTGATGATTTGAATCGTCATCTAGGATTGGGACTCACTTGGCTCGATGTGGTACATATGTACGAATGTTGTACCAAAAAAGGATCGGGATACCATTTTAAATCCCGATCCGACATTGTTAGGCTCATCTCCTGTCTTCCTAAGTCTAACAAAGGGATGAAAGACGACTATCTGATCATCTCGGGCGCATGGCATGACGGATTTCATTGCCCAACCCAACTAGAAGAGCCAAGTGGGACATCCTAGATTTAGGTTTCCTAACAGTAGATTCAGGATCTCTGTTTTTCATTAATTCGGCCTTCTCTTTGTATCATTGTTTTCAAGTTTTTGACTAAGTTTTCTTATAATGTCCACAGATAAAGTGCACGTTTCTCCTCGGCTCAGCCTTACAAATGTTGCCGAGCTCAATTACCTCCTCCGATCACAAATTTTTGTAAGTGGAGATAGGCAACTCCTGGCTGTGCACCTTATTATCGGTTATATGCCGAAATCAACTAATTTTCAGCCGATCGGCAACGCGATCACACAGGGAGATCGTCACATTAACCGCATAGACGTTGCTTGGAAAGATTTTCTAGCACTGTTTGATCTCGCCCCCGTGCCACATCCAAATCCGCAGGGTATACCCTTGCTCGTTCAACCCATTCAACGAGCTCCCCTAGAACCAATAGCAGTAGGTGAAAGAGTTGCTTCTTCGACCCCTTCACTTAACAAGCAGATTGACAAGTTCAAGTTCGAAGGAGAAACTTCAGAAAGGGTTCGGGTTGTAGACGCCGAGGAGGAGATTGACAGGAAATCTAGTGTTTTCTCAGAGAGTATAGACATACCAGACTCTTCTGAAGAAGACATGGAAAGCCTAAAGGATCTGATGAAGAATAGGGGCAGAAAAACTGGGCCCAAGGAGACTGGCACGTCTCAACCACCAGCTGCTCTTCCTCCGCCACCACCTCAGGTTCCCTCGGATCTTGGCTTAAAGCCATTGCCAAATCTGAAGAAGAAAATGCCTCTCACTGATACTGAAGAAAAAGAGGTGGCGCTTCCGAAGGGACCTAAGCAACAGAAAGTGGTCCAAGATACACGGGGCAGAAGGGCTTCGTCTACTGAGAGTCGAGATGACTCTCTGGCAGCAGAGGTGCGCCGAGGACCCTGTACATGGTCTCCTAAGTTGGCACTGGATGGTGCTGCTATCCCCTGGGATGCCTCCCTAAGGAATTATGGTAGAGGGAAAGCTGGTCTCATTGCAGAGGCATTGGAGCAGCCTCTGCTCCTCCCAAAAGACATGAGTCATACAGACGCTTCAGCAAGCAGGAACTCTTCTTATCCCTTAAAAGGGATTTAGCTATGGTAAGTGAATTGATCTATTTCCTCAACTTTAAGATGTTGGTCTTTTGCATTCGCCACTTTTCTTTGTTTTATTAAAAGATTTTTTTTGTTATGCAGATCACTCAGCAAGTGTTCGTGGCCGAGGAATGGAACAAGAAGACTCATACCGAAGCCCAAGCGGTGGTCTACTCTCTGGGTGAGGCGGAAAAATCCCTGGGCAAGTTGAAAGAGGAGTATGCTCGCTTGTCCGATAAATTAAAAGAGGTGACCAAAGAGAAGAACAGCCTGGATGCGGGCTTGAAAAGTGCCGAGAAGTAGGCCGAAGACCAGTGCCAGCAACTGTACACAACTGAGATTAATCTGGAAACAGAGAGAGCACTGGTGAAGGGTCTTCGGACTAAGCTTGATAAAGCCAGAGAGTCTGCCAAGTTGGCCAAAGAAGACGCTCAATTGGCCAAGGAGGCGCTTGAGGCTAAAAAATAGGCACTGGGGGTGAAAGAGACCTAAGTTAGGCTTACTGAGGAGTTCGTAAAGGTCTGCAGAGAGTATTGCGATGTAACCCGCGACAAAGGCCTTGATGCGGCTGGAGTCCCTCCAGAATCTGCCTTGAGGCAGCCTGGAGTGTTTACTATCATCCAGACATTTGCGAACTCCCAGAAGCTTTAGATCAGCCTGCTGTCAGCCAGACCCTTCTAGCTCCTACTGATGCAATCCAGGCGCCTGATCAGGCTGGTGGTGTAGGCAAGCCATCTGGGAGTGTTCAAGGATCAGATGCTGCTGCTGCTCAGCCTGGTCAGACTATTGACTCCTCGGCTCTTCAAATGAAGGACTAGAT
This sequence comes from Quercus glauca, assembly GCA_023736055.1. Classification (NCBI taxonomy): domain Eukaryota; kingdom Viridiplantae; phylum Streptophyta; class Magnoliopsida; order Fagales; family Fagaceae; genus Quercus; species Quercus glauca. The sequence goes on from CM043317.1 coordinate 20,821,463, forward strand.
GTTTAGGAGTTTAATTATTATTATTATTATTTTACTTGTATCAGCTAGCTCTTTAAGGGACTGTAAGCTACTTCCTTTTCATCAATGAAATTGTTTCTCTTTTACCTTTAATGCCCTCGCAGTACATATTATGATGCATCATTACTACAAATAACAATAACTTGTAGACTTAATCACCATATTATGCTGATGATGTAGATAATCTAAATTAATACTTGAGAGAACTGTTTGTATGAGAATTGCTAACAAACAATGGAAACGATGAATGACATGGAAACTTTACAGGTCTTATCAATCGTGCATAGAGAATGTTACTATCCAAAGATTTTGATTTGAATATGACTAGGGCGGCCTTGTGATAATAACAATTGCATTGGAGTGTTAACTAGCTCAAACAATTTGGTCCGAAGACTTTAGGCATGGTTGAATTTAAACTTAAACACCTTGAAGAATTGTAAACGTGTTAACTAACCCAAATCATTTGGTCCGACGACTATAGGCATGATTGAATTTAAGTTTAAACACTTTGAAGAATTGTAAGCGAGTGTTAACTAACCCAAATCATCTGGTCCGAGGACTACAGGCATGATTGAATTTAAGTTTAAACACTGAAGAATGGTAAACGTGTTAACTAACCCAAATCATTTGGTCCGAGGACTACAGGCATGATTGAATTTAAGTTTAAACACTTTAAAGAATTGTAAACGAGTGTTAACTAACCCAAATCATCTGGTCCGAGAACTACAGGCATGATTGAATTTAAGTTTAAACACTTTGAAGAATTGTAAGCGAGTGTTAACTAACCCAAATCATCTGGTCCGAGGACTACAGGCATGATTGAATTTAAGTTTAAACACTTATGAGAACTCTTAATATAACAAAATGGCATATTGACTGAAGAAAAGACTCATTTAATAATAGTACATTTTGAGATTATTTACATTCCAAGACCGTGGTATTACATGATTATCTAGATCTTCTAAGAAATACGCCTTAACACCAGCCTTAGAAGTAATACGATATGGTCTTTCCCAGTTTGGTCCTAGCTTTCCCCAAGCAGTGCCCACAACTTTCCTCAGCACCAAATCGCCAGGTTCTAGAGGCCTTAGCTTTACGTTGGCATTGTAGCCTTACTTGAGTTTTTGTTGGTAATGTGCCAGTTGGACCATTGCATTTTCCCTCCTTTCCTCAATCAGGTCTAAACTCTTCTCTAGTTGCTCATTATTGCCGGTCGGACTGAACGAACTAGTTCTCAATGTTAGGAACCCAGTCTCCAAAGGTATGACAACTTCAGCCCCATAGGTCATTGAAAAGGGGGTTTCTCCAGTAGACCTACGAGGCGTAGTTCTGTATGCCCAAAGTACATGTGGTAATTCCTCCACCCATCTACCCTTCGCATCGTCTAGCCTTTTCTTTTGTCCATTAACTATGACTTTGTTAACAATTTTCGCTTGCCCATTTCCCTAGGGATAAGCAGGGGTGGAGTATCTGTTTGTGATTCCCAGTTCGCTACAATAACTCCTGAATACTTTGCTATCAAATTGAAGACCATTGTTCGAGATAAGGGTATAAGAGATCCCAAACCGAGTGACGATATTTTTCCAAATAAATTTCTTTACATCTACGTCCCTGATGTTTGCTAGAGGTTCATCCTCGACCCATTTGGTGAAGTAGTTTGTGCCGACCAGAAGGTACTTCTTGTTTCCTGCGGCCTTAGGGAATGGACCCACGATATCCAATCCCCATTGAGCGAAAGGCCATGGGCTAGATAGTGGATTAAGGGTTCCACCCGGTTGGTGTATGTTCGGCGTAAACTGTTTGCATTGGTCGCATTTTTTAACATATTCATGGGCCTCTTTTTGCATATTCGGCCACCAGTAACCTTGAGTAATGGCTCGGTGAGCTAAGAATCTACCTCCAGTATGGCTCCCACAGATTCCTTTATGCAATTCTTTTAGTAGTAACTCAGCCGCTTCAGGATGCATGCATAATAAGTACGGACCTGAATAGGAGCGTTATACAGTTTCTGGTCCTCGGATAATCAGAATCTAGTTGCCTTCCTCCGAACTTTGTCAGCTTCCCCCCTTCCTTTGGGTAAGATATCGTCCTTCAAGAGTTTAATTATGGGATCCATCCAGCTGGATTCGGCCCTGATCTGATGAACTTGGGCCACTCTTCTTGCCTCCTTAGGCCTATGCAGGTTCTCGACGAGGATAACTCTTGGCAAATCTTGCGCTAAAGAGGTAGCGAGTGTGGCCAACGAGTCAGCATGTGTATTACCACTTCTGGGGACGTGCAACAAATTAAAAGACTCAAACTCTGACTGCAAAGATTTAATTTGACTCAAGTACCCCTGCATTCTCTCATCTTTCGCTTCATATTCACCTCGCACTTGACCTACGACCAATCTTGAGTCCGAGAACACCTCTACTGCCTTTCCTCCCATTCTTCGAACCATAGTCATTCCCATCAGTAAAGCTTCATACTCAGCCTCATTGTTTGTCGCCGAAAAGTCCAGCCTTAACGATTTTTCAATGATGATTCTTTCAGAGGATATCAACACTAGCTCCACTCTGGAACCTTTCTAGTTCGATGTGCCGTCCACGTACACTTCCCAATGTAGGGGGCCCTGTTGGGAAATCATACCAACCGATTTCTCATCCATGTTAGACGTTGGCGTTACCTCTTCTAATTGGGGCTCCGTGAACTCGGCCACCAAATCTGCAAGGATCTGGCCCTTAACTGATGTGCGAGGCATGTACTTGATATCAAAAACCCCTAAGATCGTGCCCCATTTAGCAATTCTTCAAATATAGTCAGCGCTTCGGAGTATAGTTTTGAGTGGGAGCTGGGTGAGAACAATAACTGTATGGGCTTGGAAATAGTAAGGCAGCTTCCGTGTACCAAGCACTACAGCCAGAATAGCCTTCTCCAATGGCAAATAGCGGATCTCAGCTTCATGCAGCGACTTACTTACATAATAAACTGGCCTTTGCACGCCACAATCTGCTCGTATTAACACCAAGCTTACAGCATTAGGAGCTACAGCAATGTAAGCAAACAAGACTTCATCTGGCTCAGGGCTGGACATGATTGGAGGCCGAGCTAGGTAGTCCTTGAGTTGTTGAAAAGCCACAGCACATTCCTCAGTCCACTCAAATCCTTTCCACTTGTTGATCAATGAGAAGAAAGGTTTGCACCTATCTGCCGATCGGGAAATGAACCTGTTCAGGGCAGTAGTCATTCCAGTCAGTTTTTGAACCTCCTTGGGGTTCCGAGGAGCTTGAAAGTTGCTAATAGCTTTTATCTGAGCGGGGTTAACTTCAATTCCCCTGTGAGTTACCATGTATCCCAAAAACTTGCCTGACCCCACACCAAATGAACACTTGGATGCGTTTAAACGCAATTTGTGTTTCCTGAGGATTTTGAAAATTTCCCTGAAATTCCTAATGTGCCTAGTTATGACCTTGCTTTTCACCACCATGTCGTCGATATAAACTTCCATATTTTTACCCAACAGTGGTTCAAACATTCTAGTCATCATCCTTTGATAGGTGGCCCCTGCGTTCTTCAGACCGAACGGCATGACCTTGTAGTGGTAATTCCCAGTGGGGGTGACGAAAGCTGTTTTTTCCTGATCATCCAAAGCCAATGGTATCTGATGGTACCCTTGAAAAGCGTCTAGGAAGCTCATCCGAGGATGGCTAACAGTAGCATCAACTAGTTGATCGATCTTTGGCATGGGAAACGGATCCTTTGGACAAGCTCGATTCAGGTTTGTGAAATCCACACATACTCGCCATTTTCCACTTTTCTTCTTCACCACTACTGTGTTAGCCAACCATTTAGGATAAAAAATTTTCTTAATCGCTCTAGCCCGTTTGAGTTTTATCACATCTTCCCTGACAGCATCTGCATGTTCTCTTGATAGACGTCGGAGCAGTTGTTTTTTAGGGATGATGGCTGGGTTAACGTTCAGATGATGGCAAATGAACTCTGGGTTTACTCCTGGGGCCTTTGTGGAGTCCCATGCAAATACGTCAATGTTGGTCCTGAGAAACCCTATCAGTTCGTCCTTCTCTTGAGGAGGGAGCGTAGAACCGACTTGAAAGAACTTCCCTGGATCATCATCGATGACTACCTTCGTCAGGCTTTCACACTCCGCCCCTTCGGCTGAGGCTTCAGTGTCTAGCACCGGGGATTTTAACTGCTATAAGTCCCCTTCGTTATGGGCCGAGGACTCAGCCTCAGGCTTATGCTGGATCACTGCCACCAGACATTGTCTGGCCGTAGATTGATCTCCTAAGATCTCCCTAACCTGTCCCTCGGACGGGTATTTGATTTTCTGATGAAGAGTGAAGGATACAGCCCCCAGTGTATGGAGCCAAGGCCTGGCTACGATCGCGGTGTAGGGTGAGTAAGCGTCTACCACTATAAAATCTACCTCCACGATTTTAGAGCCAGTCTGCACAGGTAGCCTGATTTGGCCTTTTGGTATGGCCACTTTCCCATCAAAACTCACCAATGGGGAACTATAGGGACTTAGGTCTTCAGGCGTCAAGTTCAGCCCCTTATAAAGGTCTGGGTACATTATTTCTGCGCTGCTGCCCTGATCCACCATCACTCTCTTCACGTCGTACCCCCCTATCCTGAGAGTGATCACCAAAGCATCATCATGAGGTTGGATAGTTCCGATTTTGTCTGCGTTCGAGAATCCCAACACCGGCTGAATCTCTATCCTAGCTCTCTTCAGCTCTCTGTTAACATTTTTCGAGGGCAGCCGAGCAACTGATAGTACTCTGGATGGACAGGATCCTGTTCTTCCTGGCGCAGCAAAAATAACATTTGTTGTACCAAGGGGGGGTTTAGAGGAATCATCCCTCCGAGATCCTGTGCTTGCCTAGTTACCCTGGCTAAAGGTATGATGTAAGAGCTGTTTTAACTTTCTTTCACCGGCGAGCTGGTCCAAATCGTCCCACAGACTCCTACAATCCTCTGTAGTATGTCTATGGTCTTGGTGATATTGGCAGTAGAGGTTGTGGTTGCGCATTTCAGGGTTTCCCACCATCTTGCTCGGTTTCTTGAAGAAAGGCTTATTCTTAATCCTCTCTAGGACTTGGTGCACTGGCTCTCGAAATACAACATTGACTGTCTGAGGGTTCGCCGAACTTTGCTGTCCGACCCAGTCTCTCCGCGACCTGTTGTGACCTTGCCGATCCAACCTGAAATCCCTCATGTCCTGAGGGATAAACTTATCCTTTCCGTTGCCCTGCTGCTGGTCTTTCTCGACCCTTTTATACTTGTCAATCCTGTCTATCAGCTGGCATACACTAGTAACAAGTTTGCTCGTTAGAGACGTCCTCAAGCCATGTTCAGTGGGGAGGCCGAGCTTAAAAGAGCTAATGGCCACCAGGTCGTAATCTTCCTCCATCTCGTTGTACATTTCCCAGAATCTATCCGAATACGACTTCAAAGTTTTGCCTTCTCGCTTGCTTACGGATAATAGGGAGGCCAAAGACTGAGGAACCCTGCGACATTTGACAAAATAGGATCCGAATGCCTGAGTGAGCTCTTGAAAAGAGCTTATAGAGTCCGCGTTCAGGCTATCAAACCATCTCATGGCGATCGGTCCCAAACTGGACGGGAAAACTTTGCACATTAAGGCCTCATTTCTGGAATGAACGGCCATCCTCTAGTTGAAATGACTCACGTATTCCACGGGGTCTGTATGGCCATTATAAGTAGTAAACGTTGGTTGGTGAAAACGTCGAGGGAGTCTTGCATCCTCGATCTTACGTGTAAATGGGGACCTAGAAATTTGATTCAAGGCCTTGCTCATAGCATCGTTGCCTACGCCCCCATGTGGTGGGCTTCGAGGCTGCCTCTCACGGCGATGCGCTTCCTCATAGGAAAAAGACTCACTGATCGGTGTCTGAGATTTCTGCTTGTAAGTAACGTCTTGTTCGTCGTCAGAATCTTCATTGGAATACGAAGAAACCCGTTTCCTCTTTGCATGGCGCAGTTCCCTTTTCAGCTTTTCAATTTCTAGTTGCATGCTCCGGTTTTTCTCTGTATGAGACATATGACTTCCTCCATGTGACTGACTTCAATCATCACGTGCGGTGTGTACACTACCCTTACGATCCTGTCTCCGTTCCAAGTTGAGGAAATGATCAACGTGCTGAGATGCCCTAGGCTCTGCTAGTTGTTGCCCTGGTTCAACCATTATGGGATGTTGCCTCCACTTTAGCTCAAGCTTTCCCACAGACGGCGCCAATTGTAGGGTCCAAATTTCGTGGCCCAAGCCCAAAAGCTCAGGATTATGAGCCCAACGAACCGAGAACAATGAATTTATAGAGAGTGGGTGAAAAAACTAGGCTGGTTGTGAATCTAGCAACGGTCAATTGACATAAGAACACGCTTTAAAAATAAACTTAAGTCCGAAGATGATTGTTTTTGATTGAAAGGTGAATACAATGCTTAGTGTTCTTTCACAGATTTTTTCTCTACGCTTCTTCTTCCTCCCTTTTTTCTTTTCTCGTCTTCAGAGACCTATTACATTTATATATTCTTCTTCTCCTTCATCATCACCGTCCACCTGTTCTTTATTTAAGCCTTCACTTGAGTACATGTCATATCAGATATCTGCTTTAGTTCTCCGTGAGTGGTGGTAGCTGAGATTGCACTGTTCTGGGGTCTTCTCTACGTAAATGCGGCCAGGAAAGTTGCTGCAGTGCATTAAATGCGGTGGTAGCAGCTTTTCCTTTTAGATATTTCTCTGTTCTTATCATCTCTAGGCATGTCCAAAGCTTGTCCTTGTCGTGGAAGTAGTTGGGAAAATCATTCAGACCTTCAGTATATTTGTTTGATCAAGTCCCTTTGGAATCCAAGGAGAATGACCTCTTCGGACCAATAGGGTTCTCTTCGGACTGCTCCTCTCGCTCATTTCCAGGTACATTTCTTCCACCAGGACTCCTTCCTAACCCCTTTCTTCTCTTCGGATGCATAGTGATATTTGAATTGGGCCCTAGGCCCAACACATGACGTTAGGCTTTTACACCCACAGAAACTATTTAGGAAAATACTCCTGTTTTGAAACTCGATTTTCTAAAGATAGAGTTTCAATTTAAAACTTGATTTTTGGACAATTGAGTTATAGCAAACTGAAAAATAAAAAAATTTTGGAACTCGAGTTCCATGTGAAGTACTCGAGTTCGTGGAACTCGAGTTCCTTGGAAAAATTCAAGTGGAACTCGAGTTCCATGAACTCAAGTACTTTACATGAAACTCGAGTTCCAATATATATATATATATATATATATATATATTTCTAAGTCCACGTTCGTTATAACTCGATGTTCCAAAAATCGAGTTATACATTTAAAACTCAATTTTTAGAAAATCGAGTTTTAAAATAGAGACATTCCCCTAATTAGTTTCAAATATGGGGCATTTTGCTGGATATTTTAAAAAGAAAGGGCAAAAGCCCATTTTCTCCCAAAAACTCTTATAACCCTATTATATAAGAATCAATATTTTATTAGTTTTCATTGTACCCATAAAACGTTATATCAACAAATTAATATTAGGATAGATACACACAGTTAATTATGTGCTAATGATATTTTAAAAATCCCAATAGACTATGAGACTTCATAATATAATAAACTATGATGATTTCATATATATACACAAATTAATATTAAGCCCTTTTGGATATACACCACTGTAAGTTTCTTTAAAAACCTTCTCCCTTCTCCCTGTGTGTGTGTGTTAAAAATATTTAGTATTCTCACACAATTCATTACATGCTAATGATATTAAAAAAATCCCAATAAACTATGATGAATTATAATTAATTAAATAAAATGTAAATAAGTATTAATTGTATTTTTTATCAATGTTGCATTAATGTGAGTGTGCATATATACTAAGAGCATTTTTCCTTTCCCTTTTCATCTATTTCCAAATGGAAGAAAATAGGTGGACCCAGGTAAAATTTTTTAAGATTATTCACATTTGCATTTTTAGTCAAATTAAGTTTAAGAACCCCGCTTTTGTCAGGTTTAACTAATTTATAATTTATAAACAACATTGATCTCAGTACTCTATCACTATTCTATTCAAATATTAGTTTCTCTCTCTCTAAATATCATTATTTTTTACTTGTCCTTCCCCAACTCTCTCTCTCTCTCTCTCACACACACACACAATGCATGAGGTAAATCATCTAGATAATCATGGTTTTTGAATACTTAATTAATTGTCCATAAAAAATGATGAGTTTGAACTTTAAAAACTCTGATTACCTCTAGAAGTAATCTGTTCTTAAAGTAGCTTCAAAAGGGTTTGGAATTAGTACTAATTCTCAAATTGATTAGAAAATCAAGTTAAAATCACAGTAGTATTCAAAATTTAAGGAAAACTAGGATTTTAGTCAAAGTGCTGAAGAACCTAAATGTCAAACGACATTTTAATTCAGAATCTTAAGATGTTTAATTTTGGCTTCATTTTTAAATTCAAACTCTTATCCAAATGACCATAAAAGATACACATGAGTTCAAACGCTTTGAGAAAGATGAATGAGAGGAAAATTATAATTTCCTACACTATTTTTCTTTATAAAATCAAGAAAAAAAAAATCAAAAAGGCTTTCAAAGAATTTGTGAGAGAGAGCGTAGAGAAATCAAGTTGTTTTTATGCAACCCTACTTTTTGCATGGATCACAAATAGAGGTTGGAAAAAAACTCTATTTTCCTATCTCTAGATCCTTCGTTATCAAACAAGCTTCCATAATCATTTCACCAAAACCCTAAATAATGAGAGTTCATCAATTGCTTGAAACATGTCTTAAGTTAGGTTTGAGCGATGCTACTTGCATCTACACAAAAAGTGAAGAAGGCCAGCAGTGCATCTCAGAATGATGCTTGAGCCAGCAAACCTACAAAAGAGAAGGAAATGAAATTTTGAAATAAGTACAACGATATATAATTTTGAATCACAATAGTGGATAAACTTGGAATGATATGGTGAAGGAGAAATGAACTTTTTTTTTCTGTGCTTTCAAACACATAGAAAATTTATCATAGTATCTGTTGAATGTATTGAACACAAACTTTTGTACAGAAACTCGTCAAGAGTCGGTGATATTTGTGAGATAGATGATGATGTTTATTTTTGGAGTTTTTTTAGGATTTTTGTAGCAATTTAGAGGTACTGCAAAGACCCCCCCCCCAACTCACCCACACACATAGACACACACAAGAGAACGACTCATTCGATCGATGAGTATTTGGCTTAGTTAGAGCCCTGAACAATGGATTTCATAAAAAGGTGGGTTGTTCTGGCTTGGTGCCATTTGAGGCAATTTGGTTGTCTTAATCCCATATGGTATCTTCTTTTAAGGGAAAATCATCATTTAATGATGATGGGTTTATTTGATGGAAGAAGTTGGGTTGATTTGGTTCTATGTTGTTTGGGCCCGTTCAATTGGCTTAATCCTATTTGGTTAATGGCTTCAAGGGAAACATGACCCCAAAGACTTGCTAAATTAGTGAAATTGTGAAAAATAACATTAAATGGTGATGAGTATCCCATCTATGGTGATTTTGAGGTTGCTGAGAATGAAATATATCCAATAGAAGTAAAGGGGTTTTATGTGCGTTTAGCTTTTATGCACAATGAGCTATTCATGGACTGATGAGTGTTGCAAATACCCCAAGCCCATTTTCAAAGTTTCTCCATTAAACCCAAGATAGATGAGAAAAACTCTCTTTTACTCTCCAATCCACGGGTCCCAAATTTTCCCTTAGAAAAAGTACACGAGCTTGGTCCATATGTTTTGTTTTTTGTTTTTTGTTTTTTTTATTTTTTAAATAATAATTTTGATAGGCCTAACATATATATATATATATATATATTGTGATAGCCACATAAACAAGTGTCATCAACACTTGACATCTCAATGAAAAACTAAGGTGTCTAAACTAAATGATCATATATAGCACATTTGGGTTCCTCATTCCTAGTGACTCTTTGATGAGTTTTGATGTCCCCACCTACCAATTGACTTACCTTATCTCAAAGGTTTTGTAGGAGTAAATGACGTGTGATTGGATGGATATAAAGAGAGATACTACAAGTTTTCCATTCGGTTTGTACATATGAAACACAATTTATAGCATGATTTTCTCATTTAAATCTCAATCTTTTTGAGTAATTCTCGATTCTAAGTTGTTCTATGTGGCATAGAATTTATAGAGAGACAAAAATAATGTAAAATGGAGCCGTGTAGCAAAGGATTAAACTTTCAAAAGATTGTGACAACTATGATTTCAGGATTTTTTTTTATGACCAAATAATAGTGAGGTCTAAATAATGTATAGTGTGTAGTTTATTGTTTACCACTTTCAATAAGGTTGGACTGGAATTACACCTACCTAAAGTTAGGCTTTATGTCATCTTTTAGGGTATGTTTGGTTAAAGATAGAATAAGGTGGATGGAAAATAAAGGAGAGAAAAAAAAGGAGTGGGAGCTGTTTAAAAAGGAGGGAAGGAGAGAAAAGTTTTGGGTGGAGCCTAAGCATTTTCTACTCGGGCCTACAAAAAATCAGCCTCTCCGAAATAGAGAGAAAACAGGCATGAAAACGCCTGTTGTTGATGAAAGACAAAAGTGCCTCCAGTTTTTTGCTCTCACCTATCTCCAACTAATTCCCACTTTCCCACAAAGCTCTCATCAATCTTCTTCTCTTCACTCCAACCTATTCATAGCTCAACGGTAATAATGACTCAGCTTATCTTCTCTTTTTTCCCTTCTTCTTGTCACTCTATTGGTATTAATCTTCTTTGTTTTTGTTTTTTTGTTTTCTTCTCCAGTCAAGAATCATGTATCATTGACCTTTTTTTTCCCTCCTCATTGTTGTCATTATCTCTTTTGTTAATCTATTATTTGCCTTTTGTTTTCTTTTCCATCCAAGAATCAAGTATGACCTTATCTTTTTTTTCCCCTCTCCTCCTTGCCATCATTCTCACTTTTAGTTATGGTTTAAAATGCCTGGTGTGAACCTACAGCAAACACATTTCCATGAGGTGGTTGATGATGATGCTGCTATGTTCATGACTGACTTGGTGAAGGGATATGGGGACATTCATGTCTTTGTGGAGCATCCAGTGATTGAACCAGTTGAGTTACTAGTGGAGGATTTAAAGCCCTTAGCTATTAGACCACCTAGTAGTGAACCAAAAGGAGTAAATGAAGATGTGGTTTATTGTGTTAGCAGTGACAGTGAGCTTCAGAGTGATCACTTTTATGAGTATGCTGAGTATGAAGAGGATAATGATAATGAGAATGATGATGGAGAGTACAGAGCTGATTTTTCACAATTTGGAGGCCATGATAATATTGAAACAAATAATGTTGATGAAGAGTTCAGCCATGATAATGCTGAAACTACTAATGTTGACCATGGTGAGCAGGTTTGGGCTAGGAGGGCTGGCAAAGTACCAATTGTTGATGACCAAGTTGAGGAGAGAAGTGAGGCTGAGGGGAGTGACTTAGAAGAAGAGCCACAAATGCAACCAATAGACATTGGTGAAGATAGTATTGATAGTTGGGACAATCAAGCTGAAGATGATGAGGTTGCACCAGGACAAATGGGTGGTGGTGTCATGAATTCTGACCATGAGAGTGAGGAGCTGCTTAGCCTTGATGAGAGTTCATCAAGTAGTGAGCATTGTGAAGTTTTAAGTGATGGTGAAACCCCTACTATTGAGGTTGACAATTCTATTAGGAGGAGCAAATACCCAATCTTTAGGCCAGTAGCCAAAACTGAGAACCTTAGGTTTGAGAAGGATATGTTGTTCGTCACACCTAAACAATTTAAAGATGCTATGACTGATTATGCAGTCCATGGTGGGTGGGGTATAAAATTTGTGAAACATGACTTGATGAGAGTGAGAGCCCAATGCCAGCCAGGGTGCAAGTTTGTTGCCTACCTTGCAAAGGTGCCAAAAGAGAAGAGTTATAGATTGAAAACACTGAACATGACTCACACATGTACCAGAAGTTATAGAAATTCAAGGTGCACAACATCATATATTAGGAAGAAGTTAATGAAGAGGGTTAGGAGACAGCCTGACATAAGGCTTAAGGATATTCAGGAAGCTATGCATGAGAAGTATATGGTTGACATAAGTGCAGGCAAGGCAAGTAGGGCTAGAGAGAAAGCTCAAGAAGCTCTTGATGGGGCCCACACTGCACAGTTTAACTAACTGTGGGAGTACTGTGATGAGTTGAGAAGGTGCAGTCCTGGGAGCACCGTTTTGATGAAGGTGCATACTTATAATGATGGTGATTTGGCAGCTGAGCATGACTTGGCAATTGGGCTGCCATATTTTGAAAGAATCTACATTTGCCTGGAGGGTTGCAAGAAGGGCTTCTTGGCAGGGTGCAGGCAATCATTGGTCTAGATGCATGCCATCTGAAGACCAAGACAGGTGGTCAGCTGATGTGTGCTGTTGGCAGAGATCCCAATGATAGTGCTTCCCCTTCGCATATGCAGTAGTCGAGGCTAAAACCAAGGACTCTTGGACCTGGTTTCTTAATTTATTGCTTGTTGACATAGGAGATGGCAAAACATGGGTGTTCATATCTGATCAGCAGAAGGTTTGGTTTCTTATATTTATTGCTTGCTGAATTATGTTTTTATTGCTTGTTGAATTAATATTTATTACTTACTGAATTAATATTTATTGCTTTGCAGGGGTTAGTGAATGCATTTGTTGACAACTAGCCACAGTACGAGCATAAGGTTTGCTGCAGACATTTATACAATAACTTGCGAAAGAATCATCCTGGTGTCCTTATTAAAGACCTTTTTTGGAAAGCAGCCAAGGCTACCTACTAGCAAGCATGGGAGAGGGCAATGAATGAGCTAAAAGAGGTGGATGAAGATGCATTCAAATGGCTGCAGTCTCACTCAACAACTATCTGGGCTAGGAGCATGTTCAGAAGTGATGGCCAGAATGACAATATCTTGAACAACATATGTGAAAGCTTCAACAGCAAGATACTTAAGTTCAGGAGCAAACCTATACTTACCATGGTAGACAATCTACTCAGTTTCAACACTTTCTCTTATGATCCATAGACCTGTGTGCATTAAGTAATGATTAATTCTCCCTTTCTCTGTACGTGCTTGCAGCTTGAGTGTATTAGGCTATATCTGATGACTAGATTTCAAGCAAATAGGCAAATGATTATGAAGGTGGAATCTGAGTTGTGTCCTAAGATAAGAAAGAGATTGTACAAGGAGAAGTTGGCATGCAGCAAGTGGCTAGCATGTTGGGCTGGTCGTACCAAGTTTGAAGTGAAGAATGGGCTGGAGACTTTCACTGTGGACTTGGAAGAGAAGAGCTGCAGCTGTAGGAAGTGGGACATAACTGACATACCATGTTGCCATGCCATTTCCTGTATCTTTTTCAACAAGGAAGATTCTGAAAAGTATGTCAATGCTTGCTACAAAAGGACTACCTACATTGATTGCTATGACCCCATTATAGAGCCCATCAATGGCCAGAATATGTGGAGACCTAGTGGACTGCTAGAATATGTGGAGACCTCTTGGCCGGCCTAAGAACAAGAGGGCATTGGAGCCTGATGAACTTAGAAGTCACAGAAAAAACAGAGGTGTAGGCATCTTAAAACAATGCAAGGCATGTGGGAAATTAGGCCACAACATGAGGAGCTGTAAGGGAGAAGTAGGAGGGAACTCCTCCCTGCTTGGGAGTGCATCCCAAGTCAGCAGGACCACTAGGAGGGTAAGTATACTACTTTGACTTAGAAATCTGTGTTGTTTTGTTTTTCAGTTGGCGGCTTATTAATTGCTATTGTGCTTGTGCTTGTGCTTGCAGGCAGCCAAGGGTGGTCATGCAAATAGCCCAGTTGTAGGCAGTGCACAACTAAGCTCTACTGATGATGTGACCACAATTGCACCTCCACCCCCCACTGATAACCAGTCCAATTCAAGACCAAAAAGACAAAGGAAGAGAAGTGCAGACACCACTGAGACCTTGCATGCATCTAGGAATGCAGCAAGGTATATGGCAGCAATGAGATTTGCTGGAAGGTAGCAAGCTAAAGCAGGACATTTTTTTGCTATATGTTGACAGCCAAAGTTGATATGTTTTTTTTTTTTGAGAAAAAAGTTGACCAAGTTGATATGTGTATGTAACTGCCAGGCCTTTGTTGTATGAACCATCCTGGTGTACTTATATAATGGCTGACCAAGTCCTTTTTTTGTAAATGTGTTGGGTAGACTTTATCCCATATTTTGTAATTATTGGTACACCAAAAACTGTCATTGGTGTTAATTAGTGATCATTAGTGTTAATTAGTGTTAATTAGTGATCATTATTGTCTATTCATTGTTGTGATGAATATTTAATTCCTGTTCAGTTGAAGCCAGATTTGTTTGACTGGCATTGGGGGGCTATTGTGTTTTTAATGCTATTGTGCAGGTACCCTTATGCAGGTCTGTGATTATGCAGGTCTGTGAAACACATTCTTTCACATGCAGGTCTGTGCAGGTACCCTTTGGTCTAAAGTACTATTTTTTCTATGCAAGTCTGTCAAAGCAATTTTAACAAAAAGATTTAAGTATTTTCTGAATTAATTTTAACAAAAAGATTGAAGAAAATAATATTGATCTCATTATTGTGATTACAGCTATAAATTACAGCTATAATTACTGTGATTATAGCTATAAATTACAGCTATAAGATATTGGTCTAGCAATGTCTTTAATTACAGCTATAAATAAGTTGGACTACATAATATGTTGCAATTTCCACTTTAGGCCGTGCAACTTTCTTTCAAAATTGCTTGCACCATTCCTGAATTGACAGATTAGTGATTCAATGGCTTTTTTGACAATTTTGTAGGAACTGAATTCCTCATAAATGCATTGAAAGGTATTCAAATGCTATCAGGTTCAATATCTATCACACATGCTTCAAATGAGCCATTAGCTTGTATTGAATTGGTTATTGAATTATTTCAATGGTTACTGAATTATTTCTTCAGTGGTGAAGTGTTGTTTGGCTTGTGTCATTTGGAAATTGCAGTTTTGGAGATTTCCAAGGCCAAGCTGACCTTATCTTCAGATAAACTTATCAAAGAGGGGTTCAGTTTTAAGTATGGGATTGAAGACATTTATGACCAAACTGTGGAGTACTTCAAAGCCAAAGGCCTGTTGTAGATATAAGACCTAATGGATTAGGAGCCTAGTGATGCTCTGGCTTGGTTTTTAGCCCTATTGTGTAAAGTGCAGGTGTGTGTGCAGTGCAGGTGCTGAAGTGGTGCAGTGCAAGTGTGTGTGCAGGGCAGTGCAGGTGATTGTGCAGTGCAATGCTGAAGTGGTGCAGTGTAGGTGTTGAAGTGGTGCAGTGCAGGTGTGTGTGCAGTGCAGGTGCTGAAGTGGTGCAGTGCAGGTGCGTGTGCAGGGCAGTGCAGGTGTGTGTGCAGTGCAGTGCTGAAGTGGTGCAGTGCAGGTGCTAAAGTGGTGCAGTGCAGTGCAAGTTGATTGTATGGGATATATGGGACATATGGGATTGTGTGTGATCAGTGTTAAGTAGTGTTAAGAAGTTAGATAGTTAATGATCAGTGTATGGGATATTTGAGAAGTGTTAAGAAGTTAGTTAATGAGGGAATCAAATTGTATAAAAGGATTGGGAAATGGATTGTATGGGATATTTGAGAAATGAATAAACTACGAAAGTGTTCTTCATTCCAATTGTATTTGCAATTCTTTGATAAATATTAGTTAGCACTACATTGTTTATTTGGTCTATCAAAGTGTTCTTCATTCCAATTGTATTTGCAATTCTTTGATAAATATTAGTTAGCACTGCACTGTTTATTTGGTCTATCAAAGTGTTCTTTATTCTAATTGTATTTGCAATTCTTTGATAAATATTACTTAGCACTGCACTGTTTATTTGGTCTATCAGTTAGCAGGTTCTTATCATCTTGAAAGATAGATCAGTATTTGCAATTCTTTGATAAATATTAGGCATTCAATATCATGAGCTTTATGAGTTGACCCTTTCCTTTTTCTTTATATGCCAAATCATATATAAAAGTTCTTAAAGATTGAAATCATGAGCCTGCACTGTTTATTTGGTCTATCAGATATGGCTCTGTTTTTTTTGGTTTTCAGCTTCTTATGTAGAGTAATATTGAGTGCACACAAGGCACAAACAGTTCACAACAATGCAATAAAAAGTGATGTTTCATTGCTAAAGTCTCGGATTACAGAGATAATTACACCAAAACACAGGCATTTTCCCATTAATACATACCAACACAAATTCAGGCCAATACATACCAATGCAAAAATTCTGCCAACACCTGCCAAAATACACCAAAATTATGGCCTTTTTACACTAATACCTACCCACCTAGTGACCCATTTTCCCCCCACCTATTTGGCCAACCAAAAGAAACATCAAGCAGAGTAGCATCCCACTTATCAGTAGAGACAGCCCCAGGCAGATGACCAGCCTCTTCTCTCTCTTCCTGTAGCCTGCAATGTTAGCTTCAAGGGTTAAAATCCGTTGCCTCTGCTCCGGAATCAACACCTTGCCACGCTCACAGATTTCATCATCATGCCATTGAAAAAATTTACAATTGTGTCCAACCTGACACCTAGGAAGTCAGATAAAACCCATTATATATTCAACCAAAATCATGAAAAACAGCAACAAATAGTATTAGCAAAATTTGGTCACAGCCAATCCAACACTTGTATTAGCAAAATACTAAAATCCTTGAAACTAAAAAAGACCCACTAAAGAAAATAGCTATAAAACAAGAACCCAATAACAGAATCCAACCCAGCCAATCCCTTTTTATTTTCCATTTTTGATCAGTCAACTCCTAATCATATTTATGCTACTTATGTAAATTTTTACTTGAATCCCTTATTAAACTACTGGATCTCACAAATCATGCAGAACCAAAGTTTCCTACGACATTTCATTTAAAAAACAAAAAAGCTTCCTAAAACATTCAAAGAGAATTAGACTCAATTGCTTTAAATTTTTTCAAGTTTAATCACCTGAGATAAAAATTGAACAAATTTTCTAGTATTTTGCTTACCACTTATAATGAGTTAAAAAAAAACCCCTTTTTATGCTTAAAGAAAACCCCTTATAACTGAACAGAATCTCATTCTGTTTTTTTTCCCCACCCAGAAAAAATCAATAGAAATTTAAAAGTGTACAAAGAGATAGTGTATTATATAGATACTAACTTACCCAGTAATTTGGACACTCGTAGAACCTTCTTCCAGGGTTGTCAGGTGTCCACGAAACAACCAAAACTGGTTTCTCAGAGCAGAAGCATTGGGTTGGACCCCTTTTCCTCAAGCTTCCACTTGATGACATTGAGCTTGATTCCATGAGAGCAGTTGTGAGCGAGGTTTGAGGAGTTGAGTTCGTGGCGAGGAGCTGAGCTGCGTGGCGAGGAGCTGAGCTGGGATTTCTAATAAATTTTGAGGGTTTTAATTTCTGAATTTGAGGAGCTGAGCTGATTATATAGTTTATAAAGTCACGAGAGGGGCACGTGATCTCTTACAGCGGGAATGGGACTAACTGCAGGGCGAGAAAGCCACGTGGCTTAAGTGGACAATATTTTAATGTTCTTCACTTATGCCGTTTGCCAGCTATGCAAATTCCGTCACTGAAGTAACGGCAGGGACAAAAACGAGAGGCGTTTTCTAGGATAAGGACTAAAAGTGGTGAAAAAAAAATTAGGGACCAAAGTGGGAATAGTGTGAATATGTAGGGACGAAAATGTGTTTTATCCCATTTTTGTTTACTTAGATTATTTGTGTTTTTTATTTCTAATTTATTTAATTTTTTTTTACACTTAGACCCTTTGGTAATTTAATTTTTATTTCTTGTTTTTTGCAAACCCCATTTGGGATTATGTGGGTTGTTTAAGGTTCATGTGCTTTGATGAGGTTGGTTTTTATTATCTGGGATTAGTTGTGATTGTTAGAATCTGTTGGTGTAAGGTTTTGATTTATTCGTGATTGTGTTTTATGAGTGAAAGAGACCATATGGATTTTTTGAGGTTCATCTACTTTGATGTAGTTGGTTTTTATTATCTAATATTAGTTTTGCTTGTTAGAATATGTTGGTGCAAAGTTTTGATTTATTAGTTCAAGTGTTAGCGGCAAGAGCAGCACATGTTGATTAAGATTCATGTCTTTGGTTATGTTTCATATTATATGTAGACTTATTTCAATACACTTTCTGCAAATAGATGTACATAATAATTTTCATTTGCATTATTATTTATAAGTAGTTTATTTTACGTGACTAGTTATGTGTAATAGTCTTTTTATAGTGTCTCTTTGCTAGTTATGTTTGGGATGATAGGAACTAAGATACAAAAGTAAGGTGCTTTGATTTGTAATTATTATGACCAATGTGTTGATTATTCCTTACTTGTGATGGATCTTTGGTAGATGGATAATCCCAACTAATTGGGATAGTAGTCCACCAGAAGATATGAGTAAGAGTTGGGAGGAAAATTGTCAAGATCAATTAAGGAATATTCATGAATTGAACCAATTTAGTTTGCAATTTTTGATTGATTGGCAGAGAGGACAAGATGTAGCAGTTTTGCAACTTCTTGTACTTGTGGTGCATGCAATATGGATGGCAAGCATATACTGTAATCCACGTTATGTGGGCAGGGTATCCAAAGTAGTGGGGAAATAAAACGTTCGGCAAGAACTAATGAGTCAACTTAGATGTAGTGAGAAATGTCGAGACATAATTCAAATGGGGCCTTATGCCTTTGCTAAGTTGTGTGAAATTCTTTGAGGAATTGGTCATCTTCAAGACACTAAGGATTCTTCTGTTGAAGAGCAAGTAGCCAAGTTTCTTTACATTTTATCACATAATGAGAGAATTCATAAAATTTCTTTTTTCTTCCGTCTTTCTAGTGAAACTATAAGCCGTCATTTTCACAATGTGTTGAGAGCAGTCATTTACTTGGAAAATCAAAATTTCTTCTACAACCGAATGGGGTAGAGGTTCCCCCACAAATATGAAAAAGTCATAGATTTTACCCATACTTTAAGGTAAACATATTTTCAAGCAACTACATGGAAATTTTTTCTAATATGAGTAAAGAATTATTGATTTAATAAATTGTTTTGATTCTAGGATTGTGTAGGGACAATTGACGGGACACATATTCATGTAAAAGTGTTATCAAAAGATGCGCCTAGATATCAAGGGAGGAAATAGTACACAAATCAAAATGTATTGGCAGCATGTGATTTTGACATGAGATTACATACATTTTACCTGGATGGGAAGGGACTACCTCTAACTTGAGGATAATTAAAAACGCTTTAAGTAGGGAAGAAAAACTTATAATCCCTAAAGGTAATGTTAAGTTATAAATACAATGTTAAGTTATATAACTTATTTTCTTAATAAGCATATATTATCTAGTAGATGCGAGCTTTATGCTGAGAAGTGGACTTATCGCACCATACAGGGATGTACGTTATTATTTAAGAGAGTATTTCGCATATGGCCCAGAAAATGTTAAGGAAATATTTAGTCATCGACATTCCTCTTTGCGCAATGTCATTGAAAGGACATTTGGTGTGTTAAAGAAACGATTTTCTAATATATCTGGAATGATAGAACTTTTTTTCTAGTTGATATGGTTATTGAGATTATCTTGGTTTGTTGTATATTGCACAACTATTTTATGGGAGTGGATCTGGATGAAAGGTTGATTGTAGAAGTTGATTAAGAGATCTCGAATGGTGACATACATAATGAAGTTAGAAATAGTACAAATGATAGTGATGTAGATGCTAAAAAGGAGCAATATTACGAACTAGTATAACAACTAGAATGTGGAATGATTATGTATTGCATGATTAATAATTTTAGTCATTGTGTTATGGGATTTGACTTGCTTTTGTGTATCTTTCTCAATGTAATAGTTGTTTTGTATGCACTGTTGCGGAATATTTAACTTTGTTGCTTTTGTACAACTATTATCGTAGCACTATTAATGTTTTATTCAATAATTAGACTTTTTTTTAGAAGAAAATTCAATTACTAGTTTATTTGTTGTAATATTATGCTATGTCTTATTTTGTCTTATTGGTTTGTTTGTAGTAGTTGCATGTAATCTTTGTAATAATATTGTAAAGAATAATATGTTTAACATGAAGTCTTTAAAGATGTTTAAGACATTGAAAAAGATAACAACCGATAGTGAGCTCAAAGCAAATAGCATGAGATGAACTGATGACATAGATGACTTTTTACTTAATGTCATGTTTATGCAGTTAAGAAAAGTAACATCAAGAATCGCATCAAAACTTTGAAAGGTACTTTCCATCATATCATGACCTTTTCATGAACTTGAGTGGATTTGCATGGAATCCAATTACTGGACTTTTTGAGGTTGAAACTGAAGTGTGAGAACCTTTAATAGAGGTTAATTATATTTGTTTTGATATCATGAAATAATTTTTTAGAACAAGTTAGTACATTTTATTGGTACTTTATTGTAATAATAACAATATTAATAAGTGTGTATTGTATTCCTATAGACAAACCCAATTGCTAAAAAATGGAGAGAGAAAAAAAAAATCAAATTTAACATTATGAGAAGCTATTTGATTTGTTTTCCAAGGATATGGCAAATGGTGAAGGTTGTATAGGTTCAAAGGAAAAAGCTCATCAATGGGAACATAAAAAAGAGGATAGCGTAAATTTGGAAGAAAATGTTGATGGCTTGAATGAGTTTAGCATGCCAAATGTTGAATCATATTTTCTAATGGACTCTCATTCCTACTCATGAGAGACTTCATCCAAAAAGACGAAAAAACCAGTTCAAATGGTTGAAATGCTTGAAAAACAAATTGATATTTTTCAATCCGGAATTAATAATATGACAGCAAGTATAAGGCAAGGAAATAAGATTGCTAAGGAGGGACTTGCTATCATGGAGAGAAGACGTCCACATTGTTACTTTGAGGAGAAAGTATTTTCTAAATTGGTGAAGGTAGGAATAGACATGGCAATACGGGTCAGAATTTTCTGACCCAAACCTGATTTTTTTGACCCGAAGCAAAAATGGGTTGACTCGTGACTCAATCAGATATATTTGCGAGTCAACCTAACCCACCCGTGACCCAACTCGCTAAAAAAAATTCGCTAAAAAAATATTTAAATTACGTCCTGATACTAGGTGCGTAAAGCACAAAGTACCAAAACTAATAATTAATATATTATAGATATAAAGTTATAAACAATTAAAACTGTTGTCAAGACATGACATGAGAGAATGACTATTTGAGCTTCATCACAACCAATAAGAGCTAAGCTTCAGTGCTTGACATGAGACAAGGCAACACGTTACATAAGGTTGTCAAGACAACCATTAAAAAAAAAAAAATCTCATTCAATACTAGCTGTAGTCCATTTTCCAAAGCCAAAGGCACAATGCACAAACCTGAAAGTTGAAACGTGACAAACCAAACCACAAAGGGCCCCAAAGCTTCCTCAGTTCAGTTCCTCTACTCTTTCTCTTAAGCCTCCGGCCTCTGGCCTCTGCCCTTCTTCACACATTCCACACTTTTTTAGTTTCACACAAAGTAGTCAAAGCTTGCGCCTCTGCCCTTCTCCACTACTCTGCTTTCTCACTTCTCTCAGTTCTCTGTCTTTCACCACCCACAGGCCACACAGCCTAGCTCTCGCCACTTGCTGACCCATTTAAGAGGAGCACAACCACAAATCATCAACTATGGTGAAGGTAAGTTAAATCCCTTTCATCATTCTCTTAAATGCCTAAGTGTTTTAGTTTTTGGATTGATTTTTTAATATTATGAATTTATGATTTAGTAATAATAATATAGTATACTGCTCTGCCTTTGCTAACATTATATTTAATTGTTTGTGTTTGATTGTTGAAAAAATTGAAAATGTCATTGACTCATTGTCATTTAGATGAATGTCTTATGTTCACAGTTTCTTTAGATGTTTTAAATAGACTAGAATTTTAATTTTAATTATATATTTTGCTTTGATAATTAGAGTACAGCGGCTTTTCCGGCTGTAAATTTGGAAAGTGATGATGATGTTATAGTTATGGATACTTCTACTAATCCTTCAACATCTTTAAGAGTTAATTTAAAATCAAATTTTAAAAAACCAAAAAGAGTTTCAGGGGGGAAAAAAAAAAGGAAAAACGACACACTTCTACAGTTTGGACTGAATTTGTGAAATTGCCCATTGATGAAGAAGGGTTAAGTAAGGCTACTTATCAATGGTGTGGGAATTTTTTTTTTTTGGAGGATAGTCATCATGGAACATCAAACTTATATTGCCATCTTCTCAAATGCTTAGAACGAAATGAAGTAAAACAAGATGGTGAAGAAGAGGGTAGGGTGTTACAAAACAAGATAACTCAAGAAAAGTTTTGTGAGATGTTAGCGGAGGCTATTATTAAACATAATTTACCATTTAGCTCTGTTGAGTATGAGGGCATTAGAAAAGTTTTCAGTTATCTAAATTCAAATGTTAAACATATTTCTAGGAATACTTCAAAAGCTGATGTTCTAAAACTTTACAAGAAAGAGAAGGATGATATTAAAAATAAGTTGAAATCAATTCTTGGTAGAATATGTTTGACTTCGGATTTATGGACCTCTGTTACAAGTGAGGATATATTTGTCTTACGGCATATTATGTGGATGAGAATTGGGAATTAAAAACATCATCTTGAATTTTTGTCATATGCCACCTCCACACACGGGAACTCTTTTATCGGAGAAAATTTTAAGTTTCTTGGAAGAATGGGGTATTGAGAAGAAAATATTTTCCATTACTTTAGATAATGCATCTAATAATGATAATTGCCAAGATTTCATAAAGAAAAAGCTTAATGAGGAGGGTTTATTGTTATGTGATGGTATCTTTTTCCATGTGCATTGTGGTGCTCATATATTGAATCTTATTGTTCAAGAAGGATTGAAAGTAATAGATGACTCAGTGATTAAGATCCAAGAAACTATGAAATATCTTAAAGGATCAGAGAGTAGAATGTGCAGATTTGATGAATATGCCAAGATAGTTGGTATAAAGAGAACAAAAGGTTTACGTTTAAATGTGTGTACAAGATGGAATGCAACATATGACATGATTGACAGTGCTATGAGATATCATTCTGTGTTGAACCATTTAGCAGATGAAGATGCTAATTTCAAGCATTGTCAATCAAGGGATGAATGGAATAGAGTTGAAAGGATAACTTGGTTTTTGAAACCTTTCAATGACATTACAACTCTATTTTTTGGAACTAATTACCCTACAGTAAATCTATATTTTCAAGGATTGTCTCAAATTGAATTGCTCTTACTTGAAGAAATGGAGAGCCAAGATTCATTTATCAGTAATATGGCAAAACAGATGAAAGGTAAATTTGACAAATATTGGGATTGTTATAGTGTGGTGCTAGCTTGTGCCATTGTTCTTGATCCAAGATATAAGTTTGATTATGTGGACTTTATTTTCAAGAAAATAGAGCCAATTGAGCACATTGCTGAAATGAAGGTGGAGAGCATTGAGACTACATTGTATAAGCTTTTTTCAGAATATAAATACCCTAAGCCTATGACCACTACAAATGTTTCATCTTGTGTTGGGAGTTCTAGTCATACTAGCGGTGCTGTGGATGATCCTGATGATGATGAAGATAAGGAAGATGATGTAATTGAATTGCATTTTGTTTGGTATATGTTGTGCTATGATTTTTTAATAATAAAGATTGTAATGTTGTGTTGTATTATTTTTTATTGCAATTTTTTTTTAATGATTAGGAGTTTGATTATTATGAAAGTGGTCGTGGTGCCAAAACAAAAAAAAATCTCAGTTGGACTTGTATTTAGAAGAGCCTGGACTTGTATTTAGAAGAGCCTAGACTTAACAAAAAGCAAAATTCAAAGTTGGAAGTTCTCTCTTGGTGGAAAGAGCATTACAATTGGTTTCTAGAACTCTCTTTAATGACACGGGATCTCATGAGCATTTCGATAACCATTGTTGCTTATGAATCAAGTTTTAGCAATGAATTTTTTTTTTTTTTTTTTTACTCCGTATCGATAACGTCTTTTACTTGAGAATGTGGAAGCTACGTTGTGTACTAAAAGTTGACTATATGGATTTGAAGGTAATTTAATTTTTTTAGTCACAATTATACAATTTTAATTCTTTATTGAATTGCTTTCATGGTACATTAAGTTATATTAAAATATTGTATTGTAGATAAAGATGTTGACAAAATTGGCCAACTTGAGCTACAATTTGCAAGTATGAATATTTGTAGTGCTGAATCTGCTACCAACGTTGAGTAGATTGAGATTGAGGTTGAGGTGTAATTCTTATAAAATATTTACTTATTCTTCTTTACTTAATATGTTATGTTTATTTTTAAGTCTTTTTTTGTTTAGTTTATCTTTCTAAGTAATCTAACTTTACAATTATTTTAAATGCAACAGGAACATGTGCACTTAAGAAGACCAATAACTTGCTACTTTGCTGGCTTACTTGTTTTGTTTGTTTTAAGATTTATGTCTTTTTGAAGATGTAAACTTGTAATTATATGCATTTTGACAGTGAACTATTAATATTGAAGACTTTTTTCATCATGAATTTATGACTATAAATAATTTTTGTCATGCTCAAAATTGTCAAAATTGGAAGGATATTAACAAATGGCATTAAGTGCAATTCATTTGCTTAATTGATTTTATTCATTCTCTCTAAACAGGTTGTCATTGATTTGTTTTTGTAATTGAAAAAAAAAAAACTTGTTAGAAAAATATGGGTCAACCCGACTTGACCCGCAACTCGATTAACCTGTTTAGAAATGACCCGTTTTTGACCCCGACCCATTTGACCCACAAACCCGATTGACTTGACCTACCCTGCCCGTTTTGCTGCGTCTAGGTAGGAATACCGTCGAACATGCAATAGATTCATCCAAAATGAGAGTATTTTTCAGTGTGCCAACTAGTGAGTTACGTCGACAAATATTATTAAAGGTGATATATGCTATGGAACCTTATAGGATGGATAATTGTCAATTGACTTTGGGTACAGGGCTAATAGATGAAGTGCTGTGTAAAGTGATGTGTGGTAGTAGTTAAAGTTGCATAATACTAAACAAATGCAACTTAACATTTTGCTGACTTTTGATAGACTAAATGTAGTATATTATGAAATTAGCAATATTTGATGACATTGTATTTTGGTTAAGACAGTAGAAGATAATGTAATATTTTGACTTGCACTATGTTATGGATAAATATAATTAATATCATTTGATGTTCAACATGACTACTTTGGCTACCTAGTGGAAGAATGTATATATATAGTTTGTTGATAAATATATTTTGAAACTAGTGAAGATTGTACAAATATTTGTTGAATAATGTGTTTTGTTGCCCAGATGAAGAAAATCTAAATATTTGTTAAATAGTGTGTTTTGGTGCCCAGGTGAAGAATGTATTAAAACCTAGTTGAATAATGTTTTGTTGCTCAAGTAAAGAATATATTAAAATCTAGTTGAATAGTATTTTATTGCCCAAGTAAAGAATGTATTAAAATCTAGTTGAATAGTGTTTTTTTGCCCACATTTTTAAAATATAGTATATGTTCCTAAAAAGAAAAATATTATAATATAGTATATATATTAGATTATATTATATATAATAATAAAGAAAAATAATATAAATTTATATTAATGATGTGTTATTTTTTATATTATTTAATGCATACAAATAAATTATTTCTTACATATTATGTAATATGGGCATAAGAGTTAATTTATATAAACTACATTTTCTATTTTCTTACTTTTTTCTTCAACCAAATAGAAGAGTTTTCCACCCTCTGACTTTTCTACCCCTCCAACCAAAACACACATGAGAGAAAATTAAATATTTTATCTCCTCTTGCTTTTCCATCATCCTATTAATTTCATATCCTCCTACTTTTTCATTCCTCTAACCAAACAGACTCTAACAATGAGAGAAACAACAAGAGTTGAAGATTTTTCTCAATGGTAAACTATAGTCTATAGTGTATATTAAAAACAAAAATACCAAAACATCTCGAACTATAAAGAAAAAAGCAAGACATATTTAATAGAAGAAGAAAAAGAAACAAAAAGTTCTAAAATTTTCAGTAGGAAAGCATATAAAATTTTAGAGGAAAAATCAAAATGAAAAAAAAATAGAATGCCGTCGACAGCAGGGTTCGAACCTGCGCGGGCGAAGCCCAACAGATTTCAAGTCTGTCTCCTTAACCACTCGGACATATCGACCCTTGTTGATATGCAAAAAGTAAAAACATCTAATAACTATTTCACATTTATTACTTTAAAAAAAAAAAAAAAAGTATTTCAAAGATCGGGGCAAGCGGACTATACCCGAATTCGTGTCGAATCGCTTTGATTCACAGATGATATCGCAGTCACTCCGCCGCCAACAAGTGTTTTAGGTCGGTCGAGTGCCATATCTAAAACACCAACTCCTCTTCTTCCTCTTCAACTCTTTAAAAGAAAAAAAAAAAAAAAAATGAAAAAAAACCACTTGAACTGAAGGACCTCGATCTCACCAAGCCTAAGAAACTTTTACAGGTACGCCAAACCGCTCTCCTTGTAATTTCGATACCTATAAAATTTCATTTTCCGATTCAAATTATCAGTAGCGAGTAAGTTGTTTGTGAAATTATTGATCATAGTCTGAATTTGAAGTATATACCATTTGGCGAATTTTGTAGATAATTTTTCTTTACTCTATTGGTGTTTGATTTCATGTTTTGCAATATATGCAGGTGGAACTTGTTTGTTTGGTGTTTGATTGTTAGAATTTTTAGCTGATTAACAATGGAGGTTAGTATTAGATTCACCAAATTTATAGCTTTATAGTCTGTAGTTAGTTTCCATTTAGGGTTGAGCGTTGTGTTTTAATTTGATGGTGTTATTGTTTGTTGCGATTAGAAACGTGGAGATGATGTTGGATTTATAGATGTGAACAAGACAATGGATACATTGGAGCCTGAGAAGGCGAGCTTCGGAGGATTGATTGTTCCTGGGAAGGATAGACTGGTGTATAGAGCTCCGGAGAGGAAATCGCTTTTAGGTGAGCTTAATTTCTAACTGTGCTATAATAATGTTCTCTGCAATGGCAGTTCTTATTTATAAGTATGTTAATGGATTTAAATTTACGACTTGACAGGGCTAGATGTCCTTGCAATTGCAAAACGAGCTGAGTCTAAGGTTGAAGGTGGATTCAAGGCCCCAAGAGAAAAAGTTACTTCTGTTATTTCGTCTATAGAGGAAGAAGAGAATTCTGAATCCTCTGGATTAGATGAAGTAGGAAGTAATGCAAATAGTGTTACACGCAATCATACTAGTAGGCGTTATCGTGAAACAACAGGTAACTTTTTATTTATTTATTTTATTTTGGTATTGTTTCAAATAGCTAATTGCATTTAAGGATTCCAATATGTTAAACATTTTGTTAAAGAAAAACCATTTCATAGTTTGTCTTTTACTCATCCCATTTAAAGGCATTACCTTTTATGGGTTGGGCAAATTCTTTAATGACATATGCAATACCTTTCCATAGAAACTTTATTGTCATTTTTTTTCCAATCACACTCCACTGGTCCCAGCAACTCCATCCATTGTATACCCAACACCAAATCTGATCCCATGAGTGGTAAGGAATACAGAGTAGTGGAAAATGTAAATCCTTGGATTGTAATGGAAACTTGCTTATACATCTCTTGATAGACTAGGCTTTCTCCGTTTGCTACCATTACCTTGAACTCAGGAATAGGTGTGACAGCCAAGTGAAGTTATCGGGCAAGTTTCCAGTGCACAAAAAATTGAGAGTTGAACCACTGTCAATGAGAATGACCAGCTCTCTTCTCCCAATCTTAGCCTTGACCCACATGGTTTGGGGTCCTGAGCAACCTGCAATTGCATGAAGAGATATTAGTGGAGCTTCGTCCTTGTGGTTGTCGTATACCTCTGAAATTTCTTCCTTTTGGTTGTAGCCACCGCCTTCTAAGAATTCTTAGTGGACAAGTTTTAATGAGAAAAGCTTGTGAAGTTGCCCAGCGATGTCCTGGTGTGAACTTCTCATTGCAACTGATGCATAGGCTCGTCTGCCTCCACCTTTGCATTTCTCCCCAAGGTATTTTTTTTGGTACTTCTAGTTCTAGTTGTTTGACTTGTTGGTCCAGGTGTGTTGGTTGGATTGGCACTTTGTACTGACAAGGCTGCCGCATTTATTTGTGGCTTGTCTGCCTTGTTTTGTCATTGTTGTCTATCCACACTCTCGTCCTTGATTCTAGCCAACTCAATAGCCTCTGTGAATATCTTGGGTTTGAACATCCGAATTTCTGAAGCAATGTCTTTCTTCAGTCCACCCATGAATGCTCCCACCAATGCCTTTTGAGGCCAACCATCAACCCGATTAGCAAGTCTCTCAAACTCCTACTGGTCCCTAAGTGTCCCACTTTGACATGTTTGAGACAAAGCCTCGTCAAAATCCTCCACCTCAGTTGGCCCAAATTGGACCAGCAACTCCCTTTTAAATTTTGCTCAGGTGACTTTGATCTTCTCCTCGCAATACACCTTCATCCATTGCCACCATTGGTTTGTTTCCCCTTCCAAATGAAAAGTAGCCAAAATGACTTTACGATCTTCTGGCGTTCCTTGGTAGTCAATATATTGCATTGTGTGATTGAGCCATACTGTTGGATCATTGCCTTAGTACCAAGGAAAATCTAGCTTGGTAGGATGAAGATGATCTTGTCTTGCAACTTCGGATCTGGCCAATGGAGAGTGTATCTCCCCACTCTACGATGAAGACCCATGCTCCTTTGGTTTCTTGGGTGAATGAGAGGCTGATTTGTCCTAAGATTGATAAAATAGTTCCTTAATTTCACGCATGGATGAGCCAAGAGGTTGGGACTCAGTTGTCATCTTCTGCACACTTTCTTTCAGCTCTTGCATTTCTGCCTCTAATTTCTCAATATGATCCTTGTTGGTGGCCATGCACTGATACCAAGTTGATAGGAACATAGATGGAATTTGATAAAGAACTTCCTTTGGGTGGAAGACTAACTACAGTGCAATAGTAAATTCATCAATATCTAGCCTAATGCCATCAACATTTACTTACCACAATCTCCTAATTGGAGATTTATTCAGCAACTATTCAAACATTCAAATAGAGATAAGATAACTAGATAAATAAGACTACTCAAATAAAGATAAGATATTTGGTAGAAATGATAAGAAGAAACAACAAGGACTCCTAAAGGTTGGGCAGTAGTTTATGTTCAACAGGATTCTCTTGAGGCATTCTAGATCTCCTATGTGGCACCCCATTAGTATGTGCTTGGGTATTTTCAAATTTATGATGAAGTTCACTTCAAAAGAGAATCATATGATTGGTTTACATTTGATAGTTTTCTTTGGAAAGTAATATCAAGGTTTTGTATCAAATCCTTCCTTAATCTTTGTAGGCACAAACACCTTTCTGGTCCTATTTTCAATTTGTTCATCAAGTGTTCACAACTTTCATTTTGGTCATTATAGTTTTAAACTTGTTGTCGTTTTGGTCCCTATCGCCATATCACTTACAGAAAATGCCTAATATTATAAACTTAACTATTGTTTGCCCCATAGGTGTTTTCCATTCGTGAAATGACAGTAAGGACCAAAATGATAGCAAGTTAAAAAATATAAGGACTAAATGAAAGTTGTGAAACTTGATGACCAAATTGAAAATCGGACCAAAATATTGGGATCAAAAAAGTTTTTTTTGCCATCTTTGTATTACCTTTGGAGTTTTGAACATGAATGTTGATTTCTTCTTCGCCCTCCTTCTTCCCAAAAATGATAGTGACTGATGTCAAGGTTTCTAGCATCATGATAAGTATGAAGATTGCATCTTTCTTTTAAACGTGTTTGATGTGCTTTTGATTTATACTCATTGATGCATACATATTTCACTTGTTCATTTTCTATAGTGTGTATACTCTTCTTTTAGTTTTCATTTTCTATGTTTAGTAAGCCAAAAATTCTGCAATCCTTGTATTGTAGGAAGTATTGTGACTCAAGAAGAACAAGTCAATGATACATCTCGTACTCGTCACTCTAGTGAACATCAAGATGTAAGTCAATCTTATATCTTTGTTATTCTTTTTGCTGCTCTATTGCTACTATTGTTTTTTTGTTGTTATTATTAATGGACAACTTCTGGATGTGGGACATGACCGTTGAATACTTGGTTTTCCTAGCATTCTAATGACTGATTTTGGGAAAACATGGATATCATTTTGATTGCACTAGTTAAAAAAGAAAAAGAAAAAGAAAAAGAATATTGATTGGCCTGTCTAAAAGTTGGAAAGGAGTGATAGCAAAGCAACTTAGGCAAGCTCAAGAACCTTTTAAAACATATTGTGAAATATGGAAGTATTTGTCTCAAATTCTATTCTTAGAACCATTGGAACTTCTTAGCATCACAGCAAAATTGATACACCTCTTACATGATTCAAATTAACATCATCTTTGCCTCTTGATCCTGCGAGCCTTTGTGTATTTGTTTTTTGTGCCTTTTGGAAGTCTTTGCAATTCTATGTAGTCAATCATGTACATTGGTTTC
Source organism: Quercus glauca (assembly GCA_023736055.1). Lineage (NCBI taxonomy): Eukaryota > Viridiplantae > Streptophyta > Magnoliopsida > Fagales > Fagaceae > Quercus > Quercus glauca. Next base: position 20,852,257 of record CM043317.1, read on the forward strand.
AAACCTTGGAATATGGAGCGTCCACTATTTGGGGTTCATTGGGTCATGCCATGTAGTGTCATGGAACTTTTGGCATGTTGGTCAAACAAGTTCAACAGACTCAGATCTAAGGTGCTTTGGAGAATGATCCCTCATTGTCTTATGTGGGTCATTTGGAGGGAAAGTAATACACTTACCTTTGACAAGAATGAAAGATTGATTCATGAGTTGCAGCTTCTCTTTTTTCAAACTTTGTTTGATTGGGCAAATGCTACAGGTGTTTTTACTTTTCTTTCTTTATTTGATATGCTTGATTTTTGTTCTTTCATTGTTACTTAGTTTTTTTCCCCTGTTGCTTCTAGCACATGGCCTGTGTGATTTTTTTCCCTTTGTATTTTTTCTTCTTCTTTCAATGAAGTTATTAATATAAAATAATTAACAAAAAAATCATGTACATTGGTTTCAACAGCATTGTTTACTTGAATAGCTGGGGGTTTTGATGGTTCTTAATCTGGTGTAGGAGTAATATGGCTATTTCGAGTGTTTCTTTGTAAGGGTCTTTAAAAAATAAACTGCTATTATCAATGTACTTGCTTTAGTGGCTCACTTGGTTTATCTAATAAGATAATAGATGTAGTTATTGATATTCAAGTGGAAACTGGATATGCTTGTACTTTGGTTAATCTTATTACATCTTGATGCTATAACCATTGAACAGGTTCACCTGGTTGTTCACTTTGGTTATATTATTTGTGCTCCTAGTACATTTGATGATGTGAAATATTACTGATATTCTGCTGACTTGTCCAATTCAAGGTTCCAGATACACCCTCAAGAAGTTACCATAGTGTTCGGTCTAGGAGTCCTAGGTATGATAGGGATGACCGAAGTAGTGAAAGAAGAGATGTGAAGGATGACACTAGAAGTGAAAGCAGAAGGGTGAGACATAGACACAATGATGATAGTAAAGACAATTATTATAGAAGAGAAGCACGTGGTCGATATGATCAAGACTATGATGGGGAATATGGAAGAAAGCGAAGTAGATATGAAGGTTCAAGGAGGACACCTGGTATGTAATACTTCTGTCTAAATTTGTTTCTTAAAGTTTACATTCTTCCGAGTATAGAAAACTGGAAGAGGGATGTGGTGCAGTTTGGTGTATTGTTTTCTGGAGGAATGTAAACTGATTTTTTATGGGCAAAGTTTGGCTACAACTCCACCCAATATTAGATGTAAATTTTGACAAATTCACTATTAGATTACATTTTCTTCTTATATCCTCAATGCTTGCAAAATTTTTAGAAGATCAAAGATTAATAGCTATGTGACCTATGTCATCAATCAGATGTTTAAATTTTAAGTTTTTGTAGTCTAAAATTATGCATAAAAAATGAGTTTATGGATCGAATAATAAATGACATCCAATTAGCGTGAAATTTGATGTGTGTTAAAAACATGTAATCCAACGGTTAGATTTTCAAAATATGCAGCTGTGTTAATTTTTTTAATGGGAGTTGTAGCCCTTGGCTACAAACTAGCTTGTATCAAAACTTTGTCCCTTTTATTTTATTTTATGTCTTTGTAATTTTAAATCTTAGGTGTTTTTTTTTTTAAAAAAATTTGGGACTAAGGATTTGTTCTTGTTCTTGTTCTTGTTTTTTAAATTTCATTTTGTGCACCTATTATATACCCCTGTACTAGGGCTTAGTCATTATCCAAAGATCCAAAATTGAGAGAAATTTAACGACTAATGCTTCCTAGCAATAGTACTATGTAGGAGGAGGAGAGGTCCCAGAAATTCCAGAAACTAACGACTAATCCTGAGTATCTCCATTGCTGATCCCCTAAAATTTGGGACTAAGGCTTTTTTGTTGTTGACCTAAAAAGTTCTGGATATACACTTTTACAGATAAAAAGAAAAATTAAATAAAGAATGTTGTTTGTTGTCAGTGTTAGTTCATTGATGAATTCTGCTGCATATCTTTAAAAAGTAAGAATATTGCTCATATGACTTCTAAACTGAGCAAATCTTGCAGGCAGATCTGACTGGGATGATGGGAGATGGGAATGGGAAGATACACCACGCCGGGATAGTCACTCTCATACCAGTAGGCGTCATCAACCTTCACCATCCCCAATGTTTGTTGGGGCTTCACCTGATGCACGACTAGTTTCCCCATGGTTGGGTGGCCATACGCCTTCTTCTACTGGTATTTTAGTTAGATGTGGAATCTTCCCTTTGGATGTCAAATTTTATTTTATTTTATTTCCAATGGAACTGGCTATCTGTTGCTGTTTATGTTGATTTGGGCACATAACAATGACTCAAAATTTGTATTGTAATAAATACAGCTTCTGCTGCTTCTCCCTGGGACCACGTCTCTCCCTCTCCAGTTCCAATTCGTGCTTCTGGATCCTCCAATAGATCTTCAAACTCTAGACATGGTGGGAAGTCCCATCAACTTTCTTTTTCTAGGGAAAATTCAGAAGCATTTGAGGTATTATACTTGTGGTTAAGAATCTTTTTCCCCCTTCTCTTTTTATTTTGAGGAAAGGGGGTCCTACATTTTAAACCTTGTTTCTAGAAAATAGGTTTCATCTTTTTCACATTGAATAATGGTGATGATTGTGGATCCTTTCTTGGTTAATTCACATGCTATTTAGTTGATCTAATAGATTTTTCATTAATTACATCATGTGTGCAGGGCGGAGACTCAGATAAAACTGATTTGTCTGAAGAACACAAGTATGAGATTACTGAAAGTATGCGCCTAGAGATGGAATACAATTCTGACCGTGCATGGTAATTCAATTAATGGGCTAGTTATTCTTCTTTGATAAGATTTGACTTCAATGTATTTTCTGCACAAGGATTACCACATGAAGTTGTTAATCCCCGTAAAAGAATATTAGCTAAACAACATGAATCTGTGAACATCATTTGGCTGACTTTTTTTCTAAATTTGCACTTCATCTATTCAATTTCTGGAATCTTCAACCAAGCAGTAATAGATGGTAGAATTTAATTTGGTTTGTTCGAACTGGTTCTAACTCTTCTAATTTGATGATTTTGATCCTAAATTCACAATCCTTTAAAATGGCTCCTCTTACGATTTGTCATAGCAAAAAAAGAAAGCTCCATTAGAAATCAGACTATAGTTCTTATCCCAAAAAAAGAAGGAATTAGACTTCAGTTGTGGAAGACTCCCTCTTGGATTTCTTTTTATAAATTTTACTAGTGCCACTTAGTTGTCAATTTATTTTGACTAATACAAATTTTATTTTATAGGTATGACAGAGAAGAAGGTAATACAATGTTTGATGCAGACAGCTCGTCATTTTATTTTGGAGATGATTCTTCTTTCCAGAAGAAAGAAGCAGAATTGGCCAAAAGACTGGTATGTTAAACTGTCAAATGACTTTTTGGAAATATGTTTGAAACATTTCTCATTGGCGCATATGTATTATACACCATTATTACATTAATAGGTGCATGCATTTGTCTCTTTAATAGTTTTATCTTTCTGAAACATGCATGTCTTGTTGAGTGCCTTAAAAATTTTGTGAGCTGTTTTAAGATGGTAGTGCAGACTGTTTAGTTAGATTATGTTGGCAATCCACATTCCTGTCACTCCTTTTAAGAATTGGAATCTCCAATTCAGGTGCGAAGAGATGGAACAAAGATGACACTTGCTCAGACCAAAAAGTTGTCTCAGCGCACTGCTGATAATGCTCAGTGGGAAGACCGCCAACTATTGAGATCTGGAGCTGTTAGAGGGACTGAGGTGCAGACTGAGTTTGATGATGAGGAAGAACGCAGAGTTATTCTTCTTGTACATGGTAATGAAACTTTATAATCTCAACTAATTGATGGGTTACATGTCACTTGCTGTGCATGCACATATGATGTCTGCCTCCTTCAGCTTATATTTCTCTGTTTTTTCTTATTACAGATACAAAACCTCCTTTCCTAGATGGGAGAGTTGTTTTTACTAAACAAGCAGAGCCAATAATGCCAATAAAAGACCCAACATCAGATATGGCTATAATTTCACGCAAAGGATCTGCTCTGGTTAGAGAAATCCACGAGAAACAAAGTATGAATAAGTCACGCCAACGTTTTTGGGAGCTTGCAGGCTCAAAACTTGGTGATATTCTTGGTGTTGAAAAAACAGCAGAACAGGTATTGTACTTGTAAATGAAGATATGACTTTTACCATTTGTGTGTTTTAAACTCTCCCTTCCTTTCTGTTTTTTTTTTTTTTGGTGGGGGGGAGGGGGGAGGGGGAGGCGTGTTGGCTGCACAGGTAAAACTTATGTATTTATCTTAATGCTAGGTTGATGCTGATACTGCTAATGTGGGTGAAGATGGTGAAGTTGATTTTAAGGAAGATGCAAAGTTTGCGCAGCATTTGAAGAAGGGGGAAGCAGTAAGTGATTTTGCAAAGTCAAAAACCTTAGCACAGCAGCGACAGTATCTGCCAATATATTCAGTGCGAGATGATTTATTGCAGGTTTGCCGTTAGTCCTTTGATACGTGTTTGTTTACTTTTAATGACTGATATCTGCTTGCTTTCTCATAATTGAAGTTAGATAGCAACATCTGTTTTGGAAATTGAAGAATGAGCTTCTGTTTTTCAAAATCTAGGATTTGGTGCCAGGAGCCTTGTAGCTCATCTGACACCTTCCGATGTTTTCAATGAGACGTCTAGGGTTCAAATCCCCTCTCCTCCATTGTAACTACTGAATTATAATAAAATAAAATAAAAACTAGGATTTGGTGATTGCAAAATGATTGGTATATAATCTTATTCCCTAAGGCTTAAATGGTCAATTAGCACAAATTGGGAGGTGAAATATATGACATAAAGGAATTTCAGATTGACATGCTTGATGCTAGAAAGCACGGGTGCGGCTCCAGGGCCGCCGCACCGGCACCGGACTCGCACCGACACGGCGACGCTCCTCCGACGCGCCGACTCACTGTTTTTTTTTTTTTTTTTTTTTTTTCGATCCTCAAAGCCACTGTCTCTCCTTTAGCTTTATCCTTGCCTCTGAAAGTTTCTGGAAAAGAGATTAGCTCAAGCGTTTCTTGAAGAGAATTCTGCAGCACAAGTAGAGGAGCTGATTATAACGGGAGAGCTACTATCAGGAAGAAGAGAGAGTCTAGACTGTTTAGAGAACTAAAAAGCTAAAAAGAAAAAGGGTACTTCAAAGAAAATTTTGAATACACGGCTGAGATGGGATTTGGGAATTGAGATGTGGGAATATTGGGATTTGGTAGAGATAGGACAAAGAGGTAGAAAAGGGAATACGTAAGAGAGAGAAGATAGAGAAATAAAAGAATTGGTAGGTGGGGCCAGTTTTAGAGTGGAATGACTAAAGAGAAAATAATATATATATATATATATATATATTCTGTTAAGTCTTGAACAATGATTTGTTATAAAATTTTTTATGTAATGACTAAATTCTTTGTATTATTTAATATATATACTTATAATTATAGGAAAAAGTATGCTTAGTAATATATAGAAAATATAAATAAAAATATTTTTAATAATTTTTTAATCGCTGCACCCCGCCGCACCCGCATCTTATTTTTTAAAAAATTGCCGAGTCCCGCATCCGCACTCGCACCCGCACCCGAATCCGGAAACGCACCCATGCTTCCTAGGCTTGATGTCAAGTCATATGTCTGTAGTGCTGGTCTGATGCTGATGCTGCAGTCTGCACGTCTTATTACACCTCCTCCTCCCACAGGAATGGATGGATGATGAGGTTCTATATTCAAAACCCACTGGGATTGTATAAATCAACAATCAAAAAAGAAAAAGAGAAATATGCTTCTTTCTTAATTAATTTTGTGCCATCCTTTGCTCAAAATTCAATTTATGAAGAGTATTTCAGTCTTTGAATTTTCTTTGGTCTGCATTTGGCTATGCCCTTGAAAAATATATTAAACCTTGTCATGTGTCCTAATTCTGTTTGATTGTTTATTGGATAGGTAATACGTGAAAATCAGGTGGTGATTGTTGTTGGAGAGACTGGTTCAGGAAAGACTACTCAACTGACACAGGTTAGCTTTATAAGATTTATACACACACACACACACACACACACACCCCTTGTCAACCGGAATCTGATGTGGATTTTGTTGATAGTATCTGCATGAAGATGGCTACACCACAAATGGTATAGTGGGATGCACCCAACCAAGGCGTGTTGCAGCTATGAGTGTTGCAAAAAGAGTTAGCGAAGAGATGGAGACTGAACTTGGTGACAAAGTTGGTTATGCCATTCGTTTTGAGGATGTGACTGGGCCAAACACCATAATTAAGGTGAGATCCTTTGTTTTCTCCAAGAGGGAACTTGTTGAATTTCCTTATACACCTCATTTGGGCTGTTTATTGTTGATGACCTTTTTAAAATAAGTAACCTCTTATTATTCCTGATGGTTGTTGAAACTTGAAATAACTCTTCTGCTTCTACTTCTTATTCTTATTCTTCTTCTTTTTCTTTTTTTCATTTAATATTTTTTTAAAGGGCATAAGTTTTATGTGAATAGAGATAAATGTGTTATTCCAATTTTACAGTACATGACGGATGGAGTACTCTTGCGTGAAACACTCAAAGATTCTGATCTTGAAAAATATCGGTACGGGAAGTTGTATTCTTTATTGTCCATCTTTGCATGCATCTGTTCATTTACAATCATAACATAATTATCTAATGTCAAGGTTATAACTGTTGCAGTGTCATTGTGATGGATGAAGCCCATGAGAGGTCACTAAGCACAGATGTGCTGTTTGGGATATTGAAAAAAGTGGTTGGTCAACGTCGTGATTTTAAGCTTATAGTGACATCTGCAACTTTGAATGCACAAAAATTTTCAAATTTCTTTGGAAGGTAACCTTGTCAATAACATGAAAACTCATCTATGCCATTGTATTCTCTGTCTAATTGTTCAACATTACTAATTTCTATATTTGTTGCAGTGTACCAATTTTCCACATCCCTGGTAGGACATTTCCTGTCAATACCCTGTACAGTAAAACTCCATGTGAAGATTATGTTGAAGGTGCAGTGAAGCAGGCCATGACCATCCACATCACAAGCCCTCCAGGTGACATTCTCATTTTCATGACTGGCCAAGATGAGATTGAGGCAGCCTGTCATGCCCTTGCAGAGCGTGTGGAACAGCTCATGTCCTCTGCAAAGAAAGCGGTTCCTAAACTCATGATACTCCCCATATATTCACAGCTGCCTGCCGACTTGCAAGCAAAGATATTCCAGAAAGCTGAAGATGGGGCCCGGAAATGCATTGTGGCAACTAACATTGCTGAGACATCTTTAACCGTAGATGGAATTTTTTATGTCATTGACACAGGCTATGGTAAGATGAAAGTGTACAACCCTAGGATGGGTATGGATGCTCTCCAAGTATTCCCTGTCAGCCGTGCTGCTGCTGACCAACGTGCTGGACGTGCTGGTAGAACTGGGCCTGGGACATGTTATCGGCTATATACAGAGAGTGCATACCTAAACGAAATGTTGCCTAGTCCTGTGCCTGAGATCCAAAGGACCAACCTTGGCAATGTGGTTTTGTTGCTCAAATCTCTTAATGTCGAGAACTTGCTGGATTTTGATTTCATGGACCCACCTCCACAGGATAATATTCTTAATTCTATGTACCAGTTGTGGGTCTTAGGTGCTCTTAACAATGTCGGGAGCTTAACTGGTCTTGGCTGGAAAATGGTGGAGTTTCCGTTGGACCCCCCACTTGCCAAGATGCTGTTGATGGGTGAACAGCTAGGATGCTTGGATGAGGTATTGACAATTGTTTCAATGCTTTCGGTACCGTCAGTATTCTTCCGGCCTAAAGATAGGGCAGAGGAGAGTGATGCTGCGCGTGAAAGATTCTTTGTGCCGGAATCTGACCACTTAACGCTTTATAATGTTTACAATCAATGGAAACAACACCAGTATCGTGGAGACTGGTGTAACGACAACTTTTTGCATGTTAAAGGGTTACGGAAGGCTAGAGAAGTGAGGTCCCAGTTGCTGGATATTCTCAAGACACTAAAAATCCCTTTGACATCTTGTTGGCCTGATTCAGACATTGTGAGGAAAGCCATCTGTTCTGCATATTTCCATAACGCAGCAAGATTAAAGGGTGTGGGGGAGTATGTCAATTGCAGGAATGGGATGCCTTGCCATTTACATCCGAGCAGTGCTCTCTACGGTATGGGTTGCACTCCAGAGTATGTGGTCTACCATGAGTTGATTTTGACAACCAAGGAGTACATGCAATGTGCTACTGCAGTTGAACCCCAGTGGCTGGCTGAGCTGGGACCGATGTTCTTTTCTGTTAAGGAGTCAGATACATCGATGTTAGAGCATAAAAAGAGGCAGAAGGAAGAAAAAACAGCCATGGAGGAGGAAATGGAGAATTTGAGGAAGGTGCAAGCAGAAGCTGAGAGAGATAGCAAGGAGAAGGAGCGGGAAAAGAGGCAAAAGGAGCAGCAACAAGTCTCGATGCCAGGTCTGCGGCAGGGCTCTTCTACCTATTTGAGGCCAAAGAAGTTTGGGTTGTAAGTGTAAATTATACTGTACGAAATAGTCACATGTTTCATGCGGGAGAATAGTGTTATTCTTAACATAAGAAAGAAATTGTTGTTCTCAATTGCAATGAAAATTGGTAAAAAAAAAGGAAAAAAAAAAAAGGAAAAAAGAAAGAAAAGAATGTTGATATTTTACCAATGCAAGTGTTCCAGTGAAAAATAAAGATACTGGCTTATTTAAAGTAGCATAATTATGTCGCCAGTAATGTTTCTTAAGATGGTGAATCAGTTTTGGGATGTAAAACTGCTAAGACGGGGTTCTTAGAATTTCTTAACATCCTAACCTGCTATATAGGAATAATTGCTTACTGGAGTAGTTCTCGTGTTCTGGTTAATAGGGGCCAAAGTGGCCTAAAAGAACAAGTTGTTCGATTGAACTGGCAAAAAAGCTGGAAATAGAAAGTTTGCACTCCTTCAGCATGGAAATTATAGAATTTAGTCTTTTTCCCGTAGTTATATTATTAAGCATAATTTCTGTCAACTTATATAAACCAGGACCAAATGATATGTGAGAGAGAGAGAGCACATATATATTCTTGGCTTAAAAATTTTCCTTTTTTAAAAAAAAAAAATAATTAATTTAGTTGTTTAGTTTTTATTTTGCTTGCTTTATCTTTTTGAGTGAAAATAGAAGTTAAAATGTTGAAGGACTAAAACATTAACGTGCATTGGTTGAATGGCATGAAGCAAAATATTAAGTCCATGAACCTACGTGCCATTAATTGCAGTAATGCACGATATTATTCTTCGTCCATTCTAAACTATAAAATTCTATTAAACAAATTATAATGATAAATTACAATTTACCCACATGTGGTTTGATCGAAATTTATGTTGCTTATCGGTGGTTTGAAATTTGACATTTTATTCACTAGAGGTTAACTCAGTTAGATTTTTATAATCTACTTCTATTAAAAATAGAGCCAAATATATAATTTTACTTCACTTTTATGTCTCTTTTTTCGAAAAACACAAAAAACATAAAAATACAAGATCAAATAAGATAAAAAACTATCCATCGGAACACTTGCATCATGGAATTTCAAATCATAAGTAGGTTACTTAAATTTTGGTAAAATCTTAGGTGAGTAAAGTGATAAATTTTAAACCACAGGTAAAGAATTTAAATTTTAGCGAAACCACATGTGGGTAAGTTGTAATTTGCCCAATTATAAACCATAAAATATTATTAATCAATAATATACAATGTTTAGCCTACTGTTCAAATTAATATCTAAACTGATATACTAGATGGTAGCTTAATCTCAAATAAAAGCCTCGATTATAGAATTTTTTGTAAGGCTAGGCTTGGTGACGTGGAAGCACTGTATCGCATAAAGACCACCACAGCGAGGCATCAGTGCCTCCCTCCACCCGCAGTGAGGATTCCTCCGATATGGGGAGTCCCAAGTGAGTCCTTCACCCCCTTTTCCTCATCCATGAAGATGATTTCTTGGAACTGTCAAGGAGCAGGAAATGAGATGTTTCGTCCCCATGCCTATGAGCTCCATCATAGGCATTGCCCTAATATTCTGATCATTATCGAGACTCGCATTGCTGAAGCTAAGGCTCAAGTGGTGATTGACACTCTCCCTTATTCTCATTCTCGACGTGTGGACCCCGTTGGTTACTCTGGTGGCATCTGGCTGCTTTGGAACAAAGGCCCCTCCTCCATTGTAGAGATTATCACCTGTAGTGATCACAGTATTCACGCTCTTGTGAAGGTATCCTCTCCACCCTCATCCTTTTTACTTATTGCTGTTTTGGACCCCCCCCCCCCCCCCAATTTTTATAAGTGCAAACCTTTTTGGAACTATTTACAATCCCTTGCTATGAATGCCTCTCTTCCGTGGGTCCTCCTGGGAGATTTTAATGATATACTTTCAAATGAAGAAAAATTAGGAGGTTTACCGGTCAATAGAACTCGCATCTCGGCCTTTAGAAATTGTATGGATCAGTGTGGGCTCATGGACCTTGGCTTTCATGGTCCCTGATTCACATGGACCAACAAAAGCTCGGTTTGGCAATCCATAATTAAGGAGCGGTTGGATAGAGGACTGGGCAATGCTGAGTGGACTTTGCTCTTTCCTGCTGCTGAAGTTCACCATCTCCCTAGGGTTAAATCTGACCATTGCCCCATTTTGCTTAACACTAACCCATCTGAGTAGAAAAACCCCAAGCCCTTTTGTTTCGAACAAATGTGGTTGACCGATCCCACCTTCCATTCTCTTGTAAAGGATAGCTGGCAAGCCTTGGCACTGATTCCTTCTGCCTCCTCCTCCTTATCGAGGTTCCCTTGGCGCCTGGTTGCATTGACAGAAAACCTTTGCTTCTGGAACAAAACCCACTTTGGCAATTTATTCCATAGCAAAACTAAGGATGGCAAATTTGCCCCACCTTGCTTAACCCGCCCCTCCCCGCTTAACCCGCTCCTCCCTACTTCGCCTCGCGCAGGTTTTCCCCGCCCCGCAAAGGTGATGGGGCGGGGATGGGCTAAGATTTTAGCCCCGCACTACGGGGCGGGACAGGGATGGGTTTAAACTTTTTAGACCCGCCCCACCCCGCCCCGTGTTGCTAAGGATTATAATTGTAAATTTTTCATACCTTAAAACTCTACTATTTAAACAAACATATCAATATTAGCTTATTTTATTCTACTCAATGTGGTTTTCTGCCTTTATTTTGTTATGTGTTATACTGTGAGATTTTTTTTTTTTTGGTGATTGTCTTGTTAAACGCTTGGATATATTATTTAATTTTTTTTAAAAAATTGATTTGATTTGATGGGATAAATTTAGTTGTAATTTCAAGTATATTTTTATTAATGAAATAGGTTTCAGTAAAAAAATTGTATTAATTGTAGGGAAAATTAACAAAATGTAGAGTTTTACAGGGTGGGGCAGGGCTTCGCGGGGCCCCAAGGGGCGGGGATGGGTGAGAAATTTTTCCCCGTCATACAGGGCGGGGCGGGGCGGGGCGAAGATGGGGCAAGACAAAACTATGCGGGGCGGGGACGAAGACTCCATCCTTCGGCCCCGCCCCGCCCCACCCCATTGCCATCCCTACGCAAAACCTGTCTGTTAGCTAGACTTCGTGGAATCCAAGTGGCCTTAGCTAGGAAACCCTCTGCCTATCTTTACTTGCTCGAGAGCCAGCTCACTCAGGAGTATAATACTGTTCTCCACCAAGAATATTTATATTGGCGTCTCAAATCTCGTATCATGTGGTTAAATTATGGGGATGCCAATACTAAATATTTCCATCTCAAAACCATCCAAAGACGCTGCGACTCACGGGTTGTTACTTTAAAAGAGAACACGGGTTTATGGCTCACTGGGGAGCCCTTAACCCAGCACATTCACACTGTGTTCAAAAAATTGTTCCAAGCCACATCCCTGTCTCGATGCCCCACATCTAGGACTACAATGCTTTGCTGTCAGAATAGTCCCTTCCCTACCCATGCACAAGTTCTAACTAGGATCCCCCAACCTGATGAAATTTTACAGTACCTTCAGGATCTCCCTCCCTTAAAGGCTCCTGGTCCGGATGGCTATCATGCTCTCTTCTTCCAAACAAATTGGTCTATTCTAGGCCTGAGCATCATTCAAGTTATTCAAGACATTTTTGAGCGACTTACTATCCCTCCAAGCTGGGGTGTCATGAGCTTGGTCCTAATTCCAAAAGTCGCCCACCCCGAATTGATCACTCAATTTCGTCCTATCAGTCTCTGTAATATCCTATACAAATTGCTGTCTTGTATTATTGTACACCGACTCAAACCCTACATGGCAGAAGCCATCAACCCCTGCCAGGCTGGATTTGTGCCAGGTCATTGTACGAGTGACAATATTATCATGTTCAGGAGGTTATTAGGACTCTTATCTCTCGACGGGGTCGGATGGGATATGTAGCGCTCAAACTGGATCTTGAAAAAGCTTATGATCGACTCGAGTGGTCCTTTATTCAAGAAACTCTTGAATTCTTCCAACTTCCTCCAACCCTTACTACCTTCATCATGAATATGATTTCCTCTACTCGGTTCAATATTCTATGGAACAGATCTCCTTTCCCAGAAGTGGTACCTCATCGGGGTATAAGATAGGGTGACCCCCTTTCCCCATATCTGTTTACCCTTTGTTTGGAGAGATTGTCCATCATGTTAGAAGAGGCTGTTCGCGATAAGCTTATCCACCCGATAACCTTTAGAGCTGGGGTCTGTCTCTTGCACTTATTTTTTGCCGATGATACTTTCCTATTTACGAGAGCCACAACCAGGGACTGTAAGAACCTTAGAAGAATTTTATTAAATTTTTGTGAGTCTTCCGGACAACTCATAAGTGTTACCAAGTCAAGAACATGGTTCTCTCCTAGCACCCCTAGGCGTATAAAAGAGCAGGTGGTGGGAATCCTTGGACTTCTCACCACGGATCATATAGGAACCTACCTTGGAACGCCCATTTTTACCACCTGCTGCACTGCAAGTTCCTATCAATATCTGGTGGATAATATTTGTAAGCGAATTGAAGGTTGGCAAGCCAAATATCTTTCGATGGCTGGCTGGGCCACCCTCATCAAAGCATCTATCACCTCAATCCCGATATACGCAATGCAAACCATGCTTCTCCCTCAAAAAATTTGCCATAACATTGACAAATTGAGCTGTAACTTCCTCTGGGGAGATACCGACCAACACCGGAGTTGTCACACGATAAATTGGGCGACGATCACGCTTCCCAAAGAGGTTGGAGGGTTAGGCATAACCTCCACCCGGCATAGAAATCATGCTATTATCATGAATCAGGCCTGGCGCCTCTATTCTAATCCCACATCGCTTTGGGCCTGGGTGCTAAAAGCTAAATACTTTCTTCGTACTACCTTGTTTACCGGTTCTCGATCTTCACGAGGCTCCCATATTTGGACAGCTTTCTCACTAGGGGCCAATTTGCTCCTTCGAGGTATGAGGTGGGTTGTAGGAGACGGACAGACTATTAGACTTTGGAAGGACCATTGGCTTCCCAACGGCTCCCTGCGTAGTTATATTGAAGGTCCCCTCCTCCCCCAAGATGACGATTGTAGAGTTAACTCGCTATGGTCAAACCGGTCTTGGTCTTTTGACTCTCTAAACCTCCCTCTATCCCTCCACCTCCAAGACCTTATTCAAGGTATCCTGGTGGCCCGCTTTGCTTGCCTTCCTGATGCATTTCTATGGCCCTACAATAAGGGTACGTGTTCTATCAAGTCCGCGTCAAAATTTCCTTTTCACCAACAGCAAGCACCTTAGAACAAAGCCTTGTGGAACTGGATCTAGGCTTCCCCTTGCCCCATAAAAATCCAAATTTTCCTTTGGAAGGCCGTGCGTAACCAACTGCCCACCAAAACATTCCTATCTTTTGGTCGCCCGTATGTGGACTCTCTTTGTCCTCGTTGTTTGTCCCCATAAATGACTATTCACATTCTTCGTGACTACCCATGGGCGAAAGAGGTCTGGTACCAATCTCCGGAAATCTTGCCCCTATCCTTCTTCCGACTGCCGTTGCAAGATTGGCTTAGACACAATACTACGTTGGATAGGATTCCCCTGCCTCACCACCCCCCTTGGCAAGTCTATTTCCCTTTCACTTGTTGGAAGCTTTAGTTAGCTCGCAATGAAAGACTATTCCAGACCCAATCCCTATCCCAACATAGGCTTATCTACTCCTCGGTCCAAGCGGCGACAGAATTTCATTTCCTCGCTGGGCCCACTAGACGCCCCCCGATCCTGGTTCCTTAGTTTATTTGATGGCAAGCGCCCCCTACCTCTATCTTAAACTTAACATTGATGGTAGTGCCCTAGGCAACCCTGGACCAGCTGGAGCAGGGGGGGTGCTACGAGACCACCGGGGCCGGTGGATCTCAGGGTTCTCACTTCACGTAGGCCTCGCAACAAATAATATAGCTGAGCTGGCCGCGGTCAGACAGGGTCTGGCGATGGCATGGAATACAGGCTCGAAGTTCCTTCAGCTTGAGCTAGATTCCAAGGTGGTTCTCACCTGGCTGACAAGTAACAATATGAATTACCCTACTAATATGATGCCTTTGATTTGTGATTGCAGGAACCTATTGGACCAGGAGTGGGAGGTGCACGTGCATCATGTGTACCGTGAGGCAAATGGATGTGCTGATGCTCTGGCAAAGCGGGGGACTCGCAAACGGAATCTACTGGTTGTATATAGTGACTGTCCCACTTTCGTTGATGTATCATATGTAAGGGACATGACTGGCCTGGGAGACACTAGACTTTGTGCCCCAGGCACAGTTGTTGGTGTTGTATGAACTCAGTTTTATCTAAATAATACCTCCTGCTTTCCATAAAAAAAAAAAAAAAATACTGATATACTATACTAGTACTCCAATGGTTTATATTGGATATATAATGGCTTAATCTCAAATAAAAGCCTCGATTATAGAATTTTTGTAATACTGATACACTATACTAGTGCTCCAATGGTTTATATTGGATAGTGGCCTACTAATCTAATAATTTGGTCATTGATTTGGATGGTAGATGAATATTGCAAATTCATCGTAAATTAGGTTGTAAATTGCAGAAATTTATAGTTTACAGTACAAATACATAGTTTAAATTTAGGATGATGAATAAATTATGTACCAATTTAAGGTTTTGTCTTTTATTAAAAGATGCCTTGCTTCTTACGGCCATTTTACTTTAGAGCCACTGCCGTTCCCATGGTATGCCCGTACAGATTTCACACAAACAAATACAAAACGTTAAACAGTAGATCCCCGATTAGATTATGAGAAAGTTTAGGGACATAATTTTGTGTCATAATTTATTCGATAACTATGCTATGTGTTTTTTAAGAATATAACCATGCTATGTTAGACTGTGTGATGGAAAAAAAAAAAGTGATGGCTCCATATGAAAATAATTGCCCACCACTTAGAGTCGAATACTTCAACGAGTCCTAGAAGAATGTTGTATTTTTGGTGTTTCTTTTATATGGAACATTCTATGGATAACAAGAAAATGAGTTGAATACACCAAAAATACTAAATCAATATAGTGTAGGGGTTGGTTAAGTGGTTCCTAAATCCTAAGACCTCTTGATATTTATGAGATTCTAGGTTCGAAACCTCTTATCAGCATCTTGAACTATCCGAATAGATTTCTACTTGTAAATTGTAATAATAACTTAGTTTGCGTGGGATGGAAGGAATGCATATGCTTGATGAAATAGTCAGATATTTGAAAAGATCTAGGGTCCGTTTGATAAGAGATTTCTACTAACGTTGTTTAAGTTTTGTGGAAATACGTATGAGTGAAAAAATGTCTAAAAATACATGTTGTGGTGTTTAAACAACAAAAATTAAACAACAATTTTTGTTGTTTAAACACGTTTCCAAACATGGCATACTTCGTTTGTCAAAAGTTCTAGGAATCCATCGTGATTCTCCCTTCTCAAAAATTAGGGTCACAACATAGGGAATGACTTGTGTCCAGTGGCTAGTTGCCATTGGACACGTTAGGATATGAACACGTGTTTAAGAGTGGACGCATCTCTACATCGCAACGTGTCTAGTGGCACTAAGCATTGGACACAAGCTCCCCCCAACATATATGTGCCATCGTGATTCTCGCTTCTCAAAAACTAGGAGCTTTGTTGGGTAGTTAAGTCCTAACTACTTAAAGATATATGTGCCATCGTGATTCTCGCTTCTCAAAAATCTAGGGGCTTTGTTGGGTAGTTAAGTCCTAACTACTTAAGGTAGGGAAGGTTCATGGGCCTAACCCATAAGCGTGTCTGAGGTCAGCCTCGCACTTTCTTGCCTATTTCTCCATAAGATTCCCAAGGTAAAAACTCGTTAAAAAATTAAAAAAAAAAAAAAAACAAAGGAGGAAAAGAAAAAGGAGAAGAAAAGCCATATACGAGTTATTTTCATTTTCCGAGAAGTTTCACATTAGGCTCAACTAACTACGCGTCTGCCAAAACTATAAATAGAGGTCTCATAAATCAGCCTTTACAGCCCACTCTTATTCACAGTCGCCTAGTAATTATACTTTGCCAGTTTATAGCCCTGGTGTTCATAGCTAGCCACGAATATTAAGCTGCTTATTTTCGTGGACCTACATTGAATACTTTCTCAAATCTCCCCTTGAACACTTTGTTTATATAATCTTAAGCTTATTTCAGTTGTTGTAGAATTAACCATGAACAAATGCAGTGCATACAACCGTGTATTCCAACAATTTGATGAAGACAAAGACGGTAAAATCTCAGCCCTGGAGCTGTGTCGTTGCATTGAATCAATAGGTGGCGGGTTGCTGATGGAAGAGGCGGAGACAGTGATTGAATCCTTGGACTCAGATGGAGATGGGCTGCTGGGGTTGGAGGATTTCGTTGGTTTAATGGAAAGTGGGAGTGAAGAAGAGAAAATAAAGGACTTGAGAGAGGCCTTTGAGATGTATGACACAGATGGAGCTGAATGCATCACACCAAAGAGTCTGAAGAGTATGCTTAGCCGACTTGGCGAGTCAAGAACACTTGAAGAATGTGTTGTTATGATTAACCAGTTTGATCTTGATGGCAATGGGGTGCTTAATTTTGAGGAGTTCAAGGTCATGATGATACAATGAGTCATGTACTGTGTAGATTTTTTTTTTGTTTTTGTTTTGAAAATATAAGAAGGATGCAGTTGAGTTACAAAATACAAACCTCTTTTTAGTGTTGAATAGTGTGCTGTAGATATTTTAATGTATAATACTATTTAATGTATTTTTGGGCCTTGTAACCTCTTTGCAAAAGAATTTAGAGAAATGCGAATAGCGAAAAAATTGATAGAAAGTTTGACAATAGTATTATCACTTTATATATATATATATATATATCAATATATATATACAATAGTATTATCTCTTTATATATATATATATATATATATTGGCAATCACATTGCCTATTTTTTTAAAATAATTGAATAAAAAAGCTTTTTTTTTTTTTTTTTTTGACAATGAGAATGTTGGATTATTTTCTCTTTTTTAGTTGGCAATGTGATTGGCGATTTCATAAAAAAAAAAATTGCACTTTTTAATTAAAATTTGACATTAGTAATAGAATATTAGAATGACAAAACACTGGGTGTAAATACTTGTAGATTTTTTAATGGGTTATAAAATAGTTCTTACTTCATGTGACCGAAGGCTTGATGGCCATAACACTTGCGAGGTAGGACCCAAAAACTGTGTCGGTGCAAACATTAAAAAAAAAAACAAATGGAAATAGTACCAGAGAAATAAAAATACTGAATAATATTTATCTAGAAGAGATTACAGATTACACAATATTATTTGGATTTAGACGTGACACTTGTTGTTTTTAAAAAGATTCAACTAAAGCCCTCGGGCCTCCTTTCTTCACCTTATATTTGCACACATATCTGACCCAATATCTACTTTAATATATTTCAACCCATTAATCTCCACACTTAAAAATAATAAAATAGTCTCTTATTTTCAATGTGAGATTAAACATGTGAGTCACACATATTTACATTTAAGTTGTCAATTTTATTCATTTTAATTATTTAATATCTTTTTTTAGAGAGAGTTTCAACTTATGATGTCCGCTCTTGATAATAGTTCTTTATTATCAGACCAAGACACCAATCAGTTTTGGTGTAGACGGTGATTGAACCCCAGACATCTTATACAACTATCAGAGATTTTACCAGTTGAGCTAACTAGAACCCACATTTTAATTATTTAATATTAAAATGCTACGACATTCTCCCACTCATATTAATACTAAATTTTAGTAAAAAGAGATTACCAGAAAAATACATCTCACTATGCATTATGAAGGTGTGTCTTGCGTTGAATCTTTACTTAGTAAAACAATGAACTCAACTTTAGAGTTGTAGTAGTTTTTGACTTGAACTATGTTTAAGGAAGTCAATCTTATACTAGAGGTTGTATCGGTTTGGTAAGAGAAACGAGATATTTTGGTACTGATTAATACTGGTGTACCGTTTCAAAATTACTGATATATATATATATATATATATATTTGTTATTTTCAAGATCGCACGACAATAGTAGCTAGAGTGCGCGTTCATTTATAGTTGAACTTTAGAGAAAAAGAAAAAAGTGAGTTAAGTTTGATTTGATGTTCACATGGGTAACTGACTCAGACATACAAAACAACAAAAGTAAAAAAGATAAAATCATTTTGTTAACCGCGAGTCAGCAAATAAAATGAAAAAAGACAAGTAAAAAGAAATTGAAAAGGCAAACGAAATAGAACAAAAGAAAGAGGCATTTGGTATGGGGAAGAAGGGAGCTTGGCAAAATGGGATCACCATCAGCAACGTACTGCACCCTAGAAATTAATCTCTTTAAATTTTTGTTGTATGTATAGGTATATACATGGATAGGTTGTAATCATAATGATGTTTGAGTTAAGAGAATATTGTTTCATAAAGTTGTTAAAGTGAAAATTCAAGTTCTGGAATTTTCTAAGTGAAAATTCCAAATTCAGTATTTTTGATCGGTTGAAACTTTGGCTCAATCGATCAAAATAGTAAGATAATAATCTTGGAGTTTCTAGATGGTTCGATCGCTATTTGATTCCTGTTCGATCGATCGAAAAGAGCATTCGATTGATCGAAAGGACCTCTTGACCGATTGAAACTCGAAAAAACTAAATTTTCTGCAGAATTTTTTGGTAACTGTTCAGAAAGGTTGAAGAGATTTCAAGCCTTGTGAATGATTTTATGAAACATTTTAACTCTCCATACGTACTTTTTTAAGGGTTATAACCCTATGGATATAAATAGAGGTTAATGTTTGTTGAGGGTCATTTTTGTAAAGCAAGCCCAACTCAGCAAAGCAGGCAATAAGAGTGGCAGGCATAGAATAAGACTATTAAGCCCAGGCGGCAGGAGTAATAGAGCACAGGCCCATAACATGAATAAATGGGTCTTGAGGAAGCAAATGGGCCCAAAGGGCCCAGAAAGAGAGAAATAGCACCCATGGGCAATATATGGTATGGAAAAGTGAGAATGGGCCGCGGCAGGCCCAAAGCAATGTAAACAAAGAAAGTAGGGGTTGATGGCAAGCCCATGAACCCCAAGGATGAGAATGAGGAGATTAGGCCGGGGAAGCCTAATCAAGTTAGTAAAAACTCATGGGAATGCAAAGTTAGTAAATGGGCCGAGGAAGCTCAAAGGAAGTAAATGGGCCGCAGGCCTAAGAGAAAAAGAAAGGGACAATGGAGCCCATGAGTAAGAACACTAGTGGCTCTGTTAAGTCACTGGGGGAAGGAATGAAACGGCAGGCTTGAAAAGAGGCCTAGCTGGAGCATATCATTATGGCAGGAAATGCCAAGTAATGAAACAGGACATGAGTGTAACCAAGAAATAGGCCAAGAGAAATGTGAAACCCAGTATTAAGAGAAGCCCAATCCCAAAGGGAAGCAGTGAAATGTATAGAACGGCCCACATGAAAGAACAAAGAAGCATGGCAGACGATGCAAATAAAGCTCTAGATCACAACAAACATATGAGCCGCATGCAGATTTTGAACGTACATAAAAGAAAAGCACGCGCAAGGCCCAGGCGCCGCTAGCCTGTACCCAGCCAATATGGGACGTGGTGGGGCCATGGGTCAGTGGTAAGAGGTAAGGGGGGGTGTGGTTTGGTGGAGGGGAGAGGGAAAAAGATCTATTTTACGTTCCCTGTCCAAGCCCTTTTGGGAGGTACGTCCTACTGGGATGATAGATCGAGGCAAGGTTGGGGGGGGGGGAACGTTGGGTGCATGCCATAGGGAGAGAGAGAGAGCATTTACGCCGCGGCTGGAGAAAGTGCCACGGCGGACTAAGAAACAACACAAACCTGTCTTTGTCTGGCGATGGTAAGTAGTACACAGACGATGGTCGGCAAGTACGCCTAGACCAGATAAAGGCCGTTGGAGGGTAAAGTGGTAAAAACCAATCACGGCAAGCCCTATAAAAGGATCCTTGCCATGCCTTGTAGAGAGGACCGAAAAACAGAGGAAGGAAAAAAATAGAAGAAAAACAAAAAGAAAAAGAAAGGAAAGAAGAAAAGATAAGAAAACAAAGAGCAAGGGTAATGGGCATGCACCAATAGATCGGTTTTCCTCTCTTCCCCTCAAAATCCCACTCTTTAAGAAATAATTAAGTAATAGGAATTCCTTCAGGCATTTATCACTTAGGTCCGATTCCTTTAAAGTCATTAATCCCCGCGGCAGGATATTCTCCTAGGAGATCAGTTTCATTGAGATGAAGCGTTCTTCCTCCTTGATTCTTTGCCACTGCAGACTCAAACTTGACTTGACGTTTACTTTCTGATTAACTTCTATCATCGTTCAATCAATTATTCTTTTCTATAAAATCCATTATTATAATTACCATTGTTATTACTGTGATTGCCATAGAAATATTCGGTCTTTATTATTAAGAAAAAGCCGCTATACTCTGTTTTTTTTTATTGTTATTATATCTGCCTGCCGTAACCTTTTTGTAATAGCTCTGCTTGTCGTGAGAACGTTCTTGGTAGACAAGGCTTAGTTTGTGCACAAGTTGGCCCAAAGTGAGTTACAGTTGGGCCGGTCTCAACTCTCCTACTCTAAAAAAATACTCGGGCCCATCACCGCAGGAGGCAACCCAGCCCAACCCAAAACACAAAAAAGGCCCCCATAATATTCACTTGAAAATAGTAAGTTACAAAGAAACACAAGAAATCCTGTGGGTATTATCCAAAATTGCTATTTGTAGAACCCAATAAACTTGGTTGTATTTTGGGAACAAGTTTGTAGAAACCCTTTAGCAACTTATGTAACACCCCAACTTAAATTGCATATTTAATTTTATGTGTTTATATACATGTTATTATCTTAATTACTTTTTAGTGCATAAAGCTTTGGTTTTGTAAAGATTATAAATTATTGAAATGGCTAGTTGTATTATAAATATATACTTAGTATGATGCATAGTTGGTGTTTTAATTAGGTATATGATGCATGAGATATGATAGTGAAAATTCCACCCACATGCAACCAATAAGAAGTCAACACAAATAATACTAAAGCACCATGCATGTGGACAAACCAAAAGGGAGAAGACTTGGCCGGCCATGCAATCACCAAGAGCCATTTCAATTCTTCCTTGACTATTCTTAAGACACTAGAACAACCAAGAAGCAATTCCCCCCCACCCCTCCCCCCTCTGTTTTTCCACGGGTACACACACACAAATCAGAAAAGTGTAAGTGTGAATGCAAGAAAAGTTGGAAAAAAAAAAGTGGGCTTTGATTTTCATCCCTAGCATCACTCGTATCCCACCCCCCAAAGTCAATGTTCTTATCCTTCTTTTGCTGCTCCAGAACAGCTTCTAGGTTCATCTTTCCTTGTTCTTGTTCATTTCCTTTTGCTCTACATGGCAACTCCCCTCCCTCACTCTCACACCAAAAATCATAAACATCTCTCTAAGAACAAATTAAGAGCCTAAACACTAAGGTTTCATCTTCAAAGTGTGTGGGTAAGTGAATTAAACATCATCTGATTTTGGGTGTTTTGATAGTATGATTGTTTTGTTTATTTTCCTTCTTTGTTCTCTGTTCTGATTTTAGAAGCTGAACTTGTGATTCTATTTTAGTAATTTGGAAGTTGATGCTGTTATAGTCTATTGAATGCTTATTAGGGTATTTTAATATGTATTGTATAGGTATAAAAATATCCAAATGAAATTAAGGCTAATTGCTATTTGTTGATGATTTTAGAAAGAACATGTGCTGAAGCTGTCACCGTGACAGATTTGATGTTTACAAAAATAAAATTCTGTATGAAATTATATTTTGTGAATTAGGATGCTAGGAATAGTTTTTATGAATCCTAAGACACGTATGGTTGTTGTGGAAGTGGTTTCACAGCATTTGGATGAGTATAAAAATAATGGTTTAATTTCTAAGTTGCATGAGTTTCTGCCAGGACAGATTTGAACACGTTGTCTTGTATGATTTTTAATAAATCATGGTTTTATGGTTTGACTACGAAAATTTTATGGTATGTACGGGACATACAGGGGAGTAGTTTTGTAAACTTTCATGACATTTGGATGTGTTTGGACTGCCCATTTGTATTTTACAAATGGGGCATACTCTGCTGGAATGAGCAGTGAACAACATATGCTACACCTGACTTTGTGGATTTAATTCTCAAGCTAGGGTGAATGTTTTGAGCTATAATTTAATATGCTCATCCTTTGATATGTTTAGGTCATATATAAATTTTATGTCTTGGTTTCTCTATGTTTTGGTATGTAATGTGTTGGATGATTGTATCATGTACTTTGGGGAACTCTATGTGATGGGAAGTAAGGATTTTCTTGAGTTTCAGAGTTAGGTTGTGTTTGAGGTATAATTTTATATATTAGGAAGAGTTGGTCAGTAATAAGATTTGGTTTTTCATTTAGGTGACGAGAACAAGAACACGGACACTTGAGCTCCTTTTGTACAACTCTCCCGCGTAATCTGTTTTCAGGTAAGGGATTTGCGACATGTGCTTTTGATAAGTATAAATATTTTTAGAAAAGTATTATGCATTAAAGTTTTATTTGGAGATATTATGTATAAGCATGAGTTAAGTAAAATATGTGTTTGTGAGTTGTTCAATTTTATATACATAATAATTTTAGCATATTGATGCTATTATTTATATCATGAACACAATATTTAAGAATGAAGTGGATATACTACTGTTGTGAAACGTTAATGTAAAAGCAAAGTTATCAGAAAAATATAGTTCTTCGTTATTCCATTGTTATGCTCTGAACTCAGCCAGTAGGGGTTATAGTACTGGCATTTCCGTGGAGATTCTGTTTGGCCATTAAAAGTGAGATTGGCTCTGCTGTACCCGCCCTTGTTGGTAACGGCCAACTTGTGGAGGATGTCAACCTACTCCCATGGTTGAAAATATGTATTATGATATGATTCCAGAATTACCTAGCATTGTGGGGAATGTTGGATGCCTGACATTCTGTGCTGGAAGCCTCTCATAGTTGTGACAGACCTACAATTGGATTAACTAATATGTACCATAAATGAGCTATTAAGTTAATTGGAAATTATGAAAAAATTATGATGATAAGTCTGATGAGAAGTTATGATAAAGTGTTTGCAGCCTATTCAAAGATAAAATTACTAAATTATATTTATGTTCCTTATTATGTCCTTTTATTACTATATAAAAGGAAAATGAAGTAGTTTCATCTGGAATGTTCATGAATTATTTCAAAACAATATGAGCATTATGAAGGCTATTTTATTCAAAACTGGCATATCCATAAAATATTTGATTTACATGCATTCTTATTAAAGGCCCATGGAGCTTAAAAACTTTACTGGGCTTCGCAGCTCACCCTATTATATTTCAGTGCACAGGTTATTTCCTGGAAGCAGCGAGAGGGTTAGAGGTGGTAAGGATTTCATGATTCTCGTTTGTTAGAATGTAGAGTTTTTATTGTATAGTAGTTTAGCTCTTTTGTTGTATAGGAAGAATCAAGATGTACTTGATTCTTGAGCACAGATGTAATTCAGTATCTTAGTTTGTTTTGAACCCTGGTTGTATGTCTTTGGGGTTAGGTTTGTAATAAGAGTTTTGTTAAACGTTTAGGTATGTAATATTTACACGAATACCCTAAGTTTCAACCAGGTGGTAATCTTCCAAGTTCAAAGGACAGGAAATTTCAGGGTTTTTATCATTTTGTATATTATGGTTTTTATGCAAGAAAATGAGTAGGTATTCAAGAAACAAATTCTTGTTAAGCCCCTTCAGTTTAGGTTGGTTCATGTTAGTATTGAGGTAAACTTGATATTAACATGCTGGTCATGCTCTAAATCTTGAAGTATAGGTTTGGGTCGTGACAACTTGTGTATGAGGACAAATATTTTCTAAGGATAACATTCAATTGTGCTTCCAAGTCAATCACTAATTTGTATTTACTTGATGTGTTCATTTGTTCTTTCATTATTACTCCTTAATTTGGTGAAATCCCCAACAATCTTAGACAATATTTTACTATAAGATAAGGAGTAAATGATGGTACAACTTTGAAGATGTTGAATCATGGTTTAGTGAAATTGAATCGTTTTGATGGAACCAATTTTACATGATAGAAAGAGAAATTGGCTTGGATTTGAAGAGTTCTTCAAATTATGAATGATCATAATGAATCTTCAATTGGCTTAAAGAAACAAGTTTTTTGTCGGCAAGACAAGGTGATGGTTCTTGCGTATTGTGGATGCATTAAAAGCCATGTTCATAGTTTGAACAATGAAGGTACGAATTACTTGTTCATGGGCAATTTGAATTTCAAATTGATTGATGAGCTTCTTTGTTAGAATATTTGCATGTGTTGCGAATTTATTTGAATTGAGATATAAGAATGAAATTTTGACATGTTTAATTTTTATAAAGTGAAGTAGAAAATCTAAAGGATAGGAACTTAAACTCTTAAAGTGATAAAGTATGTGAATATTTTCCTAAGTGATTTTCTAAACTATGTGAAGATATTAAATAACATGTTAGAAGATCTCACTTTAGATCAATTCAGACAACATCACTGAATTTAAGAGGAAAGTCCGGTTAGAGGTGTAACTAACATCAATTCTAAAGTGAATGTGAACAATGTTAAATTTGGAAGTTCTAGTAAGACTAATAAACACTTGAATGTGAATGAGAGTGTCAATGGTTTTAGAAGAATAACTCCAAGGATCCTAACAATGACAAGTAGAATCTGTCATGTTTCCTTTGTGGAAACAAAGACCATTACATTTGAGAATGTAAGTTTTAAAGAAAAAGAAGAATGAAGATGAAAATGCCAATGAAGCAATTGTCATTAAGGACATTACTGATCACTATATTTCATATGACTGTAATTACAAATCTTTCTGATTGGTGTTTTGATTCAGATGCAATGTTGCATTTGTGCAACTACAAGGTACAATTCAAGACTTATGAGGAGTCTTCCATAGAACTAAAGGTGCTTGTGGATATCCACCGTAAGACAAAAGTTCATGGAAAGTGCATTGTTGAAGTGAAATTGAGTTTTGGCAAGAAGTTCTTTTGACCAATGTCATGTTTTTCACATACTTGATATCAAGAGAAGCCAATTTGTTATTTAAGAATGGACTTGTTCAAGTATGAGACATTAGTAGGCAATGGATATGCTACTAATGACATGTTCAAATTGAGTGTTATTTATCAATATGTTTTGGTTGTACTTATATTATTGATTCTTTATTTGTGACATGCTATACTAGAACATTTAAATTTCAAATTCTTGAAATTTATGTCAAAGCATGATATAATTTATATAAGCATGATGATTTGAATTGAATGATATATTAATTAGAAATGATGAATATTTCTAAATGTATATTCTTCTTTGTGAGGAACATGTCATAATACACCAAAGTGCTGTCCCTTATACACTCTAATAAAATGGTTTGTTCAAAAGAGAGAACTCTATTTGATATGGTGAATGCCATAAACTTGAGTGCAATTAGCTAAGTTCCTATCCGATCAATGGGAAGAAGCTTTGCTTAGTGTATGCTATGTGCATAATAGAGTTTCATCTCAAAGGAATTTCATGTGTTATGAAATGAGAATGTGACCAAATGCTTATCATTTTAAATTGTGGAGGTGTTTAACCTCTTGTAAAATGATAGACCAAAGAGGACTAATTAGTCAAAGAGCTATATAAAGTGTACATGTAGGTTTTGAGTAAATTTGAGGATATGTAGTTTATTAGACTTAATGTCTAATATAAAAGTGAAATCAAAGGATATTGAATTTTTTGAGTTTAAATTCAAAGATGATTTCAAAGATACCCCGATACCTACTTAAACACAAGTAAATGACTCCAATGTTAAATATCACATTAAGTGATATTAAAGATTAAATGTGGTTCACCAAGTGAACAAAGGTGGTGTCAAAGTTTGAGAAATAAAAAGGATTTTAATCCAAATTTTTATTTCATGTGAAGCTTTTTTTTTACCTTATTAAAGGTAATAAAAGTGTAGTCTTAATTAAATACCCATAGTACTCTTTGAGGAAAGTGATCCTAAAGTTTAAGAAAGTTTTGTGCTTGTAAAAGATGTAGCTTTCTGTTATAAAAAGCTATTAATGATAAGATAGATTCGATGTTATTTAATAATAATTAGGTCTTAGTGGATCTATCTCTAATTTCAAAACCAATCGGTTGTGAGTCTTTATTAGAATAAAATATAAAATCTTTTGGTCTAAGGTTAATAGTAAAAGGTTTGAAACAAATGGAAAAGATAGATTGTGATATCTATACACTAGTAACTATTTGTGTTATTAGTTTGATATCTTTAAAACCATTCATAAATGTAAGGACTCAAATTGAATTGGACCCAAACAATAAAATTTGTAGAGCATGGGTAGAAGGGTTAAGCACCAGCAAAGCGAACTATGGTTGACGTGAGATTCGTAGGAATAATAATAAAGGAATTTGACTAAGTGTTTGTGAGGATAATAACAATGACTTTGGCTAAGTGTTCGTGAAGAAAGTTCGTCCTCGGCCCAGTTCGAGGATCTCTTTCCTTAGAACTGACATACACAAGGGTTGTCCTCGGACACCCTGAAAATCCCTTTTTCATCTCTCCTCAAGGGTCCTCACCTCCCAACCCCTTTTACGTTGGGGGTTCTATCTATTATATAGTCTTGTTTAGTTGATTTCTGCTGTCCACTTGTTGGTCATCTGAACTTATGTTTGAGGGCTCATTCCTATTAGTCACATTTGCAGGCTTTTTGTTAGTTGGAGTAACCAAGGCTGCACTGTTCACCGGTCAATTCATTATTAATGCGGCTAGAGTGTTGGTGGCATGCATTTAATGAGCGAGTGACCGCTTCTACCCTTCAACGTCGGCTTGCCGAGGAGGTGGGCATCCTTGGCGAGGTCCCTTGACGACTTGGGCCTCGTCCGCTTATCCTCAGATTATGCCCTCTCCTTGGTGTGGATCTTGGGCCCGATGTGGAGTGGGCCAGGGTTGCTAAATATTTGGGGCCCCACAATATAATTTTAAAGAAATTCACTATATTCTATTAGTACACTTTGATATATGTAATTACAGTGTGTGTATATATGTGAATTTTGGAATGGTTGAGAACCCAAATTGTGGGGTTTAGAAACTCAAATTGTGGAATTATGATATCCAAGAGGTGTGGGGATATAACCCTTAAAAGAGTCATGTATGCCATGTGTATCAAAGATGTACTTGTTAAAGGTATTGAGAATTAACATTGAGGGATGTTAAATTAATTGTGATTAAATTCTGTTATGTATGGTAGATGTCTCAAGTTTAATCAAGCACATGTGGTGATCCTATTTTGAAAGTATCTCTTTGTGAAATAAAGAGAGTACAAGTGAGTTCATTAATTGAACATTCAAGGATTAATAATGAAATATTGGATTGTCTCTCCATGTATAATTTGAGTATGCATCATATAGATGTGAAGTGGCTTTCTTAAATAGTGATCTTGGTAAGGAAGTTTGCTTGAAAGATCTGTGGGTTTGTACTTCCTTAATTAATTAAATAAAAGTCTTTTATGAATGAGAATCAAGTAAAGAAATATAGTGGAGATATGCACTATATTAATCTCATTTTGAGATTTGTGATATCTCATTTTGTTGAGATTTGAGTAATCTCATTGTGTTGAGATTAGTGATTTCTCATTCTATTGGGAATTGTGTTATCTCATTGTGTTGAGATTAGTGTTGAGAACTTGCTTCTTAGATTTTAATATCTTTAAAGAGGCAAAGACACTCTGATTCCAATAATAAATAAAGAAATTACTGAAAGCGCGGATGCATAGCTTGAATTTGCTAGTGAATTAAGTACATGTTGCGTATCGTGTATGGAACTAAACTAGACATTGCCTTCACAGTATGTAGACTTTCAAAATTTCTAAAACTTGAGGTTAATCACTAGAATGTACTTAATTGTGATGAATATCTATTATATTGAATATTCAAGTTTAATTCTATTATTGATGTGAGTGATAATATCTATATCTAGTTAGATAATCACTACATGTGGGGGTGCTATGTGTAAGCATTAAAGAAATAAGATGTATTTCTTACTCTACTATAGAATCAAATTGAGAGCATTGATTATAATGGTAACGGGCAAGGAAAGAAAATGGCTAAGTTTTTGATAAAGTGTCGTGGCCATGACCATAGTAAGCCATTACTTATACTGTAGTTGTGAAACTATAATGCGTATGATATACATGAGTTGTATACAAAGTGAACTTAGACTTAAAAATCTAAGACAAGAATACGTAAGGCAAGTCAAATGTGGTTGGACTAGTCCATTGTCTACATAATTCTATATATAAAATAAGTCCTTTACTGAAGTGTGGCTTGAGACTTGGTAAGGATAACTAGACATGGCAAAACGGGCGGGTCGGGTCGGGTTCGGGTCGGGTCAATCGGGTTTGCGGGTCAAATGGGTCACGGGTCAAAACGGGTCATTTTTAAACGGGTCACTCGGGTTGCGGGTCGGGTCGGGTCGGGTTTACTCGTATTTTTCAAACAAGTTTTTTTTTTTTTTTTTTTTTTAATTACAAAAACAAATCAATGACAATCTGTTTAAAGAAAATGAATAAAATCAATTAAGTAAATGAATTGCACTTAATGTCACCTGTTAATATAGTTTCAATTCTTATAGTTTTAAGCATGACAAAAATTATTTATAGTCATAAATTGATGATGGAAAAAGTCTTCAATGTTAATAGTTCATTGTTAAAATGCATATAATTATAAGTTTATATCTTCAAAAAGAGATAGATCTTAAAACAAATAAAACAAGTAAGCTAGCAAAGTAACAAATTATCGGTCTTCTTAAGTGTACATGTTCCTGTTACATTTAAAATAATGGTAAAGTTAGATTAATTAGAAAGATAAACTAAAAAAAAAAAAAAAAAAATAGTAAATGTGAAGAAATGGCAGAGGCTGGAGGCGCAACTGCGCAAGAGAAAGACTAAAAGAGTAGAGAATGAGAAACTGGAAAAGGAAGCTTTGTGGGTTTCACTGGTTTGGTTTGACTCAACTTTCAGCTTTGCCATTTGTGGCTTTGTGGCTTTGGTCGATTGGAGTTTAGACAATGCACTACAGCTCAGCTGAATCCTGAATGAGAAATTTTTTTTTTTTTTTAATGGTTGTCTTGATTGATGAGTGATGCTCTTGACAGCCTTAGTGTGGTGTCTTGTGTAACGTGTTGTAGGCATTGGGCAATTGGCAGGCAAGTACAGAAGCTAGGCTAGCTAGCTCTTATTAGTACTTTTGATGAATTTTTTTTTTTTTTTGCTTGGTGGTACTTTTATGAACTAAATAGTCATTTTTTATAATATATTAATTATTAGTTTTGGTATTTTGTGCTTTATGCACTTAATATCATAACGTAATTAAAATATTTTTTTAGTGAATTTTTTTAACGGGTCGGGTCACGGGTTATTCGGGTCGGGTCGGGTTGACCCGCAAAAAAATTAGGTCGGGTCATGGGTCAACTCGTTTTTGCTTCAGGTCAAAAAAATCGGGTTCGGGTCAGGTATTTTTCGGGTCGGGTTGGGTCGGGTCAGAAAATTCTGACCCGTATTGCCATGTCTAAGGATAACATCCATTGGAATAGGACTAAAACCCTTTTTTTAAGAGAATCACCAAGAGTGGGAACTCAACCTCGAACTGATTATATTTAAGAGATTTAAAGGGTAACAACAAGCTATTGATATGTGGTTAGTAAGAGCACTAAATTTGTGCCTCATTCATGATGGATTAGTGCAGATTGTTACGATGAAATTGAGGATGAGTTTTAAACTTTTAATAAAGTTCATAAACCATAAATGTCTGTGTAATAGGGACATAAGAAGGAACTTCACCTTTGTGAACATAGGAGTGGTGCCACTTCTAGCAAGAGTAAAAGGGTTTTCTCTTGTACATTTTCACTAAACGGGGAAGAGCATAAGGCCTTAATAGTGCTAACAACTTGGATTTTTAAATGTGTTGTGGATATTCTCATATGTGTGTTGTTTCCGATTTCAGTGCATAAGAGTTTTGGTTTAAGCACCAAGCCACCATTAACTCTGTTGATTTCTTGAGCAATTGCACTAAAGGGAGGTTTAAGTTGAAAGACACCTTCTATTATACATGATAGAATATCAATCAAATGAGACATATATTATTACAACCTAGTGGGGGATTGTTGTATATATCGGTATATACATAGATAGATTGTAATAATAATGATGTTTGAGTTTGTGTTTCATAAAGTTGTTAAAGTGAAAATTCGAAATTCAGTATTTTCGATAGGTCGAAACTTTGGTTCGATCGATCGAAATAGTAAGAAAATAATCCTGGAGTTTTTGGATGGTTCGATCGTTATTCGATTCCGGTTCGATCGCTATTCGATTCTTGTTCGATTGATAGAAAAGAGCATTCGATCGATCGAAATGACCTCTTGATCGATCGAAACTTGAAAAAACTGAATTTTCTAGTAACTGTTCATAAAGGTTGAAGATGTTTCAAGCTTTATGAACAATTTTACGAAACATTTTAACTCTCCATATGTACCTTTTGAAGGGTTATAACCTTATGGGTATAAATAGAGGTTAATGTTCACTTGAAAATAGTAAGTTACAAAGAAATACAAGAAATCCTATGGGTATTCTCCAAAATTGCTATTTGTAGAACCCAATAAATTTGGTTGTATCTTGGGGATAAGTTTGTAGAAACTCTAGCAACTTGCATATGGGGACAAATATTATCTAAGGATAACATTCAATTGTGCCTCCAAGTGAATCACTAATTTCTATTTACTTGATGTGTTCATTTGTTCTTTCATTATTAATTACTCCTTAATTTGGTGAAATTCCCAACAATTTTATGTGAAGCTTTTTTAGACAATAAATAAATTAGAAATAATAAATTACACTAACGAAACCAACTCACATTTGGAATTGGAAATGCTATATCTTCAAGTGAAATTATTTGATACAGTTTGTGCACTTCGCCCTCCTCTAACATGCAAACTAATCGTCTAATTCTTATGAACCAATTACACTCATTTGCTGGCATTCTAACTTCTATGATATTAATGAGATGTAATTGTTGAATTGCAAGGTGAAAGAAAATCCTTGCCCATAACAAATCACAATAGACAAAGATCATTGCCAGGGAATGCAGTTCAGCAGATTATCAAAGTTACAAACCAACAGTCAAGGAGTACATTACAAGGGGAAAGAGATTTGGTTCCCATTTCGAAACAAGTTGATAGGATCCTCTTTTTGTTTCCCCCCAGAAGGTAATTTTAATGTTGCCGATTTCCCTTCTTGTTCACTAATAAATCGACAAATTAAATTCATGTTAATGGAGCGAAAGGGGTTTTCCATGAGAGTTTTTCAGTCAGCTTCTCAACAGAACAACTATTTTAGTCCCTCTTCTTCATCAAAGTCGGAATCCTCAGTGGCATGTTCACTTTCAGAGTCACTCAACACATACCTTGTCTGCCTGCGGTTCACCCTTTGAGGCCTTGCTCTTGCTTGTGCAACTTCAATAGTTTCTTAAGTACTGGCAGAAATAAAAGCAGAACCCGAATTTTCTTCATTTTCAGTTGCCTTGTTTTCCTCACCAACCCTGCCCAACACCGAACCACTTTTCTTGTTGAATAGAGATGCCCTCATCTTTCTCACTTTTTCCCAGTTTCTGGAGCACAGCAACAACTTCTAGCTCAAAGTCTTCATCATCATCAGATATCTCCAAAACAGCTGCCAAGGACTTCTTCTTCTGTGCAGCGGCAGCAGCCCTTTTAATTGCTAGGTTCTTTCTTCTTGGTTCGTAATTTGGGCACTTCAATCTCCATGGCAGTCAGGCATAAAAACAAAGAGAAATTTTACTCACAAATACTAACAGAAAAAGCACTCAAACAATGTTCGTATTAAAAGATCATGGATAAATTCACAAAAAACTAATTAGTTCTGCCGCATCTCAAGTAGAAATTTTAGTTGACTCTTGTAACATTGAAAAATTCTATCAATGTACATAACAATATTTTGTTCTCTTGCAATTGATTTTATGAAGAAGAAAAATGGAAACTCAAATATAAGCATGTAGCATTTACCAGCTGATTGATCAGGAGATGAGTCAAGGTTACAGGCATCAAGTTTTTCTTTGAGCTCGAGCACATCATTGTCATCTTCATCCTCATCGTTAAAGACTAAATTTGGCTAGCTTTTCCTGCTGAAAAGAACAAGTAATATCAACATGAGTTCTAGAGAGATCCTTTACAAGGGAAGAATGGAACATAGGAACATTTGGCCATGAATGATGGATTTAGGAATTGCATGGACGCAATAGCTAGCAAAAAGTTTAAAAACTAAATTGATTTTCTGTCATTGGATCGGATTTTTTTAATTTTATCCTAATTTTTCTTTTAACTCTTTACTTTTTAAGGTTCTTTTTTATTTTTTTATTTTTTATTTTTTTTTTAACTTATCCAAATCCAATCCAAATCATAAATTGCCAAGAGCTTTGTAAATTTTGTTGGCACTTTCTTGCGTTTTCATAGCATTTAGGGTTCAAATTCCTTTTCCTTGTTTTAATATTAAATTATAAAATGAAAAAAAAATTCAGTCAGATATATATTTTTATATTATAATTATTTAAAAAAAAAAAAAAATGTTTGCTAGCCATGGGATACCGTGGTATCTTGTACAATTCCTAAGTTTTGATGGTATCCAATTTTTTGGCCAGTGCAAAATCAATTAGATGTACATTAATTGTTGGGCCACGGCGTGACAGACCTTATTGGTCTTGTAAATTGGAGTATTTAAGTAGGGCACGATAGAGTTGTAAAGTATTTTGGGTTTGGCTTTCGTTCAATGTTCCTATACATTAAATGGGATACGAGACCAATATATATTCACTTTAGGGCACATGTCGTATATGTGTTGTGTCTAATGCACAAGAGTACTAAATACAATTTAAACTCAAACACTTTAGTTTGCATTAACTATTTTTAGTGAAAGTATGACATATTTGTACCTTTCTTTATAAATAAATTCCTCAAAGCCTAATCATAAGTTCACAAATTATATCTAAC
Source organism: Quercus glauca (assembly GCA_023736055.1). Lineage (NCBI taxonomy): Eukaryota > Viridiplantae > Streptophyta > Magnoliopsida > Fagales > Fagaceae > Quercus > Quercus glauca. The sequence goes on from CM043317.1 coordinate 20,886,057, forward strand.
TAAATAATTGTGATTAGAAGAAGGATTGTTAACACCTCAGGAAAACAGAATCAAATCCATCTGTAAGAAAGATAATTTTATATTATTGTTTATATAAAAATGACACATGGAATTTTTAAACTATTCATGTAAGTATATATTGTTATAATTAAAAAGAAAGGGAAATTATATAATAAATCAGACCAGAGTTTTTAGTACTCTATCTCAAATTATGTCTCAAGTTTTTTATTTTTTCGATTAATGTCTCAAACTTATGGAACTATTTCAATTGGAAGTCTTTGTCTATCTTTATTATTCACTTACATTATTTGTACACTATATTGTAAAGAAAAAAATAGAAAAGAAATTGTTAAAAAAAACATTATGTTTCACCTAGGTAATTAGTTTCAATTTTTTGACAATCACTTTCTCACTTTAAGCGAAACTTTACTCCTCTCTAAATAGAGTTTCTCTCTACCTTCTCTATTTAATGGCCATTAAAATGATTTATGAATAAGCCCCATAGTTTAATCAAGAAATTTCACTTTTTTTATGTTCTGTAACGGTAAGAATAAATTAAATGAATAATAAAGATGGATTGATGCCTCAAATTGGAATTGTTTCATTGTTGGGATTACAATTGACAAAATTAAATACCTAATCTAAAATATGATATTTTTAATATTAGATCTATAAATGGGCCAATCCAAGTAATCCAGTGAATGCGCTAATAGGCCTATGGCCATTGGTTTGAAAGGTATGGATCTATATTAGATGAAGAATAATGCTAGAGATACAAACTATTTTACAAAATTTTTTACAAATTACTGATGTGGTGAGTGATTATTGGAAAATGAAAAAATGATATTAATTGTGGGCTTAGATGAAAACTAATAAGAGGTTGACCACATTAACATTTTGTAAAAATATTGTAAAATAATTTGTGACTATAGTATTACTCATTAGATGAATATACGAGTGATATTCAGGACGTAGAAAACGAGTTAAGGTGGACCCACGTTGGGTCATAAAAAGAGAAGCCTAGAGAACGAATATGCTAATACCACTTGAGTTGTTGTTGAAACCAAAAAAGTTTTCATTAAGCTCCATATCTTGGAGAGAACAAAGAAGAAATTTTGATATTGAATTCTATCAAGGAAAGGGAAAAACAGTGACATGTAGAGATGAGTTTTCTTATCTCTGAAATGGATTCACTTCCAACCAACTCTAGGATGTAACAAAATCTTATGGAAATTCACACGCACTTCTTTTGCATTTTTGTGCTAAGATGGGACACAGATGAATTCCCAGTATCTACAATCTTAAGGCAATCCTCACTAAAAGTGACATACCCTCCTCAAAAATAAATAAAAATTACATCAGCCCAAAAAGAAAATCTCCACAAACAACAAATGAGAGAGAGAAAGAGTGCTCACCATCATTCAAGAGAAGAGGAAGTGCACGTTTAAAAGAGCATTGATCTTTCTCATTTATAGCTTGGTTCAGACAAGGCCTCGCCTTCACCTTGCAGGCCAATTCCAGAAAATCTTATATATATATATATATATATATATATATATATAATGAAGCTTCCAGACACGTGCTAAATCCCTTGATTGAATGATAGGGCTCCTACAAGCAACGAAAATTTTTATTAAAAATCGAAAGGTGATGACTATTCAGTGTCAAGACTATGTTTTACTATAGCTGGAAAGGCAATAAATAATCATTTATTCTCTTATGATATATATATATATATATATATTTCTTAATTGGATGTGAATTGACAAATTTACAGTTAGATTTCATTATCTTTGTATATTTTTTATGCTTGCAAAATTTCAAAGTAATCAAAGATTAATAGCCATATCATTAATTAATTGTTTAAATTTAAGTTTTTGTAGTTTAAAATAATGCGTAAAAGATGAGTTTATGAATCAAATGGTAAATTACATCTGATTGGCATGAAAATTGGTAGACATATTAAGAACATATAGAACATGTAATTCAACAGTTGGATTTTCAACATATGAATCAATAATAAGTTATTGGATGATGTAATATTTCTTAGAGTTACACTAAGTAATGTAACACCAATCAATATTTTTTAATTGGAGGTGAATTTTGACAAATCGACTGTTGGATTACATTATCTTTGTATATTCTCCATATTTCAAGGTGATAAAATATCAATAGTCATGTCATCTATCAATTGTATAAATTCGAGTTTTTGTAGTTTAAATGCATAAAAGATAAGTTTATGGATTGAATGGTAAATAACATCTGCTTGGTATGAAAATTGGCATGCATGTTTAGAACATATAAAACATGTAATCCAACGGTAGAATTTTCAAAATATAAATTCATTAACAAGTTATTGGGTAGTGTAACATTGCTTAGAGTTACACCACCCAATAACTTATTATTGAAGTCATATTTTAAGAATCCCACCGTTGAATTACATGTTCTATATGTGCTTAACATACATGCCAATTTTCGTGCTAATCGGATGTTATTTACCTTGTGATCCATAAACTCATCTTTTATGAATTATTTTAAACTACAAAAACTTGAATTTAAATAATTGACTGATAACATGACTATTAATCTTTGATAACCGTGAAATTTTGCAAGCATGGAGAGTATATGAATATAATGTAATCCAACGATAGATTTGTTAAAATTCGCTTCTTATAATAAGTTATTAAGTGGTGTAATATCACTTAGAGTTATACCAAGTGTAGCTTGAACTCATTTCTCTCTCTCTCTCTCTCTCTCTCTCTCTCTCTATATATATATATATATATATGTATGTATATCAATTCAATGCCATCATGTTGTTGGTTATTGAATTCCCAATGTATATCAGTTGATTACTAGTGAAACCTCTGTTTCTTTGGTTTAGAAACATATTCCGTTCAATTAGAAATTAACAATTGATTATATATTAAGCAGTTCTTTTAATAAAAACTCATTATTTGTAGACATTACAGTATTTATACAAAAAAAAAAAAAAAAAAAAAAATCCTGAAGATATAACAGCATGTTGGAAGTTCATATATAACAAGATATTGAATCAATGAAATACCTGCATGACTAGCTAGTTCCTGCAGAATGGCTACCAAATTTAATAATTCCCACAATATTACCCCGATATGACTTTGTGGTTTGTGCCGAATTTTACTCTGTTTACACAGCGAGAAATGAAGCATATAAAACAGATCAACTCATTAACTCAGTTCAAGATACAAAGATGTAATTTGCCAAAATGAAGAAATAGATTTGGGAAAATTCACATATTCATTTTCCTAATGGCATGGGAAGTTTCAAAATTTGGATTTTATTGCTTGAAAGAGTGTTTGAATTTTATACATTGACACTTTAGAATTTGGATTTTATCCCATAAAGTTTGGAGGTGTTTAGATTTTACATCCAAAATTCTGAAACTTCAAGGAGTAAAATCTAAACATTTTCAAACTTTGAGGAGTAAAGTCCGAACACCCATAAAATTTAGGGGGTAAAATCTGAATTCTGATACGCCAAGATGTAAAATCCAAACACCCTCAAACTTCAAGGGTAAAATCCAAATTTTGAAATTTCAGAATGTAAAATTTAAACACCCCTAAATTTTTGATGCGAAATTTGCAATTTACCCATTAAAGAATGTAAATCCTATGAGCATCTAAAAGAGGAAAAAAGAAAAGAGATATTACCACTGAGTTTGTTGACTTGTTGACCAATTACAGCACCCAAAAGTTTTTACTAAGCTCCAAATCCTAGGAGTAGGTTCTTCACCTGAAATTTAGTTACCAGGAAATTTAGTGAAGTAGAAGAAATTGAATTTTTAATATTCTATCTAGAAATGGGATAAAAGTAACGGTGACTTAGATAGGTACCTGACTATATATACAAGTATGGGATGTGAGCAATCTTACTCCAATCTTCACCTGCTCTCCTTTTGCATCTTTCCAATAAGATGGGACAACTTTGAATTTTTAGTGTCTGCAAAGAGGTGAGGTTACAGATCCACTCCGGCATAGCCATCAAACTTTGACAATAGTAAATCTCAAGCGTTTGTAAAGAGATGAGATGTTGAATCCCCACTGGTAGAGTGGCCAAATTTGGAAGATGGTTGAACATTAGGTGGCGAAGGCTCTGAAGACCATGCCATTCCCTGTCATCTTCATCGTTTGTTAAATCAAACTCTTTATAACCAATAATTCTCAAATTCTGAAGGGCAGTGAGATGTCGAGAGAGAGGGAGAGGACCACGACAATATTTTATCGTTAAACTTTGGAGAGAAATGAGGTTGCACATAAACTCCTTGGGTAGGGTTTCTACCATATACTCAATTGACATAGACTTTAATTTGGAGAGAGGGATGAACGAGGAAGTGGCAAGGGTAGAAGAAGAAAAGGTTGATATTAGATTTCTTGTGTTTATTATGTTTATCACCTCCATTGACATTGTTTGCTCCAATGGCTTCAAGCTACATATACCCAGTTTTAGCTTTTCAAGATATGGAAAGAGAGGCATGGATGTTAGCTTAAGGCATACCGAGATATATAAGTTGGAAAGACGAGGAAATGAAGGAAGTGAATGATTATTGACATTCTCAATAGAATCCCTCTGTTGTTGCCACCATCCTTTTAAATTAGGGCAATTATGAATTTGGAGTTTCTCTAGAGATGGGAGGATTAAAGAATCAGATAAGTCCCTATTGTAATCTCTCTCTGATATGTACTCTAAATCATTCAACAATTCAAGAGAGAGACCTTTGAGAGAATGAAATTGATCCAATGGTGGCAAATATTGGCAGTTATTGCAATTAGATAAGGAAAAGTTTACAAGAGTTGAAAGTGAGGAAATCCCACTTGGAAATTTCACTCCCATGTATCTAATTAAATGCAATTGTTGAAGATTTGAAGATGGGCCATGTGGGTGCAAGGCTTCAAGTGACTCTTCATCATACCCAACGTCGGACTCATCCACATCTTCTTTTTGCCACCATAATTTCAAGCCTTGAAGATGTTGTTTCTCTTTCATATTTGCACCCTTAGATTCTGATGCAGCATCTTTCCCGTGTCTCAATCCTTTAATCTCTAGTGTTTCTCTTAGCTCGTTCAGCCCGTAGAGTTCTTTCAATCCACTGTTACGATTGAAAGCTAAATAGCTATTCTTGCCTATCACAAATTGTGACAATGTCTGAAGCTTAGTCAACTGCCTCAATCCGTGTGGCATATAGGTCAGCGGACAACCATCGATCTCAAGATATCTGAGGTTGACTAATTTGTTAATATCTTTCGGCAATTCTTTAATTGGACATCTACTTAGTCTCAGTGTTTGCAAATTATGCAATCTTGTGATGGAATTAGGAAGCATCCTTATGTGATTATGAGATAGATCGAGATACCTTAAATGATTCAACTTCCCAATAGAATTTGGAATTGTTTCAATACCCATACCATGTAGATCCAACAAGCGTATGAACTTAAAACTTAAAATAATTGAATTATAAGTTGTCAAATCCAATCCTATTTGTGGATCTTGTAATTGACTTGGCAAATGAAATGTTCTTATCCTACATGCTTTATACAATGAGACTGGAATTCTCGGTAATGAGAGAAATGTTCGATCAAATGACACATGAAGAGTTTTCTCATGAATGTCTTCATCTTTTGAATAAAAAGTGGTAGTATCAGATGCTACTACTAATTTTGCAAGATCGTGCATAAGGTCATGAACTTTGAATTTTAATATATCTCCCCGCTCATCTTCTTGAAAAAATGATCTCCAAAGTAATTCCATAATATAGGCATGACCAATATCTTCTAGGCATTGGTTTTGACTTGAAGACCTAATAAATCCTTGCGCCATCCACATTTTAATCAATGTTGGTTTATGAATTTTATAATTTTTTGGAAACAAACAACAATATGCAAAACATTGCTTCAAATATGATGGAAGATGATCATAACTCAACTTAAGTGTTGGTAAGATATCATTATCTTTTTGAGCAACTTTTGAAAGTTCATTGTCCTTAAAAGACAACCATTCTTTTTCTGGGTTTTTAAAGTACAATACGCTTCCTAAAGTCCTTATGGCAAGAGGGACTCCTTTACACTTCGCAACAATTTCCATTCCAATTGCCTTGATGTATGAATTTTCTAAGTCTTGCCCTTTTGCAGATGCAAACCGCTTTAATAAAGACCAAGACTTTTCATCATCTAGACCCTTTAGCATGTATGGTTGAACCGTTTGGGTAATCTTTGCCAATATATTAATGTCATGTGTAGTCACTAATATTCTACTACCTCTTGCTCCACCCTTTAAAAGATCTTTTAGGCTTTGCCATTTTTGAGGATCCTCATTCCATACATCATCCAACACAAGTAGGTATCTCTTTCCATCAATTTTTTTCTCAAAATCATTAATCATTGTGTTTATTTCAAGGTTTTCTGGTTTCTTATTTTTTGTGCACTCTAAAATTTTCATAACAATTACTTCTACTTCAAAGTCATTAGAGACACACACCCAAAGCCTTTGCTCAAAATGATTTTGGATTTTTTCATCATTGAATATGAGTTGAGCTAATGTGGTCTTTCCTAGTCCTCCAAGTCCAACTATCGGAAGGATCAAAACACTCTCTTCAACATTTGAATTCGAAAGAATTTTTATAATCTTATCCTTATCGTAGTCTCTCCCAATGACTTCTTCATCACGTACAAAAGACCAAGTTTCTCTCATCCCATAACCCACCACTTGTGTCTCTACATGACGTTCATCTAAGTGAAACCCCCTATCCTTTGCGATGGCATCTAGCCTATCCCTCATTGCCTTAACCTTACGACCCATTTTAAAACCATATGCAAGCTGGTTTGATTTGGAAAAGAAAATGCGTACCTCTTTTGCCTTCTTATTCTGTGTCATTACCTCCCGTCGTAAAGCTTCAGTGGAGATGTCATCCAGTAAGTTGTCTGCATCATAAATAGCATCCTTCAGCCTGTTCAGCCACACTTTGACTTGATTGTTGTTCTGTTGCTGCTCCTCAGCATCCAGAAGCACAGCACTGATTGTCGAAACTGTGTCGTTGAGCTTTTCGATCTCGTCTTTGAGACTCCGTAGTAGTCCAATCTCTTGGATTGCAAGGTTGCCAGCTTTCTCGATGATTCCCTTAGTAACGTCAAAAAGAACTCCTTCCGCCATTTCTTTCTGGAAATTAAATGAATGCTATCTTTGTGAAGAGGGTAAGATGAGAACAATTTCTGTGAGGAGGATGAACTACACAGCAACCAATATATATGCTAAGTGCTTTTGCGTGCTTGCATTGCATTGATAATAACACACGTATTCTTTGCTTATGAACGATGACAAACAAAATATTCTCCTTCATGTTCACAAGTGTCGGCCTGCAATTATGTTATGTATGTTTGATACTTTTCTTTGGAAACAAGATATGGTATCCTTCACTTTCACAAGTGTCGGATTGTTATGTCTCATTCTTTTCTCTCTCAATCAATTGCTCATTTGTCAAGTCACCTTATGTTACGATCTCACTAAAAATAAATAAATAAAAGTAAAAGTTGATTCCTTCCTGTTAATCATTACCTTTGTGTTCCTTTAAATAAAAACATACTCCAAACTCATGCAGAGCCAAAGCAACCTATAAATTCTCAAGAATCTAATTACAAGGCTTAGGGCTTTGTAATTATCAAATATTTAATAGAACCTACGCTTTTTTATTTCACAGTTTTATATTATTATTTAAATCGCTTTAACATGACATATTGCATTTCACTCTTCACCATTATGGTTCGTCCATTCTAAGGACGAACCATTGAAACATTTTGTAAGAAAGAATCTTACGGCCCTTGTATTATAATTATGGACAAAACTTATCTACAGTACCTAGTGCCTTAGGTGCTGTTTCTTACGTTCTCTTTTTAAAATTCTGTCATGTGGCTACTGAATTTAAAAAATACATTTCCATCTATGAGAAAAAAGCCATATGGCAGAATGTTAAGAGAAGAACCTAAGGAACAACACATAAGTATGGTACCTAAGTCTTGCTCTATAATTATTATGTGTTCTAATATTTGAAGGAATCAACTTCAAGTATATTATTTCTTCTCACAAAAAAAAAAAAAAAAAAAAAAAAAAAAAAACTACAAGAATATCACATGTCATTAGAAATAGAGTAAATAAACATAGTTTTAAGGGTTAATTACAACAATACGAGGCTTCATAAAATAATACCCCTAGTTTTAAAAATACAACAATTAAATTTTCATTGCAAAAATATTTCATTTTAAAAAAATTCATATTAATTTATACACACTTCAAGGAGGTGTTATTCATCCACAATCCTCAACAAAAGGAAGTGTCATTTTGTCCATAATTTAGGTAAATATATATATATATATATATATATTTTTTAAATAGAATATTTTGTTAGTGAAATCACAATTTCAGAGGATATGATATGCCATTAACTGTCACATCTATACAAACCTTAAAGGAAGAAAGAGTGCTATTTCATGAAACATTTTGAGAGTATGTGTGATTTTGTAAAATCTCAATGAAGGTGGGTGTAATGTGCCCTTATTATAGTTAGAAATATGAATCTATTGCTTGAGTGAATTAATTAAAGGACTATTTAGTTATTTTTATTAATTTAATCGTACTTTTTTTAATTCTTGATTTTGTGTTAATAAATTGGTTTTAAACTTTTGTTAGACTTTTTTTTAATCAATATTCAGTATGTGTGTATATATATATATATATATATATATTAATAGCCAAAACTCTGAAAAAATTCAATTAGATTTTAATTGAATTATTAATTTTGCGCCATGTATCCCATTTAATTTTTAATTTTGTTCCAAGTGAATTATTAAGCGTAAAAATTGAATTATTATATATATATATATATATATATATTGTGGGGATAGGGTTTCGACAACCCAGACCCACTTCATATTAGGCCCAAGGCCCATGCCGAGAATGAAGAAATGTCCGAGGATGAATCGAAGAGGATCCAATTACCAAGAAGCACTGCCGAGGACAATCATGTCCTCGGCCAACCGAGACCATGGAGAGGAAGAACAAAGCACAATCAGAGGTGGTCCTTCAGAACGTCTTCAAAGAAAAGACAAGTACTATGGGTCAGCCACGAAAGCATGGTGGAGGAGTAATTCTAGGAGGAATTGTCACCTCCACATTAAATGCCCACACCTAACGTTCTGGCCGCATTAATGGAGAAGTAACCCCTGAGCAGTGCTGCTGTAGTTGCTGCAATCCACAGAAAGAAGGGGAAGGTGACTGATGGGACAAGCACTCAAGTGGTAGCCTGCATGACCAACAAATGGAGGGCCAAGATTAATTAAAGGGGAGATATATAATGTAAGAAGTCCCCCCAGAAAGGGGGACGGGATTTTTTAGAGAAAGAATATATGGTAGCACTTGTATCAACCCTGTAACCAAGCATTAAAGAAGAACTTCCAGCCCCAAAGAGGAGGGCCGAGGAGCTATATTTTACGCTTTAGCTTGCGTTCTTGTCGTCCAACCCATTCCCTACTATGTTTAATTGTTGCAACCCTTATTAGGGCTCAGCTTTTGAATCCATACTCTACAAATTCATTGTATCGAGCTAACTGGGCTTGAGTCCACTCACCCCATTGAGGTAGTGCTCGAATTCGGTCCTTACAATTGGCGCCGTCTGTGAGAAGAACTTGTGCATTAGTAAGGGCAACAATCAAGCATGACAGGGTCAGGCCTTCATCAAGCAGGCTCCCACCAGCCTGAGCCGGCTAGATCACAACAACAGGGTAACTTTCTCAACCCTGGGCAAGATCGAAACGAAGAGAATGGAAATCTTCGAGAGGGAAGCATGCACACCTCACAAACCAGCGGAAGCCACACTTATGGGGGCAGTCATGCGCCCCGAAAGCAAAACAGCAGTCAGGCCAAGCAACAGGCAACCATGTGGTTAAAAGTCACGCATCCTAGAGAAAGGATGATAAGGTGGCCATGCAGCAGGAGATAGACGATTTGAAAAGAGGGTTGCGCCACGCACAGCGAGGGCAGCCTCGTCCCAGCCCTGACATGCCCTTTGACGATGAAAGTGACAATGACTACAGGCGAAGATCAAGAACTCCTCCAAGCGAGACCTTCTCTCATGAGGAAGAGTACCACTGGAGGAGTAAACATAGCAACCCATCTCCCAGGTGCTTGGGAAGTGATGCCATAAGCAAGGCACTGGACCAACTCTCGAAATCTCCTTTCACACGCCATATAGAAGAGGCTATGCTTCCTCGGCGATTCCAGCAACCAGCCTTCACCATTTGCAATGGTAGAACGGACTCTGTGGAGCATGTGAGCCAATACAACCAAAGGATAACTGTCTACTCTAAAAACGAAACGCTGATGTGTAAGGTCTTCCCCTCTAGCCTGGGACCAGTGGTAATGAGATGGTTTAATGGCCTGAAGACGTGTTCTATAGACTCATACAGACAACTGACCCAAGCCTTCGGCTCCCGCTTTGTTACGAACAGCAGACCTCCTCGGCCCTTAAGTGCATTGCTGTCCCTATCCATGCATGATAGAGAAACTTTGAAGGCCTATTCAGACAGGTATTGGGAGGTGTATAACGAGTTGGATGGCAATTATGATGATGTCACCATCAGTACCTTCAAGAATGGTCTTCCAACTGGGCACGACTTGAGGAAGTCTTTGACTGGTAAGTCTGTCACCAGTGTGCGCCAACTGATGGATCGAATCGACAAGTACAAACAGGTTGAGGAAGATCAGCTGCAAGGCAAGGGAAAAGAGAAGGTTATCCCTTAGGAGAGGAGTGATTTCAGGTCGGATCGGTATAACAACAATCGCCCTAGAAGAGATTTTGTAGGCCAATCTGGGGCGACCAATGCTCAAACCGTCAATATTGTATTCCGAAAACCAATGCACAGGGTGCTGGAGAAGATCAGGAACGAGCCGTACTTTAAGTGGCCAAATAAAATGGCGGGGGATCCCACGAAGCGCAATCAGAACCTTTATTACCAATACCATGAAGACCATGGACATGCGACGGAGGACTGCAGGCACCTCTGGAACCACCTGGAACAACTAGTCCGAAAAGGAAAGCTGAAGCACCTCCTGCATCATTCTAGTGGTCATTAAGGCCAAACTCATCAGGAGCCCCGAAGAGACGCTGCGCTGAGGTCACCTGCAAGGACGATCAATGTGATCTTAGCTACGCTAGGGAGAACAGGCACGCGCCCCTCGCGGGTATTGTCCGTGGCCTAGATGCCTGCCGAGGAGACCCAGCCAGAACCGAAGAAGGCTAGAAGGAACTTCCATCTGACCCTGAATTTCTCAGAGGAAGACAAGGTGGGACTATCCAACCCTATGACGATGCACTGGTGATCACTCTTAGAATTGGGGACTACGACATGAAAAGGGTGATAGTGGATGATGGCAGCGAGGCCGAAGTCATGTACCCCAACTTTTACAAGGGACTGGGGTTAAAGCCAGAAGACTTAGCGTCCTATAGCTCCCCATTGATGAGTTTCGATGGGAAACTAGTTTCCCCGAAAGGAATGATTAGGTTGCCCATCTAGACTGGCCTAGAGGTAGTGGAGGTGAACTTTATAGTGGTGGACACCTACTCCCTGTACACTGCCATTGTCGGCAGGCCGTGGCTCCACACCCTGGGGCATGTGTCCTCTTCCTTACACCAGAAGGTGAAGTTTTCGTCGGGAGATCAAATTCTTGAAGTCCGTGGTTACCAGTCCACAGCAAGGCAGTGCAAGGTGGCGGCCATATCGCATCGGCTCGATGCAGGGTCCTTGGCCACTACTGAAGGGGGCTTATAGCAATCAAAGAGCTTGGTGGAGCCTCTTGACGTGGCTGCCGAGGAAGCAAAATGTGAAGATCTTGAGAAGGTGGTCGTTGGAGATGATCCAGAGAAGTTCTTCTAGGTCGGGGCTCAGCTGCCTCCCTAGGAGAAGGAGGAATTGATCGAGTTCCTCAAAACAAACATTGACATATTTGCATGGGACGCTTGTGATGCCCCGGGGATTGATCTAGCCTTTATCTGTCACCATCTTAATGTCAACCCATTCGTCATTCCTAAGAAACAATCACCTCGGCGCCCATCAAGGGAGCACGCCGATGCGATTAGAGAAAAGGTGAAGAAGTTTAAGCGTGCAAGGGCCATCAAGGAGGTCTTTTACCTTGAGTGGTTGGCTAACATCGTGGTGGTCAAGAAGAAAAGTGAAAAATGGAGAGTTTGTGTAGACTTTACGGACCTAAACAAGGCATGCCTAAAGAACTCGTTTCCTATGCCTCGGATAGACCAGCTGGTGGATGCCATCGCGGGACATCCTCGGATGAGTTTCTTAGATGCCTTTCAGGGCTATCATCAAAAACCACTAGCCTTGGATGATCAGGAGAAGACAGCCTTCGTGACACCTGTTGTGAATTACCACTATAAGGTGATGCCCTTTGGCCTGAAGAACGCTGGGTCCACCTATCAGAGGATGATGACGAGAATGTTTGAGCCGCTGCTGGGCAAGAGCATTGAAATTTATGTTGATGATATGGTGGTGAAGAGTAAAGTGGTGTCCGAGCACCTAGGAGACCTCGGCTATATCTTTGACGTCCTAAGGAAGCACAAGCTGCACCTGAATGCTTCCAAATGCTCGTTCGGGGTAAGGTTAGGCAAGTTTTTGTGCTACATCATCACCCATAGGGGAATTGAGGTTGATCCTGATAAGATTAAATCTATCAATAACTTGAAGCCTCTGCAAAATCCTAAGGAGATCCAAAAACTCACTAGAATGATCGTGGCCTTGAACCGGTTCATCTCCAGGTCAGCTGATAGGTGCAGGCCTTTCTACCTCCTGATCAACAAGTGGAAGGGATTCGAGTGGTCCGAGGATTGTGCCGTGGCCTTCCAGCAACTCAAGGAATACCTATCCCGGCCACCAATCATGTCTAACCCCGAAGCTGACGAAGTCCTGTATGCCTACATCGCCGTAGCCCCTCATGCAGTGAGCTTGGTGTTGATATGGGATGACAGCGGCATTCAAAAGCCATTCTATTACGTGAGCAAGTCGCTGCAAGAAGCTGAGATCAAGTACTTGCCCTTGGAAAAAGCCCTACTGGCTGTAGTCCATGCTACGCGAAAGCTTTCCAATTATTTCCAGGCCCACATGGTAGTTGTCCTAAATCAACTGCTCTTGAAATCTGTACTTTGGTCTGCTGATTACATTGGAAGGATAGCCAAGTGGAACACGATTTTGGGGGCTTTTGACATCAAGTACATGCCTCGGACCTCTATAAAGGGCCAAGTCCTTGCTGACTTGGTGGCCGAATTTTTCGAACCACTAGTAGAAGCAGTGGCCGAAAAGGGAGACATGGATGGAAAATCAGTTGGGGCAATCTCTATTCCAAGGCCCCCACATTGGAAAGTGTACGTTGATGGAGCCACGAATCAAAAGGGGTCTGGGGTGGGGCTAGTCCTAGTCTCCCCAGAGAAGTCTTTCATGAAGAAGTCCCTGAGACTTGGGTTCCCTGCCACAAATAACGAAGCCGAGTATGAAGCCATACTGCAAGGTATGGTCATGGTGTAAAAAATGGGTGAAAAAGCAGCGAATATGTTCTCAGATTCGAGGTTGGTGGTGGGCCAGGTAAACGGAGAATTGGAAGCCAGAGACACGAGGATGTAAGAGTACTTAAGCCAAGTCAAATGCCTGCAGTCAGACTTCAACCTTTTCAACTTGTCATATGTCTCCAGAAGTGGAAACACCCATGCAAATTCATTGGCCACACTTGCCACATCCTCGGCAGGAGATCTGCCTCGGGTTATCCTGGTCGAGCATCTGGAGAGGGCGAGTGAGGTGGCAAAAGGCATGGCTCACGTCCACCAGGCTAGAGTGAGCCCTAGCTAGATGGACCCTATAGTGAGATTCTTCAAAGATGATATCCTACCTAAGGAGAAGTCAGAGGCTGATAAAATACGAAGGAATGCTCCTCGGTTCTGGTTGTCCGAGGACCATAAATTGTATAAGCTCTCCTACTCTGGACTATACTTACTGTGTATCCACCATGAGGTATCAAAACTACTGCTCGAGGAGTTGCATGAAAGGATCTGTAGAAGTCATACAGGAGGAAAGTCCCTGTCGCACCGAGCCATCACCCAGGGATATTGGTGGCCAAGGATGCAGAAGGAAGCTCTGGAGTATGTTAAGAAGTGTGACCAATGCCAAAGGTTTGCCCCAAATATTCATCAGCCAGGAGGCGTCCTAAATTCTTTGTCCAGCCTATGGCCGTTTGCCTAGTGAGGCCTGGATATTGTAGGTCTTTTTCCCAAGGAACTAAGGAACAAAAGATATCTGTTGGTCGGCACAGATTATTTCACCAAGTGGGTTGAAACTGAGCCATTAGCCAACATTAGAGATGTGGATGCTAAGAAGTTCATTTGGAGGAACATTGTTACACGATTCAGGGTCCCCCATACCCTCATTTCAGATAACGAGCTTCAATTTGACAGCAAAGCCTTCAAAAGATACTGTTGTGAGCTGGGGATCAAGAACCAGTACTCAACTCCAGCCTATCTTTAGGGAAATGGGTAGGCTGAGGCTGTCAATAAGGTCATAGTCACTGGGCTCAAGAAGAGGCTAGATGACTCCAAGGAAAGATGGATAGAAGAGCTACTGCACGTCCTATGGACCTATCGAACTACACCACGACGGTCAACAGGGGAAACACCTTTTGCCATGACCTATGGGGCTGAGGCCGTTATCCCTCTAGAAACGAACTTCTCAACGCTGAGGACGAGCTCCTTCTCCCCGAACAGTAATGATGAGCTACTAGGGAAGAGTCTAGATCTGATTGATGAACGAAGGGAAAAGGCAATGATCCAGCTGGCCTACTACCACCAAAAGCTCAAGCAGGGATATGATGCCAATGTGAACCTAAGACCACTAGCACCGTGGGACTTAGTGTTGAGGAAAATTGTAAGCGCTACCAAGAACCCATCCTATGGGAAGCTAGGACCCAACTGGGAGGGATCATACCGAATCACCTCAGTGGTGGGAGTAGGTGCATACTACTTAGAAGATTTAGATGAAAAACTTGTACCTCGTCTATGGAATGTAAATAACCTGCGAAGGTATTATTATTAATAAAAGCATTTCTGTTAATCCAAACTCTAAGTCTATTATGATTGTATGTCTCGCGCCCTGACAACCATCTAGGTCCTAAACAGAATCAAGGTATTGCATGGTTCTCAGACTCAAACCTGTGGGGAAACTAGGTACTTCAAAAAAGCTAAGTGTTAGATAGAACCAAAGCCTTGCATGGTCCTCGGACTCAAGCCTGTGGGGAAACTAACTACTTCAAAAGAAAACTAGGTCCTAGACAGAACCAAGGTATTGCATAGTCCTTGGACTCAAACTTGTGGGGAAACTAGGTACTTCAAAAAAGCTAAGTGTTAAACAGAACTAAGGCCTTGCATGGTCACCCAAGCCTGTGGGGAAACTAACTACTTCAAAAGAAAACTAGGTCCTAGACAGAACCAAGGTATTGCATGGTCCTCGGACTCAAACCTACGGGGAAACTAGGTACTTTAAAAAAACTAAGTGTTAGACAGAACCAAGGCCTTACATGGTCCTCGGACTCAAGCCTATGGGGAAACTAACTACTTCAAAAGAAAATTCTAAGTGTTAGGCAGAACCAAGGCCTTGCATGGTCCTCAGACTCAAGCCTATGGGAAAATTAACTACCTCAAGAATAACCTAACTGTGGGGTAGAATTAGAGCCATGCTTGGTCCTTGGATCATCGGCCTTGGTAAAATTTACACCACACAAAGTCTACCTGGGTGTCAAACAAAGCCCATGAATAGGTTAGTCTGACTTGATTAACCACTTTAATGCCCGTCACGATCATTGCAAACAATGATGATCTTTCCTATAACGAAATCTAAGGAATTAAGCCTATGAGCATCACTTAAAGCGTTTTAGGGTGCCATGGACTTGGCCCTGGTTGAACCCACACTTGGAGAGTTCCCTCTTTCCATAATTCAAAAGTAAAAGAGAAGCAGATTTCCATTGACATAAACATACCCATGTTACCATAATTATAGCTGTGATAGGCAGAGGCACAATTAGAATTACGATTGGGCAAGCGAAGAGGATAAATAACACAAGTAAGGGAAAATAAAATGCGCACTACATTAGATCCACAAAAGTTACACAACAGGGGTCACATTACAACATTCAAAAAAAAAAAAAAAAACATACGGCAAAGTGCCATTACGTTGTTCGGAAAAAAAAAAAAAAAAAAAAAAACAACAACAACAACAATAACAACAACAACAACAACAACATAACATAAGACAAAAGTACCAAGAAGCCTGCTTCTTCGGCTTAACCTTCTTTGGCTGGTCTTTGGCCACATCAGGGTCCTCAGGGCTCTGACTTAAGGAAATGACTTGCAGAGGCACCGCGGAGAGAGTTGTCCCTTCGGCGGTAGAGGCTTGAGCATCAGAAGAGGGGTTTGCAGCTTCCTGGGGTGCTTACTTGTTAGGACCTTCGGCTGTGTCAATTACCCCAAGAGGATTAGCTTCCTTGGCAGGATCCTCGGAAGTGGTAGTAGTCGCTTCAATGGCCACCACAGCCCTCTCAGCCTCTTCATTTGAGGTAGCTCCCACTTCTTCAGAAACCACCTCAGCCTCGGTGATAGATAGGGCAGCCTCACGAATGGCCGATGAGTAGTACACGTTCTCTACTTTCCATAGGTCAGGTGAGGCCTCAACGCTAGCTTGCTTGAAGGCCTCATTCCAAACCTAAGAGCAGTAAAGTCGGTATACTCCAGGCATTTGAGCCTTGAGGGCAGCCTCTGTCTCGGCCACACCTGAGTCATAGGCTGCCTCCTCGGCCTCCTCCTTAAAAGCCAAGGCCTCCGCTTTGCCAAAATCTGACTCGTCCTTAGCCCTTAGAGCTTCGTCCCTGACAAACTCTGCAATGCCCTTAGCTCTCTCCACCTCCGTCGCTTTCTCCTTCAGATCGGTGATCTGCTCTTTCGCAATCCTCAGTTGGTCCTCTGCCTCGAGCAGGCGCCTCGTCTGGTCCTCGGCCTGCCTTTGGGCGCCTTCCAAGCCTGACATGGCGTTATGCCTTTCCCTGGTCATCTCTTTAAGAGCCTCCTTGGCCTTCTTGAGGTCAGCCTCGGAGATCTTAAGGGTCCGAGAGGCGTCCAGGCGCTTGTCACGCTTACTATCCAAGGCCCTACTCTGGCTGTTGGCCTTCTCCTCCAGCCTAAAGATGGCCTGTACAGCCTGCCAATTGAAACCAGCACGCAATTAGTTTGAAGCCTAAGAATAAAATCTAAAGAGTCAAGTGTTAGAAGTCTTACCATTCCTAAGTACCTCTTAAGGTCGAGGAAGACCTCCTTACTCCTCAGGCCCCCCAATTCGGCCATATCCGTAGGGAGCAACAGCGACCTCTCCAATGCGTCGGCCACGTACGTGCCTTTGCCCTCTCGAAAGTCTCTGAGAAAGGCATCGTCCCTCAAAGGCTCCCCATGGAGCATTAGGGAGGGAAGCCAGGCCTAAACCTTGGTCTAGACGGAGACCTGCTTATCCTGGCCTTGGGGCCCTATCTTCAATTGTTTTGAGGGCTGCCGAGCGTCGTCCTCACCCTGGGGTGAACGAGACTTGTCGCCTTCCATGGTCCTTTTGCCTTTGTCCTTCTTCTGCTTAGGACCAGTGGGCTCCGGCCTAGGTGGCAAGCTCGACTGAGGTGGAGGAAGCGGAAGCCTAGGCTGGACAGAAGTTGACCTGTCCTGGGCAAGCTGAGACTTGGGAGGAGGGGAGGAAACTTGGGCTGAGACTTCCCTGGTTGCCCCTTAATCAAATCAAGTAAATTGGATTGGGATTTCCACTTGTAACCCATTTTTGACCGATGAGAAGCTTCTGCAGATAAAAAGTATTCCTCGGCTAGTTTGGGATCACACAAGTCTCTAGAGGGATCCTCAGATAGGCGAACTTGTTCGAACATGCCAAACTCGTCCTCGGTCGGGCCCAAATCAGCAGCTCCTTCTTCTGTTTTGCTATCCTCCCTCCCAACCTCTGCGGTCTGGTGGGTGGCAGAAGAACTCGCCAACGGGGTACCCTCTGGAGTGGAAGATTCCTCCGAAATCGAGAAACCGTCCTTTGATACAGTAATCCTCCGAAGCTGAAGATCCTTTGCCTTGATCACGCACCTCGACGCCTCGAACAACTTCTGAATGGGGTCGTATCCCAGGATCACGTGAGCGGCCCTAACTTGGTTGTCGGCCTCGTTTATGAAGATCTCCGCCATCATACAGTCTCCAAATCTGCCTTATTTACTAAATGGAAATGCCGCTGAAAAGCGTGCAGATCTGCAAAAAGAGGGCACGTATGTGTTAGCAATCAAGCACTACAAACTTGGATAGCACAAAATATTAGACCCCCTCCTATTCTAAGGCACCCTACCTGGTGTCCCCTCTTCTGTTTGACAGTGGAGGCCATTGTGCCACTCTCCAGACACAATGAGGAAGTCCTTGTTCAGACCCTTGCTGGACGAAGGGAGGCACTGGATAAGCCGCACCCTATCATCCCTCGTCTTCATGTAGTAAGACTTGCTCTTTAGGTACTGGAGGTTGTAGCACCAATTCACATCATGATGGGTCAACCTCAGCCCCATCTTCTCGTTCAAGACATCCACACAGCCCAAAATCCTAAACATGTTAACACCACATTGGGTGGGGGCTAGCCGAAAATGCCTAAGGTAATTCATCATCACCTGACCCATGGGGATCCGCATACCGCCCTCTAAGAAGGCGATTATGAGAATCACCACCTCACTTTCTTGCCTTCTAAGTCTCCACTCTCCCTCTGCACAGTACCTTAAACCTACGTTATTGGGTATCCTATAATTGGCGATGAACTTCTCCATCGCCTCTTCAAACTCAACCAATTTCTTGAACCTACCCATCCCTAGGGACAACTAAGAGACATGAAGAAAGAAGTTTAGAAGAGGGGAAAACGCAATTTAGAGAAAGAGAAGAAGACTTACAGAAATGAGGAAAAGGTCCTCGGACAGGCTTTTTGTGCTGAAGGGAGTCATGAGTTTGGTTGGAGATTTGATCAAATTCAGGGTATGTGTGCAAGAGCTCTTGAATGCGAAAGTAAAGAGGTGAACCAGTTCAAATGGATATTTATACCCCCAATTAAAAATAATCGTGTGAGTTTTCCTGCCCATAAAGTCAGGAAAATTACCACCGTTCGATCATCATCACATCATTGAACATGGGGAGCATGATGCCGCCTAAATTTAATGAGAGCACGCTCCACATACCGAAGCGTCAGAAACGTACATTGGATAGATAAAAAGACTCTGGCACTGATGGAGGACAAGACCTGGCGAGCCATGGTAAAGGTCCGAGGACATCAAAATCCTCCTCTCCGCCCGAGGAGCCTGACAGCAGGATTTTGAGGGGCTATTGTGGGGACAGGGTTTTGACAACCCAGGCCCACTTCATATTAGGCCCAAGGCCCAAGCCGAGGACGAAGAAATGTCGGAGGACGAATCGAAGAGGATCCAATTACCAAGAAGCACTGCCGAGGACAATCATGTCCTCAGCCAACCGAGACCATGGAGAGGAAGAACAAAGCACAATCAGAGGTGGTCCTTCAGAATGTCTTCAAAGAAAAGACAAGTACTATGGGTCAGTCACGGAAGCATGGTGGAGGAGCAATTCCAGGAGGAACTGTCACCTCCACATTAAATGCCCACACCTAACGTTCTAGCCGCATTAATGGAGAAGTAGCCCCTGAGCAGTGCTGCTGTAGTTGCTGCAACCCACAGAAAAAAGGGGAAGGTGACTGATGGAACAAGCACTCAAGTGGTAGCCTGCATGACCAACAAAAAGAGGGTCAAGATTAACTAAAAGGGGGGATATATAATGTAAGAAGTCTCCTAGAAAAGGGGACGGGATTTTTTAGAGAAAGAATATATGGAAGCACTTGTATCAACCCTGTAACCAAGCATTGAAGAAGGAATAAGAACTTCCAGCCCCTAAGAGGAAGGCTGAAGAGCCATATCTTACGTTCTTGTCATCCAACCCATTCCCTACCATGTTTAATTGTTGCAACTCTTATTAGGGCCTAACTCTTGAACCCATACTCTACAAATTCATTATATCGGGCTAACTGGGTTTGAGTCCACTCACCCCATTGAGGTAGTGCTCGAATCCGGTCCTTACATATATATATATATATATATATTAATAGCCAAAAGTCAGAGAAAATCCAATTGGATTTTAATTGAATTATTAATTTTGCGTTATATGTCTCATTTAATTTTTAATTTTGTTCCAAGTGAACTATTAAGTGTAAAAATTGAAGATTACAAATCCAATTAGATTCTAAATTGGATTTCAATTGGAGTCCAATTTTTCGCCACATGTCTATCTAAGTTTTTAATTTTTTTGGCAAATGAATTATTAGATACAAAAACTGAAGAGTCTAAAATCAATTAAATTCTAAATCATATATATTAATAGGTAAAGCCGAGAGAAAATCCAATTAAATTTCAAATTAGAATTCAATTAGAGTCTAATTTTGCGCCACGTGTCCCATCTAATGATTCTAATCTAAGTTTTTAAATTTTTGTGCAAAGTAAATTAATTCAGTGTAAAAAATGAATTTCAATTAGAGTTTAATTTTACGCCACGTGTCCCATCTAATCTAGTTTTTTTTTTTTTAATTTTTGTGCCAAATGAATTAATTTAGTGTAGAAAACGTTGAGTCCAATATTAATAAACCTTAAAAAGCATAATCATATATCTATATATAAAATTATAAAAAGAGAGTTTGAATGATTTTATATTTATG
Source organism: Quercus glauca (assembly GCA_023736055.1). Classification (NCBI taxonomy): domain Eukaryota; kingdom Viridiplantae; phylum Streptophyta; class Magnoliopsida; order Fagales; family Fagaceae; genus Quercus; species Quercus glauca. The sequence continues at coordinate 20,906,960 of CM043317.1, forward strand.
AGATTTTTTTTTTTTTTTTGTATAACTAAAAGCAATTCAAATTTATAAGTCATTTATGTAATATACCATGACTATATACGGTCCATTATTAACTAGGTAATATATATATTTGCTTTTTAACACCAAAGTTTAGAGAAAAATAAATAAAAATCTAAATTGAATTTTGCTTTTGTTAGCTTTCCATAAAAATTAAATTGTTTAGATTTTTGCTATTATTTTTTCTCTGAACTAATGAGCATATTTTTTATACTATTTTTATTCAGATATTTTGTATGCAAAAATATTGAATGTAACAAATTGTAATTGGGTTGAACGATCCTATGCACCTATATCCATTCAATTTAGAAGATACTATTTGACCAATTTATTATTTTATTTTGTGCTATATTTAATATAATTTCATAGACCATAATTGTGAATTGATATTATACATGTAGTATCCCATAGTAATTTTCAAAATTATATTCGTAATAGCAATATAATGAGAAATTTAGCATAACCAATATCAAGAAAATTGCAAAGAAAAGCTATTTTAGTACCTCCAAATGTCTTCGTCGAACTATGTCCTATATATTTAATAACTTAAATTAACGTCAATAGCAACACTATAATTTATCATTCTCATGCGTAAATACGGGTTACATACTAGTATATATAAAATGAGAAACCGTTACATATTTAGAAATGTATGGTTTTAATTATAAGCTAATACCATGTATAATTTGAACATGTTCTAAAAAAATGTATAATTTGAACTGTATAATTGTGATTATTTTTAATTGTACATGTGCATATGTACGGGGCTACACACTAGTATATATAAAAGTAGAGACTTCATGCAGGAATGTATGAGGTCCTGCCATTTAGTAATAAATGGGTTGAAAACTTGAAATGTGTTGAAGCAGATATTGAATTAGATACGTGCATATGGGAAGGTGAAAGGAGGAGGTGTCTAGTTGAATTACAAAACTTCTGACTACACATAAAGTTCAAAATTCCTCACATTCTCTCTCTAATCCGGAAAAAAGTCATCATCGTCTCATCTTCCTCATTTCTGAAATTACACTTGTCATGGGTATGGCGGTGAGAGAATTATACTATACATTTTACTGATAGCTAACAAACCAATGTTCTTTCCCTTTTTTTGGGGGGTAAAGTTTTTGTTTTTTGTTTTTATTTTAAATCCATCCATTCCAATAACTATAGCAACAACAAGGCTATAAACATTTAGCAAGAATGTGACCGGAGGGTTCAAAACATCATTAAAACTACTAAAGAGCATTTATAGATTCCAAGAGATGATGGCTTTTGTAAGGACTCAAAATGTATTGGACCTAAACAATAAAATTTGTAGAGTATAGGTAGAAGGACTAAGTATTAGCAAAGCAAACAACGATTGGTGTGTGTAATCCATAGAAGTGATAATCAAGGAATTTGACTAAGTGTTTATGAGGATAATAACGATGACTTCAGCTAAAGGTTTATGAAGAAATTTTGTTCTCGGCCTAATCCAAGGATATAGTCCGAGGAATTCTTGGCTCAAAGCTGAAATATGTAAGGGTTGTTCTTTAACACCCTGAAGATCCCTTTTTCGGTTCTTGTCCTAATCGGTTTTCTTTTTTACCCCTCCCCCCCCCCCCTCTCCTCTTGATGGGGGTGCTATCTACTATATAGTATTTTTTTAGTTGATCTCTGCCGCCCACTTATTAATCATCCAAGCCTATACTTGAGTGCCTATCCCATCAGCCGCCTTTGCAGGCTTTCTGTTAGTTGAAGCAACCAAGGCATCACTGCTGGCTGGTCAACTCACCATTGATGTGATCAGAATGTAGGTAGAGTGCATTTAATGAGTGAGTGATAGCTCATCCTCGGATTATGCCCTTTCCTCGGTTTGGACCTTGGGCCTGATGTCCCTAGATGACCTTGGCATCGTTTGCTCATCCTCGGTTTATGCCCTCTCCTCGGTTTGGACCTTGGGCCTGATGTGGAGTAGGCCGAGGTTGCCATAATATTTGGGACCCCACAGCTTTAAACCCACACAGTGACATGCATAGGATGCCATTTGGCACCTAATTTTCTAGGATGAGAAGGTATTTGGTATTGCTAAGATATATTACACTTGTGAAATTCACTCCCATGTGAGGGGTGTGATATTTCTCGATTCCCCAAAATATCCCAAGGTCACATTCAATTCTAGTGCTCACTTCATATGTGCAACAGTAGTGAAACTGCAATATTAGCTCTAAACCTTTTGCATTAACAAATCATAAAAGAAGAGAAGATATTTGAGTGAATTGTATTATAAGTCTAGGAAAAAAATTTCTCATGTATATGATGAGTAATTATTAGATATTCTTGAAGTACAACTACAAAACTACATGTTATTTCATAGAAATAAAAGCAAGCTCACTTAATACAAAACTTTTAAGTTTTTCACATAATTTTTTATGCTTAATTCATATTTTAAATGGCTTATTTTTATTGGTATGAAATACCACATAAGTTGTACTATTTCAAGAATATTTTGTAATTTTTGATAGGCCAAAATGTATTGACCCTTTGTGTTGAATTAATTGATTAATCAAGTTTATTAATTAATCAAATTAACATGCAAGATGCGTGGTAGCACAAACAAATCACCAATTAAACTAAGTATGCAGTGGAAAATAAATTGACATGGTGATTTGTTTACGAATGGGGAAAACCTACACGACAAAAACCCCACCGGGTGATTTTAAGGTCACCACTCCTGAGAATTCACTATTATAAAAACAAGTGGTTACAAGAAAATGAATCCCAGTACCTTATACCAACCTACAGTCGAACCCTTACCCCAATACCTAATTGGACTTGTTCTGTTGTGACAATTTCTCATTTTCAATGCATGGCTCCTAGTATGTGACTAACCAATTGCGTAGATCCCAGTACGCGACTTAATCACTAACTTGAGAAAGATGTTAGCTGCAAAATTCTTTAGTTCATCACACGATGAAGATCAAGAAATTTCTTGGTCCATACATAGCAGCTTCTTCAAGAGAAAGATAAACTAGGGCAAATTCTATCTTCGGTTAGAATTTAAATGAACAAGACTTTGCTTCACACTTGTGCAACTGTGCAACCTTTTACGGCCCTCAAAATAATCTTTATATATGTTTAGGATTGTGAGAAAAGAAAGCCTAAACATACATTTACAAATTGGATGAAAATCAGCTCTGAAAAACTGAACTTCATAAATCTCGATAGATAGCCATCTATCGAGCTAGCTGTTGAGGCACGGGCTTCAGCAACTTTTAAACCTCGATAAATGCTAGTTGTTGAGATTTAATTAACAACACTTCTTCACTTGATTCTTAGACAGTCTTGCATGGCTTTAACACTTGAACTTGAAACCTTGTTTCTTGAAGCATTAAACACATCCTAGATCTACCCAATTACAAGTAAAGTGCGTTTTGTCAAAAGATTAACCAATTACATAAAATGTTGACATATGTTCCTAACATGAATCACATATGTCCTAACAATTTCTTTAGTATAAAACAATCTAAATAATAAATAATTATACACTGATAGTACAATAATGACTTGCTCCCTCCTCTCATGTAATATTGAATTCCAATCATTAAATTCAAAGTGGAACTCAATATACATATGAGAGGAGAAAGTATTTATCTAAATGTATCATTATGTTATTTTCTTCAATGTATCATATATTTTATCAATTTAATAATAATTTATTATATTTTTATGTTATGTGAAAATATATCTTATCAATTTAGGGTGAGTTTGGTTTAGCTTTTTAAAACTGGGCTTTTTGAAAAAGTGGGGGTTTCAAAAAGTGTGGTATGAAAAAGTGCTTTTTGAAAAAGCTTAGTGTTTGGTAAAAGCTATTAAATAGTGCTTTTTGAAAAAGCTGAGTGTTTGGCTAGCACTTGTAAAAGTGGTGGTTTGAGAGGTAAATTACCAAAAAGGACAATGTATATATAAAGTATTATGAAAATACTTTCTAAAAAATTATTCTAAAAAGAACTTTCAAAGTTTCTAAAAAATTTATTTTTTCCTCACCAGTATTAACTAATAAAAAACTATCACTTAAGATTTATTATGAAAATATTGTGATAGCATTTCTCAATTTTAATTTCTCATTCTTTATTTTATTTTTCCCTTATTTCTTCACTTTTTTTTTTTCATCCATATTTCCTTCTTTTTTTTTCTTTTTTTTTTGCCCTATTTTTTTCTCCTCCACACTCGTACCCTTCTCTTTTCTTCTTCTTCTTATTCTTCCTTTTTTTTTTCCTACCACTTCCTCCAGAACGTTCCAGTTGTCGCAGAGCTCTCTTTATTTTTGCCGTAGAACGTTCCACTTCCTCATTAAACGAAGATAGAGGGGGAAATCCAAAAGGGAGGAATGGGTCAGATTGGTGCTTGATCTCTGCCTTCACCGTCGCATATCTTCCTCAACACGCCTCTGTCGTCTGCTGATCTGCTCTGCCTTCACTGTCGCTTGTCTTCCTCCCCACTGCTACTTGATCTCTTCCCCACTGCCAACGACATGCGGCAGAAATGGGTCAAATCGTCTTTTTTTTTTTATTTTTTTTTAATTTTTTAAATTTCATTATTGGGTTCCTTTGTAAAATTGTGTTATAAACAAAGGGATAAAATTGGGTTTTTGGGAAATTTACACAACGGTAACATGAAACGCACCAGCGCTTTTTTGCAATGGAGCTCAGGGCTGCTTTCGCGAAACGTGCTTTTCCTTTACAAATGAAAACATAGCTTTTTAAGAAAACGCAACTTTTAAAATTTACCAAACGCATATTTTATTTATTTGGTTTCAAAAAGCAAGTTTCAGCTTCTAAAAACTGAAACAAACGAGCACTTAATGACAAATAAAAAATAGAAAAAGAGTGATAGAGGGAAAATAAAAAATTGAAGAAGAGTGCACAATACACATTACTTGGGAAGTAGAAAAGATGCTGCTATTGTTATGATGTGATACCAAAAAAAACTGTGTTTGAAGTGTGTGGTTTTTAACTTGTACACGTCTACTCACTCTCTCGGGGTTAGAGCAAACTGTAGAGGATCATAAAATAATATTAAATGACTTATTGTTTAAACTATTAAGATATGATAATTTTAATTATTTAACCACACAATTCTAATACTCCCCTACACATGTGGAAATTTCTTTTTAATATAGGTGAGGCTCAACACATGAAATTTTAAATAGGAGATAAAGTAGAGGAGACAGGGATCGAACTCACTCTAATACCATGTCAAAACTAAATTGGGAAAAATGATTGATTGAATTAATTATTGTTTGTGTACAAAGAATATATATACCTATACTGAAAGACTAACAAACAAAATGTCAAAAACTAACTTACTTTCCCTCTTGGACTTCTGAACTAACAGCTGACATCCATTATTTTTACAAACTAGCTCCTAAACTACAAGTAGTTTACAACATAAAGTAAACGACCTGTAGCTTTGGAACTTCTTTCTTCCTATCCTCTGTTTCTGCAGTAGCTTTCTTCTTTACTTTCTTTTACTTAGATGAAACTTCCTTTGATTCAACTTTAGTGCTTTCACAGACATAATTTTGTGTCACAATGTTTTTGATGACTTTGGTATTTTAGACTACGTATGATAGAAAAAAAGAGTGATGACTTCATGTGAAAATAATTGTCCACCACTTAAAGTTAACTACTTCAATAAATTATGGCAAAATTTGTGATAAATATTGTGATATTAGAAGAAATGTTGTATCTTTGGTGTTTCTTTTCTTTGGAACATTCCATGGAAAACAAGAAAATGAGCTGATCAATATACGATAGGCCATCATGGTTCTTAGTTCTCAGAAACTAGTGGCTTTATTAGGTAGTTAAGTCCTAACTATTTTTTTTCTCCAAAAAAAAAAAAAAAGAGGAAATGTCCTAACTGATGTAGGACACAATTTACTATTTAATTATTGTAATTTACTAATTTTGGTATTTAATTTGTAATGTTCATTATTTTAGGTTTAGGGAAATGTTTTTTTAGATCAAATTTGGTTTCCATTATGGTTAGGTATTAATTAATAGTTATTTTAGAATATATTTTCTTGTCTTTCAAGTTTTACGGAGCCCTTAAATAAGCCCCTAAGTTTGTAAGTGTTTTTTTTTTTTTTTTTTTTTATAACAATTATTGATATTAATAAAAATTCAAACTTTTGTCTATTGTTTCTCTGGTGGATTCTAGAACCCTTTTCTCATTGTGGATTCAAGAAATCCTTGTGGATTTGAGGTTATTTTCAAAGGCAAACGTGTTTAGTTTCTTATTTTCTAGAAGTAGACATGTTCTACTTCTTGACGCTTCCACATCTCCATTAGTTGGTATCAGAGCCTTGACTTATCTTGATCTAATGGGCTAATGATTGAGACAGTAACAATTCTGGTGACAGAAAATTTAGCAAGTATTACGTGACATACAGCTAGCACTCACAAATATCTTTGCTAGGATGCCATTGTTGGAGCATGGAAACAATAGGGATAACTGTCGCGGAGACATAACTTATAAGCAACCTATTGGTAAGCAAATTTCATATAGGCTTTATAGAATAATTGCAAGTTTTAATGGTTATTTTTATAAAATGAATTTTCTTGATTGGTTACTTGATCTAGAGGATTTATTTGACTATAAGAATATTTGTGATGAGAAAAAAAGTTAAACTTGCTTTGTATAAACTTAGTGAGTATGCCTTACATTGGTAGGAACGAATATAGACTGATAGAATCTGACAAGGTAAAGACAAAATTCATTCATGGCCAAGGATGAAAAAGATGCCTGCTATCAAAATATTATCCTTTGGATTGTGATGAACTTTTGTCGTATACAAAACAAGATTATTATTGGCCAAGAAGTTCACACTTGAATTATTTTAAAGAACCATATATTCCACCATCAAGAGAAGAATTGTATGTTGAACAATATACTTTTCTTGAACAAAATATAGAGATTTCTAAGGAAATTAATGAAGACATTGTTATAGAAGAAGAATCTTGTGAGAGATTTCACAATTCGCTCCAATACCAATGGGCTTGGTCTGTGATCGAATGCTATAAAAAATTTGTGCCCTCTCATCTTTCACCAATTGGTCGTTGGATGGATCTGTAAGGGGCACGATCTGACAAGTGGTATCAGAGCCAAGGTCATAGGTTCGAGTCGTTGGAGCCGCATTATGAAGGAGGGATTGTGAGGGATTTCACGATTCACTCCAATACTAATGGGCTTGGTTTGCAATCAAATGCTATAAAAGATTTGTGCCCCCTCATCCTTCACCAATTAGTCATTGGATGGATCGGTAAGGCACATTGTCCGATAAATCTGATTAAGATTATGGAGGTGATTAATGAAAACCCTATTATAAAAAAAGATCTTAAAGTCGAGATGGCAGAGACAATTGAAGAAGAAATTGATGATGAAAGTTTTAAGGATCTCAATAAAATCAAATCATATGATTGTCAATCTCAAGATCCTCTTATTTTGGTGCTAAGCGATACACTGAAGTTTATTGATTTTATTGGGGTTGACAGATTTGATTCAATTGTCATCTCTTATTTGGTAAATCTCTACAATTACATGAAGACAAAGGAAAAAGAAATTTAAGTTAGTTTGTTTATTCCATTGATGAGTTGCAAGTATGGGGTGAAGATCAAAGGGCTCAAGTATTCAAAGTATTTGTTTATTTGGAGCAGAATATTTCAAATTTCAAAGATGAATTCGACGACAAGTTTGTTTCAAGTGGAGATGTCTAATGCAGGACACAATTTACTATTTAATTATTGTAATTTATTAATTTTGGCATTAATTTGTAATTTTCGTTATTTTAGGTTTAGGGTTATTATTTCCTTGTTTTTAGGTGCTTTTAATATTTTTTAGGTCAAATTTGGTTCCTGTTATGATTAGGTATTAATTAGGAGTTATTTTAGTTTCTCAAAAAAAAAAAAAAATAGGAGTTATTTTAGAATATGTATTCTTGTCTGTCAAGTTTTACGGAACCCTTAAATAAGCTTTTAAGTTTGTAAATGTTTTTTTTGTAACAATTATTGATATTAATAAAAATTCAAACTTTTGTCTATTATTTCTCTGGTGGATTCTAGAACCCTTTCTCCTTGTGGATTTAAGGAACCCTCGTGGATTCGAGATTATTTTCAAAAGCAAACATGTTTTGTTTCTTGTTTTCTAGAAGTAGATGTGTTTTTCTTCTTGACGCTTCTGCATCCTCCATCACTAACTATTTAGAGTATAGGGAAGGTTCATGGGCTTGGCCCATAAGCGTGTTTGAAGTTAGGTAAGTAAGTTAGTCAATTCTACCATCTGGTGACAAACCTCACCAAAAAAAAAAAAAAAAAAAAATTTCTAGTAACACAAAAAAGGTATAATTTTTGTCATAATTGTCGGTGTGGTTGATTCTTAGTAGTTGAAAAAAAAAAATGATGGGTTCATATGAAAGTAACAAATAACCATCATAGTCTACTTCTTAGAATAATTATAACAAAATTATGACTTTTTACATGGTTCTAGAATTACTTATATTAATTAAGGGCTATGTTAAAGGGCACTTTACGATACTCGTTAATACCCAACTTTTATGATAGTCTTAAAGCACTTTATGCAGTCTTTTTACTAGATATTGGGTCAGCTTTATAGGAAGAAAGAAAAATTAATAAAGAGACCAAAATACCCTTCTTTTTCACATCTCTCACCAACTCAAGCCTTTAGTCATATTTCTATGTTTATCCTTAAAAAAAAGGAAAGAAAATTTTTTGAAAACTCAAGAGTCTCTCATAGGAAAAAAACACCAAACATCTTACAGCAAAAAAAAAAAAAAAAAAAAAAAAAAAAAAAAAACACGTAAAATCACAATCCTCAAACAAGAAACAACCAACATTAGTACAACCCAAAAAAAAAAAAAAAAACCCATCTCACAAGAAAAAATTAACATCAGTACATCTAAAAAAAAAACATCTCAAAGGAAAACAACCCACATCAGTTAATCAAAAAAAAAAAAAACATGAGAACATATGAGAAATGCCTGAGATGTCGCCAAAATCAGTGGTGGCGCCACGTGGAAGGGAGGGGTTTCAAATCAAGGTTTTAAATACCGGAATTAAGGGAGACGAACTGGGATGATGGTGGGGAAATCAGGGAGGAGATGAATTGAGTTAGAAAAGATAGCTATGAAAAAAATAAAAGACAAAGAAGTTGAGCCAAGAGTTTCATATGGGAGAACATAAAAATTTTAAAAGATGAGAAAGGAGAAACAGGCAGAAAGGAGAAACAGAGGGGTGGATGAGAGAAGATAAAGGTGAAAGAAGATAAGGGTAAGGGTGGAAGAAACATGTGGTTGAGGAAAAAAAAAAGAGAAATAAAAAATAAATAAATAAAAGTAAAAGGTGGTTTGAGTGGGATACGTGTCCATCATGCAAAGAATTTTACAAAATAAAAATTACAAATTGTGTTACAACACAACAAATTATCACAAAATTTTCACAACAGTTAAGGTATCAAATCTTTCATATGTCCAAATAAAGTCAAATAAATTAATAAAATATTAGACTAGGATTGACCACAACTAAAACAAAAAAAGTTGTGAGAATATTGTCACATTTTATTGTATCTCCAAACTTTTTTAATTAGTAATATTTTTCTTTAGAAAAAAAAAATAGTGCTATTTACACAATATTTTCATAACAATTTCATAATGAAGTTTACGCAATAAGTTGCTATTGGTTCTCATTTGGATCTACTAGAGACATTAATATTTTTTTATCTACCATTAGCAAAAAAGAAAAACTAATGAAAACTAATGAAAATAAGATAGGAAGATCCAATAAGAAATTAAAAGATGAAAAAAGAAGACGAAGATTTATAACCGAACAAATAAGGAAGAATATGAGAACATAAATTCACAAGCGCATTAGAGGGAGCTCAAGTCTTAAATTTTCTTCGTCAACTCTTTACCTTTATTAATTCTACTATACGAGGTTAGGGGTGAGCAACCAACTCGTCAATCCACCAAAACCGATCCAATTCAACCTAACCCATCGGGTTGGGTCAATTTTTAGAGGTTGGTGGGTTAGAAAACTTGCCTAGGGTCAATTATTATTTATTCTTTTGTTTCTCAACTGAGTTAGGATAGAGCTATATGATATTCTACTAACTTTGCAGCACTAATAAAATATTTTGTGTTAGTTTGGTGGTATGCTCAGGTTTATTAGGTTATAAATTTGCTCTTATTTGTATTGGTGTTGTTTGAATGCTCAATTAAAATTTTTTTTTTTTGAATTTCAACCCGATCTGGGTGGGCTAGGTTGGGTTAGATCTTTTTTCGACCCAATTATGGTGGGTCGAATTGAAAATACTCCTTAGCCCAACCCATTGACACCCCTATACGAGGCAATGGTAGTAAGACATGAGATAGTAGGGATTGAAGAAAAATATTAATTTTGATTGAATTGTTTATGCTATGGGTACGCCAAAAAAAGAAAAAAAAAGTTAAACAATAACAAATACTAATAAGTTGTCGAAGTTGATACTTTAAAGGCCAATAACATTCACTTGATACTTTAGGGACTAAAGCACTGGTAGATAAATATTAGGGACTAACAATGTAATATCAACATGAATCAAAGTTTAGGTTTGAATCCCTCATAAATGGGCAACTTAAGCATGATTTAAATTTCTTCAAGAATATTTAATATAAATTAGTATTTATTGAACCCCTTATAAAAATTTAGGTAAATTCATTAAAAAAGAGTAGGAAGAAGCATTTTAGCACAATGACATATTATTGAAAATGATAATGTGAATATTCACTAGCATAATATTGTCAAAATGGAAATGTAAAACAAAAAAAAAGAAAAAAGAAAAAAAGACAAGAGAAGCGTCAAAATTAACAAATGCATTATATTGTCATGGAGAAGCATCTTAAGTCCAATGACATAATATTGTCAAAATTAACAAACACAATATTTCCATAATTTGTTTCTCTTTTACTCTTAAGAATTTCTACCTAATATTTCAAAGAAAATATTGGATTCAATCCCATTTCACTTGAAGTACATTTTTTTTTTCTTTTTTTCACACCATTTGAGGAAATACAATTATCTTTCTCCGGACATGTTGAAATGTTACGGCCAACATGCTTGCACAGGCCACAAAACTTCTTTTTATTTCCTAATTCTTTTCCACCTTTCATTCGTTTTTGCTTCGGGCAACCTTTTGTCTTTGAGAGCGGAGGACAATAAATGAAGCAATCTCCATCAATCATATCATTTAGCACCGACCATATTTTCCTTGTCCACTAAATTTTCATCATCCACCAATAGCAATTCTTTTTCACTTAATGATGCTTCATGACACCAACGTGGTGGTAAATACAAGGATGGAATTTGGTAACAATCTTTATGAAGGAATACACTAAGTATGTGATGACAAAGTATACTCCAAAATTCAAAATTCTTGCAATTACAGTATGTCATCTTACCATCCCATGATACTTCGTGCCTTTGACTAATTTTATCTTTATAATATTGTAGAAAAAATTCAACACTATTTTCTCAAAGCACCAAATATTGTGTTGCTCTCCCAAACTCCTCTTAAAAAATCTTGAAAGCATAAGGGGTTGTTTGACACTGTTGTTTAAAGAATAGTTTTCATTATTTAAACAACAATAACACTTTTGACACGTATTTTTATAACACTCAAGCACATATTTTCACAACATTAAAAACTGAATAACAATACTTGACACGTATTTCTATAACACTCAAACACATATTTTTACAATATTGAAAACTGAACAACAATACTTAAACACTGCTACAAAATGGGCCCTGAGGTGTCAAAACACTATGTGCTTGGTCTTCTAATGGTGACATTGATCTTAAAGAAGAACCTCTATATGTCTCAAACATCGTATCATGTGATTGTGTTTGCTCATTATCTTCAATGGCAAGATCAACCAAAAATTCCAAATAGTAAAATAAATTTAAAAAATTTGTATGACACATGAAGATTACAAATATTAACAAATAAAAAAATTATATAACAAAAGAAATCAATGATAAATAATGACTTACTTGTTTGATGAGTTGGATCAAGTTTGTGTGAGAACTAACAAACCGTTTAATAAATGCATTTATACTTTCTGATCTTCCGGTTGTTGTCATTCCACCAAAACAATGCCCACGAAGGTAACATGGTACCCAAAAGTGCTTGATTTGATATAAACCAATTACATGTTTGTTAGAGAGCATGTCATATTTGTCATAACTTGAAGCCATTGATTGTCAAACTCTTCACATGACTCTAACTTATATAACTTATAGAAGTCCATGCACTGATTTGAATATTGAGTACAAAGAATTGATGTAAACCAACCGCTAAATTTAGCGGTAATATGCCATGTACAAGAGGCATGCTTTGTAGCTGGTAATTCTTTTGATATTGCGTCTGTAATCCATAGATATTGGTCCGTCAAAATTGCCTTGGGTTACTTCTTCATTAAGCATGCAAAAGTCTGCTAATCAAATACAAATTTACTAAAGCATGAAAATATTTCAAAGGATATACGTTGTTATTCTACTAATTAATCAAATAAAATTTAAAAAATAATTATACAAATTTATAAGACAAAGAATGTATCTTCATTAACCATCGAAAGACACTTGTTGTTTCATTTTGAAGAAGTGCACTACCAAAGAGAATTGTCTTTCCATGATTATTGACACCAACAAAAATACGAAAAGACATAACATAAGCATTCACCTTATAAGTAGTATAAAAAACAACCACATCTCCATATTTTTTGTACCAATCAAAACAATGAGTAGGTGATCAAAAAATATGCTCTAATCTATTTTCTTCATCGGTTGTAAATGCATATTGGAATCTAGAGTTCTCTTCTTTAGTAACTTTGCAAAATTGTAGGAGATCCATAATATCATTCTTTGCATTCTTTGCATTCTTCCTCCTCATTTTCACATAAAGATTACGAATATCCCTTTGATAAAATGGAAGTTGTCTATGTTTCAAATGCTGCTTAAGTTCCATGACACACATTACCTCTCTAATTGAAAGTCCAACTTCTTTCAAGAAGAAAATGTGTTTTTCGTCATCTATAGTGATAACTCGATTGGCTGGAAGAAATCACACTTCTAAAGGGGAGAACAAATCATAATTGTGGTCTACAACAAACTTAGTGACATGCCATTCTCGAGGAAAAAATATCAAATAACTTTCGCAAAATGATACTTAAATGAGCTTTACATCCACATTTTAAAGACTTCCTATTTCGTTACTCCTTAGATGGATCCATTATTTTTAGTGGTTGTTTACCTTGTCGATGACAAAAGAAATCACATCTTACTATTTTTTTTTCTCAGTACGACCTTTTCGAATTGTAAAACCATATCGATTTGCATAATTTGTATAGAAAATGAAGTTTCTTCTTCACTAGGAAAACATTGACCAACAAAAGGCCTATTGAATTTATATCTTCATGTTCTTCAATAACTCCCATTTCATCTATTGGACATTCATTCCAATAAATTATTTCATCTCCATAAGTATTATTATTTTTTCCATCATTTGGAAGCTCATTTAATTCAACACAATTCTTTGAAACACTTCCTTGAACCTCACTTGCAATCAAATAATCATCAACTTGTGCTATATTAGAACAAAAATTAAAAAAACAATCAACATCATATTATATGATATATGAATTATATATTACAAATAAAATGAAAATAATAATATGTTCTTGAGACAATTCATTTAAGTCAAAACAATTCATTGGAACAAATTGATGAGTCTCACTTGCATCTACATTGTCATCCATTGGTGCTATATTAAAATAAGAGTTTAAAATATAAACATCATATTTTATGATAAATGAAATGTAAATTTACAAATAAAATAAAATTATAATACCTTTTTGAAGGGGTTCATTTAAGTCAATTTTTTTTTTTTTTTTGGAGTAAAGTAATGAGTCTCGCTTACAACTACATTCCTATCCATTGGTGCTATAACACATGCATCCGAAATAAAAATTAACATCATATTAATTTTGGTGCTATATTAAAACAAGAGTTTAAAAATATTCTATGATAAATGAAATATAAATAACTAATAAAATAAAATTATAATACCTTCTTGAAGTGGTTCATTTAAGTCAAAGCAATCTTTTGGAGCAAAATATTGAGTCTCACTTGCAACTACATTCTTATCCATTAGTGCTACAATATATATGTATCAAAAATAAAAATTAACATCATATTAATTTTAACCTATTTTTATAAAATAACTATGAATCAAATAAAATATAATAGTGGTACATTGTTTAATTATTCCTTAATCCTTCATTGACATTTCTTCATCCCTTCTTATCTTTGATATTGGCAAAGGAGAAGAAATTGAGTTTGATATTGGTAAAGTGAAAGAAAGTTGATTGTAAAATATTGGTAAAATAAGATTTGGTGGAAAATAAAAAAGTATAAGGAAGGAAAATGTATTAAAAGGACAATTCTGTCCAAATTTTTATTGCCAACAGTGTGATATTTTTTCTCCTATTTACTTAATTTTTTATTAATATGAGACCCACATTAGCAAACATTAACAAAAAGCATATGGCACAGTCAAAAACAAAAAAAAAACAAAAAACAAAAAGCATACGGGGTTTGTTAACATTTGCCATTATTTAATACATTTTCAAGATTGTTCAGAAAAGTCAAAAACTAAATGGCTCGCACTTTCTTGCCTATTTCTCCCGAAGATTATCTCCCAAGGAAATAACTCCTTAAAAAGGAGGGAAAGAAGAAGGAAAGCACATACGAGTTGTTTTCATTTTCCGAGAACTTTCAGATTAGGCTCAACGAACTACGTGTCTGCCAAAAGTATAAATCGAGGTCTCATAACTCAGCCTTACAGCCAGCTCTCATTCACAGTCGTCTAGTAATATACTTTTGCCAGTTTATAGCCTTGGTCTTCATAGCTAGTCACGAATATTAAGCTGCTTATTTTCGTGGAACTACATTGACCACTTTCTCAAATCTCCCCTTGAACTCTTTGTTTATATAATCTTATTTCAGTTGTTGTCGAATTAACCATGAACAAATGCAGTGCATACAACCGTGTATTCCAACATTTTGATGAAGACAAAGATGGTCAAATCTCAGCCCTGGTACTGTGCCGTTGCATTGAATCAATAGGTGGCGGGTTGCTGATGGAAGAGGCAGAGACAGTGATTGAATCCTTGGACTCAGATGGAGATGGGTTGCTGGGGTTGGTGGATTTTGTTGGTTTAATGGAAAGTGGGAGTGAAGAAGAGAAAATAAAGGACTTGAGAGAAGCCTTTGAGATGTATGACACAGATGGAGCCGAATGCATCACACCAAAGAGTATGAAGAGTATGCTTAGCCGACTTGGCGAGTCAAGAACCCTTGAAGAATGTGTTGTTATGATTATCCAGTTTGATCTTGATGGCAATGGGGTGCTTAATTTTGAGGAGTTCAAGGTCATGATGATACAATGAGTCATGTGCCGCGTATATTTTTTTTTTGGGAAATTTAAGAAGGATGTAGTTGAGTAACAAACCTGCTCTTTTTAGTGTTGAATAGTGTGGTGTAGATATTTTCATGTCCTTTTGTCAAAATAATACCATTTAATGTATTTTTGGGCCTTGTAACAACCCTATACCTCTCATGCGCTAACGCTCTCCTAGCAACACGGGCCTAACAGTTCAATTATAGGAATTCACTTTATGACGAGGGTGGCGCCAACGGAGACAAGAAGAAGACACAGAAGAGTAAAAAATTAAAGATTCGGACAGGAAAAGATAGAGTAGAAAGAACACAACACAACTATCACCTGCTAGAAACAGATGGCTCTGATACCATAAGAAAAGGGGGGGGGGGGGGGGGGTGGAAGTGCACAATATATATATATATATATATATTAAAAGCTCTATTTTTTTTTTTTTTTTACAATGTAAATGTTGGGTTATTTTATGTTTTTTAGTTGCCAATGTGATTGGCGATTTCATCTTAAAAAATTGCACTTTTTAATTAAAATTTGACATTAGTAATGGAATAGTAGAATGACAAAAAACTGGGTGTAAATACTGGTAGATTTTGTAACGGGTGTAAAAAATTGTACTTCTTACTTCATGTGACTGAAGCCTTGTAGATTTTTGCGTCTCCCATCACATGTATCGTTCAATAATCTGTAACAGAGCTTCTAGTACTAATTCAACAAGTAGCTCCTTGCAAAGACAAACATATCTGCAATGATAAGTAAAAATTGTGGTTTTTGAGCAAATGGTTTTAAGATGGAAGATAATTTTGTTGATTGCATTGTAGGGGATACAATTATACTTTAGATGAAAGATAATTTGTGAAAGTCTAGCATGGGTGATCACACTAGGGGTTTGTGAATCTTCTGTTTTCCTCTATTTGGGGTCTCATGGGGCTTACTGTATAGATGGTATGTCAGATGTTTTATTCTTGGCTATTTTTCCATTTTTCTTATATTATATATGATTATTTTTGTTATTTTCATGAAGAAACTGGCGTCTTCACCATTATCTTAAGATACCCATTCATTGTGCCATGAGTCATGTTTGTTTAGGACTTTCTCTTGCTTGCTTGGGTTGTGCGTAAATTCGGAGTATAACAAAGTTTATTACAATTTTGCATCACACTGTTATAGTTCTTTCATTTTAAAGCTTATAGATTTGGCTGTTTCAAATAGTTTCTAAAGGTTCCATCAAATGTGAATTCTTTCATTATATTTCTATCAATAGTGAATTTTTTCATTCCTCTCTTCCAAATTCTATTAGATAAACGGTGTTCTTTGTATATATTGATTATATTAGTTGGGTTTACACAATATATATGTTTATACAAATTTTGAATTATAAAATAAATAAAAAAATTATAAAAAAATTGTGCATACCAAACACCAGAAAACGTTCCAAGCTCATTTTCAAGGTCATTACCAAATACTGGAAAATGAAATAGTTTTCTAGAAAAATTTTTTTAGAAAATGACTCATTTTTCATAAAACATTAATGCTGAAACAAATAGAGTATTAGTAAAACAACAAACTCAACTCTAGAGTTGTAGTGGTCTCTAACTTGAACTATGACCGCTTTTGGAAAATTTAGTGTCACTGCTTGCCCACAAAAAAACCCAAGTGTTGACATGAGCTTTAATAATTAGCACATTACGACCGTGTGTTGATCCTAATTTTCATGAGTGTATTTGAGATTAAGTCCAAATCTCATAGGGAGTAGTCCTACCCCCCACACTCACACAGGTGAAATTTTTCAATGGTGCTCATGTAATTCTGACACTTAACTCGTACGAGTTACAAATTTTATTAAGAGTTTACTCGACCTCTCCTACATTACAAGATAAATACGCTTACACCATAAGGATGAAAAATCATAAAATTAATTACAAATAAATAATTAAAATATATAAATAGTACATTTCTTATGACCATCACATGGTTTGTTTTTCTCATTGAACCTAGTTCTTAGGATCTCTGGTCCTTGGGTTGAGTATTCTCATACATAGCTCATTAATCTGTGGACTTTAGTCCCATCCCTATCGATGTATTCTTGACCCTTTATTTTACCAAGGGCTTCTTGGTAAATGGATTTGTAAGAACATCACAAAATTTAATATAATCCACAGTTATGATGCCACTACTTACATAAGAACGCACAATGCTGTGTTTTTTTTCTTATAGGTCTGGATTTACCCTTGTAATAATGATTTTAACTCCATCAATTGTGGGCTATCACAATGTATTAATATGGGTGGAATTAGCTTTTCCCAAAGTGGAATCTCATAAAACAAATCTCTAAGCCAATATGCCTCTTCACTAGCTGAAACTTAGGGTCCGTTTGGTTGGGAAGATGGAAAAGTGGAAGGATAGAAAATGGGGAGAAGATGAGAAAATTGGAGGATAAAAAAAATTTTAGTTTATGTTTGGTAACAGTTTTTGTTTTCTGTTTTCAAAAACTTGTTTTTGGGAATATAAAGAAAAAACAATTTTCTTGTATTTTTGAAATCAAAAACATGTTTGGTAATTTGAAATTAATAAAATAGGTTTTTGAAGAAAAAATAGAAAATACTAAAATATGTTGTTATTAGGATTTGAACTCTAATGCTAACTCATTAAATGAGACAGATTCATCAAATTATATGCGTGTTTTCATTGACTTTTGAAAATTAGAAACTGAGAACAGGCTTTTGTATGTTTTCAATTTCCTTCACAAATTGAGTTTTGAAATCAATTTTTGTTTTCTATCTATTTTGGGTTGCCAAACATGTTTTTTAGTCTCAAAAATAGAAAATGTTTTTGGAAACAGAAAATAAGAATAAAAAACAGTTACCAAACATACCCTTAGTTTCCGTCATTTGTATTTAGTTGGAATGGTGTAAAAGTGGAGGGATGGAAAACTTTTTGTTTGATTGAGAAGAAAAAATTGAAGAAAACTTTTTGGGGAAATTACACTTTACTCACCTGTAGTTTACCTGAAAAACACTTTGCCTACTTGTGATTTAAAAATTAACACTTTACCCACTTAAAGTTAGTTCCGTTTGTCTTCCGTTACCCCACCTCTGTTAAAAATAGGGGTAAATTTGTATTTTTGTTACCCTTTTATGTTTTTCTTCTCTTAAAACATAAAAAACTAAAAAATTAAAGGAAAAGAAGATCTAAATACTATAATCTCTTTCTCACACATACATCAATTGATTCGTTTTTTAACGTTTCAATTTTGCATAATGTGACTTTATTATGCTTTTTGTTTGATCTTTAACTGAGGGTTCAAATGAATACCTACAAGGCATTTGTCACAAGTTTCAAATGAATAGTGGGTTTTCCCTTAACTACGCTCATCAAAAGCTTCTAATGCACCCGACAACTTGGTATTTCCAGTGCGAGTGACAAGCTGCTCTATGTGCTAGTTACTATTTCTTAACATATTTTCATTTTCCCACTTCCTTTTCTATTTGCCTTTCTAGTCTTTGCCCTTGTGAACACAACAGGGAGTCGCTACCTAGTTTTGGCAATGGTCTAAGAACCATATATATAACGTCCTCTCGAGGAAGAACCTTTTGATCTTACTACTAGAGATAAGTAACTTGACTCTAACAAGTTCACAATGCCTGAAATTGATAT
This sequence comes from Quercus glauca, assembly GCA_023736055.1. Lineage (NCBI taxonomy): Eukaryota > Viridiplantae > Streptophyta > Magnoliopsida > Fagales > Fagaceae > Quercus > Quercus glauca. The sequence goes on from CM043317.1 coordinate 20,926,199, forward strand.
AATCCTATACCACGGTGGTCCGCTTAAGAATGCGAATGCGAACAAGGTGTTAGGTTCTAAGGTCTTAGGATTTTATGTATTTAGAACTCTAATTTGTAATGTTGGCAAACCATGATCAAAACAATGTATTTAGTCTAGTTTAGGCTTGCTCAAAGTTGGTTAAATATTGTAAAGTTGGAATCGAGTGACTGCAGAAGCATTGGGGCTTCTCGGCCTGGCTCGATCAATCGAAGGTTAGACTCGATCGATCGAAAGTCGGCCCAGATGCGTTTTTCTGCAGAATTCCAACTCAGCCCAAACTCTTTTAACGTTTAGGGTTTTATGTTTTTGCCCTAGGTATATAAGGCAAACCCTAGCTACGTTTTTCTGAGTTGCACAAGTTGTATTGTTGCTCATACATTGCGGTTTTGTGTAAATCTCTTGTGAGATCTAGAGGAGCTTTCCTTTACACAAAGCTTAGGGTTTTCAAGATTGAGAACACTTCAACATCTTGATGATCAACTTGGTTGCTGCCATTGAAGCTTAAAGAATATCAAGTGTGGGTGCTTGTAGCTGATTGAAGGAATACAAAGAAAGAAGTAGTCCGTGGATTCGGAGCCTGCGCGTGGTCGTGTTAGGAAGTTTTACTGGTGGGTAGCATTAGGAAGTCAAGCGGGGAGCTTGTAAGTCCTTTTGTAAGAACTTCAATTCTTTCTTAGTGGATTCCGTTTTGCCTTGAGGATTGGTGAGTAAATTCCTCCCCAGGTTTTTTACCGGTTTGGTTTTCCTGGGTGATCATATCACTGTGTTATTTATTTTCCGCTGCTTTATATGTTTTACATGCATGATATGATTTTGTGATTGTTTTAACCTAGAATTGCTTAATTTGACTAAGTAACAACTTGGCTAATTAATCTAGGCTACGCAATCTGGTTATAGTTTAAAGGGCCTAAACCGTTCACAAGGGATTGCCATTTGAAGGGCCGAGTATAAAGTTCTATTATACCCAAATTAATCGTAGGTTGAAAACCCTTGATGAATTGAAGATGATAGTTATGGAAGAATTATGTGCGAATCCTACTGTACACAACATACAAATTACTTATCGTATGCCACATGAAGTCCTGAAGAACCGGATTAATTACAAGTATATGGCGATAAAAATAGACAAACATGTAAAGATCATGTTTGACAAGTTGGAGAGAATACCTGAAGTAAGTGGTATTGAGTTGTACATATAGTTGGAGCCGCGTGCAGATGATAAAGTCCAACAAATAGCCACAAGTTTATAGGTTACAGTTCTGGATGCTCAATATGAGTATTCTACACATGTAGAGGATGATGATGTTCATGCTGATGATGATGATGATGATGATGATGACTATGTTGATGAGACTACTGCCATTAACGGTGAAGATTTTGTTGATAGAGATGAGTTTGAAGATCGGATTGAACAAGGGGACTTTGAGAGGGACATTGATGATGATGAGACATTGGACGGTAGTGAACCTGATGCAGACAATGTTATTAGTGTCCAAAACATTATAGACACAATCCCTACCTATGCACCTCCTGCCTTGTCATTTTCTGCAAATACTTGGGAAAATATGGTTAATCCTTCACATATTGAGATACCATTTGTGTCTACTTGGAGAGAAAGGATGAATTTGTGCAAAGGGTCCTCATCGATCCGAGGCTCCATACTGCAAAAAGTGCTATTGTGAGATCATACATAGTGGCAAACATACATTATTTGGTGTGAGAGTCATCACAAATCAGGCATTACCACAACATACAATGATTTCACATGAAGATATAAAAAATATTTCACTGCATAAAAGATTTGAAATATTATAGCTGAACCACCTCTGATGCTCTAAATGAAATGATTTGATATTTGCATAATAATTAAGAAATGTCTCCTTAAAGTATAAAATGCAGTATTATAAAAAATGTGTGACATCAATGGCAAGAAGAGAAACTACAAACTTTGGCCGGTTCTGTTGAAGGAGGTTTTGGAAATATCCTATTCCTAGGATATGAATGAGTTTGGTAATTAAATGGGGATAGCCATTTGAATAAGCACAAAGCACACCATACATACAAACTTCTAAATCGCGAACATTGACATTTAATCTAAAATATGATTCCAAAATCCTACTTCTGAATTTTTGAAACAATGCAATGTATGACCTAAAAAGAGTCCAAATTTCAAACTAGATTAAATGTCAATTCAACTACAAAAATTAAAATTTACATTCAATAAACGTAGAATTAGAAATTTATAAAATAAAAGCTATGATAAAAAAAAAAAAAAAAATTCAAACTAGATTAAATATCAATGTAATCCAGATATTAACACTTTTTACACTATCGAAATTCACACTAATTTCATAACAACAATTCGAATGCTCAATTTGTTAAAAAAAATCATTTTTTTTTTATTTACTCATTTTCCAAACAACCAAACAGAATAATATACATTCTTCACTGAAATGACAAATGATCATTTCCTACCTAAAACCTCAATTTTTTTTCTCGAAAACCAAACATGAATCACCAGAACCCAAAAAGATCCGAAATTGAAAAACGAAAAACCCTAGGTAACATCATGAAATTCCAAAATCTAAAATTGGAGAGAGAGAGAGAGAGAGAGAGGAATCAAAGAAGCAAAAACGACAACGTATTGAGTAGAGAGAGAGAGTACCTTTGGCACGGTGGGCTACGATTTTGTTAACAATGGGCTACGATTGCTTGAGAGTCAGTGAGTGAGTGAGTTTAAGAGGGCAGAGCGAAGTTTGAGTGAGTGTTTGACTGAGAGTGTTTCATTGTTTGAACTTTGAGAGTGTTTGAGTGAGCCATTTGAAAGTGTTGTGTTTTGGGTATATGGTGCGTAGATTTCAAGTCTTATAAACTCGATTTCTATGTGGCTAAATTTGCTCCATGAGGAAAATTTGTCCACGCAAGGGTATCGCAAAAACACTGAAATCGAGCTTTAGAAGCTCGAGTTCTAATCTAATCTTGAGTTTTAAAAACTTGAGATGCTAGTTTCCAACATTCTTTTTGATCCTGACAACTAACGAAAATGTTAGATATTTAATGCTAAATGGAAAAAAAAAAAAATCCAGGTTAGCGACTAGTAATAATATAAAAGCAAAACATTTGAATTTTTGTTAACCACTCCTTTTTTCGCTACTTGGCTTCATAAATTTATGCCACCAATATATTTAAAAACACCAAACAATTGTGTCTTTTCATTTTGCTCGTTAAGTTTTAGTATCTACTCATCGTTTCACATAAGATGTATATATTAAAATAAAAAACTGTTATTGAGAAGAAAAACATTAGTAAGGCGTAGGGAAGAGAATGAGAAATCTGAGAAGAAAAGCATCTGTAAGACATTTAAAGAAATCGTTTAGTATTATTGTTGCTATCGTTGGTGTGGCTTGATTCCTAGACCTTTTCACTAATTAACCAAAAACAATGACTTACAAAAAAATCAATTGCCCAAACTGTTGGGAATTTAGATGAGTAATATAATGAGATAACAAAATGATCCAGTAGACAAACATAAAATTTGATAAACTTGGAGGCATAATTGAATGTCCTTAGACAATATTTTCCCCCACCCAAGAGTTGCTAAAAGGTTACTACAAATTTGTCCCTAGGATACAACCATGTTTATTGGGTTATACAAATAGCAATTTTGGAGAAGATCCAAAAGTTTCTTGTGTTTCTAAGAAAGATGAAAGAGAAGAAGTTACCAAATGAATATGAATCACTATATTTATACCAAAAAGAATTATGACCCTTCAATAGATACTTTTTCATTCAATATGCACATTTTCAATTAATACACACGTTTTCATTCAATAGGGATCTTTTCGGTCAATAGACACATTTTCATTCAAGATACGCATTTTCAGACAAAAGACACATTTTCTGTCAAAATGCACATTTTCATTCAAGAGGCATATTTTCGATCAATATGGTCATTTTTGTTCAATAGGTACCTTTAATATATATCCAATTTGAAGGGTTATGACCTTTCAATAAACACATTTTGGTATATTCAATATGAAGGGTCATGGCATTTCAATGAGCACCTTTTGGTATATCTAATTTGAAAGGTTATGACCTTTCAAGAGGCACCTTTTGGTATATATATTACAAGCTATCTTTTATAAACCTATATATACAACACAAACTAAATTAGAGATGCAACATTTTGTCTCTTATTCATTCCCACAAAAAACTAATAAATAAAACAACATTGCTTTCTTTTGCCTAACTAATAAAACTTTGTGCTATTTTTCAATATCTTTTTTTTTTTTTTTTAATTTCATGCATTTTTGCTTACTAATCCAACTCAAAAATAATGGTTTCTTTTTTTTTTTTCCTGAAACTCATCTGGTAGCTATTCCCATGCATCGCACAAGTTAGCGACTAGTATTTATATATAACCAAAGTCTTTGACTTTTTGTTGACCTTTTGAAATTTTGATACATCAGTTTTGCAAGCCTCACAAATTTATACATCTTTATAATTTATTTTATTTTTTAATTTTTGTAACCAGAGCAATATTAGAGAGACTTAAGTTAGAATTTGGATTTTAAAAAAAAAAAAAATTAGAGTTGGAAGCTGACTGCAACACTAAACCTTACACAACCCTATTTCCCCTGCAAATCTGATTTCTCACTGCCAAATTTATGAAACGGCTAGAAACCCATGATTGACCCAGTTCTATGGCGATTACTAAGGCTACCTGCTTCTCTGCTTTTACGTCCATCTTTTCTTTGATTAAATTCAATATTATAAATAGTAAAACTTCTCCTAAACATTATAAACTCACACACAGACAACAACTTTGGCATTCCTTTGTTGTCGTTCATAAATGAGTCTTTGGTTTATTTTAGGTGAGAGTCTTGCAGTAAGTTTGCTCGAGTAATTTTGGTGGCTCTATTTCTTTCTCTTCCCCACTCTAAATGCATCCTACTGTATAACTGTATTGCATATTTGCAACTTTATAAGAAAAGAAAAAAGACTATACTGAAACTTTTGTTGTGTTTAAATTTCTATCTCCAATTTCATAATTTATGTTTGTATCTTACTAAAAAATAAATATACAAATTTTTGAGAATTATAAATAGTTAGGACATATGTGAATCATGCTAGGAACATATGTCAATGTAAAATTGGCTAATCATTTGACAAAACGCACTTTACTTATAATTAGGTAGATTTAAGATGTGTTTAATACTTCAAGGAACAAGGTTTCATGTCCAAGTGTTAAAGCCATGCAAATTTGTCCAAGAATCAAGTGAAAAAGTGCTGGATTTTAAAACTCGACAGCTAACTCGACAGATAGAATCTATCGAAGTTTAAAAGGCTGTGTAAGCTCGATGCTCTACAGCTGCTCAATAGATAAGCTATTTATCGACATTTACGAAAATTAGATTTTCAGTTCTGATTTCACTCCAATCGTGTATATTTGTTTAGGCTTTTTTTTCTCACAACCCTAAACATATATGAGAATTATTTTAAGGGCCGTCACAGCTGATGCAAGTGAGTGCAACTTGATGCAAAGGTTTTTCACAAGCATATTGTGACCAGAGACAATTTGCCATAGTTTATCTTTTTCTTGAAGAAGCTGCTACGTTTGTATGCCATAGAGTTTTGTAACCAATGAGCTTCATGATCTTCATCATGTGATGAACTGAAAAATTTTGCAGCCAACATCCTTCTTAAGTTGATGGTTAGTCATGTACTTAGATTCGTGCATCGATTGGTTAGTCACATACTAGGAGCCATGCATTAAAAGGAGAGATTGTCACTATAGAACAAGTCCAATTGGGTATTGGGGTAGGGGTTCAACTGTAGGTTGGTATAAGATACGAGGATTCCTTTACTTGTAACCACTTGTTGTGATAATAGTGGATTCTCGAGAGTGGTGACCTTAAAATCATCCGGTAGGGTTTTTGCCTTGAAGGTTTCCCATTCGTAAACAAATCATCGTGTTAACTTTATTTCCGCTCCATATTAACTTAGTTGATAATTTGTTTGTGCTGCCACGCATATTGCATGTTAATTGAATTAATTAATTAACTCGGCTAAATTAATTAATTACTTCATCACAATGAGTCAATATATTTTTGGCCTATCATAAATAAATAATAATTGTTGACATTATTTAATGGTACCCTAATTTTAGGTCAATTAATATAGGTATTGATTTCTTTTGAATGGTATGTACTCAGCCGATTTTAGAACCAAGCTTTGCCCTTGAAATTGGGTTGTTTATCTAATTCAAATTTGACAAAATCATATTATCATATTATATATAATAAAAGTTGGACTTAGATGCCGTGGTTGCGCTATGTGGCTTCACCAAATTGCAAAAATTTTATTAAATTTTTAGATTTTTAAATAACTAAAAAGGAATAGTATTCTACCAGGACTCTAATTCATTTTTATCATTAAATAAAATTAGATTAACATTATTTTTTTATTTGTTAGGATATATTTCTTAAATTAGGGGATAATATTTAACATACAAAAATTTAATTTAGATAATATTTATCATCTAAATTTTCAAAATTTTAATATTATTAAATTAATATTATTTTATCATAATATCAAGCTACAAAACTTGATTATTAAGGTATAAGCACAATCTAAATTCTTCAAGAGGTGATTAATATAAATCTATCCCAAGAAACAGTATATATCTCCAATAATTTGATAATCTCTATGTATTCTAAAAAACAGTATATATCTCCATTAATTTGATCATTTTTACGTTGATTACATTTAATATATATATATATATATATATCAAAATTCCTTATAGCTATCAATTACGTTCTCTTTCTCTCTTTTTTTTTATTAATTTTTTATATGTTACGTTATGTTGAATCAACTTTTTTTTTTTTTTTTCATTTTATTCATATGACCTTTTTTTTAATTCCAATTTTTATGGGATAAAAACAAACACATTGATTAGATATCTTTAATTTCAATAAGATTTAAATGAATTATATTTCAAATGGAACTCTACCAATATATATAAACCTATATATCATTTTTGGAGTGAAGTTTATTTCAATATGTGAATGTCTAAATCCAATGACAATGCATGTATGCATTCTTTCTTCTTTTCTTATTATTATCATTTTGTTTATTTTCTTTAGTGTTATTATTGTTTTTTTGTCTTCATGTGATTTTAATTAATGAATTCAAAACATTCGAAAACATTGTCAAGTTTCTAAAGGCTCCTTCTTTGTTTTTGTATTTTGTTTTTATTAAATTGATTAAATTTTGTGTATTGGTTGCCTTTTGTTTAAACTAATTTTCTTAGCTTTGATCTAATTTATATGCTTAGGGTTAGGGTCTTAGAATTAATGATTAAATATGATTATAATTAATAGATTAATTTTAACAATTTTCTTATTTGGTTTTTATGTTACATCAAATTATCAAGATGTTCTACACGTGTATTCTTGAATTATCAACTTTAATTTTAATTTATAATATTATCAAGATTATATTAATTTTAGATTTATCAATTGTTTCATACGTTTTTTTTAAATAATTATCAATTTAAAATTCAATTTGGAATTATCAATTTAATTTAGTTTTAGGAAGAAATCATACCCCTTATTTTAGTGAGATAATTATTTACCCTTGATAATTTTTTCTTTTATCTTTATTGAATCTATTAAAATATTTAATTATTCATACATTTATTTTATAAGTTTTTTCATCAAATCGTACAACGCACGAGCCTATAACTAGTATCATATTATATATAATAAAAGTTGGGCTTAGACGCCGTAGTTGCGCCATGTGGCTTCACCAAATTGCAAAAATTTTAATAAATTTTTAGATTTTAAGAATAGATATATATATATATATATACATATTTTTTAGATAAATATGACAAATCAAGTAATGAAAGAATGTAGTATTTGATTTACAACTATAACAGTTGTGTCTATCTAAAATGTTATCAGCAAACCCTAAAATCAAAAAATAGATATATATTTTTTTTGTCCTTATCTTTTTGTAATCTAATTTCTAAGTTGATAAAAATTTTAATTTGATTACAATTCAAATTCTTCATATAATCATTTTATTATTAATTTATCTATAATTTCAAAAACAAAAATTTAGAATATACGTAGAGTAGTTAAACTAAAGTAGTTAAGGTGAAAGAATTGATGAAATTTTTGTTTCCTACGTTTCTTTAAAAAACGTTAAAAAAGAAAAAAAGAAAAAAAAGAAGAAGATAGAATTTGCTTTTTTTTTTTAAGTTTTTTTTTTTTTTTTGGTGGATAAACTTGCATTTTATGTCATCTTTTTCCTAATAATAAAGTAAAAAAAAAAAAAAGTATTTGAGTTTTACCTAAACTACTTCTTTTTGTTCACATCTTCTTCACAACCTAAAATTCCCACTATATTTACACACAGTTTTTTTGGTGTTTCATTATTTATACTATGTACTTTTTCTCCTCTCTGTCCTACCTACAACCTTATAGGTAATTTTTTTTTTCTTTTATCAAATTGAATAGATTTTGTGTATTTGTTACTGTGGGTACCTAGGATGTACGGATCTTCGGGCCATGGGCCTTTTACACCGCATCCTCGGCATGTCCTTCAACGTCCTAAGCCGTCCTCGGACGGCTTTGCAACGTCCTAGGCATGCATGGCAACGTCCTAGGCATACTTGGTAACGTCCTCGGACGGTGTCCTAGGAGTCCCACATCGAAGGAAAACCCCCCCACTTTCTACCTTATAAGCGTTGAAGCGAAGGGAGTAGTGTACCACTAGTTTAGTTATTCGAATAACTATAAACTAGTGGTACACTACTCCCTTCGCTTCAACGCTTATAAGGTAGAAAGTGGGGGGGTTTTCCTTCGATGTGAGGCTCCTAGGACACCGTCCGAGGACGTTGCCAAGCATGCCTAGGACGTTGCCATGCATGCCTAGGACGTTGCAAAGCTGTCCGAGGATGGCCTAGGACGTTGAAGGACATGCCGAGGATGCGGTGTAAAAGGCCCATGGCCCAAAGATCCGTACATCCTAGGTACCCACAGTTACCTTTTTATTATATATAATATGATTTTTATCAACAAATTTTATAGATAGGCTGAAATTCTATGTTTGATCACACATTTTATTGTTTTTTTAGAAGTCAATATAGCAAGCAATATTTTTGTATTTTTTAACTTCTTATTACATGATTATTTGTTGTTGACATCAATATTTTATTATGGAGTTAATTTGTTATGGCTTTTGTTTGGTGCTTTGTTCCATGTAATCTATATTTTTTAATTAAAAGCAAAATTTGCTGTTAAACATGAAATTGGATACGAAAGAATCCATCATAAAGTAAGTGTATCTCTTAAAAAAAATTCTAGATTTTTAGATTTTAAATATATATATATATATATATATAATTGTTCTTCTCCTATAATTTCTAAGTCGATAAAATCATAATTTGATTACATTCCAATTTCTATCTTAATTTGATTACAATCCATTGATTGGTGATAAGAATTAGCATTAGGAAGAAACACATTAAAGTTCTATTCCATATACAACCTTATCTTGCAAACATGCACCTTCCTGGAAAATTAATATTACAATAGAATTAAATTTGTTAGCTTAAGTGCTTCACTGTTTCTACTTTATACAAAAAAATAATAATAATAATAAATATTCATACAAATCATGTTGTTAATTAACGTTATTAGCCTTTTTTTTTTTTGTTATTGTTAAGAATATAAAGAGAGAGAGAATGACTGAATAGTCAGTATAATAATGTGTATAAAACAATGTACAAAAGAGAGCCTTATATAGGCTAGGTATGTGTGCAGTACAAGTAAGGCTAGGTATGTGTGCAGTACAAGCAATATAAGTGTAGTACAAGTAATATACTGGGCTAAGCCCATTGGGCTAATATAGCCTAATCTATACACTAACATCCCCCCTCAAACTCGAGGTGGCAAGGAAGAAGCCAACTGGAGTTTGGATATAAGATCTCGAAGACGACCAGGCGGGTGAGACTTGGTGAAGATATCAGCAGGCTGGTCAGCAGATGAGATGGAGAACAACTTGAGATTGCCTTTCTTGAGATGCTGGCGAGTGATGTGGCAATCGATCTCAATGTGTTTGGTACGTTCGTGGAAGACATCATTATGAGCAATGTAGATAGCACTACGATTGTCACAATAAAGAGGAGTAGCAGTGGGCTGTGGAGCATCCATGTCAGCCAAGAGCCAGCGAAGCCAAACAAGCTCGCAGGTGGTGTCGGCAAGGGCACGATACTCAGCCTCAGTACTGGAACGGGAAACAACATCCTGCTTTTTGCTACGCCATGAGACAAGAGAAGTACCCAACAGGAAACAGAAACCTGTGATAGAGCATCGATCAGTCGGATCACCTGCCCAGTCTGCATCTGAATAAGCATGGAGCTCAAGAGAAGACCGAGAGGAGTAGTGTAGACCATGATAAAGTGTACCCTTGACATACCGAAGAATCCGAAGAACAGCAGCATAGTGGACAGAACGAGGGGCATCCATGAACTTACTAACCATACCCACAGCATGTGAAATATCTGGACGAGTAACAGTGAGATAGATCAGACTACCAACCAACTGACGATAGCGAGTAGCATCAGAGATAGGTTCACCATCCAAGGGTGTGAGCTTTGCATTGTATTCCAAAGGAGTGGAAACAGTCTTGTTGTCAGTGATACCTGCTTTGGAGAGGAGATCAGAAGCATATTTAGCTTGGGAAAGATAGTATCCATCAGAGGATGAGGTAACCTCAAGCCCAAGAAAATAGCTGAGAGTGCCCAAATCTTTCATCTCAAAATGCTGACTAAGGAAGTGCTGAAGAGAGCGGATACCTGCAGAATCATCTCCAGTAATAATCATATCATCAACATAGAGAAGAATAAGAGTGATACCAGCAGAAGATCTTCGGACGAAGAGAGCAGTGTCATGAGGACTCGAAGTGAAACCCTGCTGAGCAACAACTGAGCTGAACTTTTCAAACCAAGCTCGAGGAGCCTGCTTAAGGCCATAAAGAGCACGGCGAAGGCGACAAACTTGACTGCCTGAGTGTGGATAGCCAGGGGGTGGTTGCATGTACACTTCTTCTTGAAGATCTCCATTTAGGAAAGCATTCTTCACATCCATTTGATAAAGAGGCCAACGGCGAACAGCAGCCACAGCAATGAGACATCTGACAGATGTAAGGCGAGCAACAGGAGCAAATGTTTCCTCATAATCAATGCCATATTCTTGGGTAAAGCCCTTGGCAACTAGGCGAGCCTTGTATCGTTCAACAGATCCATCAACCTTGGTCTTGATCTTGTAAACCCACCTACAACCTACTACAGACTGACCAGGAGGCAAGTCAACCATATCCCAAGTGTGATTTTTATGAAGGGCATCTAGTTCATCATTCATAGCTTGCTGCCAAAGAGGGTCAGTATGGGCCTCACGATAGGTATGAGGTTCATAGAGGGTGGCAAGAGCAAAAGAGCAGTGATAATCAGAGAGATAAGGGGGAGGAATGCTTACCCGAGTGGAACGACGAAGTTCAGGACCATCAGGAGACTCAGGAGAGGGTGGTGCCACAGGATCCAAGACAGGCGGGTCATATGCCGGGGACAGAACCGGAGATGAGTCGTCTGGAGAGGCAGCCGATGTTGAAGAATCCTCCACAAGTTCAGGATAGAGAGGGAGGAAAAGATCAGTAAAAATAGGAGACTCAGAGGAAGAGGATGTAGAAAACTGCTGAAGACTCGTGAAAGGACGATGTTCCCAAAACTCAACATGTCGGGAGACACGAAGACGATGAGAGATGGGATCATAGCAGCGAAACCCCTTTTGAGATACACCATAACCAAGGAAACAACAGAGACGAGCACGAGGTTGGAGCTTTGTTCGTTCATGAGGAGGAAGAGAAACAAAGCAAGCACAACCAAAAACCCGAAGAGAAGAGTAGTCGGGGGTTTGACCATAGAGAAGCTCAAATGGTGATTTGTTATGTGTAGTTGGTGAAGGGATACGATTAATGGTGTATACAGCAGTGAGTGCAGCCTCACCCCAAAAGCGCTCAGGAAGAGAGGCAGAGATGAGAAGGGTGCGGACAACATCAAGAATGTGACGATGTTTTCGTTCTGCACGACCATTTTGTTGAGAGGTATAAGGACAAGACCGCTGAGTAAGTGTACCATGATTGTCTAAAAAGGATAGGAAAGATTTATCATTATATTCTTGAGCATTATCTGATCGAAAAATTTTGACAGTGCGATTGAATTGTGTTTCAATCATTTTATGAAATGTTTGGTAGATAGACACAAGTTCAGACCTATGGTGAAGCAGATAAATCCAAGTATATCGAGAAAAATCATCCACAAATATGACAAAATATCTAGATCCCCCCTCAGTAGGAACAGGTGCAGGACCCCAAATATCAGAATGTATAAGATCAAAAGGTGCAGAAGAAAATGAGTCACTTTTATTAAAGGGTAATTTTGTTTGTTTGCCAAAATGACAGGAAGTACAATCAAATTTTTGAAACTGAACTGAACCTAAATGACCTTGAGAAGCTAACAACTGAAGACGAGATAAGGATGGATGACCAAGGCGAGCATGCCATAGATCAGGTGAGGAGGTGGCAGTGGTAGCAGCTGCAGAAATAACTTGTGAAGGAATCTTCAAATCTTTCACCTCAAACATGCGACCAACCTTACGGCCTGTCCCAAGCACTTGACCCGTCCGGGGATCCTGCACATCCACACCATGATTAGTAAATAGAAGATCTACGCCTAATTCACAAAGTTGACCAACAGAAAGCAAATTGAGGGATAACTTTGGAATATGAAAAGTGTCACTAAGGGATAAACAAGGAGAAGAGATTGTTCCTTTATGACTAACAGGCATAGGAGTGCCATCAGCAGTGTAAATGGTGACAGGATGTTCTAAGGGTGCCTTATCAGAAAATTGGGATTCATCAGGAGTCATATGGTTACAACAAGCAGTATCAAAAAACCAAGATTGTTTACCTGAGGTGGCAGAAAGGGCAGTGGAAGTACGGGATAAAACCTGTTGAACAACTGCCTCGATATCAGCCGTAGTAAGTGAGGAAGCCAAAGATGGACCTGTAGGAACCGATGGATCAGAAGGACATACAGCAGCTGCCCGAGGAAGAGAAGCTTTATTCTGCTCTTGCATAAATTTCTGCAGCTTGCGACAAACTGAGATGTCATGACCTTTAGCACGGCAAAACTCACAGCGAATACCTTTAGAAGACTGAGAGGTGGAACGCCCAGAGTTTATTCGTGGAGGAGCAGTGAATGCAGCAATGGGAGGCTGTGGAGATGGTGTAGCCAATACATGATCAGATGATGACATGTGATGAGCAGGTCGACGGTTTTCCTCAGAGATGAGCTCCTTTACTGCAGCATCAAGAGAAGGAGTAGGAGACCGGCTAAGCAAAGAAGCCCTAGTAGGCTCAAAATCCTCACGCAAACCCATCATGAAGTGCATAAATTTACGGCGATCCCGATATTTGACAAAGAGCTCAATGTCCTTAGAACACACTAGTGGAGGATCTGCAGCAGAGAGTTGTTCCCACATAGTAGAAGTCTGAGAATAAAAATCAGAAATGGACTGACCTGTCTCTTGGCGCATTTGATAAAGTTTTGATTCAATGTGGAACTCCAAGCTTGAATCATTAGTACAATTATAGCGATCGGCCAAAAACTTCCAAGCAGCCTCAGCAGTCTCAAGACGAGGAAGAAGATTATGAATGGAGGGAATAGAGGTATTAATAAACCAAGATAAGATCTTACTCTGAATACTCTCCCATTCCTCTAGGCGATCTTCATAATCATCTGTTGCAACAGTAGTCGTGGAAGACTTTTCAGCAGCTGTCGACTTAGGGTTTGGCACTGGCTTAGGAATTGAACCAGTCACATATCTCCACAGTTTACGACCCTTGAGAAAAACAGTCATATTCTGAGACCATGCATGATAGCTAGTAGGACCATCCAACATAATGGTGATAGGACGTATGATGTCGCGTTCATTTTGTTGAGCCATAATGAAGAAAATGACCAAAAAATGAGATTTAGAGACCTCAAATGCAGAAACGGAGCTCAAAATCGGAATCTACGCGAAAAACTGAGCAAGACAGGTCCTGTTGAAAAATTTTGACTTTGGTCAAAGTCAACGGTCAAAGTCAACGGTCTGGTCAACGGTCAACTGCTGATGCTGACGTGGAATGCTGACGTGGATGCTGACGTCACCCTAGGGCTGACGTGGCAGTCCGTGAAACACAGCAAGGCGCGTGAGGCGCGTGGAAGGCGCGTGAGGCGCGTGGACGGCGCGTGACCGGCGCGTGAGGCGCGTGGAAGAGATAGACGGCGCGTGGAGGCGCGTGGAGGCGCGTGGTGGCGCGTGCTCGTGAGGCAGAAACTTCTGACGGCGCGTGGGAGCGCGTGGAAGGTTGTTTCTGGAAAATTTTTGTTGGGTTTTGCTCGGGACTGTCAAATCTGTCAATGTGTACCTTTACTTTGGCGGTTTGATCAACAAACTGACGAAATCCGAGTGTTTTAGTGTTGTGGGCGTGACGGCGGTGACTCGCTTCTGACAGTGACTACTGGATGAAGGCGAGGGCAGCGGAAGAACGCCGGAGATATCCACAGGAACCAAAAAATCAGAGGGAAGGCTCTGATACCATGTTAAGAATATAAAGAGAGAGAGAATGACTGAATAGTCAGTATAATAATGTGTATAAAACAATGTACAAAAGAGAGCCTTATATAGGCTAGGTATGTGTGCAGTACAAGTAAGGCTAGGTATGTGTGCAGTACAAGCAATATAAGTGTAGTACAAGTAATATACTGGGCTAAGCCCATTGGGCTAATATAGCCTAATCTATACACTAACAGTTATCAAAAAATTTGATATTTATCTAAATAAATTAAATTAAAAAATATTTGAAAAAAAAGAAGAGTAGATACCGTTAATTACAGTTTTTTTTTTTTTTGGTTTCTATTATATCGTAAAAATCATGTTGTTTGATATTTATCCAACTTGATTTTTATGGTATTGGATTTTAATTTTAATTTCTTTTTTTTTTTTTTTTTTGCTTATACCAACTTCTTCACAACTTAAAATTATCATTTTAGAAACAACTTCTTATCAACTTTTTTTTTTTTTTTGGTTGAAGTTTAATTTTGTTTGTTGGATAAATATAGGAATGATTATAGATAATTGTTTTATTATACCATGACTCTCATCTTTAGAGTTCGAGGACACTGCAAATAATAAGGTCAGATTCATGATTTTTTCATTAATATTTTGAACGTCCAAATATCTATCATTTTTTAGGGTTATTTGTTATTTGTTTAATTTTGTTTGTTTGTTTATATTATTCCTGTTCTTTTTTCTTTTTCTTTTTTGGAGTTTCCTTGAGGTTTCGAAGCACTCGATCAAACAATACTCTTGGTATTGAGATTTTCCCAAATTTTTTTTTTAAAGTTTATATTTACACATTTTGTTTTGATAGGGTGAAATTCGGTGCCTCCTACCTCATTTTTGAAGACAAAAATTCAATTATTATGTAAGTGTATCTACTTTTATTTTTTAATGTTTAGTAATTTGGGTTGCATTTTTTTTCCTACGTTGTTGTTGTTGTTGTTGTTGTTTTTTTTTTTTTTTTTTTTTTTTTTTGGGTGGATGAAAGCATACTTATTGTTAGAGTCCCACTTGATATAAAATTTAAATCCTATTAAAAATATAATTGTTAAAAAACGTGTTATATTGCCATACTAAAAAAAAATAGAATTAAAAAAAGAAACGTCATATGAATAGAATCAAAGAAAAAAAAAACGTGATTGATGGTTGAGGCAATAAGGATATAAGATAGATTTTTTTGTTTAAGGATATATATTTTTAGAGTCCCATTTGTTATAAAATTTAAATCTTATTGAACATAGAATTATTAATCAACATGTTATATTACCATACTAAAAAAAAAAAGAATTAATAATAAAAAAAATTTAAAAAAAAAGCTCTATGAAGGGGAAAAAAAAAGGTGATTGATGGTTGTAAGGAAATAGGATATGGTTTTTTTTTTTTTTAAAATTAAAACCTAATTATCAAACGTAGAAAGTTTAAAATAAATTTAAAAAAATCCACAAAGAACAACACAACTTTATCCTAAGAAGTGATAAAACAATAGATGAAAAGTTGATAAGAACAAATAATATGTTTTATTTATCTAAAAAAATCATTATAATTAAATATAACAAATAATATGTTATATTTATCACCCTTCCTACCTATTTACGATATTATACATCTTAAATTACCAAATATCAAGCTTTTCAATTGGAAGGATCAAAATCTTCTCTAATAGTTTTTTTTTTTTTTTTTTTCCTCTTACAATGGGCCTCTGAATATTTATTTTTCCATGATTTATATTTCATTGAGTCCAAACATATTTCTTATTTTGTTATTATAACCATTTGATTGAATGAAATTAACACTAAAACAAATGATTTAAATATCAAAATAAGAAATAAAAATTAAATTTCTTTTAAGTGTACAAGTACAATTTATTTTTTAATCTTAAATTTTGAATTTAATTCTTTTTTCATTTTATTTGCTATTAAATTTAATTATATTATCAAAATATTTTTTACTAAGCCGTGCATCGCACGGGCTTAATACTAGTATATAATAAAAGTTAGGCTTAGACGACGTGGTTAAGCCACGTGGCTTCACTAAATTGCAGAAATTTTATTAAATTTTTAGATTTTTAAAGAACTAAAAAGGAATAGTATACTACCAAGGGACTCTAATTCATTCTTATCTTTAATTCATTGTTATCATAAAGTTAGTGTATCTCTAAAAAAAATTGAAATAAAAAACTACAGATTAATATTAAACTAATTAGGACTCTAATTCATTCACAACTAACGCAACTAAAAAAAAATACACGCAACTAACGCAAGAACATAGACTCACAAAATTCAAACACAAGAACAAAACCAAAGCATAAAAACGTAATCCTAAAACATAACAAAAACCTTTGAACACAACAACACAAAATAAAACCCAAATTAAATCACACCCATACTATCAAAAAATACTATTTGAAAGGTGGTGCCGTTGCAGAGACTTGCTCTTAAAAAGGTTAGCTTCTATTTTTGCATTTTTTTTTTTTTAAATGTTATGTCTCTCTGTATATGTGTGTTTGCGTGTTTAATTGTTGATATAATTAAGTTTGTATTATTTTTTTTTCTTCATATTGCTTGGTTTCTGAAAAATTAAGAAAGGGGTACAAGTTTCTGAAATTTGAACTTTGATTTAATTTTTTCACCCTCTAATTCAAAAAAAATTCATCTTTATTTGTTTTTAGCTATTAAATTTTTTCATACTTAAGCTTTGGTTCAATTTTTTTTAGGTTCTTGCAAGGAGAGCCAAGAATCAATATACCTGGAAAGGGTTTGGTACAATCCCTATAGCCTTAAAGGAACTCAAGGTTAAGGCCTACAAAATTTTACATCATGCCCACAATCAATCAAATGGGGTAAATCAGAACCCAACAGGTAACAATTTGGGTTTTGAAAAATTGTTTTGGGTATTTTAATTGTAAATGTTATTCGTGTTTTGGGCAGGTTTCAGATGATGATGAAAGGCTTTCCAATCCCAATACTAGAAGTCAAAATGACAAGTTGAAGCTTGCCAATGCTGTCAAATACTCAAATGCTTGCTAAAAGGTATTAATTTCTTTTTGGAACCCTTTTTTAAAGAACTAAAAAAAGAATAGTATACCACCAAAGACTCTAATTCATTTATATCATTAAGTAGTTTATCTCTTTAAAAAAATAGAGAAATAAAAAACTGCTTCACGTCTGCTTCATGTAAGATTGTAGGTAAATTAATTTTAGATTAATCAAGATTCTAATTCATTCTTATCTCTAATTCATTGTTATCATAAAGTAAGTGTATCTCTAAAAAAATGAAATAAAAAACTGCAGCCTAATATTAGATTAATTAAGACTCTAATTTATTGTTATCATAAAGTAAGCGTATCTTAAAAAAAAAACATACTGCATCCCATAAGTTTTTTTTTTTTTTTTTTTTTTTTTTTTTTTTTGTTATTAACTTTAACGTAAACAAAACAAAAAAATTTTAAAAAAATTAATAACAATCTAGCTAATAATGTTAACTATTTTTTTGGGTTAAAGTATTTAAAAAAAAAAAAAAAAAACCAATATGTAATTAATCTAAACTTCTTGATTAGGTAACTTCAAGGAATTTAGAGTATTTGATTTTTACTTGGACTCATTTTCTGGATGGAGTATGTATATATATATATATACATCGTTCGTTGGTGTAGTTTTTCATTCTCCAACTTATTGTACAGTTTTTTTATTTGGGCTTCCATTTTTCTACCTACAATCATGTAGTTATGTATTTTTTACTCTAATTTTTTATTATAATCAATTAAATACTGTGGATAAGAAAGCCCAACGCCACGTATTGGGCCTGGGGCCCAATTTAAGTATCACCGTTTGTCCGAAGAGGTAAAAAGGATCAGCGCTGAGTCCGTTTGATAAAAATGCACTCGAGAAGGGATGAATGTGCGTCCGAAGACGACCTGGTTGGTCCGAAGAGGTTCCACTCATTGGATCGCTGGGGAACTTGATCAAGTAAATATACTGAAGACCCCAGTAATCCTCCTAGCACATTCCACGGTAAGGAATGAGCTCTGAGCACGCCTAGGGGTGAGAAGATCATAAAATATCTTAAAGAAAAAGTTGCTACCACCGCATTTAATAAACTGCAGCAACTTTCCTGGCCGCATTTATGTGGAGAAGACACCTGAACAGTGTAACCTCAACCACTACCACTCACGGCAGACTAAAGCAAACTTCTGATGTGACTAGTACTCAAGTGGATGCTTAGATGAAGAACAAGTGTACGGTGAAAATGAGGAGGAAGGTGTATATATAAAGGGAATAGGTCTCACAGAAATGGGGGAGAAAAAATTGTATTCACTTAAGTCTGTAAAACTTAAACCTCTTCGGATTCGAGAGGATTCATACTGAATGACATTCTGAACATCATATTTTCCTTATTTGTCTATCTGAATCGTTACTAAATCCATTTCCAGCCCAGCTGTTTAACCCATTCTCTACAAATTCATTGTTCGGGTTTCATTGGGCTGAGTCTACAAAGTCTATACTTGGCCCATCAAAAATTGACCTACAAATACGTTTTATGTATTTGTTGCCTTTTGTTTAAGCTAATTTCCTTAGGGGATAATTTCCTTATGTTTGATCTAATTCATATGTTAATGGTTTGATCCAATTTAATTATTTTGTTGTCCAATATATATGTAAGTTGTCGTAGTAAATTCCAATCATAGACTATCAAATTTACATACAATTTTGCAATCTATATGGTACTTTGTTTTTTTAACTTTGTTTAATTTTCTTCTTGATTTTTTTTTTCATGTTTGTCAAAAAAGATTTCAAGCATCCTAAGAAAGGTTTGTAATCTAGATGTAGAACGTTGCATTTTTTTTAAAATTAGAACAAAGGTTTTATTCCTCGAATAGTTTTAGCTTTAAAAAGTGACCAATTTTATGTTATTTTGTCTACAGATTTTAATCATGAATATTGTTGTTAACAATACTGCAAATCACTTATTTTGTAGATTCATTAGATATAAAATTCATATGTGAATAGTTTGATACATGTAACTACAAATGATATTGTAGCACAATTGGTATGTTAGAAGATAATTTTGTATTAAGATGCTATCATTTTATATTTGATGGTTGTTATATCAATGCAATTTATTCCTTTTGTTATAATATTTACTTATTTAGTTATAATAATTATATATATATATATATATATATATTACAACTTTTAACATAAAACCGTGCAACACACGGGCCTTCAACTAGTTTTTAGTTGAAATTTCAGTCTCAATTCTCTTTCCCAATTGGTTTTTGTATTATTTTAATTCTATAATTTTAATTGTGTTTTTTTTTTTTTGGCTATTATTTATAATTTATTTTTGAATAATTGACTTAGTTTTTATTTCTAATTATCTCTTTACCTCCTTTTATCAAGTATTGATTTAATTATAATTCGGTTTTAACTAATTGGAATATTCAACAAAGTGAATATTTATTTATTTATTTATTCAAGATTTGCTAACTATTCCACGGGTTAGTAATAATAATAACTCCACTTTCTATGTTAGGATTTGCGGGGCTTCTATTTTATCTGATTCCAAATGTCCTATTATTTTAGAATTTATATTTCACTAAGCAGATGGAGTATAGTATTGTGGATAATATAGAAACTACTTTGTTACATTATCTTATATAACTAAAAATAAATAATAAAAAAGATAATATAGAAACTACTTTGTTAAATCATCTTATATACTATTAAAGAAAGGCTTTGATAATTAATTCTGACATTACTGAAAACCTTATTGTGAATTTATATTTTCTCGTAGACGTAATGGCATGCTAAAACTTATATACAACTAGCTGATATCCCGTGCGATGCACGATGTATTTGCAAATATTTTGTAAAAAATTATCTTATGACCTACACTACACAGGTCATCAATACTATTATTGTTAGTCACGTTTGCCTCACCAATGTTTAATCAAATCATGTTAAAGCACAAAATTAAGAAATGTTTCTAACGTGTGTGGTTAGTGTGAAATCTATCAAATGCAAATCTAGCAACAGTATTTGTTATTTTTTGTGAATATTCCAAACTAATATTAATATGAACTTTTGCAATATGTAGTCATTTGATAACCACAAACCACAATGGTTAAAAAGTAATTCCAAAAACATTATATTTGTGCGTCCCCATAAAGCTTTCAAATCTTCATCATATATTGAACGCTCAATTTTGAGAGTTTTGTCCAACTTTGCTTCAATTATCATATCATTATAGCTGAGTTTTGTGTAGTCTTATTTTTATATGATTTTCAACAATTAAAATGAGGGCAAAATAATTCATTTCACATGCAAAATTAAAATTTAACCAATATTTAAAAAAAATATTTGCAAGCTAAGAAATTATAAAAGAAAAACAAAATCGAATAAGGACAAAGTTTAGCTACAAAATTAGTTGTAGTCTAAAGTTACAATCTTACTCAATAAAATAAACATTACTACATATTTTGAAAATATAACCGTTGAATTGACCATTGAATTGCATGTTCTTTACACTCTTAATACACATGTTAAATTTTTATGTCAATCGGATATTATATACTATATAATCTATAAGCTATTTTATGCATAATTTTAAATTACAAAAACTAACAATTAAAACAAATTATTAATGACATAACTATTTATCTTTAATTTTCTAGAAATTTTGCAAGTATGAAAAATATAAGAAGAAGATATAATTCAATGGTGAAATTCTCATAATTCACCTCCAAAAAAAATATATTAAGTTACAGCCTTAAGTTACAACTAATTTTGTAGCTAAACTTTGTCTATCAAATAAACCAAAGCCGAAAGCACTTATTAGCACTCCTGAAATAGATTGTACTCAAGACTTATTTATCCACAAATTGTTGTGATCTGGACAATTTTTAGCAACAAAACTAAGAACTTAAAATCATAAATATAATCACGTTCCTAGTTATATTCACAAATCAGATCTTAAAGTTAATATAACCTACCTACTATCCTTAAAACACACCTTATGTAGACCCAACAATAATGAGTTCTAGGAGGCTTGCATGTAAAACACATTTAACAGTTACTCAATTTTGCACCATATAAAAAATTAAGTATGAACACAAAGTTACATCTAGAGTAAAGTCTTAGATGAACACAAATTAAATATTTCTAAAAAAAAAAACACAAATTAAATATGAACACAATATATTCTCTTATATATTGAAATATAGTAATGTAATACTTACAGTTGACTAAGTTATCCAAAGGGAAAAAAAAGTAACAGCACTAAATATAACAATAATAATAAAAACAGTAGGTAAGATGTAGCAATTGGGCCCTGGCTCAAGTGGCAGAGGGATGAGATATCAGGTAGTAGTTAGCTACAAATCTTGCTTAACAAACATATGCCCAGTTGATGACCACTATTTTCCTTCCATCATCAAATTTTTAGTACCAAGCTACCACCTAGGATTCAAAGCAAATACAAATTAGTAGACTACAACATGCCTGACATGGGTTGAATAAGTTAGCTACCATAGCAGGGACACATGCAAGTATGTACACCAAACACATTTTGATACAAACATATCTATTAATGAAATGTTCACATGTGAAGTCATTTAATCTTATCTGTAGACGATTGAAAGAAGCAATATAAGACATTTCAAGATACACATGACACTATTAGCTTACTGCATCAACAAAACACATGCTCTCCAAACTACAAAAAACACGAACTCCCAGGTCCAGCAACACATGAAATGCCCCAATAAATTGGAAACACTATATAGATGCAGCATCATGGTAAAGAGTAGCACCTTCAACGTGCTTTGATATCCAAAGACAAAGGTGAATAAATAATATTAGAATAGATCAACTAAATGTTAGACAAATTATAAATTATAATTGGTCCTTGTCGCAAAAGACTAAGCCCTGTAGCCTAGGTGTCTCCTATACTTTCCAAAGAAAATAACATATGGACACTAAGAAGGAAACATCACAAACCTGTAACATATGCTTGTTATAGTTGAATCAGACTACATATATCCCTACTCTGATCAAGCAACTCAGAATGTTCTTTGTAAAATTAGAGAGCAATATATTTTACAAAAATATTTTATATAGACAATTCAAAGAACTATTTAAAAACTTGAGACCAAGAATAAAATAGCTTTCACCTAATGGTATAGATAACATGGGTTAATAGAGTGCAAATGGATTTTCATATTGGTCATCTCTAAGACAGGGAACATGAATTGGCATGTGTACTACTTGTTAGACATTGAGCTTGAGTCCAAGCTAAAGAGTGTCTATACAATCAACGAAAGGGGGAAAGACCTTACCAAGTTGAGTCTTAGCTTTTCTTGCCCATGCTAGCTCCTACTTTTTTAAAAGTACATTACATAAAACTAGCATTTAACTCGTGCATACGCACGAGAATTTGAACAATATTAATAAAAATGAAAAAACACATTGAAGAATTTTATTAGTTATCTGTGTCCTCATCAACTTAAAAAATTCTTGTAAATAATGTTCACTGGATGTGATATCTTGATACCATCTTCTTCTTAGATATTTATATCTATGTTCTCATCAACTTCAATATGGGGATTTTAACAACTCAGCACAATTGCCTAAATGTACAACCTGCCTGAATATGAAAGATTTAAATAATTAAAAAAAAACAACAAACAAAATAAAATTAGTGTTAGGGTTTTCTTGAGAGAGAGAGGGAGAGAGAGAGAGAGAGAGAATGGGCTTCTGTTTATACTTAACATGTTTTAACTGTTGCAAAATATTGAAACATATATTATATAAAAGGAGAAAGAAACGATAAATCACAGCCCAATCATGGATTTTGGCATGATTTTTTTTATTATTTAGTCCTACGTGTTACGGTGGCTAAAATATTAACTCCATGGATCTTTGACAACATAAATTTGTTTACAATCAAGTTGTAGATTTATAGCTCTTATACTTCCAAATATGTATCATGAAACTAAGGCAAGGGATTGCAAATATCACCTACGATGGGAAATTAGTAACAACAGAAAATATTATGGTCCATAGATGCAGTTGCACATATTTAAGAGATTAAATTTTAGAAGGATGTGGTGTAAAACTCAATTTTTACACCATCTAATTCCAACATGCCAAAGCATCTATCACATATTAAACAGTAGGCACAACCACACTCAATCAATTCAAATACTTATATGAAAATCCAACTCAAGTAGGAGTTAATTGAGATGTTATTTGATGTGGCAGGATATATTGAGTTTTAAGTAAATAATTGATGTGGTAATCTCTAATTAGATGTGTAAAACATGAGTTTTACACCACATTCTTATCAAATTTGGACTCATTCTTTAAACTACGGGGTATAAAGCTTTATTTTCCTATGAATGCAGCAAGTTGTTACACTTTGGGTAAAGCAAGAGAGACATGATAGATATAATTGGATTGGATTACTAATCAGTAGATGGTGGAAATAGTCTAATAAGAGTTCCACTTTAAAATAAGTAACAAGAGACAAAACAAAACAGTACTCACCTCATTGTCCTTCACTTTTAGCCCATTATTTCGGTTGAGATAGAATAATTAATGTCATGTTCTCCTTTGATATTAGAGACTTGAATCCAATTACTTTGTCCAACCCAATATATACTTCTATTGGTACTCGCATTAACACAATTTTTATTCTTCTTAATTCAAGCCAGCTTCAAATCTGAGACATCATTGATCATTCATTCTGTTAGGACATATGTGTTCACACTTAAGAACATATGTCATATTTTATGTAAATTGGCTAATCCTTTGACAAAACGCACTCTACTTGTAATTGGGTAGTTTTAGGTGTTTTTAATACTTCAACAAACAATGTTTCAAGATCAAGTGTTGAAGTCATCAAGTCTGTCCAAGAAAAAGCAAGTTGAAGTGCAGAATTTTTAAAGCTCGACACCTGCTCGACACCTACCTCGACACCTGCTATTTGTCGAGAATTAAAAAGTCAGAATTCCAATCTGATTTTCTTAGGATCCGTGAATGTGTTTTTGGGCCTTCTTTTCTTCTAACCCTAAACATATTTAAGGAGTGTTTTAAGAGCCATCAACATAGACACAAGTTGCATAAGCATTGAGCAATCCTTGTTCAAGCAAATTGTGATCTAAGACGAAGTTCTTAACCTAGTTCATATTCTTCAAGAAGTTGCTGTGTATTTTGCACCGTAGGGTTTTGTAACCAAACATCTTCCTGATCTTCATTGCATAGGATGATCTGAAGAACTTTGCAGCCAACCTCTCTTCCTAAAGTTGGTGTTTGAAGTCGTGTACTGGGATCCGCGCATCTAGTTAGTCACGTACTTGGGAGCCGTGCATCAAAAGGGGGAACTGTCGCTACAGATCAAGTCCAATTGGGTATTGGGGTAAGGGTTCAACTGTAGGTTGGTAAGGTACTTGGGATTCCTTATTTGTAACCGCTTGATTTGATAATAGTGGAGTTTCAGGAGTGGTGACCTGAAAATCACCTGGTGGGGTTTTTGCCGTTAGGGTTTTTCCCCATTCATGAACAAATCACCGTGTCTTTTATTTTCCGCTGCATATTTAGTTATTCGGTGATTTGTTTGTGCTGCCACGTATTTGCATGTTAAATTGATTAATTAATAACCTGGCTAAATTAATTAATTAGTTTAAATCACAAGGGGTCATTCAATTTGTGGCCTATCAAGTGGTATCAGAGCGGGCACACTCTGATTAGGTTTAATCTTTGCTGTGTTTGATCCATTGACCCCTGTTTGTCATGGATAGAGGACAATCTCTTATTATACCTCCTTTATTTGATGGGACTAACTATGCCTACTGGAAAGTACGCATGAGAGTTTTTTTGCAGTCCTTAGATGAAAAGGTGTGGCAAGCTGTTGAGATTGGCTGGACCAAGCCAACAGAAGCGCCGGCTGACTGGGATGAAGCCAAGATCAAGGCGGCGAACTTCAACAGCAGAGCGCTGAATGCTCTATTTAGCGCTGTCACAAATGAGGAGTTCAAGAAGATATCCTCAACAGAAACTGCCAAGGAGGCGTGGACCATCCTCCAGACAACCTATGAAGGAACAAAGGCTGTCAAGGATTCAAAACTACAGAGGCTCACTACTAGCTTTGAAGAAATGAAGATGGAGGAGGATGAGTCGTTCGATGAGTTCTATGCCAAGCTGAAAGACATAGTGAACTCAGCCTTCAATCTTGGGGAAACCATCCCTGAACCCAAGGTTGTAAGGAAAGTGCTCAGATCTCTACCTGAGAGATTTCATGCCAAGATTACGGCAATTGAAGAATCAAAGGACATTGATAAAATTCCTTTGACTGAGTTGGTTGGGAACTTGCAGACCTACGAGCTAGGGTTATCAAGGATAGGCAAGTCAAGTAAGGGCAAGAGCATGGCCCTGAAGGCTAAGAGCAGTGATACAGATGAGTCTTCTGATGATGAAGATTCCAAGATGAAGTCCTACATTACGAGGCAGTTCAAGAAGTTTATGAAGAATGCTAATGGGAGGAGCTTCGACAAGGACCGAAGGCAATCCAGTTCTTCACAGTTCAAGAGCCAAGACAAGGGAAGGAAGGATGCCAAGGATGGCGGTCAGTACACTGTTCCGGCAGGACCAAAGTTGGGTGTCACGGGTTTGGACACATGAAGAATGAGTGTCCTACATATCTGAAGAGCATTGGGAAGAGCAAGGCTCTAGCTGCAACCCTTAGTGACACTGAGCCTGAAGATGATTCCGATGATGAGGATGACGGAATCCTAAATGCCTTCACTGCTTCAGTCAATTCTACTGATGGGATTGTTGAAGAAGAAGAAGAAGAATTGGTGGACACTGAATGTGAAAAGATGGATGACAAAGATGATATCCATTCAGCCTATGAGAAGCTTTACAAGCTCTCTGAAAAGCATAAGAAGTTATACAGGCTGGCCACCAAGAAGCTCAGTGATGTGGAACTCGATAGAGAAGAATTGTCCACAAAGTTTGATGAGGCGAATCAAACTATTGGTGCACTGAGATTTGAGAACAACTTCCTGGCTGAGAAGACCAAGAAGCTTGAAGCAGAGCTGTTTCAAGTTAGAGCTCAACTGGAGAGGACTTCAAGTGCAAAACTTGATGAGATGCTCAGCAACCAGAAATCTGCTTCAGATCGAACAGGTATAGGGTATGGTCTTTCTATCTCTAACTCTGCTTCTACTAGTTCTACTGTTTTTGTTCCTCCTGCTAATATTGAAAAAATTGAGAACATTGATGGTAATACTAAATTAGTTAGTGAGAACATAGACAAGGGTAAATCCATCTTAGGAGCACCCCCTAAGTTAGAAAAGAAAGATGCTAAACTCCCTAGGGATAAGAAGGCTAACTCTCAGAAGCCTAAACAAAAGAAGCAGCATCTCTGTTATCATTGTGGAGCTGCTGATCATACTCGACCTAATTGCTACAAGTGGCTAGCCACCCAATAGAGCAACAGTATGACAGCATCTAGAAGCCAAAATCAGCTTCAATCCTCTCTTGCTCCTCTTGGAGATCTTCTGAAAGCCATCATGTTCCTTTCGAACTTGAACGGTTTTAATTCTTCCCCCTCACCGCCGGCTCAAGGATTTAACCAAAGGAAAGGCTCTTCCAAGGTGTGGAAGAAAAAGGACTCAAAGTGATTACATCACTTTCTTTTCCCTTCTTGTTCTTCTTATTTGTTGCATTGCATGTGTGTTTTGCATTTTTTTTATTGAGTCAGTCCAGTTTTATGCATTGTTTTGCTTAGTTAACATGTTTTTGTGTGTTTACTTTCAGTTTTGCTTATTTTGTTTTTGATATAAAAATTAAAAAAAAAATTGAAAAAATTGAAAAATTGAAAAATACAAAAACAGTGTGTGTTTTGTGTACTTTGGTACTTGTGTACCTTAGATGGCCAATGAAACAAAGTTTTCTAAACTTTGTATCTCTTGTAGCTTAGATGAGCATCTTTATGCACAACTAAGCAAGTGAGCTTTGTGGCTCGTGTTTGTGATGAGTAAGATTAGGTTATTTCTTAGACTTAACACTCATATCACTCTTTTTGACGGGTAGGACTAGAAAATCCTAAGAGAAAGGCATAAATAACAATCTCACCACTGTTGCCCGCCAATCATTAATGACATCTGTATGTTTCGGCATAGCAAAAGTGTGATGTCAATGACATTTGTGTGCTTAGGCATAGCAAAATTGAAATGTCAAAATATCAATGGGTATTTCTTTTCTTTCTCATAAACCCATGTATGATATGCTTAAAAAGAAAATATGCAAAGAAATAAAAAGCAAAAAGATTAAAAATGCTTTAAAATGGTTGCAAGCGTGTATTCTAGGAGATGTGGGAGTTATAGGATGTACCTCAAATGTGATAGTCCCCATCAAACAGTTATGATTGTGTGTGAGTTAAAGTTATTTTCTCATATCTCAGATCGTCATAACATGTATACACATATGCAATCTTGCGATGTTTTTCACACACAACACGCAATATTCTTTGCTACTTTTGATACATGTGCAGGTACAATGTGATTTGGCCATCACAAAGGTTTTACATGTGCTTTTGTATGCTCACTAAACTGTCATGACTTATTTTTGAAATATAAAATTGGTTAGACTTGTTTAGTGTGTGTGTGTGTTTTGGGAGATCCATGTGCTTAAATTTTCATTGAGAGATGATTTTTGAGAGCTTTATATGTTGGTTGGATCTTGGATGAGGTGTTTGTCTTGATTGCATTCATATCTGTGTTTTTCACTTCTCGAAAAACTGCTTTTCACTGTTGTCTCGACACCTTCTCGATACCTCCTCGATACCTGATCAGCTGTCAAGATTTTCAAGCCTTTTCTTATCGCAATCTCGACACATCCTCGACACCTGGTGGATCGATCGAGATTCTCTCTGTCTCCTCGATACCTTCTCGACACCACATCGATCGATCGAGCTTCTGGTATTGGTTCAGCTGTTTGGTACCTCGATACCTCCTCGATACCTTAGCTGTCGAAGGCAAAATTCTCGACACCTATCTCGATAGCACTCTTGATACCTCTCAACACCTCAGCTGTCGAGATTTACTGAGGTGCCTATTAAGCTGCGATTGCGATTGCTCTCTTATTTTCTCGATCTCTCTTCGATCTGTCCGAGGCGGTTCAACTTCCAGACCATTTTTCTTCACTCCAACCTTCATCCAACGTGATTTTTGGCACTTCCTTGCTTCGAATCACCTGGTATGATCTTGTTATCCTTTGTTCTTCATGCATTTCATGATTTTGAAACTTAGGTTTTAAAGTTTTTGAAAATTTTGGGATTTTTCAAAATTAATGAGTTTTTATTGAAATTTTGGGTTGGTTTTTCAATAAAAAGTGTTTAAAATGTCATGCATTGCATTCCATGTGCATTAGAATGATATTTTCATGCATTTAGTTGTGTGATTCTTGTATGTGTGCTGCTAGGATTGGATTGGGCTGAGCCCATGATGTCTTTTATGTTTGCATGTCACATAACCATGCATTCCCATGCATACGTCCATTTTGTTCAAGATATTATCATATTTGAACTGTTTGGGACTTTTCTGATTGTCTCCCTCTCTATCTCTTTTCTCATTCTTTTACGTTAGTTGCATCTATGGCACCTAAACGTAAATCCACTCCGGCTCGGAACCCTCTACGTTCTGGAGCTTCTTCATCTTCTGATACTGCTCCTCATACTCTTCGGTTCCGTGATGTAGATGCCCAAAAGGCGTTTACTGAGAACTTTTCTAAACGAGGTGTTCATTCGGAACGCCACGTTGTTCTAGCGGACTTCGCCGACACTAACCTTCCCTCTGTCATTCACAGTAGGGGATGGGAGTCACTGTGTGACGTCCCGGTCACTTGTCCTCTCGTACTTATTCAGGAGTTTTACTCCAACATGTACGGGATTGATCGTTTAGTACCTCTCTTTCATACTCGCGTTCGAGGTACGCGCATTGCTATCACACCGCAGCTGGTTGCGGATGTGCTTCATGTCCCTAGGATAAAGTTTCCTAACTATCCTACATGTGAGCGACTGAGGACTGTGTCCAAGGATGAGCTCATTACTGCTTTTTGTGAGCGCCCTTCTGAGTGGGGTGAGCATCAGTACACATCATGTAGACCTTTTGCTAAAGGTCCTAGATTCCTTAACATGGTGATGACCTTTGTACTTCATCCTCTCTCTCATTATAACTCTATCACAGAGCCTCGTGCTCGTTTCTTGCTTTCTCTACTTGAGCATCTTACGATAGATTTTCCTTCCCACTTCATTTTCTCTATCATAGATGTTCATTTAGATGCGGCGTCCCATGATAAGCTCATCTTTCCTTCCGCTATCACGAGGATTCTACGCCATTTTTCCATCCCTTTCCCTGTGTCCGACCACTTCACACACATATCTGCCATAAATGCCGCTACCGTAAAACGTAGTCAGGCACAGTTCAGGTCGAGACAGCCGGATTC
Organism: Quercus glauca; assembly: GCA_023736055.1. Taxonomy (NCBI): domain Eukaryota; kingdom Viridiplantae; phylum Streptophyta; class Magnoliopsida; order Fagales; family Fagaceae; genus Quercus; species Quercus glauca. The sequence continues at coordinate 20,956,464 of CM043317.1, forward strand.
CACTCCGCCCTCCCGTTCGGCTCCATCCAGATCTGCTCCATCTACATCGACTCCTCTTCCTTCCTCAGGCGATGTATCTCTTGGAGATATTATGGCGCAGCTGCAGCGCATGGATGCTCGCCTTGATACACTCACCACTGAGCTGTATCAGGTGAACGTTCGTGTTGGTCGTATTGCACGACGGCAGGCGACCATGGGTGGTTTTGCATCTGAGGCTTCTCCTCCACCACCTCCTCCAGTTGCTTCAGATTCTGATACTGAGGATGATGATGATGATGATGGTGATGACAATGATGCTTCTGATGATGATGATGGAGATGCTAGCTCTACTGATGAGATGTCTACATGACACTCTACCCTTTGTCACTCGTGACAAAAAGGGGGAGTAGTTTTGGGATTATGAGAGTAGTCATCTTAGGGGGAGAGTTAGTATAGGACATTTTTGATAGGGGGAGTGTTCATATATTTGAGGGATGTAGTGAGGCTTTAGATGTATCTTTTCTTTTCCATTCTTATAGATACATTGGTCTTGTATATCAGTTTACATACATTGTACTTATCTTTCTATATATGTGGATGTATGTTTTTCTTTCACCTATCTCTTCATGTGTTGTTTCTTTTCTCTCTTTATACACATGTTCTTTATATTTGTATGCAATCTAATTATTTCTGTTTCACACAAGATGCCTTGATGAGTTTTGTTTAAAAGTGTTTCAGAAATACAGGTTGTCAAAGTCTACTTGCCATAAACTCTCTTTTTGCAAAGTTCTTCAAGAGTTTGTATTAGGATAGATTTTATTGTATTCAACAAGTGAATATGAGTTGAGTGATTTATGACTTCTCTCATATGTTCATTAGTTTGTTGTGGTTTTGTCACGGATTGCCAAAGGGGGAGATTGTTAGGACATATGTATTCACACTTAAGAACATATGTCATATTTTATGTAAATTGGCTAATCCTTTGACAAAACGCACTCTACTTGTAATTGGGTAGTTCTAGGTGTTTTTAATACTTCAAGAAACAATGTTTCAAGATCAAGTGTTGAAGTCATCAAGTCTGTCCAAGAAAAAGCAAGTTGAAGTGCAGAATTTTTAAATCTCGACACCTGCTCGACACCTACCTCGACACCTGCTATCTGTCGAGAATTAAAAAGTCAGAATTCCAATCTGATTTTCTTGGGATCCGTGAATGTGTTTTTGGGCCTTCTTTTCTTCTAACCCTAAACATATTTAAGGAGTGTTTTAAGAGCCATCAACATAGACACAAGTTGCATAAGCATTGAGCAATCCTTGTTCAAACAAATTGTGATCTAAGACGAAGTTCTTAACCTAGTTCATCTTCTTCAAGAAGTTGCTGTGTATTTTGCACCGTAGGGTTTTGTAACCAAGCATCTTCCTGATCTTCATTGCATAGGATGATCTGAAGAACTTTGCAGCCAACCTCTCTTCCTAAAGTTGGTGTTTGAAGTCGCGTACTGGGATCCGCGCATCTGGTTAGTCACGTACTTGGGAGCCGTGCATCAAAAGGGAGAACTGTCGCTACAGATCAAGTCCAATTGGGTATTGGGGTAAGGGTTCAACTGTCGGTTGGTAAGGTACTTGGGATTCCTTATTTGTAACCGCTTGATTTGATAATAGTGGAGTTTCGGGAGTGGTGACCTGAAAATCACCCAGTGGGGTTTTTGCCATTAGGGTTTTTCCCCATTCGTGAACAAATCACCGTGTCTTTTATTTTCCGCTGCATATTTAGTTATTCGGTGATTTGTTTGTGCTGCCACGTATTTGCATGTTAAATTGATTAATTAATAACCTGGCTAAATTAATTAATTAGTTTAAATCACAAGGGGTCATTCAATTTGTGGCCTATCACATTCCTTATTCCCCAACTTTAGCACGCTTGATGGGGATCAATTAACAGAAGTGAGCATTTGGAAATTTTCTATAGCTAGATTGATCCCTAATTGAAAATAAATGGAGACCCTAAATTAAATGAATGGAGCAAAAGTAGTACTTGATCTTAGTATATTTAGAATTAGTTCTAAAGTTCTCTTCTAATGTCAAGAGAAGGGCTATCAAATGCAGCTTATAATTTTATAATCTTGCCACCATTCCTAGCCTAAGTTTCTTCTTGCAAGAATTTTGAGGCTTCTATTCCTAGGAATTTGTAATTTTTCTGTCTTTATATATCTAATTATATATTAAGGAGGACACCCCAAGTAAGAATCTGGCAAAGACCAAGAAGTACTCATTCTTAGCATGTTAGCTGCCAGCCCTTCTTTGTTACTCCTCTTGTGTGACTATAGTGAATGTTCTGAAGTCGTCTTCAATAGGAGCTGTTAGTTAACAATTCAACCACGGATACCTTTTTTTAATTTTTTTGTGAACACATGGAAGAAGAACAATTGAATGTAGCCAAATGACAGACCAATTGAAACTTCTGGTTCTGTTGTTGATGCTGTAGTTAATGATTGTGGCTCCGATATTATGATGGTTTTATTATTCTAAAATGCTCTGAAATTCACACGAAATAAAACAGAACTGTGATACAATCCTCCACTCTATTTAGAGTTCTAGCTGTCCAAAACAATTCCATTAAAATTTTATGGGTAGGATTAAAATGGACAATCTACCAATCCTAATCCACTTCAAAACACTCCAATAACACAGTGACTCAGTGTCCACTATTTCTAATAGTTCCAATATTATGACACTAATAATTTGAATTACCCACCACCCTTTTACCACTTTAGTACCAAATCCCACACACAAATTTTATATTACCTCAATATAAATAAAACTAAACCATTGAAGTTTTAAAGATCAATAATTGAGACAAACTCATCACTATTTCAAATTAAGGGAATGAAAACTAAATGAGAGAGAGATGATCCTTAGTGAGAATGATATCGAAAAGATCCATCCCTGCTTTTGAACCCTCAATTGTTGTTTGGTGCCTGAAATTTTCATAGAAAAAAAAAAAAAAAAAACTGATTTTGTAATGGTATGGCAGGTAATTGGGTAAGATGATGGACCGTTTGAGTGGGGAAAAAAAACCTCCTTTGAGTATGCATGGCTAGTCGACAAGCTCTATCAATCTCTGTTTTTAATGTGGCTAATAAGGGTAGCAGATAGGAGAGAGAGAGAGAGAGAGAGGATTTACACTTACATGATGGACCACCAAAGCTTGTTTGAGGATGTATCTCTCTATTCTTTGAATAGAATCTTGTCAAAGGATGGTTAGTCAAGTCATTATTAGCGTCTTTGGAAGTGAAATTTAGTATTTTGTGATATTTAGAAGAAACAAATATTGCATAAAAGATTAAGTTTGAAGCCGAAATTTAGAGAGAGAGGAGTACCAGTGGAGTTGCAATTTGTTACTGCATTGATCATTATCTACTACTATCTGTTGTTGTGTTGATCATTAACAGATGGTTCTATAGTTGTAGGACTTTTAATTTGTAGATGAGGTCTATCCTTAACACGTTGCGATTAATTTCCTCTACATTGAGTTTCCTTTTGCGTGGAAATAAGGGGTGGGAAGCTTAGGCCAAGGGGGAGCGGGTCGACCATCTCTTTTATAACTCTCTGTTTCTTCCCTCTAGAATTTTCTCTCTTCTTTAGAGCACCATTTAACACTTGCTTCATTTGACTCCTCGGTATTTGCATTGCTGTAAATACAATGAATATTTGGATAGATATTTATGATGTAATCTTAGCTTTGGAATCAAAATTAAGAAAATTTTTGACAAACATGGCACAAAATTGGACTTGTAATTTCAGATTTAAATTGAACAATTGGAAAGATAATTATAGTGTGATTTCCACATAAATCTAGACACATGGCACAAAATTGAAATTCTAATTTGAAATTTTAATTTGAGTTTCTCTCAGTTTCACCTATTATTATATATATATATATATAGATAAGATAAAAAATAAATTGATACAAAATTGAAGAAAGAAGAAAGCCGGGAGCTATATTATTGGCCCTTACTAGATATTGTATATACTGTAGGAAGAAATAAACATGTCCACTTATTAGACCTGCAAAATCGACATTTTATAAAGTTAGATTTTAGAAAAAGACGAAAACATTCAGGTATTTTATCATACAATTTCCTTGCATGTAATAAAAAGTTTGTTAGTTAAGTCCACCTCAGCAACAGCTAATTTTTTTGAGAAAGGGGGTGATTGGCAGAGAGAGATACAAACAAAATTAAACTTCAAAGAATACAAAATAATCAAACCTTGAATTAGAAGGTGAAATCAATGTGACCAAAACATGCCCTGATTGAGTGAGGGAAAATAGCTGTGAGAAGGAGATAAAATGCTCCAAGCAGAATGGCATCGAAGGAGTAAATGCTTGAGAGAGATATAAAATTGGCTGAAAGGATAAGGGAATTGAAGGCCAAAATACCAAATATTGAAATCTCTAAAGCTTTTCTGCATTTGTCACTTCAAATAATCAGTGAATTTGGACTGGAATTCAAAGAAGCCGAAGAGTGCTGTCTGAGGGCAAGGTTGTTGCACGAGGCTTGGGCTTTTCAAATAATTTGTAATATAATAAGTGGACTTGGGTTTTTTAAACCTTTCGTCTAATTTCTAAGTACAGCCCATTTTTTGGAGAATTGCGAAAAGAAGTTAATGTGAAGGTTAGATACAAGATTAGAGCGCCACATGGCAGAATCACATGCTCTTCCGCATGAGATCTTTGCTTTTATATGTATGTGTATGTATATGTATATGTATATATGCCCGTGTGATGCATGGCTTAATAAAAGAATTATATATAAATTTTAAAAAATATTTTTTTTTATAATATAATTAAATTTAATAACAAATAAAATAGTAAAAATATTTTAAAGATTATGGCAATTTTTAAATTTCTAAAAGCTTTTAGTAATAAACGGGCTGGGCTTTGCACGGTTTTGGTCATAAACTTATAACATAAATAATTTTATTGAGAAACACTAATTAATGATTGAAGAGAGATGCTACTCCCGGTCGGACTAAGACATAACTTTTACTTATTCAAATAACACTTAAGGTGAAGTAGGGTAAGGAACAACAAATAATAATTATAACATACCGGCATAATAACATTTATATTTAATTATAATGAAGTGTTTGCATCTCAAGTGTCAAACAATAATTACGAACAATATTAATTTCTAAACATTAAAAAAAAAACCTAGAATTAGAGAAAAGGAAAAAGAAGATCATTAGAACACTTATTGTTACTTTATCCAAAGAAGTTGATAAAGATCAAGAACTTTTTGTTTTTATCTAAAAACTTAAGTGAATGAATTTATTGAAAAATCTAAAAATTTTAAAAAAATTCTACAATTTGGTGAAGCCATTTGGCACAATCACGGCGTTTAAGCCTAACTTTTATTATATAGTGTATAATATATAATGATGATTAATTGATTAAGGACTAAAAAATAAATACCCAATACAGATAAAGGGGCTTGTACCTTTAATTGATCTTGATCCTCATCCTCCACCATGTTCCATTTTGTACACTGTTTTAAGGATTAAATAAAAATAAAAATAAAAATAGAAGGAGGCAAGCAAATACATCATCTAGTCATTTACAAGATTTTTTAAAAATAAAGAAAAAAGTGGTCCTTACCAGCTATTCTTATTCCATCTGTAGTCCCAAAGAGGTCTCATGAACCCCAACTCTCTATCTGCAGCATTTGGCTCTGCATATGAACCAAAAATAACTGAGAAATTTGCTTAAATATCAAAAGCCTCCAAGGAAAGAAAAAAATGAAAATGAAAAGGGGAGCAGGGTGTTAACAAGGGATAAAAACAACATTTTCAATTGATGAGTGCGTCTGAGATTAGGAAGGAATTTTACATACCTAAACATGCTGAATGAAGTATGAAACAAGAGATTAATCAAAGTCCCGAGAAGTCAGCCTTTCGGAAATTTCTTGGATGTGTTTAATCTTGTGCAAATCCTCACCAGTTTCCCCTTGGCATCTTCGCAATAACATGGGACAATCATCAATCACCAGTCTACGTAAAGACTTAAGGTTACTCATTCCGTGAGGTAGGAAAGCCAATTTGCGGCATTTAGAAATAACAAGCCTATTAAGAGATGTGAAACTGCTGATCCAGTCTTCTAGAGATGCTAAATTTGGACAATTTAGAATCCGGAGCTTTTCAAGAGGCAAAACATGTTGCATCCCTTTCGGGAGAGACTTCAACTTTGGGAGTCCCCAAATAGTGAGGGAACAGAGGTTCCTCAGTCCTTTCCATTGTTCGCCATCACCTTCATTGCTGGAAAGATCAAGCTCCTCGCAGTCCCTAATGTCCATACACTTGAGGGAGGTGAGATGCTGAATACCATTTGATAAGAACATTAGTCTTGGGCACCCTGAAATACTGAGACTCTCAAGAGAAGTGAAGTTTTGCAGCCATTCATCTTCCAAACACTCTAGCTCTTTAATGCCAGTTAAAGTCAAAGAATTTAATTTGGAAAGAGGACCCAAGGAGGAAGAGGGCAGAGTAGAAGAATGAACTGACACAGCTGCAGTTGTTGGGCCTTGCGATGCTGCCATATACCACATTGTCTGTTGCAAAAGTGTCAGCTTGGCATTATTCAGGACCAGCTGTTCATCGAGATGCGGATAGAAGGGAATGGAATTCAGCATTGGACAATACTGAATTTCTAATTTTGAAAGACAGGGAAATGAAGGCAGCAACGGATACTGTTGTTGCTGATCTGTCATTGATGCTTGTGTTGTTCCAACAGCACTCTTATCATCACCAACTGGAACATCCCTCCACCATCCCTTCAGATTGGGACAATCCCAGAGTACAAGTTCCTTCAAGGATGGGAAGAATGTTATTGATATTGCTGAAGAAGAGAACTTGTCTATTCCGCCGCTGTCTGTTATGTACTCCAGAGCATGCAACCTTTGAAGTTTAAGACTCTTGAGAAAAGAGAGTTGATCTAATGGCGGTAGATGTTGGAACTTGAGACAATTGCAGAGAGTAAATTTAACCAGATATATGAGAGAAGATAGCCAACTTGGAAACTTCATACCCCCATAGCCTATCACCCACAACGTTTTCAGATTTCGGTGTGGCTGGAGGCCTTCCAATGACTTCTCGTCACTCTCCACATCAACATCAGCATCATCTTGTCGAAACCATCTTAGAGTCAAGGCTCGAAGACGTTGTTTCTCCTTCAAATTTGCATTCTTAGTTTCTGTTGAAGCATCTGACAAATGTTCTAGATGTAAAATCTCAAGCCCTCTGCTCAAGTTGTTTAGCCTCTTCAGTTCACTTAGCTTGCCACTCTGCCTGCAGACAGACTGATTCCTTAATATAAATAAGGATAATGTCTGAAGAGAAGTCAATTGTCCCAGTCCACATGGCATTTGAGCCAATTTATCACAGCCATCAATCTCAAGATGCCGAAGCCTGACTAAATTTATAATGCCCTTTGGCAATTCTTCAAGCACATTACAATTCGAAAGTTTCAATGTTTGCAAATTCAGCAGGCTGGTTATGGAACTTGGAAGCTTTTTGATTCCATTCTTAGAGAGATCGAGATATCTTAAACGCTTCAACTTACAGAGGCTACTTGGAACCACCTTGATCCCTAAATCATGTAAATCCAACACACGTAAACACTTGAATCGTGAAAAAATTGCTTTAAGCCATGATCGAACTTTTCTACAAGTGGACTTGCTGAACTTTTCATCGTTTGGAAGCCATGACTGACTAGGCAATAGAAATGTCTGTATTCTCTTGGCTTTAAGCAAGGGTCTCACAAATTGCTGTGATGATACCAAATTAAAATCAAATGACACATGACGGACTCTATCATTTATATTGTCCCCATTTAAATTTGACGCACAGCTCACAACCCCTGCCACTAAAATTGCATGATCATGCAAGATTTTTGGCATTTTGCAACTTCTTATAATGCCCCATTCATCTGTTTCTACCTCTTGGAAAAAGGACCTCTGGAATAGATCCATAAAATACTCATAACCAACATCTTCTAGACATTGATCTTTGTTTGAAGAAATGAGAAACCCTTGCCCCATCCAAAGTTTAATCAGTTTCTGTACATCAATTTCATAATCATTAGGAAATAATCTACAGTAAGCAAAACATTGTTTCAAATGTGATGGGAGATGATCGTAACTCAACTTAAGTACTGCAGATATATCAATTTCTTGTTGTAAAATTTTTGGAAGTTCATCCTGCAGGAACTCCAACCAATCGCCTTCTAAATTTTTGAAGTATAACAGACTCCCTATAGTCCTTATGGCAAGAGGAACACCAGCATACTTCTGTACAATCTCCTCCCCGATGGATTCAAGAGCTTGATTCGTTCGCTCTTCTCCCGTTCGCTCCTCTCCTTCCCCGAATGCCATCTTCTTAAATAAAGCAAGTGAATCGTCGTATGACAGAGGTTCTAAAAAAAATATTGGAACTATGTGCATAATGTCTGCAACCAATCTACTACGTGTAGTAGTCACAATTTTACTTCCCCTCGCGCCACAAATTAACAGTTTTTTCAAGCTGGACCATTTTTCACTATCTTCATTCCATACACCATCCAGTACAAGTAAAAACCGCTTCCCATCAATCATTACCCGAAGGCGTACCAACAATGAATGCAACCCGAGACTCTCCGGTCTCTCCCCGCTTGCTGATTCCACAATCTCTTCAATAATCGTTTTCAAGACAAAGGATTCAGCGACACGCACCCATACTCGTAGCTCGAAATGTTTTCTTACAGTCTCATGATTGTATGCAAATTGAGTAAGTGCAGTCTTTCCTACCCCTGCGCCCCCAACTACTGAAATCACTGAGACATTCGCTTCGTCATTTTTATTATCCATTTTCAATAGATCATGTACAATTGCACTCTTTTCCTCCTCTCTCCCAATAATCTCGACCCCACGTGACAAAGAAGAAGATTGAGACTCTCTTCTCTCCTTCTTCTCAGGACACCGGTTACTAAACTGGAATCTGTCAGCTTCGGATGCAATTTTCTCTATTCTCGCAATGACTGTCTTAAACTTAGGCAACCTTGCTGAACCATATGCAAGCTTGGAGAAGAAGATACGTACCTGTTTTGTGCGTCTACCTCGGTTCAGAAGTTCTCGCCGCAGAGACTCAGTAAAGAAATCATCCACTAATTCATCAGCATCATCAAATGCATCTTTAAGCTTTCTAAGCCAAATTTTGACCTCATAGCTCTGATTGTACCTCTGCTCTGCATCCAAAAGTAGAGGTTGGATTCTGGAAACAGCCTGCTGGAGCCTCCCAAGTTCGTCTTCCACATTCAAATACCCTCTAAACTGCTGGACAGCACTCAAGTTTGAAATGAGCGCTTCTACAGCGCTGGAGACAACTGCCTCGGCCATTTCTCTTCTCACTATTCGTCAACAGATTACAGATGTGGTAGTATACATACTACAGATATCAGAGAATTGAGTGGGATTGGATTCGATATGCGTATAGGTCTGTATATAACGGTATAGTGTTTTATTCAAAGATTAAATGCACATCAATCAGTCAAACAGCAAGAAAAAGAAACTTTATGGAGAAACGTCAACCGCGAGTCATGAGCTGTACCAGCGGAGAAAATATCTTTATTTTGCATGGAGGAGAAGATACCTTAATGATGCACGTGGGGTCCAACCACTGTTCATATGTGATAATTATTCTTTTGTGGACACGCCTCTTTTATTCATGTCGGTAAGAGCATTCTTTTCCACGAAACCTATTTCAATCCACTAACTTTTAATCATGTCGGTAAGAGCATTCTTTTCAAGCTACTCAAACTAGTAATCTTGGTAAAAATATAACTAAATACCTCATACTCAATTATTTGCGTTCCACAAATAACATGAATATTCAATAAATTTAGAGCACTGTCATTAACAATGTTAATAAAATTTTTTTTTTTAATTTTTATTCTCTGCACTATTTCACAGCCTAGCTCACTATCTTTGACTTTTTCTCCAAAAAAAAAAATAAAAAATCCCTGTCTCTCTCTCTTCCTCCCTCAGCCCACCTAACTCCCTCACTCTATCTCTTCTCTCTCTCTCTAATTCACGAATCCACATAAATAGGCGATAATAGAAATGATTTTTTCCCCATTCTTTCTTGTCGTCTCTTATTTCAGCTATCGTTTTTTCTATTTTAAATTTTTATTGGTAACTTTGGTCTTAATATCACGTAAAAGGTGTTTAAGTAAGTTTTTTTACACTTTGGTTTGGAATCGTAGTTGTTGAGTTTTATAAATTTTTTAGAAAATTTTTTGGTGTTTTGGATTGTAGGGAGAAAAAAGATAGAGTTTAAGAAAGTTTGTTTAAAACTTAAAAGAATAATTTTTAATTTCTAAAGTACTTTTCTAATAATGCACAAGATGTTATAAAGTATTATTAAGGAATGAATATTTCCCCTAACTAACATTTTGATTTATTAGCAATATGTGTGTGTATATATATATATATATATACTTTTTTGTATATCACATATTAAGACACCTCATTTCATTGACTTATATCAAAGGTTCTCGGTTCCAATGACAAGAAATTAACTCAGTTTCAAAATGATTAATATCGTATATGGAACCCAATGAGCCAATGATCCTTAAGGTGGCATAATCAAGCTCAAACCCAAATGTGACCTAAGAACTAACCTTGAAAGCCATTGTTGACCTAATTTGCTTGAGGTTTACAAAAGGTGCTTACACTAGGTATGTGATGTGTACGCACCTTCTAGATAGAGGTCTCAAATCACTCAATTATTTTAACATGTTTATTTATTAAAGTTTTTGGTTAAACAATATTTCCATATAGTAATTGCATGTTTTAGATTTTTTTTATTTTTTTTTAAACAAACACACACAAGGGAAAAAGAAATGAATTATAACACAAAAGCACATCACAAACTCCACTTAAAAGTCATAGTAACTTTTAATTGAATGTTACAAAATTTTGAAATTCTAATCTACAATCAAAGAAAAGAAACAAAGAATTGTTTTAAGAAAAATTCTTCGGTGTAGGAATGTTTTAGATTGAAATTCTAATCTACAGTCAAAGAAAAGAAACAAAGAATTGTTTTAAGAAAAATTCTTATGCTCAATGGGCTTTCCGGTGCAACCCACAGGTTAGACGTATCTAATATAAAAACTTAAACCAAAACATCATTGACCTCAAAGCCATGTCCAACATAAAAATAATAAAATAAAAAATAAAAAAAACCAGACCAAAAATATCCTAAATCTTTCAAACAGCCAACTTATCAAGAGTAACTTGTTTGCTCTCAAAAAAAAGAGTAACTTGTTTGCTCTCAAAACCTATGTTACAAAGACATAGCGATTTTGGCCAAGTACTCGTGTCTAACACAAGTACTAGCAAGACACCTAAAATCCGTACCCGAGGCATATCCTCTCTCTTTTTTTTTTGGAAAAAAATCTGGGTAGACCGCCGACATGATTGCAACACGCCAAAACGTCCTAAACACAGCAAAACTTAAAAAAAAAAAAAAAAAAAAAAAAAAAAAAAAAAAAAAAAAAAAAAAAAAAGGGAGAGAGAGAGAGAGAGAGAGAGAACAAGATTTAGACCAACGCCTCTCTCCTTTCCTCAGTTCTTTGATCTGATCTCTCTCTTTCCCTCAGTTTTTTGATTTGATTTGTGTGGTGTGCCTTCTCGGTGACAACCAAACCCCCTCCGACAACCCCAAAGCTCATTTTCTCTCCTTCTATCGTTTCTCTCTCTGATCTAAACTGTGTACTATGCCTTCTTGGAGTAGATCATCAACAACCGATCCCCTCCAGCCTCCAACAACCCCAAACCTCCTTCTCTCTCCCTCTGCGTTTCTCTCTGCAGATTTTGGGTTCTCTGTCTTTTGGTCTTTTGACTCTCTCTCTTTTTTTTCTTTTTTTTTTAATAGTTTGTCTTTACTTACACACTTGTTATGTTTTGGGTTTACTTATTTACACGTGTTATTTACTTATTTTATAGGTTTATTTATTTATTTATTTGGTTTTATCTATCTTATGGGTTTAGTCATTTAGTAATGGAACAAAAATTGTATTTTTGACAGCATTTTTCTAGTGTTATTGTACTTATTTTCTGTTATTAGTTAATTTAAATCCTAAAATAAACATATTTTGTCTAAAAATATACCTAAATATATTAATTAATTAATTAATTGTCGTACCCCAGATGTGTTGTGCCCTTGTTTTTCAAGAATTGTTGTACCCCTGTACCTGTACCCGTATCGTATCCGTATCCGTACCCGTGTTAGTGTCCATGCAACATAACTCAAAACAGAAATGCATATCAAATTTCTGAAGCTTTACTGGTAGCAACCAATGCCCCACACTCTGATAACACCATCGGTATACCCACTGAACAATGAAATTAGGACTCCGTAAGGCTCCATCTGATTCAAGTGGAAGCTACCTTCATTAACTTCCACTTTAAACTTCTCTTCTTTGCCACCTGTTTAACAGCAGCACATCTAACTCGAAATCACATGTATTTTTACCATTGCCATTGTTCAAAATTCCACCTCTTAGCTACTGCAACACCAATAATGACATGGACAACATACTAACTGACATGACCAATGAAGTGTTCCAACAACAAAAATTCAGCATGTTGAACCATTCAAATGATTAGACTTGAGCTGAGGTTAAAACTAGCACATCAAAGATCATACAAATGAACTCATGTCCATCATATCAATACACACGCACATGGATAGGATCATTATCATTTCCATCATAACAATGCAGGTTTAGTAAAAGGAGGAACAAAATTATATTGTCAATTGTTATGGTATACAAAAGGCTGGGTGACCAATTAACAAATATTATACAGAATTTGAAACAGGTCATCTTTGCTTTTCTTTTTTGATAATTTTTAAATAAATATTTATAGACCACCCTGGGAACAAAAAAGAATTTCAAACTCTTATGTTTCACATGATGCATTTTCTTGTCAAAATGCCTTTAGGATATCAATTAACTTCACACAAAATCAAGCGTTCCCTTGCTATGATAGCAATTAGCTTCAATCAACTTAAATTGTTGCGTTACAGAAAAATATATATATATATATATATATATATCATAAATTAATTCATTTATAAAGGATTTTTGAAGAGTCAATAATATACTAAAATGAAAGGCCTTGCATTTATAAAGGAGCAATGATCTTCATATCTGAAGACTTTCTGATTTTTAACATGAAAAAAGAACTGCAAATCTGATAATCCACTGCTGTGTGCTTCTTCTTTTTTTTACCCCCTAGTTTGCTGCTATTATTGCTGATACATTTGCCTCTATATTTGTCACATCATGCACTTCCCAGATTATGGATGTAATCTTTTAGGACAGATATGAAGGCCTATAACACTGGCAGTTTTCTTGTTTGCATTGTTGAACATCTACAAAAAAATTTCTTGCTCATTATAGTAAAAGACCTCCTACTTCTATGAATGCACCATAACATCTAAATTTTTCCAAATTTCCTTGTTAGACACTATATCCATGTTGATACTCAACACTCATTTCAATGCCTACAAAATCTTAGCTTAGAAGACTTCATACCTTTTCATAAGTTGTTCTCAACTTCATATGGCAGGTATTAAAATTTCTGGACCCTACAAATTTTTAAAATGCTTAGAAATACGAGAATCACAGGATAAAGGAAAAGGTAGAACACACCAGAACTAGCACTTGAGATATTGCAGAAAAAATAAGGGAACTCTGAGATGCAAACATATTCAAATTGTACAAAATGAACAATCAACCAGCTTTCTACCCTTATGTGTGTTCACATAACTACTTTAATTCCCAGCAATATCCAATTGAAAATTAGCTTGTAAAAGATATTTCCCACACACCAAGCTAATTCTAACCATTATAAATATATACTAATCAAATTCACACAAAAAATTAGGAAAGAATAACAGAACCCAAAAGGCAATTTCTACAGAACACAAAAAGGTAAAAGAGGAAAAAATCACAGAAGTAAATCATCAAACACTAGAGCTACACAATGAAGAATTACATATTGACAGAATTGCATATTGAGAAGGAGCCAATTTTTGAAAGAGACTTACTTGAAACAAAGGTAAGAGACAATACGGTCTGAAAAAGTGAGTGAAAGAGAAAATTAGATTTGTTTGGCAGCTGAGAAAATGAAAGAAAATCACTTTAGGCTAGACTCAGAGTGGGAATTAATGAAAACTCCTTCACAGACCCTCTTAATAATAGTAATTAACATATGTTTGGCATGTGAGAAAATGAAAGAAAGCGAAGGAAAATCACAGGCATCAGATTTGAAAACCCTAATCCCTAAATTCTTGAAGAGAGAGAAACGAAAAGGGACTGAGGGAGAGAGTCGAGGGCTGAGAAATGAGAATGGGTGAGAGGGCTGGGCTGAAATTTGGGTTTTTTTGGATTACCTGGGTCCAATTGTGTTTTTAGTTGAAGCCCAATTATTATTTAAGTTCACTTGGTCTAATTGGGTATGTCCATCAAACTCAATTAATAATTAGATAGATTTGGGTTTATTAGAATAGATGAATTTGATTTTCAAAAAAAAAAAAAAAAAAAAAAAAAGAATAGATGAATTTGGGTGAATTAGTAGGCTTTGGTTATTTTGTCACCCCTAATAATTACCAAAAAAATTACATTAAATATAATTTAAGCTGATTTATATGTGTGTCGTTTCATTATAATTTCTTTAGAATAAGGGACTTGGGGTTTGATTCCAACCTACATAAAAAACTGACTGATATCTTGATTTGAAAATAAAAGAACTATTATCAGGAGTGAATGCTATAGATTGAAACTCTACAAAAAAAAAAAAAATCCTAGGACACTCATTTCTTGTTTGATTTTTCTTTCAGTTATGGATTAGAAGTATCGACTCTTATAGTCCACAAAATTTTATACTCAAATATAGTCCTGACAAATTTAGACTTAGACTTGTTAATTTGACCCAAATTCAAAGGACAATACCCAACTCAAACCATTTAATTGTTTTTATTTTCTCTCCTTTTTTATTTTTAAAAATTAAACATATGATATTTTACTTAAATTTGAATAAATAAAATTTGACCTCAAAAAATTTTACTCAATTATTTTTTAACATTTATACTTTTTCTAATATTTCTCATTCCCTTTACCTTTACATCTTCTCAATACTCTCTACTTTAATATCACTCTTTTCCTTTTCCTCGATCTTCTTTTAATTTTTTTCTTCTTATTTTCATCCACTTAATATAAATTTATCATTTTCTCTCATATTCTATGCATAATTTTACCTCACAAAAAAGGTTATTTATCTCTCTCTCTCTCTCTCTCTCTCTCTCTCTCTCTCTCTCAATTTTTTGGTGGATTTTTTTTTTATTGCATCTTTGCTTTAGGTTGATAAATTTTTGTGTTCTCTAGAACTCTACTTTGGGCAGACATGATTTAGTTTTGTGTTTTAAGTTGCTTTTTTTTTTTCTCTCTCTCTCTTTAATTGTTAAATGTTATCCTATTACATTATAAATAATTAAAAATAGTATATAAGAATATAATATTATTCTATTACATAACTTGAATAATATTATTTTATTATATACAAAGTTTTTTTTGGGAATTACTATTTTCAATGTCCAAAATGGGTTGTCATTTGTCAATAAATGAATAGGACTTCAAATAATATAATGAACCAAAGTTGATGGAATTGCGCCTAACTAGATCAAACTGGATCGAATCATCGGCCACATCACCATATAATATAATAAAAAAATTATAATCATATTTGCCATGATTTATAAGAAACCGAAAGCGATTTGTGAGTATACCTATATTGGGTGTGGACGGATTTTATCTAAGATATGAAATTAAGTATTATCAAACTTCCTTATGAATTCTCACAAGATCAACTCAACTATACCATTAGTCGATTCAATGATTTTGACAATTTCACCCTTATTGTTTTTAATTTGCAGGGAATTACTATTTTAACTGTCCAAATGGAGTGTCAATGAATGGATATTACTTCAAATATAATATAATGGACCAAATTGGATGAAACTAGACTAAACAGACCAAATCATTGGCCACATCACCATTTTTTAAAGTTGATTTGTTCCTCTAATTTTTTTTATAATCTTAGATATATTAACAAACTAACTTTACATATTCATCTTGGACTTTTTTTTTTCCTGACAATATCTTGGATGGTTAATGTATTTAATATTATAAAAAATTAGAGGAACAAATCAATAAAAAAAAATGATAACTGTGGGGGCCTGAAGACCAAGGAAGGGACTGTAGAACTTTTAGCACTAGTGTTAGGGTATCACATACCTGGGGAGGGAATTCACCCGAAGAGAAGGGGAGAAGAGACAAAAGATTCTCAGGAGTTTTAGGTGGGAAGGGCTGGCTGAAGAGAGAGAATCATGAATGTAGGGAAAGTTTCTAGTAAGAAGTAGCTTGTTGCCTCCGCATTAAATGGTGGCAATAGTTTTATCAGCTACATTGATGAGGAAATGGCCTAAACGGTGTAATTCATAGCTAAGCAGTTCCTTCTACTACCTTCCTCGGATGTTTAAAAGGACAGGTGTCGCTAGGAGAAATTTGTTAGGTAAAGATGAGGGGTTAGGATGTGAAGTGGAGGGAGGATATAAGAAAAAGATGGTTCTCATAGAATGGGATCAGACACAAATATCAAGGAAAAAGAGTAACAAGAAGAACATTGAGGGAAGAGAGTGGGCACTGTATTTTTCTGTGTATCATTGGCTTCCTCGGGCAGTCTTGTACTTAGACATTTGCTCACATATTCTATAATATTATGCCTTTCTTCCTTATTTCCATCCTCGGGCAAGGTCCTCTCTTGTTGTTTGATTTCATCTTTTATAAATCTATTGATTTGGGCCTTAGTTGAACTGTACAAACCCATTGTTCTAAGTGGACTTGGGTTGCCAAATTTTTTGGTCTTTACAGTAACATAACTAATAATATGGCTCAATAGGAGCGTAACAACATTAAATGCTATTCTTCAACTTTTAAATATTATGTATATGGGAAAGTTACACATGCATCAAATGGATCTCAAATAATCAACGTTACCTTCTAAGGCTCTAACACACACTTGCAAGGATAAGGGGTGCCTGTTGGATTAGTACTTGTTGGCTCATTCTCCTTCATTGTCGCTACACTCTAGTTGAGCCACATCATTGGCCATGTCACATTTTTAATCTTTATTTTTTAAATAATATTAATATATAAATAAATAGTGCGACTTTACACATTCTCTAACTCATTAAGTTCAACCTACCATTACTTCAGCCCTCTTCCAATTCTCAACTCTTCCTTTTCCCCTTCAAAACTGATTGGCTCTTTCGAAATTCAACCCCTTCAATTGCCACTCTTACAATTAACGAAGTTATTTTAAACACTATAAATTTTCAATTGCTCTTTCTCTACCACTACAAAAGTTGCCAAAGTGGCATCAGATTTGGAAAGTCCTTTCCCTTCTTATTTTTTCTTTAATTTTCCCTAACTTCAAATTTTCCATTGGATTTCTACAGTTTGTGGCTGATATGCTTTTTTGTGGGTTGCCTACAATGTGATTACTTTAGAGCTATGGGTGGCTAGTATTTGATTTTTCGATTATGAGAAGGGTTATCAAGGATTAGAAATCTCTACAACAACTCCTTACTTCATATTCATGTTGTAAAATTTTTATTTTATTTTTGTATTTTACCCATTCAATTTGTTTATCTTTGACATTTTAGTTTTCTTATATCTGACATTTGTTTATCTCTATGTAAACAAAAGAAGAAAAGTAATCCGAAGTTTAATGTATTTACCTTTGATAGTTTTGAAACAATAATAGAGTAAACACTGTAGTTTTACTCCAACTACTACTTTCACACACACACACACACACATATATATATATATATATATATATATATATTTTAAAAAATTCAATGGTTCTTTTTTGATGTGGGACCTTTCTGAATTTTTGTTTGGCTTTGACGGCCATAAATACTATGTTTAGCACATTGTTTCTTATTATGTGTTAATAATTTGATCTTGTAGTGCAATAGATAATAATAGATCTGCCTCAAAAGTTTGATGGGTTTGTGTGTCACAAGGAAATAGAAAATCTCAAAACATGATTGGGTTTTTTTTTTTTTCCTGATTTTGGTAATGCTAAATGTAGAATTTGGTTCTTGTAGGATTTAAGAGCATTGATCCAAATTAGGGGTGTCAATGTTCAACCCAATCCGTGAACACGACACGAACCTAACATGGATTTTTTCGGGTTAGGGTTGGGCCTTAATGGGTTTAGGTCATAAATGGGTTAACCTGAAAATGACATGCTAAGAAACGTATTATAAGTGGGTCAACCTGCGTAACCCACATTAGACACGTTTGACACGCCAATTTATTTGTGTCAACCCGAAATGACCCACTTAACATAACTTGTTTAGCTCGTATAACAAATAAATATTTATTTTTATTTTAGATTTGTCAAATACCTTTTATATCTAACATATATTTTAAATTTCAAAAGAAAAGTAAGTAATTACAAAAATTTACAAGGGATATAATTGAAAATTGAAACTTTACATACCCTAGAACTACTAATAGTTTTTTTTTTTTTTTTTTTGGCATAGAACTTGCACAAATGAAATTGGATGAGCTTGTAGAAGATGTTATGAATTTGGACATCAACAAAGAATCTATGGATGATAATCGTGGTCATAGTTATGATTAGTTTACTGTTTGCTCAAATTCTTTCAATATTGATACTTAGCATTTGGTGAGTTCCAAGGATGTTATATTTTTGTTGAACTATGTTATTTTATTTTTGTTAAACTTTGTTATTTTGAATTTGGGTTGAAGTGTATGCACTTCTTTTGGAGTATAAATAACTTATTTCTAGATGAATGTTATATTTTTGTTGAACTATATTATTTTGAATGTGGGTTGAAGACTTGAAGTGTATGCACTACTTTTTGGGATGTAAAAAAAAATTATTTATAGATGAATGTTATATTTAATATTATGTAGGTTGAAATGGGTTGTGTTACATTCGTGTCAGCTCAACATGATTCATTTATTAAGCGTGTCAAAGGGTTGGGTCAGGTCAACCCACCTTATTAACAGGTCGGGTTAGAGTTGAAAGATCATGACACAATTATTAAATGGGTCGGGTTAGGGTTGAGCCATTAGTTGAATACCCTTACCTCAACACGAGACGAACCCGACACGCTAACCCAAATTGACACCCCTAATCCAAATACGTGGGAGAAAATAGTCTATTTTTCACCCAATTACTCCTTTCTAAAAAAACCAAAAGTATTGTAGCCTCATGAGAAACTTAAGTTATTCCAGCACGAGTGACAAGCTTGCGTGGAACAGTATTGAAATTAACATTGTAGCTTCAATCTACATCAAATCAATTCTCAAAATTAATCTTAACCAATCGTAGACCCATGCGATGCATGAGAATAGATAATTATTTAGTAATTGTAGTATAATGTATAAATTTTTTCACTAAAATTTGTTAAAGATAATTCATTTTCCCTAAAGATTAAACAATTTCTTAAATTATTTTTCATCTTTCTATCCCTACCAATATATCATTCTATTTGTCTGGGTTAGTGATTAATATTATTCATTTATGAGCTAGTCCATATTCTTTGGAATTATGTTATAGCGTGCTATGTTTTTCCAATTTTTTTTTCTCTACAACTAAAATTTTAAAGTTTCAAATAAATTACTCAAATTACTTAGTCTTTTAAAAGAGATTATCATGATAATCAAAACTCATAACAAAATCACTTTTTGATATTTATCAAATAATTGATAGACGCATTCAAATGCATAACCAATATTATGTTTTGATATATACTCAAATTTTCACTTTCAAAATAGCTAAGGATTAGCTCAAACAAAAATCAAACCAAAGTTTTAAGAGAGAAATAGACTACCTCTGTTAGGGAACTTAAAAATACAACACCAAAATATATTAACCTAAAATAGAGTTGTAAAAAAAACACAATGTTTCATAAACCTAAAGTAGAGTGACAAGGAAATAATAAAAAGTCGAGAGAGAGAGAGAGAGAGAGAGAGAGAGAGAGAGAGAGATTAATCATTTTAAGAAAAAAGAGAATGTGAGAAATAATAAAAGAAATTATAGAAAATTAAATGAGAAGAAAAGGGGTTAAAAGATTTATAATAACCAACAAACACCAAATTAATGCTATGTAATAGAATAATACTATATTCGTATATACTATTCTCATAATACAATAGGATAACATGCATCATCAACCTAAAGTAGAGTTTTAAAGAACACAAAAGTAAATAAACCTAAAATAGAGGTGCAAGATAAAAAAAAAAAAGAAAAAAAAAAAAGAGAGATAGAGAGAAATATATATATATATATATATATATATATTGTGTGGGAATTGGGAAAGCTATGCATAGAATGTGAGAGAATTGCAAATTTATAGTAAAAAGATGAGAATAAGAAGAGGCAAAAATAAAGGGAATAGAGAAAGAGTAATATTTGAGTTAGAAAGTAGTGGGGAGATGAAAAGGTAAAATAGAGTGAAAATGTTGGAAAATGGTTAATAATAGTTTGGGGATTAACAAGAAGGGAAAAAATTAAAAATGAGAGAGAGAGAGAGAGAGAGAGAGAGAGAGAGAGAGAGAGAGAGAGAGAGAGAGAGAGAGAGAGAGAGAGAGAGAGATGTGACTACTAATGTGGTTTAACATGAGAGTAGTAATAATAAATTATAAAAAATAAAATGTCTAGAATTAGTGATGGTAAAAAAAATAATCTTTAAAATAATAAAAATTAAGAAGTAATAAAAAAAATTAAAATAAAATAAACATGAACAATTTACATTTTTTACTAAATAATATTTTTACAAGGTTTTTTTCTAAAAGTTAACAAAATACAAGAATGCCCATAAAGATTATATAAATTATATATGTATGAATTATACAATAATTTTATTATATATTTTTAAGTGTATTCATGCATATATATATATATATATGTATGTATGTATGTATGTGAGATTATAAGGTAATACTAAATAATGCAAAAAGCTCAAATTGAGTGTATTACTCTCATTCATCTCACAAAAACCTCCTATTTCTTTCACTTTTTTAACTTTTAACCTTTTTTTTTTTTTTTTTTTTTTTTTTTTTTTTCATTCAAGGGTTAAGATTTGAGAGCTGTTTTCTTAACTCTCAAATTCAGTCATTAAAAGCGAGTTCACATTTTCCATCTCAATGCAGATTAAAAAAACTTTATAAATGTACTAGTATAATTCCGTGACGTGGCGCTCCGTCATTTGCTGAGTGTATCACACCGAAGTAGATCTATTTCCCGGCATGCCCTTTTCTATGCTTTCACTCCCTCCTCTTCTGTATAACTTCCGAACAAAGGCTCTCTCATAGCTGAGCTCCGAAAACTCCTGGATTCCTTGTTCTCCGGTTCAGCCCCCGTGTCCTTTTTCGTCATTTCGACTAAAGCGAGACTCTCTCTCTCTCTCCCCCTTTTTAAACTCGTTAATTCGTAGTGGAATTAGTGGGAATCACTAACTTGTTGTTATTAGTATTATTCGTGAAAATTGAGATTTCCGGCAACGGAGTACGTATTAAGATTTAGGGTTTTGAGAGCGCTAAGGCTGCCAAAGCTTTGGATTTGAATCTTCCTGTTTGGTTCGCATTTTTTATTCAATCATAGGATCAAAAATGATAACAAGAAAAAAGAAAATGTATGTTCAAGAATTACTTGGTTTTTCGTATTGTCGACGTTAGGAACTCCTTTTGTACGGTCAAGTTTTATTTCTATGTTCTATTGTAATGTGAGATACACCAACTCTGATTGATGTGAATGTAATTGTCTGGTATTTCTCATTTTTGTTACTGTTGTGTATTTGGTTTATTGAGGCGTAATTTTATGTTTGCTCATTGTTCTTGTGCTAGTGTTTGCTTGTGTCATGCATTATGTTGCTCATGATGTTTTATTTCTTCATTTTTGTAGATTTCGCGGAAGGAAATAAATTGTACGAGGACAACCGGACATGGTAAAGAAGATTATTTAGTATTTGAATCTTGAGTTATTCTTGTTGATTTAAGTTTGAAATTAATGAATTTTTGACATTGTTATATCTGGGATCCAGTCGGCACTCTTCAACTTCCATTCGTTTTTAACGGTAGTGTTGTTGGGAATTTGCACCTGCACTTACCTGAAGATGCAATTTCCAGCAATCCTTGAACAGCGAACGGGGTATGTTGTCTTCGTTATTCTTTTTAGAGCTTTTATTTATGTGATTTTCATGTTTGATTGATGAATAGGTCTCGTGGTTGTCTCATTTTGTTATGATTGTTCTGAAAATGCTGCAATCATTTTCTTCTCCTGCAATTTGTTTTGTTAAGTTATAGCAATTTGTTTGATTTATAAATTTCCAATTGCTCTTTCTCTACCACTACAAAAGTTGCCAAAGTGGCATCAGATTTGGAAAGTCCTTTCCCTTCTTATTTTTTCTTTAATTTTCCCTAACTTCAAATTTTCCATTGGATTTCTAAAGTTTGTGGCTGATATGCTTTTTTGTGGGTTGCCTACAATGTGATTACTTTAGAGCTATGGGTGGCTAGTATTTGATTTTTCGATTATGAGAAGGGTTATCAAGGATTAGAAATCTCTACAACAACTCCTTACTTCATATTCATGTTGTAAAATTTTTATTTTATTTTTGTATTTTACCCATTCAATTTGTTTATCTTTGACATTTTAGTTTTCTTATATCTGACATTTGTTTATCTCTATGTAAACAAAAGAAGAAAAGTAAACCAAAATTTAATGTATTTACCTTTGATAGTTTTGAAATAATAATAGAGTAGACACTGTAGTTTTACTCCAACTACTACTTTCACACATATATATATATATATATATATTTTTAAATTCAATGGTTCTTTTTTGATGTGGGACATTTCTCAATTTTTGTTTGGCTTTGACGGCCATAAATACTATGTTTAGCACATTGTTTCTTATTAAGTGTTAATAATTTGATCTTGTAGTGCAATAGATAATAATAAATCTACCTCAAAAGTTTGATGGGTTTGTCTGTCACAAGGAAATAGAAAATCTCAAAACATGATTGGGTTTTTTTTTTCCTGATTTTGGTAATGCTAAGTGTAGAATTTGGTTCTTGTAGGATTTAAGAGCATTGATCCAAATTAGGGGTGTCAATGTTCAACCCAATCCGTGAACACGACATGAACCCAACACGGGTTTTTTCGGGTTAGAGTTGGGCCTTAATGGGTTTGGGTCATAAATGGGTCAACCTGAAAATGACATGATAAGAAATGTGTCATAAGTGGGTCAACCTACGTAACCCGCATTAGACACGTTTGACACACCAATTTATTTGTGTCAACCCAAAATGACCCACTTAACACAATTTGTTTAGCTCGTATAACAAATAAATATTTATTTTATTTTAAATTTATCAAATACCTTTTATATTCAACATATATTTTAAATTTAAAAAGAAAAGTAAGTAATTACAAAAATTTACAAGGGATATAATTGGAAATTGAAACTTTACATACCCTAGAACTACTAATAGTTTTTTTTTTTTTTTTGGCATAGAACTTGCACAAATGAAATTGGATGAGCTTGTGGAAGATGTTATGAATTTGGACATCAACAAAGAATCTATGGATGATAATCGTGGTCATAGTCATGATTAGTTTACTGTTTGCTTAAATTATTTCAATATTGATACTTAGCATTTGGTGAGTTCCAAGGATGTTATATTTTTGTTGAACTATGTTATTTTATTTTTGTTAAACTTTGTTATTTTGAATTTGAGTTGAAGTGTATGCACTTCTTTTGGAGTATAAATAACTTATTTCTAGATGAATGTTATATTTTTGTTGAACTATATTATTTTGAATGTGGGTTGAAAACTTGAAGTGTATGCACTTCTTTTTGGGATGTAAAAAAAATTATTTATAGATGAATGTTATATTTAATATTATGTAGGTTGAAATGGGTTGTGTTACATTCGTGTCAATCCAACATGATTCATTTATTAAGCGTGTCAAAGGGTTGGGTCAGGTCAACCCACCTTATTAATAGGTTGGATTAGAGTTGAAAGATCATGACACGATTATTAAATGGGTCAGGTTAGGGTTGAGCCATTAGTCGAATACCCTTACCTCAACACGAGACGAACCCGACACGCTAACCCGAATTGACACCCCTAATCCAAATACGTGGGAGAAAATAGTCTATTTTTCACCCAATTACTCCTTTCTAAAAAAACCAAAAGTATTGTAGCCTCATGAGAAACTTAAGTTATTCCAGCACGAGTGACAAGCTTGCGTGGAACAGTATTGAAATTAACATTGTAGCTTCAATCTACATCAAATCAATTCTCAAAATTAATCTTAACCAATCGCAGACCCATGCGATGCATGAGAATAGATAATTATTTAGTAATTGTAGTATAATGTATAATTTTTTTCACTAAAATTTGTTAAAGATAATTCATTTTCCCTAAAGATTAAACAATTTCTTAAATTATTTTTCATCTTTCTATCCCTACCAATATATCATTCTATTTGTTTGGTGTAGTGATTAATATTATTCACTTATGAGCTAGTCCATATTCTTTGGAATTATGTTATAGCGTGCTATGTTTTTCCAAATTTTTTTTTTCTCTACAACTAAATTTTTATAGTTTCAAATAAATTACTCAAATTACTCAATCTTTTAAAAGAGATTATCATGATAATCAAAACTCATAACAAAATCACTTTTTAATATTTATCAAATAATTGATAGACGCATTCAAATGCATAACCAATATTATGTTTTGATATATACTCAAATTTTCACTTTCAAAATAGCTAAGTATTAGCTCAAACAAAAATCAAACCAAAGTTTTAAGAGAGAAATAGACTACCTCTGTAAGGGAACTTAAAAATACAACACCAAAATATATTAACCTAAAATAAAGTTGTAAAAAAAACACAATGTTTCATAAACCTAAAGTAGAGTGACAAGGAAATAATAAAAAGTCGAGAGAGAGAGAGAGAGATTAATCATTTTAAGAAAAAAGAGAATGTGAGAAATAATAAAAGAAATTATAGAAAATTAAATGAGAAGAAAAGGGGTTAAAAGATTTATAATCACCAACAAACACCAAATTAATGCTATGTAATAGAATAATACTATATTCGTTTATACTATTCTTATAATACAATAGGATAACATGCATCATCAACCTAAAGTAGAGTTTTAAAGAACACAAAAGTAAATAAACCTAAAATAGAGGTGCAAGATAAAAAAAAAAAGAAAAAAAGAAAAAAAAAAAGAGAGATAGAGAGAAATATATATATATATATATATATATATTGTGTGGGAATTGGGAAAGCTATGCATAGAATGTGAGATAATTGCAAATTTATAGTAAAAAGATGAGAATAAGAAGAGGCAAAAATAAAGGGAATAGAGAAAGAGTAATATTTAAGGTAGGAAGTAGTGGAGAGATGAAAAGGTAAAATTGAGTGAAAATGTTGGAAAATGTTTAATAATAGTTTGGGGATTAATAAGAGGGGAAAAAATTAAAAATGAGAGAGAGAGAGAGAGAGAGAGAGAGAGAGAGAGAGAGAGAGAGAGAGAGAGATGTGACTACTAATGTAGTTTAACATGAGAGTAGTAACAATAAATTATAAAAAATAAAATGTCTAGAATTAGTGATGGTAAAAAAAATAATCTTTAAAACAATAAAAATTAAGAAGTAATAAAAAAAATTAAAATAAAATAAACACGAACAATTTACATTTTTTACCAAATAATATTTTTACAAGGTTTTTTTTCTAAAAGTTAACAAAATATAAGAATGCCCATAAAGATTATATAAATTATATATGTATGAATTATACAATAATTTTATTATATATTTTTAAGTGTATTCATGCATATATATATATATATATATATATGAGATTATAAGGTAATACTAAATAATGCAAAAAGCTCAAATTGAGTGTATTACTCTCATTCATTTCACAAAAACCTCCTACTTCTTTAACTTTTTTAACTTTTAACCTTTTCTAACCTTTTTTTTTTTTTTTTTGTCATTCAAGGGTTAAGATTTGAGAGCTGTTTTCTTAACTCTCAAATTCAGTCATTAAAAGCGAGTTCACATTTTCCATATTAATGCAGATTAAAAAAACTTTATAAATGTATTAGTATAATTCCGTGACGTGGCGCTCCGTCATTTGCTGAGTGATGCACCGAAGTAGATCTATTTCCCGGCATGCCCTTTTCTATGCTTTTACTCCCCCCTCTTCTGTATAACTTCCGAACAAAGGCTCTCTCATAGCTGAGCTCCGAAAACTCCTGGATTCCTTGTTCTCCGGCTCAGCCCCCGTGTCCTTTTTCGTCATTTCGACTAAAGTGAGACTCTCTCTCTCTCTCTCTCCCTTTTTAAACTCGTTAATTCGTAGTGGAATTAGTGGGAATTACTAACTTCTTGTTATTAGTATTATTCGTGAAAATTGAGATTTCCGGCAACGGAGTACGTATTAAGATTTAGGGTTTTGAGAGCGCTAAGGCTGCCAAAGCTTTGGATTTGAATCTGCCTGTTTGGTTCGCATTTTTTATTCAATCATAGGATCAAAAATGATAACAAGAAAAAAGAAAATGTATGTTCAAGAATTACTTGGTTTTTCGTATTGTCGACGTTAGGAACTCCTTTTGTACGGTCAAGTTTTATTTCTATGTTCTATTGTAATGTGAGATACACCAACTCTGATTGATGTGAATGTAATTGTCTGGTATTTCTCATTTTTGTTACTGTTGTGTATTTGGTTTATTGAGGCGTAATTTTATGTTTGCTCATTGTTCTTGTGCTAGTGTTTGCTTGTGTCATGCATTATGTTGCTCATGATGTTTTATTTCTCCATTTTTGTAGATTTCGCGGAAGGAAATAAATTGTACGAGGACAACCAGATATGGTAAAGAAGATTATTTAGTATTTGAATCTTGAGTTATTCTTGTTGATTTAAGTTTGAAATTGATGAATTTTTGACATTGTTATATCTGGGATCCAGTCGGCACTCTTCAACTTCCATTCGTTTTTAACGGTAGTGCTGCTGGGAATTTGCACCTGCACTTACTTGAAGATGCAATTTCCAGCAATCCTTGAACAGCGAACGGGGTATGTTGTCTTCGTTATTCTTTTTAGAGCTTTTATTTATGTGATTTTCATGTTTGATTGATGAATAGGTCTCGTGGTTGTCTCAATTTGTTATGATTGTTCTGAAAATGCTGCAATCATTTTCTTCTCCTGCAATTTGTTTTGTTAAGTTATAGCAATTTGTTGAAGAGTGATTTAGTTGAATCTCTGAACCTTTTGCAGTAAACACATTTTCTGTTCTAGCATTTAGCTTGTTATAGTTAGTAATGGGATGTGTGTGGAGTTAGATCTATTGTGTTGACTATGCCGGGGGTTTGGCACCCTGTCAGATTGGTGTCCGTACAATTACTGGGTTATTGAGAATACATTAGAAGTCTAAGCCCATTATAGTGATTTCACACATGCATGTACCCCTAGTAATAGTTAAATAGGGTGATATGAATATGCTAATGATCCCTGTAACTCCTTTTGTAACCGTTATAATTAAACTGCATTAACTCTGTGGGTGTAACCCTATAGTTTTGGGTGAACCATGTGAATTTGGTGTTCCTGTGTGAATGTGTTTTAAACTTTTTCTGTTTCTACTTTTTCCTGTCATTCACATATCACAAATCCTAGTCGGGTTTCTCATTTCATAACAGTTAGTAGATGAACTAGCCAACCAAGCTGACATTCAAAGACAGCAAGTGCGCATTGAATGGCAAAGTTGTACCTCACTAATCACTTCACATTTAAGAATGAGGGATGATGTGTACATAACACGATACCTGCACCCTACTTGAGATACCAATTCCATATAGCTGCTGCCTTTTCTACTCCCAACAACATCAAAATTTTCTTAGTGGCAGACCACCTTGAGTTGGATTCTTTTAGTGCCTCATATATTACCTTGGTTGCTGTGCTTCTTCTTGCTCTTGTGGAGGACATTTTAAACCATGATTGTAGAAGTGGTGAGACTATCAATACTATCTTTTATTGTTTCAAAAAAATTATCTAAAACTGGTTTTTTAAACAATTTTCTGAAAACAACAAAATCATTTCCTACTATAGTGATATTTCTTTGCAGGTTGTCAAATGACAAGTTTTGGTCATTAATTTGTAGACAACAGACAGACTGCAGAGATATCTTATGATGGTTTCTGCCTCCTCCATCCCCTTCCCCCCATTCTAGCTCTGATTAAGGCTAATTACTTCAACCTGTCTGAAATTCAATCACCTGTTGTCCTTTTAATGTCAATTTTTTTGTTATTTCTTTTATTCAAATTTATGTATAATTAGGTCCCTTTTTTTATTGATCTATCCATGTTAAGCATGGTTCGGTGTTATTACAGGCAATCAGTCTTGGCCTGATGGTTGATTTGTATGAAGTGGTTACAAACTTACAGTGCGGACTAATGACTGTAATATGCTTATTTGACAGGTTTCGTGGTTTCTTTTGGAAGGCAGCCAGAATAGGTAGGCCTTTATTTAGATGTTTTACCACCATCTTTGTTGGACTAGTCCACAACTACTCCTTGTTTTCCTCTTTTCACTTCATTTTTATTTTGATTTTTATCTGTTATCTTCTTGGGACAATTTCCTCTTTCTTCTTCTTCCTTTCTTTTTTGGGAAAAAAAATATTATTTTGGGTGTATTTATGAAGTATGAATGTTGATGATGGAGACCCAGGAAGCTATCCTTGGGTTGGCATCAAGGTAAAGATAACAAGAAGAAAAGAAAAGGAACCTTCTTTTTCTTTTTAACTTCCTGGTATATAGAGAAGCCCATAAATATCTCCATATGGTTTTTATTGACCTAGAGAAAGCATATGATAGGGTCTGCAGAGAAATTATGTGTTGGATTTTTGGAAAGAAAGGAGTTCCTCCCAAGTACATTAAGGATATTTATGACAGAGCTGAAACTAGTATTAGAAAAAGTGGATGCTTCGCAAGCAAATATCCTATCACTATAGGTTTGTATTAAGGATCATCACCAAGTCCATATCTCTTTGCACTAGTGATGAATGAGCTCACTAAATTGATTCAAGATGAAGTCACTTGGTGTATACTTTTTGCAGAAGATATACTTTTAGTGAATGAAACTTGATGTAGGAGTCAATGTCAAGTTAGAATTTGGAGAGATGCTTTAGAGCTTAGAATTGTAGGGAATATACACGAAATTTCCAAATCTGTGAGATGCAAAATAGAGAAAAAATATGCGCCAAAGAAAACAATCACACAAGACAATATTTACGTGGTTCCACAATTTGCCTATGTCCACAGAGCTGTAGTGATTTTACTATTGTCAAATCAAATACAATATCATCTCAAGTTTATGCCTAACTGGAGATCCTCACCAAATACAATAATATCTCTCTAGGAATAATATAAACTCACTTGAAATCTTCAGTCACACTCTGAATACAATAACTACCCGTGGTTGTCTACTACTCAAAATATATCCCTAGAGAAAAACTCCAAATTAATCTTCTCGTGTATGTCTCATGGCTAAAGAAAATCTCCCTGTCTTCTTTGCTCTCACACAATTTTTTCTTTCTTCACTGCACTCACTGCAATCACACTTGGCAGCTCTTCTTTTCCTTTTTCTTTTTCACTCCAGGCAGCACTCTTCTTTTCTTTTCTACTGCCCACCCTAACACATAAAATTCTATTTATATGTTAGGTAAATAACCTAGCCGCCACTATATTTTTCCATAGCAACATGGTCTCCTTTTTCCAATAGGAGTCTTGCACGTCATGTGGCTTTCTTGCCACTAAAGTGGGCTGGACCCACAACAAGAATCTAAAGACTTTTGGCCAAGTAGGATTAATACATAGTGCATGCATGGAATGTAAGTTCAGTACAATATTCAATCATATCGAGGAGTGGAGTTGAAATGAGAATGTTAAAAGGAATAAGTGGAAATAAAGGAAAGAGAAAATTGAAATAAGAAAATTCGCTTAAAGATAGGGTGGGCTCTATTGATGAAAAGATGAGGGCTCTACATGAGAAGGTTTGATCATGTGCAAAGGATACATGCGGGAGACCCCAACTAGTCTGTCAAGGATTCATAGCAGATCCCAATCCTAAAAATGTGGGATTATGGCTTGGTTGATGTTGTAGTTGATGCCCTTAGATGTTATTCACACAAAAGAAAAGGAAAGAAAAAAAAAAAAAAGCAGTGCCCAACAAATCCCAATTTATGTCCCTTGACCAAAAATTAATCTTTTAAAAAATATATATATATATATATATTTCAAGAATTTTAAAGCACAAAAATAGAGATGCTGATTTGGTTACGTCAATCCTAACAATTATACTTTATTATGTGATCGAATATGATTAATTTAGAAGTTTTTAGGACAAATAGTCGAGTTATTACCTAAGAGTCCACTGAATTGGAGATTGCTCATTGATGGATGTACAGATTCTGACATTCAAACTTGTAAACATGCAAACTTTAGATGAGAAAATAAAGTACAAGCACATCTTGGTCGGTGTGTATTTAACTATTTATTAAGGATTCTACGAGCATATTACCTACTCTATCATGCATTGCAATAATGGCAGACATTTCCTTGCTTGGTTTTTCTGTAACAGGTGAGCGCTTGAGCCCGTGGGTGGCTTTTGGATGCTTCTCAATGGGTGTGTCAATAATCTTTTTCTGAGTCCTCGTCTTGTCTGTATTCAGATGCAACCTTTTTTTTCTTTTTCTTTGGATCATGTAGAAAGTTCACTCCTTGAAATTTAATATTATCACATGGTTTTGTGGGTGTGAATACTGGTAACCACTGTTTCAAGACCTAGTTGGCTAACTCCATATTGAAGGTAGATCATTGTTCTCAGGAAATTTGTTTATTGATGATGCAACCATTCTTTGCTTGATCATTAGTTTGTAAAAACTCTTCTTAGGAATGATTATGACTGAAAAAGTAATCAGTTGCAACTCAGCCATTTGTTGTATATTATGGTAGGTATGTTAAGTTGGAAACCTACTTGAATGTAACATAAAGTTTCATTTGCAACGCCATTTCATATGGTTGAGTGCGAGCAACTTAACTACAAAAATATAAACTTCTAGATCGAAGCATGCTATGTGTGGCATGTATGAAAGTTCTTTTGTGGACTAGTGAAGTTACATTGTATGCCAATATGTTAATGGCATTGGCCCGTACTTTATGCAAATAATGAAATTTGGAAGAAGATGAGGAAGTAGGCGATCAAGTTGAAATTAGGACAGTAGGTTTCTTAAAGCCATTAGGGATGCATGCAATGAAATAAATTTCGAGCTGATGCTTGAGTCTTCTGAATAACAAAATCTTCTTTCCACCCCAATAAAACACAGATAGGAAAATCTTCTTCTTGGGTTTCTTTTGATCGCTCTGGTCTTCGACCGTCACTGTGATTGTGTCTTCTTTGTTGTATTCATCTTTCTTATTGCTGTTGTCCGCAACCCTTGCTGTATCTTCTTTGCTGTATTCATCTTCTCCCCAGTGAAGGGGATAACTCCTCAAAAACGCCCTTCTGTTGTTATAGTTTTCATCGCAAAAGCTTCTTGTTCTCATCCTATTACCCTTTATAGCTTCGTAATCCATCTTGCAATGCCTGAGAAGACACCAATGAGTAATGACTAATGAAAGTGATTTTATACAAGAGAGAGACGAACAGGGTGAGCGGCTGGTAAATTTGGCACACAAAAGGATGATACTAGCAAACAGGAAATAATAATTATTAATTCTGTATTGATATGAAATTTTTTTTCTTGGACAAAAGTTCTATATTGGTTTGTTATTAAAAGTTGAAACCCGTGTTTGGCTTATCATAGGGGAATCATAAAGTTGGCTGGAGGGGAGTCCGCTCAGTAGACTAATAATTTCTCTTTATCATATATCCCAAGTGTATACACTTTGTCATTGTATGAGAGAGAGAGAGAGAGAGAGAGAGATATATATATATATATATATAATTATATATATACTTTTATTCTCTAATTCTAATCGTTCTAACAATATGTTATCTTAGATAAATATATGTACAGTGCATTTATGGAGGAGCTGAAAATGATAGCCTCACAATTGGTAATTATCGCTTCATCTATTCTCTCAAAAAAAAAAAAAAATCATCGTTGAATAGTTGGCACAGCCCCACAAGCACTCCAATTTTTAAATATGACTCCGCGGCCCCTACCCAGTTCACGAGTGGCTTAAATGGGCTCAACTCAACTCCTAGGCATGGTTCAAAGTCTTCAAGCCCAGCAACTAAGTCCAGCCCAGCAGTTAGAAGCACAGCTACTTCGGTGAAAGGTAAGAGAGCCCTAGCGCGTGGTTTTTCCTATTGTCCTGTTAGGAGGAGTAATGCCGCCCCCAGACAAAGGAGGCCTTCTCCAGCCCTCCCTTGCCCGTGTTTAATCCCTCTTCTCACACCGGCCTTAGTTCCAATTTATCTCCAAATAAAGCCTTTGAGTTCACGTCTCATGAGAATGGGGAAGGAAGTAGTAGTGATACAGGGGTGCATCTTCAAGGGTCTTTGTGCGAAGCTCAGGGAAGATCGGTGAAGCCTAGTGGCGCAAATGGGGGAAGCAAGGATAATGGGGGTTCCGCCTTGGACGAACCTGAAGTGGGGGCAGATGGTGATGCCATGGAGGCAGCCCCTTTTGATTCGGTTGACAACGAAAGGGGTTTGGTTGTCAATGGCGGTGCAGAGGATGACCGGATGGATTCGGAGATTGGTGGTGACTCCTCTAACTCTGATTGATTTTCTGTTTGAAGTTTCGTCCCCTCCCCTCTGTCAGTTTCTTATGAATATTATCATCTGGAATAGTAGAGGTGTTCTGAAGCCTAATTTTCAGAATCATGTTCGTGAGTTAGCTCAAAAATACGACCCGGCTATTTTTGTGATTATGGAAACTAAATTAGGAGGCGATAGGGCTAGAGAGATCACCGATCGGCTTCCTTTCGATGGGGCTATCCACACTGATACGATTGGTTTTGCTGGTGGGCTGTGGTTGCTGTGGAATTCTGACAAAGTGGAGATTCAGAGTCTTGCAAACACGGAGCAGGAGATTCATGTTGAAGTAAAGGTACGCTCCTCAAACCTTTCTTGGATCTTTTCTGCTGTTTATGCTAGTCCAAGAAGTGAAGAAAGAATTGTTTTGTGGGAAAATCTTGCTAGAGTTGCTGAGCTTCATAGTTTACCGTGGGTGATGGCTGGAGACTTTAATGAGCCTCTTATTGATGAGGACAAGTTTGGAGGTAGAGGGGTGAATATAAACCGGTCTCTTCTTTTTAAAGACTGTCTTGATAGATGTAGTATGATGGACTTAGGTTTTTCGGGGCCTAGGCACACCTGGACTAATAAGAGGGATCTTAATAATCTGATTTTGGAGAGGATTGATAGATATTTTATGAACCCTGGTTGGTGCGCCTTGTACCCGGAAGCAAAGATCACGCACCTGCCGAGATGTCACTCAGATCACTGCCCAGTTCTTCTTGAAACTAGTCCAGGCAGAGCTATATCTCTCACCAGGCCTTTCAAATTTCAGGAATTCTGGCTTTCTGATACTTCATTTCCAAATGTGGTTTCTAAGGCTTGGCATAACAATGGGTGTTTAGCGGATTCCATAGACTCTTTTTCCAAGGAGGCCACCCTTTGGAATAAGAATCACTTTGGTAACATTCACTACAAGAAGAAACGGATCCTAGCAAGGCTTTATGGTATTCAAAAGGCTTTGTCTATTTGCCCCAGTGATTCTCTTCTCACCCTTGAAAACAATCTTCATCAGGATCTAGAATTTGTCTTGGATCAAGAGAGGGATCTCTGGTTGCTAAAATCTAGAGTCAATTGGATGATTCAAGGGGACCGTAATACTTCCTTTTATCATATGTCTACCTTAGCCAGAAGAAAACGAAACCATATAGCTTCGGTCAAGGATGATATGGGTGAGTGGATAACCAATGATAGGGAAGTTGCTGAGTTTTTCCGCAGGGGTTTCATTTCTCTATATTCCACTTCGCATGATATGGCTTATCTCAATCCCCACCTCCCTGTCCAGTGGCATGGCCGAATTTCTGAGGAGGTTAAAGACTCCCTTGGCACCTTGGTGTCTAGGGAGGAAATTAAAGATGCCCTTTGGACCATGAAACCTTACAAAGCTCCGGGTCCGGATGGGCTGCACGCAGGTTTCTTTCAAAGATTCTGGCTCATAACGGGTGACTCGGTTATCAGGGAAGTGGAAAGGGCTTTTGCTAATTCAAGAGTCCCTGATTATCTCAATAAAACCTTTATTGTTCTCATCCCAAAGATGCAGGGGCTTGAATCTCTAGGTAATTATAGGCCTATTAGCCTTTGCAACACAATCTATAAGGTCATCACCAAGGTGATTGTTGCTCGGATCAGGCCTCATTTGGATAGCATTATCTCTCCCTACCAAGCTGCTTTTATACCGAGTAGAAAGGGCTCAGATAATATCATTATAGCTCAAGAGCTCATCCACTCTATGGGCAGAGCAAAAGGGGGTAAGGGCTATATGGCCATCAAAATTGACCTTGAAAAGGCTTATGATAAGCTTGAATGGGCTTTTATTCGTGAAATGCTCCTCTTGTTCAACTTTCCGGAAAATATTATTAACCTCATCATGAGTTGTGTGTCCTCTGTTTCCACTTCCCTTCTTTTTAATGGTGGCTGTTTGGAGTCTTTCTGCCCTTCCAGGGGTATTAGGCAGGGAGACCCCCTCTCTCCCTACCTTTTTATTCTTTGCATGGAGTACTTGGGCTATCTTATCGAGGATAAGTGTGCAGCCAAGTTGTGGTCTCCGGTTAAAGCTTCGAGAAGTGGCCCTGCCTTCTCTCATATCTTCTTCGCAGATGATCTCATTTTCTTTGCAAAGGCTGATCAGAAAAATTGCCAGGCCATTAAGGGGGTCCTAGATGTCTTTTGTAGGAATTCTGGCCAGACTGTGAGTGAAGCAAAATCTCGGGTTTACTTCTCCCCTAATGTTGATCCTGATTTAAGGGAAAGTCTAGCTGACACTCTTGGGTTTCGAACAACTCCGAACTTGGGTAATTATCTTGGTTTTCCCCTTAAGCATTCGGGTAGGGGGCAGGACTTTGGTTTTGTTTTGGATAGAGTTAAGAAGAAGTTGGCTGGTTGGAAGGCTAGTTTACTTTCTATGGCGGGAAGGATGGTGCTCATTCAAGCCTCTTCATCCACAATCCCCACTTATGTTATGCAGAATGCTCAGCTCCCCGAGAAGATCCTTAAAGGTATTGATAGAGTTAATAGGAATTTCCTTTGGGGGTCCACTGAAAACTCTAGAAAAATGCACTGGGTTGGTTGGGAGAAAGTCACCACTTCTAAGGATCGGGGAGGTTTGGGGCTCCAATCAGCAAAGGGTAGGAATACGGCTCTTTTAGCTAAGCTCAATTGGAGACTCCACTCGGAAAGTAATGCTCTTTGGGCCAAGGTGCTGAAGCTGAAATATGGGACCAGACAACGAATCACTTCTAGAGATGAATCCAAGCTTCCAAGATCTTCAATTTGGAGGAGTGTGAAGAAAGGAGAGCTGGTGTTTAAAGAGGGCATGAAATGGATCCCGGGTCATGATAGCCAGCTTGATTTTTGGTGGGACAGCTGGTTGGATCTGGGTCCTCTAAGGTCCATTCTCCACGGCCCAATCCCCCTTGAATCCTCCTTCCTCAAAGTTAAGGATGTCATATCCCCTCATGGCTTGCTGTGGTCAGCCATTCCTTTTGATCTGCCCCCTGAGATTAAAGAGAGAATCCAAGCTGTTCCATTCCCAATTGCAGCTAGAAGTGTTGATAAGCTTGCTTGGAAAGGGTCCTTCAAAGGTGGTTTCAGCTCAAAGGAGGCCTATAGGCTTGCTACTCATTCTCCAGAAGAAGTTCTTTTTCCGGGCTCGTGGATATGGAAAACAAATACACTTCCAAAGATCCAAATGTTTATTTGGAAGTGCATGCATAATAGTATTGGGGTGAGGGGCTGCTTGGCTGAGAGAGGTCTTCACATTTCTCCAGACTGCCCTTTATGCCACTCGGAACCTGAAACAATCAGCCATGCTCTTCGTGATTGTAGGTTTGTCAAGCCCATATGGCAGCAACTAGGGCAGCAATGGGGGAATCAATTTTTTTATTCCCAAAGCATTAGAGATTGGCTCGCATCAAATGTTAAGGCTAAGGCTTCCCGCTACATTGATGGAACTCCTTGGAATATTCTGTTTCCTTTTGCTCTGTGGCTGATATGGAAACAACGCAACCAAGTGGTATTTAACCATAAAAGCACCAACCCGTGTCTTATCAAGCTGATTAAGATGCAGGCTACTGAATTTTTTCTTTGTATAAATCGCCCGAAAGGCAACCGTCACATGACCACAAAGCAGATCAGATGGGAAAAACCAGCTTCAGGTTGGCTGAAACTTAACACTGACGGATCCTTCGATGACTTATCCGGAAATGCTGGAGGAGGTGGGTTGATCAGGGATGAGCAAGGAGTGTGGGTGGCGGGTTTCACCAGGAAAGTAGGCAAAGCCAATAGTTTTATAGCTGAAGCTTGGGCTCTCAGGGATGGGCTCGTGCTTTGCAACCAGTTGAATCTGTCGAATGTCATTGTAGAATCTGATGCAAAAGCGCTTGTTGACGCCTTGAACAATCCAGGTTCGAACAATTCTATTATTTCTCCACTCTTTGAGGACTGCAATCTTTTGGCTTCTTAAATCCCTCGGCTTGTTATTAGACACATCTACCGGGAAGCAAATTCGTGTGCAGATTGTTTAGCAAATACTGGTCGCCTTCAAGGGCTAGATTTTATTTTACATACCAGTCCGCCTGTGGACCTGGCCCCCTTTTTAATGGCTGATAGCCAAGGATTGTATTCTGAGAGGCGTTGCCTTGTTTCTCTGGCTTTTAGCTAGTCTTTATGTTATTTTCCCTTTTACCCAAAAAAAAAAAAAAAAAAAAAAAATTATCGCTTCATCTACACGTTGTCATTTTAAAATCCAAAGCCCAATGAGAACTTTTGTTCCTTTTTTTTTTTTTTGGCTGAATGAAAACTTTTGTTCTTTCCCATCTCATAAATGGCTCCCACAGCTGGAGGTGAATTTATAAGATAAGGACGTAGAAAATTCTTTATTACGGCCAAGACACGTTGAAAACGATGGCAAGCATTATACAAACTAGTATGTAGTCCGTGCCATCGCACGAGAATGGATATATTATTAATTATGAGTTTATTCATGTTTAAAAGGCTTAGTTAAGTCTAAATTCATATTATTAATCAGAAAATTTCATTAACAAAACTTAGCAGTATATATATTTTACACAGAAAAATGAACCTTGGTGACAATGTTTATTTAAAAGATCCATTCACGCTTTTGAATCTTCAATCTCTATTGATGATTGAGATTTTCGTAGCTTAAAACAATTTAAAATTTAAAAAAAAAAAAAACCCTCAGAGTTGTACTCATTTTGTAGTTTTACGATGGGTCATTTTGTAACATGATGGGCATTTGTATGAAGAAAAAACCTCTAAAGTTCCATGGCTGATAAAAGAAATTCTCTCTAATCTCTTTTTATAGAGAGATGGGTTTGTACATATTTTTATACATCCTTCATAGTTGTATTATCATGAAGCAGGTCAAATGGATTTAGATTGGTACTACCGATTTCCAAAGCATGAGTGTTTAATGTGTTATTAATTTCATCTCATTGGCTTCTACACATGACAGCAAAATTAAAAATAATTAGATTGTACACGTGTATAGTAACAACAATAGGAAAATTCAAATAAAATTTCGGATTAAATTGTAACAATCTGAATAAAAAATTCCAGCAGAAAGACAGGGTGGAGTGATCCACTATAAGAAGGCGACCAAACTTGCGTAAATATAGAATAATAAATCTCTCTTCGGAACTTCACTGAAAATTTTAAAAACGTAATGACTCACATCTGCCATCCAGACGTCTATAGCCAGGTCCTCTCTAATTCGCGTGAGATTCCATTGATCACTAAATTCCTTTGCAGCCT
Organism: Quercus glauca; assembly: GCA_023736055.1. NCBI lineage: Eukaryota > Viridiplantae > Streptophyta > Magnoliopsida > Fagales > Fagaceae > Quercus > Quercus glauca. Next base: position 20,994,738 of record CM043317.1, read on the forward strand.
GCAAAAAGTATCATCTATCGGTCCACAGCAGTGCTTTCTTCATTGTTATAGGTGCCAAATCTGAACAAAAAGCCAAATATAAGGATAATGAATTTTAGGCATAATGTGCATCTAATCACATATTAGCAATTTATAACAAATGTAAAGATGCAAACTTTGTAAGTGAATAGTAAACAAAACTCAGTGTCAGAACCAAGAAGAAAACACTTTAATCCGAAACTCAGTGCAAATGTAAAGATGCAAACTTTGTAAGCAATTTATAACAAAGATGCAAACTCTGACTTTGCTATCTTTTTGGAAATTATGCAATGTACCCAAACCAAGTTCTTATCACCGATATTAATCTCTTTGGTTTTCATGTTTGACTGCAAAATTAAGGAAAAACTTAATTAGCACAGTAACTCATTTGACCCGATACATAGAAGTAGTTTTAATGAGAATGAGCCCACATATATTTAGCCACATGATGCAAAATTCAACTTAAATTTCAGATTCTAGATATATGACACAAAATTAGAACTCTAATTAGGAATTCTAATTTGATGTGTACATGTGGCACACAATTAGAGTTCTAATTTGGAATTCAATTTCACACTCTCTCTGCTTCACCTATTATTATATATATAGATATTAAATTTATGATAGAATCGAAGAAAATTGCACAATGAAATATCATCAATTTTGGATTAGAATTTCTTGATTGAATAATAAATTAACCACAACATCATTTTATATTGACTCTCTTCATTTTATATTAACCACAACTAATAATAAATCTCCAATAGTCTCTCTTCATTTTATATTGACTCTCTACAACATCAAGAGAAGCACTTAAAATCCACAAGATCTTATTATTATTATTTTTTGCCCAACACCAATAGTCAAGAACGATAAACTAGAAATCGATTCAAATTTATGAAAAACCAAACTGATAATCAAGGGGGAGATGCTCAATCAAAACTCAATCAACCCTTCTAATCACACAAAAGTGAAAAGAACCAAAATAAATAAATAAAAAAAAAAAAAAAAAAAAAGACAGAGGGAGAGTTACAAGTCACAATCAAGACCTAATCAAAATTCAAATGCACAAAAATTGATTTTGACCGCATGCTTGGCTATCTCTATGATGTCCTTAGTAGAGATATTGTTGTTCTTTGAAGTAGCAATCAGGATCCTTGAGGACCTTAATATTAATGAAGCCACTAAGGGGCAAGTTAAAATTTTCTTTTTAAAAATATTTATAGACATATACAGAGAGTTTTTATTATTTGAAATTTACAGTTTCTCAAATTATCCATATATCCTTCCTACGTAATTTTTATTTATTTATTTATTATTATTATTATTATGTTTGATGTCGTTTACGTGAAAATTAGAGTTGAATCATTGCTCAAACCGCAGGTAGGTATGATGTGTAAACTTACTTCAAATTTGTGCTTCACACGATTGGGTTCATTTAGAGGTAGTCTACCAAGAATATATTGAAAAAATAATAGTAATAATAAGAAAAGGAAAATTCAAAATTTTTTTTTTAGAGAGTTTCAACTTATGGCGTTCGTAGTTCTTTTATCATCAGACTAACACCAATCAGTTTTTGGTGTAGACAGGGATTGAATCTCAAATCTTTTATACAACTATCAAAGATTTTACTAGTTGAACTAACTATAACTCACTGAAAAACCCAAACTTGGCCATGTAGTTGTACTCTTCCCACGAACACTTTATTATTTGGGTTTAAACTAGGCAATGTTATATTAAAAAAAAAAAAAGTTATCAAATTTAAACTATGTTTAGGGGGAAAAGGATTTGATAATGGGCTTACAGATTCAATCAATCTTCGACCTTTCAGATATGCCGATTCAATCAATCCTTGTATTAATCATTATGTCTATATAGTTGACTTTTCAAACAAAATATGTCATAATCATTCTTAGTTTATTTTAATTTTCTTGGCCTCTGATGCACCTAATATTCAAAAATCCAAATTCTACACCATGTTCCAGCATGTACGCCATGAATATGAATATGAAAAAAAAACAAAAAACAAAAAAACAAACCAATCCTTTGTGCTAGTGAGTGATTACTGCAAAACTACAGGCCTACACACCAAGTCACCAACACCCCTCCACATGAAGCAATTCTAAAAGGGACCCACGCCTGCAAATGCAATTACTTCGCTTTCAAGACCAATCAACTCCTTCCCCAACAATTTGGGTGGGTGATAAAGTAGCAACTTTTCTCTTTCTGCAAGCATTATAAGCCCAACTAATTTCTCTGTTCTCTTCTGTCTCTCTTGTATTTCACAAAGTGTTTGGATTTCTATAATGGATGACTGTAGTATCATTTGTTCAAACGTGGGAAGTTGTGTTCCTGTCTCTAATACCTCAGACTCAGCTTTGAAACTTCAATGCTCAATTGGTTCAACACAGGACAGTGTCTTCATTGAAACACCCATCAAGGAAAAAAAAGTCGATTGCCAAAACTCAAGGTCTGAGCTTAGTTTGAAGTCTCAGTCGTCAGCAATGTCCCCTGTAGGCAGTTCTCGAGAATTAAGTATGTTTCTAAACTTGGATATAAGTTTGGCTTGGGTTAGATTCAATTTCATTACTGTGTACTTTAACATTTGTTTTCTTTTATGGACTATGACTATGTTATCTTTTGTGTCTTTTTTTTAATTTTTAATTTTTATTTTTCATGTTGGATGGTTTGGATTTTTTGAACTATATTGTTCTTTGTTTCATCCTCACTTTGCTTATCCATGTTCTGCATAATAATCAACTTGTCTTTTCTGATGTAATAAGTTCTCATTTTTGTAACACATGTGGTTCTTGCTTTCTTTAAGAACATATGATCCATGACAGTAAGACTTGAAGTTTTATGGATTCTGTCATTTATTGTTGAAAATGATTTTGATTTGGTTCAAATAACTTGATTCGTCGATTTTAGCTTGAACCTACAAAAATTATGTGACAGTTTTGGTGGTTCCGTAGTCTTCAATCATAGTGGTTCAGTACACTTGTCCTTTGAAATACTTCTTGGATTTCTCTCTTTTTTGATTTTTCCTCTTCTAGGAGGGATCTAGTATTATTCTACACATTCTTTAGATCTCTTGGCACTTGCAGGGTACACAATAATCAGTTTGATGTTTTAGCACATTAACTGTAGAATTAGTAATTACCTTCTTTAAATGAAGGCAAGTCACCTTTTGACTTTGAAGAGTGAATGGCTACATGCAAATGGTGACATTCTAAGGGAATGAAGATAAAGTTGCAGTGCAGGAGGGGGAAGGAAGCTGTAATATAGTAATGTCTTGCAGCATAAATTCTATTGGACTCTGAAATTTTGGAACTTTTCAGTAGTGTGGTAGCAGCCAAAGGAGATGATTATAAACAGCTATTTCAATGGCCTCCATTATACGCCAAGATTGTTGGGTTGGGACTGTTGGGTGTCTTTTAAACATTCAAAAGTGCGTTTGGTAGGGTGGAAAAGTGAGAGTAAAGAAAATGGTAAAGAGAGAACGGAAGATGGATTAATTAGAAAAGTGGAAAGAAGTTAAAAATGAGAGATTATTAATTTTCTATCCAGCCCACCATTTTTAATCTTCCCAAAATATGAGAAAAATAGGTGAGAAAATGTCTATTTATTCTTTACTTTTTTATTGATTCTTCTTATATTTTCTTTCATCCCACCTTACTATCCTCTCAAGGAATGTATAAATCAACTGTGGGTTGAAGTTGGGAGATTTTGACTTCAGTATGCAAACTTGTTTACACAGACTTGTTGGGAAATGTAGTAGTCCATGTCTTCCACTTTTGTGACTCTGTGGCTTACACATTCTAGTAAATGTTTTACATACTCAACCATTACGGCCATTCCCTCTTGACTTGCTCTTGAACAATATAGCATCTTTAACAGAATGGTGCCTGTAATGCAGGTTCTAAAGAGGAAGTATATTTTGATCTGCAGTCCTACTTAGAATCTGATTGTGAAGATTTCCTCAGTGTCAGTGGTGGTAAGAGTTGTTTTCAATTTGTTTCAGAATTTGGCTGGCTTATATGTGTTTATTCTTAACTTCTATAATTCTAAGCATAGACTCTCTTTTTTTTTAAAAAGAAAAGAAATTGGGAGACTAGTTTATATTTGCGTCTTAGATTTTTTATTAGCTTGTAATTTCTGCAGATACCACCCCATCTTGTGGGAACACTCCTATCCGTCATTGCGGCCTCAAAGAAACTCCTCACGTCAAACAACCAGTTTACATGGACAGTAGCTCCAGTCCCATTCTTGAACCCTCTCCAACAGATATGAAGAAACAACTAATTGAGCTTTTTCAAGAGAGCTTCAGCGATGATGCTATTGATGGCAGTCAAAATATACAAGAGAGGTCAAAAGCCAATCCTATCATTTGTCCTCTTTCTTCAAAATCTACAAATAAAAACCTTTATGGATGTGTAGCAAACTCTGCATGCAGTAGTGAGTCAATACACAACAAAAGTTACAACCAGGAGAAGGGAAAATTTGCCAAGTCTGCAAGATGTTGCCTTCCAAATTTGATGCGCAGCCTGAGCTTTAGTGGGAGGAGGAAGAGGCTGGGCCTTGCCGGACCATAGTGCTGGAAGCTATGCCTAGCTTTTTACTATGTCTATATTTTAAAGAATTGGTACTCCTAACTAGCATAGAAGACATAAATTTGATTTTAAAGTTTCCTTTTCATACTACCTGGCTTTCCTCAAGCAAATTGCAATTATTATTTTTATTTTTATTTGTGACTGAGGCATTCTTTAAAGTGAAATATGAATTGACACTCATGTAATATCTTGTGCAAGTGCTTGGGGAGCTTATCTGTTATTACTGCATCTGTAAAATGTAAAGAGTAATTTTATGCATGTTAACTTGCGTTGAGGATATAGTAGTCTATTCAATGGTTGTGATTATAGGTGCTTTTGCTATGTCTCCATTAGTCCATTCAATTCTCAATCTGGAATGGCAAAACAAACAAAAAATTGACATTGTGATTCGTGCATAATGGAGGTAACAAGCATCTTCACTATATTTCACTAGATACATGAGAAGCATAAAATGTAATTTGTTTTGTCACGTGCAGCTTCAAATTTATTAAAACTTCTGTTGGGGAGATAACACTTTGAGGAGACTCCACCTGGCACAGATTGAGACATTGCTTAACCAAAAAGCTTAAGCCAAAATATTAAGTACAATACATGACAACCAAAGAATCAGTACAATACATATATATTACATTGCTTGGTCCCATTAGCCCAATCTCAATGACTTTCTGCTTGAATCTTCCTCTGCAGACAAGCCATTTTCACTGCAATGACCACTTAAAGCTTTTCTTTTATTTTGTCAACAAAATAGAAGTAAGCATGTCTCCAAGACTTCTTTATCAACAAGCTGCCACAAACAGCCCAAAATCCCACAATGAAACCCAGTGCAACGTTTAGGTAAAACCATAACTTTTCAAATTGATCTTTACCATCAATATGTACATGTACATCTTCTTGATCTTTATGTTCTGCATTCCTATCGCTTGGCGTTGAGACACTTGTTGGCCATGGAGGAGGCCCATAAAGTTCAGGGTTACCAACATAAATGGATGGATCATTGAAGATTTGAAATTGGTTGGATGATGGAATTTGTCTAGATAAGTTGTTATATGACAGGTTCAAATGGCTCAAAAAAGTCATAGAAGACATGCTTGAAGGAATGTGACCTAAAAGATGGTTGCTTGAGAGGTCAAGAGATTCTAATTGGCGCAAAGCTCCAATATTCTCTGGTATCATTCCTGTCAAATGGTTCCATGACAAATTCAATGAATTCAATAAGATCAAATTTGTTACTTCCGTGGGGATCTCTCCTGAAAGACTATTTTTCAAAAAATCCATGAGATTAACATCTAAGATCTGATTGTAGAATTCATATTGTCTTCCTTTAACAACCACATCCACATGCTTTGTGAACTGTGCATATAAATGGTCACTGAAATCCTTGTAACTAGCCAAACTACCAAAACACGATGGAATAGATCCTGAGAAATTATTTTGGGCAAGGTCCAAGACATGGATATAAGTGGCACCACACAATTGTTTAGGAATTTTTCCAAAGAGCATATTTCCTCTTAATCTTAATATTGTTACTGGCGAAAGTCTTTCTCCATTCCATTTTGGTATGGTCCCTGACAATCTATTCTCACCAAGATCAAGTGTTAATAGTGAGCCTGAAACAAATTTCGGGCATAAAGAGAGGTTCCCAGAAAAATTGTTGTTACTCAATTGCAACCACATAAGAGAAAGTAGTGAGCACATTGAGCTTGGAACGCCTTAGAAAGATCTATGAAGAACAGACTTTGCATACTCTGCCAGTGGTTGTGGATATTTCCAGATAAATAATTGTTTGATAGAGCAAGATAGCCCAAGTGCGACATTTCTTGGCTGATTCTTATCGGTATTGGTCCAGAAAGTAAATTGCTGCTCAAAGAATGCCTTGTCACATTAGGCCATAGTGATAGTGGACCCTCTAAATAATTGAAATCTAGAAATACCAACTCTAAGGAATAGAAGTTTAATGACTTGGGGAGGTTTCCCATTAATTTGTTATGAGAAAGATCTAAGCTCTGAAGTTGTGAAGACAAGTTCCACAACCAATTTGGTATTGTATCTGAAATTGCAGTATTTACTAAATGGATCTGTGTGAGTTCCTTCTGTGTTCTAAGCCATGCAGGGAATGTAGGGTTCAATTGACAGTCCAAAATGTTGACATATTGTAGACTAAAAGGAGGAATCCAGTCATGTGTCACATTGAAAACTAAAAGGTTCCTAGATGATGATGATGACAAGGAAAACGAAGACAATTTTGTGAGATTTAGGAAATGAGTTTCAGTCATGATACCTTGCCAATAATTCTCGGAGAGATGCAACACTCTCAACTCAGAAAGTTGTCCAATTGATTCTGGGATGGTTCCATTCATCTTGTTGTCATTGAGGGACAGTATATCCAAACGGGACAAATTTTGTATAGATGATGGAATTGAACCGGAGAATGCGTTGCTGTGAAGTTGAAGCTCTCTCAAATGTTTTAAATTTCCCAAAGAATGAGGGATATTCCCAATGAGTTGGTTATAGCCCAAATATAACTCCTCTAGGCTACTGTTACTACATTTCGATAAGGCTTGGAAAAATTCTGTTATTTCGCCACCTAAATAATAATTATATGATAAATCTAAAGTCCGCAAATTGCAAATGTTCCCCTTTGCAATCTTAGGGATGGAGCCTGTGAGATGACAAATGCTAAGTCAGAGATTTGTGAGGGAAGTGAAATTGAACACCTATTGAGGAATTGAAGAAGAGTAGAAGTCATTAAAAGAGAGATCAAGTACTGAAAGCGACGTAAAGTTGACAGTGGGAAAACTTTGAGGGAGATAATGAAGTTCACAATCGGACAAGTGCAACTCCAACAGAGAAGGGAGCAAATTAACAGTTTGAAGCCAATCAGTTGTTGCTTCGGAAAGGTTCACGTCATTCAAATTGAGGTATATTAGGGAAGGGGAAGAGAGACCGGAGAGCCAATTTAAATTTGAAGCTGGATAGAAATTCCCAGAGAGATCAAGATGAAGCAAGTTAGAAAGATTCCCAAGATGAGGAGGGATCGTTCCACTAAGCCATACAAGGGAGAGAATCAAGATAAAGCAAGTTAGAAAGATTCCCAATTTGAGGAGGGATCGTTCCACCAAAGTGTGCATGGGAGAGATTAAGGTAAGTCAACTTATTGAGAGAACCAATGAAATTTGGGATGGGAATTTCATGGAAATAGTTGTGGCTTAGGTCCAAGTAATTTAGATATTTTAATTCAAGCAAAGAAGGAGATAAAACACCGCTCAAAGAATTCCAACATTCTGTTGAGGTATTACCAGACATTGGATCACATAAATGTTGCCCATTGAGGTCGAGTTTTATGATGTTACCTGTTTGATTGCTACAGCCCACTCCCAACCAGTTGCAGCAATCTTCGCCAACCCAGGATGAAAGAGTTCTTGAAGGATCATCAAGACCTTTAAATTTAAGAAGGGCTTCTCTTTCCATGTCAATGCAACCCACAGTGGAGTTGCCAGCACTAGAATTGGACCATATAGCTTCGAGTGAAATAAATTCAGTTTGCAAAAGAAGGAAAATAAGAGCAAGTAGAAAGATGAATTTCATCTTTCTATACCTTGCAAGAAGCTTAAACATCAAAAAATTGTTGATCGAAACGGATGCCCAAGCAGCTGTTAATATTATTATGTCTCTCAATGTTGACTCATCACACCCTTATAATGGTATCATTTCTGATTGCAGGTCCATCCTCCATCATTTTGAGGAAGCTCGCCTGTACCACGTCCACTGCGAAGCAAACCATTGCGCGGATATTTTGGCAAAAGAAGGAGCTCTTAACCCTTTTTCCCTTGTTTCCCACTCTAATCCTCCTCCTTGTATTTTGTACCAGCTCTTAACTGATGCTTGGGGTGTTTCATTCTCTAGACTTTGTATTTCTTAGTTCCTTTAATGAAATTCCGCTTTACCAAAAAAGAAAGAAAGATGAATTTCATGCTAGCCATCGTCGCTTGGCTATTTACAATGTTGAAGGTTTAAAGGCTATTTATAAAGATCATAGTTCATTTCAGAATGTTTTCTTCCATGCTTATGTTTGGAAGCATTTTTTAATTTTTCCTTTTTGCAGTTGCTTGGAAATGGGGGTTTTTCATATTAGTAATTTATGGGTTAGTCTTCGTAATTGAGTTGCCATTAGACGAAAAAGTAAAAAGGTAAATTGGAAAGTTGGTATGGTGGTTATAATTTAAATTTTTTACTTCATAAATAAAAATGATTTATTTTTTAATTTGAATTTATGGCCTACCTTTTATAAAAATTGTCTTGTGGAGAAAGACTATATTCACAATATTTTCACAATATTTTCACAAATATTTGTTAAAAACTTAAAATTCCTTTTTTTTTTTTGGTCTTTGATTTGTGTTTTTTGAGAAAATTAATTTGATCTCAACGATAAAGATATTTTCAGAAAAAAAAAAAAAACGTAAAATAAAAAGTGGATATTAAGTATCCTACCGTATGTATGTTTATATGTTTATATATATATATATATATATATAAACAATGTAACACTTTCATCAAGATTATATCATATCATATACTATATAACAAAAGTTGGGTTTAGACGCTATGGTTACGCCAAGTGGTGGCACCGAATTGCAGAAATTTTTTAAAATTTTTAAATTTTAAAAAGAAAACATTTACATAAAAAAGAAGAAGTCTAATGCATCTTAAATTGCAGCAAAGTAGACATAGTATAATCTAATTCTTCTTCTTTTTAGTTACTTCACTAAAAAAAAAGGTATAATGCATCTTAAATTGCAGCAATTGTATACTACACTAAAAAAAGAGAGGCCTAATGCATCTTAAATTGTAGCAACATATATTACACTAAATCAAAAGTTCTAATGCATTTTAAATTGCAGCAACCGTATACTACACTTAAAAAAAGAGGTCTAATGCATCTTAAATTGCAGTAACATATACTACATTAAATCAAAAGGTCTAATGCATCTTAAATTGCGGCAATTGTATATAATAAAAGTTGGGTGTAGAAGCTGTGGTTGCACCAAGTGGCTTCACCAAATTGCAGAATTCTTTTAGATTTAAAATAAATAAATAAATAAATATATATTTTTTGTTCTTATCTTCTTTTCCTATAATTTCTAAGTTGATAAAAATATTAATTTAATTACAATCCAAACTTTACATCTAATCATTTTTTATTTAAATTATATTATCACATGTAAAAAAAACATGGTACACGAAAAAAAAAAAAAAACTGCAACAATCTTCATCTAATCCTTTATTTTTATTTATATTATATTACTGTGTAAAAAAAAAAAAAAGTACACGAATAAAAAAAAAAGAAAAAAAAAAGCAATGTATTCAACGTATTCAATCTATATGACATTTTTTTTTTTGGATAAACATACATCCTAATTTAATTCTTCTTCTCTTATAATTCCTAGAATGCTTAGAAATCTAATTTCCTTACAATTGAAAATTCTTAGGCACAACTTCTTCTTCTTCTTCTTTTCTCTCCCCCATTATCAATAATTCTCATTCTCTTACAATTTTTATGTTGTTTAGAAATCTAACTCTCATTTTTTTTTCCTTATATATTACTTAGGCAATTTGATGTTTTTGAAATCTACCAATCATTAAATTTTCTATTATTATGATTTTTTAGATAAATATATTATTTTATTTATCTTCATCAATCGTGCATGCTTAGAAACTTGAAAAGGTTCAAGTTTTACGAATTCACTTTTTATTTCCCTTGAATTAAGAGAGTTTGAGTTTAAGTTTAGTATTGATTTTACTTTTTAATGACACTCTTATGAAGATAGTTTGCTTGAGATTAAACTCTATTAGCTAAAATTTTAACTGTATAAAATTCTATTTCCACTAATATTCAATTTCAACTAAATCCAGTAAGTTTACAACTTTTAAACTATTGCTATATTAATTTTTGGATAGATACAAATGCTTAATTGTTGATATCAACTTTTTTTCCTCTTCATCGCTATATGAATTATCTGCAATTTTTATTTTGTCAATACATATTTTTCTGTCATCAATTTTAATTTAAGTGTTAATTTCTCTACTTTTAAAATTTTCAATCCACACACTTGAAAACGTTTAAGTTTTACAAATTTTAGTTTTTTTCCCATGAGTTAAGAGTTTTAGTTTAGTATTTATTTTACTTTTTAATGACACTCTTATGAAGAGTTTGTTTGTCAATTTGGTTACAAAGCATGTGAAGATGTCATATATAATCATCTCAAGCAACTTTACTCCACACATAAGGTTAACACGTACTTATTCTTTCTTTGTTTACATTATGCATTAGGAAAGTCAAAATAATGCTCATAAGCCTCAAATGCCATGGTTTATCTCCTCAAAATGACTATTCCTTTTCAATTTTTTTCCTTTCAAAATTAAAGTGTTTTGGTAATAGGTTATACTACTAAATGCATAAAGATAATTGTCATTAATTATTAATATAGTGACAATAGATAGTTAATGTAGATCAAACTCTTTTACCAATAATTTACTAAGAATAACAATCTATTTTCTAAACTATAAGAAATTAAAAATTCTATTTCATCTAAAATTCTATTAGCAAAAGTTTCAAGTATATAATTTAAAATAAATTTAATATTTATTCTGATTGTGTTGAGGACAAATTTTTTACAGCACGCGGCTTCATTTCATTGGCGACTCGCACCACGTCAACGCTATCATGGATTTTGGGAAAATCTCTTCTAAAGCCCAAAAGAGCCCATATTTACACAAAAAAGGCATCAAAGCCCATGGTTCAAACTTTTAGCACATCATCTCATTTTTGGCTCATGATCCAAGCTCATGAGTCTCATTGGGTAATTTTGGGAGTCGTGGTTTGGAGGGCCAAGAAGTATGTTCAGTAAAACTCCAGTGGTTCAAAGTTGATAAAGGAAAGCATGTTGCTTGGCATGTCTTCCCCAACTCCCTGAACTCTGACGAGTCAGTGTGCAATAGGTAACATTTGGTAAGTCTCTCATATTACATAACACTTAAAATGATGAAACTCCCCATGCTCTTTACAAAATTAATGTCCATCATATAATATAAGTTTTAAAATATAATTATATCATTCCATATTTATTATATTATTATTTTCATATAGATCAATTCCAAGCACATGGCTAAATATATATTAGTATCTCATATCTAGCATTAAATGCTCTCTTTACTTTCCAAGATTTGGTTAAAATAGAAAAAGACAATTATTACATCTCTAAAACTTCATCAAAAATCAACCAACTAGTCTATTACTTACCATAATTATATATGGCTTAAGCATATAATTTTCCAAAAGAAGAAACTTAGCGAAAAATACCAACAGCAGCTCCAACGAAAGCTGTAAACAGCTCCATCAGAAGCTGTTTTGCAAAAACAGCTCCAACAGAAGCTGCAAACAACTTCAGCAGAAGCTTTTGCAGAAACAATTTCTGCAGAAACAGCTTGTACAGTAGCTATAACAGCTCCAGCACTTTCTGCAATAGCTCCAGCTGTGGTACCAGAAATAGGATAAAGCTTATCTTACATTTTTTGGCCAAACCTTGAATTTAATGCCAAATATTTTCCTCCAAGCAAAGGATGTCATCCTCATGACATCATCTAGCCGTGTCACCAACATTAAAGTCTCAAACTTTCCTCTTTTGGTTAAAAAACAAAAAACCATTTACTTTGTCAAAGATTTTTCCTTATTTGCTAATTTTCCCTTCAACTAGTTCTAATCTAGTTACATGCTTGGCTCTATATAAAGAGGACCAAGCTACACACTAAACACACCATCCATCCCTCTCTCTCATCCCCTAGTCCTGAAATTTCTTTCATTTTTGTTGCCATATATACACTTTCCTACTTCCCCATCTCTCTTACAAAGTCCCTCTTCATAGATAACAACACAACACACATATTACAATACCATTATCTATTATTCATCTTTCCCAAACTCCATTATTCTGAAACTTCATCATTTTTACTGCCCAAAACACATTCCTCACAAAATACCCACATATACTTCTCATAAATCTTCAAGATCCATGTCCAACAAAGTATCTACATATAATTCCTATGCATATTACAAACAACATATCTCACAATATGCATACATACATATATATATATATATATACACATATATGTTTCTTACCATCTCCACACATCTTAAAAACATATCAAATACTATTCCAAGAACACATTACAAAAGCCCTTTCTCATGGAAGGTATATGAACATCAATATTAAGACTTTTCTCTTAAAAGGCACAAAGACTTCATATTAAAAATCATTCTCATTAAAGACATACATTTCTAATGTTTAAAGCTATTCTTATGAAAGATAATATCACTCATGTTTGGTAAAAAACTAAAAGAGCATTGCATGGGGAAAGTCATTTAAGTGCATGATGAAAGGGGACAAACTTAACCAACCTATGCACACGGCTGGACGCTCTCTCTCTCCCTTCATTCCATCCTATTTTTCCTCTTTTATTTGTAACTATGAAGCTTTTAATCCTTGTTTATTATTATTATGATGAAGGATATAATGTATTTGTAATAATTGAATTTTCCCCTCACATTGATGTAATGATGGCTAAAAGTATTATAAATCCCCCCTAACTGAGACACACAAGGACTCCCAGGACTGAATACCTTCATAAATTTTGTTAGGTTCTAAGGTCTTAGGATTTTATGTATTTAGAACTCTAATTTGTAATGTTGGCAAACCATGATCAAAACAATGTATTTAGTCTTGTTTAGGCTTGCTCAAAGTTGGTTTAATATTGTAAAGTTGGAATCGAGTGGCAGCAGAAGTACTTGGGACTTTCGGCCTGGCTCGATCGATCGAAAATCGCACAGGTTGTTTTTTTCTGTAGAATTTCCAACTCAGCCCTAACTCTTTAAACGTTTAGGGTTTTATGTTTTTGCCCTAGGTATATAAGGCAAACCCTAGCCATGTTTTTCAGAGTTGCACAAGTTGTATTGTTGCTTATACATTGCGGTTTTGTGTAAATCTCTTGTGAGATCTAGAGGAGCTTTCCTTTACACAAAGCTTAGGGTTTTCAAGATTGAGATCACTTCAACATCTTGATGATCAACTTGGTTGCTGCCTTTGAAGCTTAAAGAATATCAAGCGTGGGTGCTTGTAGCTAATTGAAGGAATACAAAGAAAGAAGTAGTCCGTGGACTTGGAGCCTGCGCGTGGTCGTGTCAGGAAGTTTTACTGGTGGGTAGCATTAGGAAGTCAAGCGGGGAGCTTGTAAGTCCTTTTGTAAGAACTTCAATTCTTTCTTAGTGGATTCCGTTTTGCCTTGAGGATCGGTGGGTAAAATCCTCCCCAGGTTTTTCCGTGTGGTTTCTTGGGTGATCATATCTTGTGTTCTTTATTATTTCCGTTGCTTTATATGTTTTATATGCTTGATATGATTTTGTGATTGTTTTAACCTAGAATTGTTTAATTTGACTAAAGTAACAACTTGGCTAATTAATCTAGGCTACGCAATCTGGTTATAGTTTAAGGGGTTAAAACTATTCAAGTGGTATCAGAGCAGGTTGCTCTTTTGTTTGAGATTTTTATCTCTGAGCTGATCCTTGACCCCGGTTGTCATGGAGCATGGACACTCTCTGTTTGTTCCTCCTCACTTTGATGGGAACAACTATGCCTATTGCAAAGTAAGGATGAAAGCATTCCTGAAATCCATTGATGAGAGGGTGTGGAATTCCGTTGAATACGGATGGGAGAAGCCCACTACTCCTGTGAGTGAGTGGCAAACTTCTGAAAAAGAAGCAACAGGCTTCAATAGCAAAGCTATGAATGCCATCTTCAATGCTGTTTCAATGGAGGAATTTAAGAAGATCTCTAATGTTGAGGTTGCTCATACTGCTTGGAAAATCCTCCAAACTGTGCATGAAGGCACAAAGGCTGTTAAAATAAACAAATTGCAGCAATTAACTTCTAGGTTTAAAAACATTAGAATGTCTGATGATGAAACCTTTGATGAGTTTTATGCTAAACTTAATGATATTGTTAATTCTGCTTATAATTTGGGTGAAGTCTATGATCAACCTAAAGTTGTTAGGAAGATTCTTAGATCATTAACTGAAGACTTTAGACCCAAAGTGACAGCCATTACTGAGAGTAAGGATGTTGACTCCATCCCTGTGGATAAGCTTGTAGGATCTCTTCAGTCCTATGAGTCTGACTTACCCAAGACTATCAAATCCAAATCAATGGCACTTAAGTTTGTTGATGATGTTGAAGCTGGTGGATTTGATGATGAGCTCTCTCCCACGGAGATAGCTTACCTTGCCAAGAACTTTAGAAATTTTCTCAGAAACACTAATAGAAAGGCAAGAAATTCCAACACTGTTGAACCTAGAAACTTTAGGAAGAATGATCCCACTAAGGTTAATAATTTTGAAAAACCTAGAGAACAAGTAGGTCAATCTTCTAATAACTCTTTGGGTCCTCAGTGTTTTGGTTGTCAAGGGTATGGTCATGTCAAATCTGAATGTCCTACTTTCTTGAGGAATAAGGGTAAAGCTATGGCTGTAACCCTTAGTGATAATGAAGTTTCTGATGATGAGTCCGGTTGTGACGAGGATGGAAACTTCATTGCTTTCACTGCTACTGCTGTAGTAAATGAAAGCATATCTGCTGAGGAGAACCCTGCTGATGGGGAACTCTCTGAAGATGCAGATCTTCAAGAGGCCTACAACAAACTTTGCAAAATTGCTGCAAAGGATGCTATGAAAGTTGATCTAGGCCTGAAGAAAATTGATGCTCTTGAGCTTGAAAAGAAAAATTTGCTTGTAAAATTGTTGGATGCTAATGATCTTTTGAATAATGTTAAATCTGAAAACATGCTTTTGCTTAATAAAGTTAGAACTTTGGAACATGATTTATCTGTTGCTAGATCTGCTAGTTCTAAACTTGATCACATGCTGAATGTTCAAAAGTATCCTTCTAATAAAGCTGGGTTAGGATATGTTGAAAGCATCTTTGATTCTGGACCCCATTCCACTGTCTTTGTTCCTTCTTCTTCTTTTGTACCTTCTGTGAGTGAGGTTGTGAGTGAAACCATTAAACCCCCTGTGAGTGAGGTTGTTAAACCTGTAGAAGTTTCACCACCAAAGAAGATTAGGGTAGACTTAAGAGAATCCAAATCTAAGGAGCCTACCAAACCTAAGGACAAGATGCATGGTAAACCTGCTTGGGTTTGTCATTATTGTGGTAAGTCTGGACATATCCGTCCTAACTGTTACAAGCTTCAAGCTGATAAGAGAGCAAAAAGACCAAAAGTGCCTATGCCTCAAGCACAAGATCCTATGGCACTAATTGGTGAATTGGTAAAGGTGTTAAACCTTTATTCCAATTCTGGAGTTGGGAGTCACTCTAATGTGAATAAGAACTCCAATGCTCGGGGTGCATCTAAAAAGTTTTGGATGCAAAAGACTCAAAATAACTGAGTCTTTCTGACATGGTCCTTGTGCTTCATTGCTCTATTCTGTTGTGACCATTGTTATTTGGTTTTTGTGTTTTTCTTTTATTCTAGGTCTTGCATTGCATTACATACATGCATTTCATTCTAGGATTTATTTGTTTTCTCTTTTAATAAAAAAAAAAAAAAAAAAAAAGGAGAAAGCAAAATCTTTGTTGAACACTATTTTTCTTGATTTTTTGAAAACAAGGTTGGTCATTCTTTTTACACATGTCATGTCTTGTGTACCTTGTTTAACTTTGGTGAGCTTATTTACTGCACTTGACTAGTTGAAACTTTGTAGTGCATGTTGTGTGGGAAAGATGTGTGTGGTTCTTAATCACTTAGCCTTAATCATGACGTCACATGTTGTTGACTGACGGACTTGATCCTTTAGAGAAAGGCATAAATAACCATCTCACCACTGTTCACTAGCCAATCATGAACACCTTAGTGCATATCATAAGATGTTGTGCTCGAGAAAGTGTAGCACATGCACAAAAAGAACATAAGGTGTAGCCTCAAATTAAATTAAAACTGGTGTGTACTATTAGGCTTGATGCCAATTCACTTAATTCAAACCGGTGTGTACTATTAGGTTGAATGCCATCTCACATAAATAAGAGGCAAAATGCAAGAAACTTACATGATTGCAAGCTTTTGTTCTAGGAGATGTGGGAGTTATAGGATGTAACTCTTTAGGTGATAGTCTCTTTTAAATTCTATGTGATGAATTGTGTAGACTTTGTGTTTGATTGCTATTCACATATCACCTCACATGTATCTCAAGCTTTTGCTAGTTTCACACACTACACAAGTTACTCTTTGTTAAACACTGTACATGCTAGTGTGTGTGTCTTTGGTCTGACCAACCAAGTTTGAAAATATCTTGAGATTTGTGCACAACATATTTGTTGCTTGAGAAAATTAATTGGGAAGATGATTGAAACTTGTGTTTGAGAAAATTGGGTTTAAAAATTTTAGGTTTTTGAAAATGCATTCCATCTCATACTCATGCATTTTGTATTCATTGTTCAAATGCTTTGAGGAGTTGTTTCAAAATTGGGTTTGCAATTTTTCAAAACTGTGATTTTCCCCAAAATTCAGTGTGTTTCTGCCCATTTTGATCGATCCAGTGTGTTTTTCGATCGATCGAAAAAGTGCCTCAGAATGTGTTAAAATGACTGTCACATTCGATCGATCGAATGTAATTTTCGATCGATCGAAGATCGTGAAGTAGCTTTTTTAAAAAGAAGAAATCTGACTATTTCAAAGTTATTCAAAACTTTTTCAAAGTTCCTTTTCTCTCTCCGACGAGGCAAGCTCAAAAGATCCTATTTTTTGTCGTTTTCTTCCGGATTTTTTGCAAAGAATCTCTTTACTCAAGCCGGTATGTTTGTTTTGCCCTTCCTTTTCATTTTATTTTCATAATTTCATGCATTTTTCATGCATTTTAGAGGGTAATTTTTTTGGAACTTTTCTTTTTGGGATTTTTGATGATTCGGACCATATTGTGTGCAATTGATCAATGGGTTTTGGTGGGGACACTCTATAAACATGTTCTTAATAGTTTAATTTGATCAATTTTGAGTTTTGTGAAAAATTGAAATTTCTAGGGTTTATAATTGATCCGAATTGGGGCTTTTTGTGAAATTGAGTTTAATTGATGAAATTGGCTTGTGTAATTGATATAATTGGTTATTATAAACTGTTTTCAATGGTGTGTAATGATTGATACTTCAATTTGGTACGAAAATTTTCAATTGGTTCTCAAATTTTTAGGGTTTTTGTTAAGAAACTCTATATTCAAGCCAATTTTGTGAAATTAAATTTAATTTGATCCTGGTTACTGCATTAGTTCATGCATCATAACATTGTTAATGTTCATGCATCATATAGATTTTTATTCTATATTTTTTTGTGCTAACTTACAGTCTGCCCTTGGTTTTGTTTTTGTTCTTTTTGGTTTTCTCTTTGTGTCTCTGTCCTTTCCTTAGCACCATGCCTAGGAAGACTAGAGCACGTAGGACTATTCCCTCTCCTTCTCCACCCCCACCTTCTTTTGATAGTGAGAGGTTCCCTCGTGAGAAAAACCAAGAGATCTTTGAGACTTTAAACCTTAAGAGAAAGGTTTGGGCTGAGCGTTCTGTCTTGTTAGATGAGTTAGATCCTGCCATTAGGGCAAATTTTGAGCGTAGGGGATGGTTGCCTTTGTTAGCTGTGTCTGACCCTCCACCTCTGGCTACCTTGATTAGAGAGTTCTTCTCGAACCTCTCTGTCCACATCTATGATTCCAACACTCTTGTTAGGAGTTGGATACGAGGTGTAGAGTACACCATTACTTCTCAGGTAGTGGCTGATGCTCTTGAGGTACCTTTGGTTAGGCATCCTGTCTATCCCTATGATGAGTCACCCGAATTGAGTGATGTCATGTCTTACATCACTGGATCATCTATCCAGTGCGGTTCTGATCCTAGGATCACCACCACTGAGCTTCCTGAGACTACCTATCTCTTCTTTAGGATAGCCTGTCACTCACTCTGGCCTATTTCTCATCTACACACCATTCCTCTTGAGAGGTGTGTATTTTTGTACGCTCTTGTGACGGATGCTCCTATTAATTGTCCCCATCTTTTTCTTCGTTCTTTGAACGAAGTTTATAGGAGTTCATCTACTTCTCATGCTCTTGTCCATCCTATTTTCATTCATAAGATTTTACTTTACCTTGGTTTAGAGGATTTCCCTGCTTCTGAGCCTGTTCATGTTATAGGTCCTATAGGTGCGTCTTTTCTTAGACAGAGGGCCGCTCATCTTCGAGTTGGTTCCAAACACCCTAGGTCTGAGCCGTCTAGTAGCGCTCGTCCTCCTCCTTCTTCTTCTACAGGTCCTGCTGGTGAGGCTGTTCCAGATCCTGTAGGTGCTGCTGCTGTTCCTCCACCTCCTGCGGCTGACTTCGATGTTCGTCGTACTTTGGAGACTGTCATGACCGTTTAGGCAGCTCATGGTCAGCTTTTGGTGGATCTGTTTGATAAGATTCGTGCTCTGAGAGCGGATTTGGCGCATCTTCGTTCTTCCTCACCACCTCCTTTTGATGATGGCCTATGATGTCCTTTGGCATTCCGTCACAAAAAGGGGGAGTACAGTTTTGACTTGTAGAGGAGTTTTTTTTGTGTTAGGGGGATATATTTTTGTTAGCATGGGATATTTTGTGGAGTTTATTAGATTGTATCTAGGTGCTTCACTTTGTATATCATTTTTGGGGATATTCATGTTAGGGGGAGTAACATTGATTGATATATTGATATACATGTTTTCTTTTGATTCTTGTTGTCTTATGATTCACTGCTTATTGATTTATATTTATGTGGTTGATTCATTGATATATATCTTTATTTTGTGGTGTGTGAATCTTACAAGAATATTATAGGCTCGATCGATCGAAAATCGCACAGGTTGTTTTTTTCTGCAGAATTTCCAACTCAGCCGTAACTCTTTAAACGTTTAGGGTTTTATGTTTTTGCCCTAGGTATATAAGGCAAACCCTAGCCACGTTTTTCAGAGTTGCACAAGTTGTATTGTTGCTCATACATTGCGGTTTTGTGTAAATCTCTTGTGAGATCTAGAGGAGCTTTCCTTTACACAAAGCTTAGGGTTTTCAAGATTGAGATCACTTTAACATCTTGATGATCAACTTGGTTGCTGCCTTTGAAGCTTAAAGAATATCAAGCGTGGGTGCTTGTAGCTGATTGAAGGAATACAAAGAAAGAAGTAGTCCGTGGACTCGGAGCCTGCGCGTGGTCGTGTCAGGAAGTTTTACTGGTGGGTAGCATTAGGAAGTCAAGCGGGGAGCTTGTAAGTCCTTTTGTAAGAACTTCAATTCTTTCTTAGTGGATTCCGTTTTGCCTTGAGGATCGGTGGGTAAAATCCTCCCCAGGTTTTTCCGTGTGGTTTCCTGGGTGATCATATCTTGTGTTCTTTATTATTTCCGCTGCTTTATATGTTTTATATGCTTGATATGATTTTGTGATTGTTTTAACCTAGAATTGTTTAATTTGACTAAAGTAACAACTTGGCTAATTAATCTAGGCTAAGCAATCTGGTTATAGTTTAAGGGGTTAAAACCGTTCAAATTTATTTAATCATTAACTTCTAGACTTTTAAGTGTGATTTCACCTTTATCGCTAGAGGACTGATTTGTACCATGACGCTATAAAAATGACTAATAATACAACAAACTAACAATAGTAATATGTTTATTGTGCTTTGTTGTTGTCTTCTTGTCAGGGTGCAGCCTCAATCTCTTGCTTGGGTGGGCTTACACGACATCGAAAGCCTTTGGGCTTTATTTCAAGAGCTAATCGTCGAGTTTTGGCTTGGCTACCCCATATTCTATTTGGGAACATCAAAAATTTTCCCCTCAACATTTTGGCAACTCCACTGGGGGGCCAACCATGGTGAAAGTCTATCATGCCCTCAAGGTTGCACAATAGCCAACAAGAAGCAAGTCAGCATGATGTTAGCCCGACGGTACAGAGTTAGCACTCTATAGCTGCACTTGATGCCAAATTTTAGAAGAGTAGCCTCTACTACCTTGCTGCAACCTTTACAAAGCTAACATTATGTATATATAAGTATACATACATACATATATATATATATATATATAGTGTTCACTTATATATATTCATACGCATATACATACATATATATATATATATATATGTATATGCGTATGAATATATATAAGTGAACACTCTGTTTTCTTTCCTTCAAAAAAGAAACAAAATTAAAAAAAAAAAAAAAAAGTGTCCTCAAGGTGAACATTACAATATTTACACATGGTTAGCCAAAAAGAAAAAGATAACAATGCACATATGTATATTTATATACATGCATAGAAGAATGGGTACTATTTGTTTTCTTTCAAAATCAGAAAACTTTTTACTTTGCCTTTGGCTCAAAAATAGTTTTTTGCAGCAAAAAGAAGGAACCCAGTAGCTACGGTTGGAGGTGTCCTTTGCCATGAGAAGTACAATATTTACATGTAAATGGCTAAAAGAAAAGGGTAATGATGCGTATATGTATGTTAATATACATGTATATACATATACGTA
Source organism: Quercus glauca (assembly GCA_023736055.1). Classification (NCBI taxonomy): domain Eukaryota; kingdom Viridiplantae; phylum Streptophyta; class Magnoliopsida; order Fagales; family Fagaceae; genus Quercus; species Quercus glauca. The sequence continues at coordinate 21,015,985 of CM043317.1, forward strand.
GATGAGTGAACACTATTTGATGACAAAACATTTTTTCCCCTCCCTTTTGGGCTCAAAAAATCATTTTTTGCAAAAAAAAAAAGAGGCACAACAGCTACTACTGGAGGTCTCAAAACATATATTACATCCCAACAAAGTTGCTTACTAGAGAAATGAACTAAAGCATGAGTAGCCAAATCCAATAAGCCACCAAAGGTTTCCGCGGAGGAAGGTAAGGACAACATGATGGAATTCTTTTGACTTGTCAAAAGAGATAGTTCCGTTGACTTTGTTGCAATTTCTTTCTCTAAATCTGCAATCCCTCACCGCTAGAGCTCATGCTAGCCAAACTTTCCTATTGATCATGCATGCTATTACTTACGCCAATATGAAAGGGTCCAAGAGTACGCCGTTGGTAGCATATAGAGCTGGTTCTTGAGGACATCAAGGATGGTCCCAAAATAAGTTTGAAAGAAATTTTTGATCCAAAAGAAAGTACAAAGAGGAATCCAACAGCAAATCGCAGCCACAATGTGAATAAACCTGGCTACTAAATGGAAGCATATATTGTTACTCATCATGACATGTGAGGCTTAGTTGCCTCAAACAAAAGGTTCCTGGGCCAAACAAAGCTAGTACAATACTTACAGCTGTATTCAAAAGAGAACGCATCTAAAGGAAGAAAAAATTCTTATCCAGTAGTATAGCTGAATCATTTATAGAACCTCCAGCAGTACCTAACCTATCTTCCCCATCTAACAAAGAATGCATTGGCATCTTTGCTTAGGAGTACAACATGATGCTCAGTTTAGATCCTGTCTTGGTGATACATGCTCTCAACATCAAACCATGGAGAGACCTATCGTGGCATATGGACTCTCCAACGCTGTACTCACGTCATCATGCTGTTGGACTGCCATAAGTTCACTAACATACGGCTGGAGCCACGAACTTTCAAGATAAGTCATTACGTCGCTATTTTTAAATTTATATTGAGTATATGTTACTCTACTATGCTCATATCACTTAGTACAAATTACTTTAATATTATATCACATTCATCATTCAATTAAAACTATCACGTTAAGTATATATTACTTTATCGCAACCATTGACCAAAAATTATTATGTGAAACATATTGTTTGTTTTAACCATCATTATGCTTCTTATACTTTGGAATTTGTCTATTTTGTAGGCATGAAACCCTTGATCATAACTCCTTGCAACTAAAATCATCAATATTATCCCAATCATTAAAGGAAATCCTTCTTGTACCAATCGTTGAACCAAGTAGATTGGCGGTCATCCCTAAAAAAAAGCTTTGTTGCCATTGAAGCCGTGGCAGCCCCACGCATACTACACATCACATAGTGGTTACATTGGCATCTTTGCTTAGGAGTACAACATGATGCTCAGTTTAGATCCTATCTTGGTGATACATGCTCTCAATGTCAAGCCATGGAGAGATTTATCATGACATATGGACTTGCCACTACTGTACTCATGTCATTACACTGCTAGACTGCCATAAGTTCACTGATATACGGCTGGAGCCATAAACTTTCAAGATAAGTCACCACGTCACTATCTTTAAATCTATATTGAATATGTGTTTCTCTACCAGCACTATACCACTTAATACAAATTACTTTAATATTATATCATATACATCATTCAATCAAATCTATCATGTTAAATATATATTACTTTATCTCGAACATTATTGTGACCATTATACAAAACATATTATTTATTTCAATAATCATCATGATTTTTAAATATTGGGCTTTGTCTATTTTGTAGGCATAAAACCTATGAGTATTTTTTATCCCAATATAGAAGCCCGAATCATCCAAGAAATTCAATAACTCCTTGCCGCTGGAATCACCAATGTTGTTCCAATCAATAAAAGAAAGTTTTTTCTGAATCATCCACTAAACCAAGCAGATTGGAGGTCATCAAAGAAGCTTTATTATCACCATCAAAGTCGTGGTAACCCCATGCCCCCTAAAGCCATGGTGACCCCATGCATCATATTACTAGAATCATCAAATTCACATGAACTATATCATTGGAACCTTTGGAATCTTGAGCATCATCAAGGATGCCAACTACCTCACACTAAGGGGCTTTGATCTAAAAGATCCAATCAATTTGACATCCTACATCCAGGGACATTTGTCTTGAAAAAGAAGTCTATGGCAACAACTATTATTGTCTAGCCATAGCGGAAGGCGAAAATCTCATGGAACCTATCAATGGCAAATGGTTGGAGCTATATTATACTTAACTCAAAAGTCACATTTTCTGCAAAATGCTTTAGAAATGGAGAGTAAGCGTTATCTTTACTCTAAGACATGAATATCTTACATTTATTTCAAAACTATAAATATTTTAAGATACATTTTTACATAGATATTTGTATTTCGAACTTACTTGCAAGGACAAACCTTTTGCAACTTGACATTTTCAAAATAAATTGTTTAACTTCTATGACTGTATTTTGGCTCAATTATATCAATCTTTCAATGATCAAAACACTTTTCATATTTCAAACCTTTACATATTCAAAATTGAAGACAGCTTTTATGGTTGGGACTTTTCAAAATAAAATGGTCATGCATTTAGTAAGTGATTTCGAAAATAGATATTACCTCCATGACCATACTGTGATACACTTGACAACATCAAAGCCCATTACTAAATGGCACCATCAAAGCCCATTATTAAATGGCAACATCAAGCCCAATTTTCATTAGCAACATCAAAGCCCAGTTCTCGCTGGCAACATCAAAAGCCCAATTCTTATTGGCAACATCAAAGCCCAATTCTCATTGGCAACATTAAAAGCCCAGTTCTCGCTGGCAATATCAAAAGCCCAATTCTCATTGGTAACATCGAAAGCCCAGTTTTCGCTGGCAACATCAAAAACCCTATTCTTATTGGCAACATCAAAAGCCTAAGCTAACTACTTAGCACTATTTCATCAAAAGCACAAGGATATTAATACTTGACCAATATTGTATTACAAATATCTTACTAAAAGCCCAAAATTAATAATATTTGGCAACATAGATTTCCTGACATATATATGTACTTATCTATACCACAAGATTTATATAAAAAAACATAGTAATTATTTATCTTATGTAACACTATTCATCTTTCCAAAACCCATGGCTAACATACATCAAGCCCATGGAGAAATATGAACTTGTGCTACTAAAATTCAAAACTCATAGAAGTCATATTTGAAACCTACAACAATTATGTTTATTTTACAAACCCATGACACACATTTATCAAAAGCCCAATACAACTTGGCAATATTTTAAAAGCCCATGACAAATTAATTAACAAAGCTCATGCAATTAAGAAGAAATAGCCAACGGTTAAGCAATGATACTTGCAACAAATCTATGCTCATCCAACGCCTTCCTACACTCGGGGGCTTGATTCACTAATCCAAAGGATTTCATTTCTAGGGGCTACAATTGGAAATATCAAAAAAAAAAAAATGTCAAATATTTCAATAGACGCACTTCCACTACATTACTCTATCGGTCCAGCAATGGCCAATCTCTTTCAAGAACATTTTGATTGGCATTCATCACAAAGTTACAAGCACCAAATAAAGCTCTATTTATCAACAAAGATTTATGTTGGAGTCCTATCATATCAAGCCGTGACAGTAGACACACATATTCGAAGTCATGATAATCATATCCATCGCTTTGCTAGAATCATTAGAATCCCATACATCACCAAAGTTGCGGTGATATTACACTTGGGGGCTTGGTCTTTCACTATTACAGTAGCTCATTCAAGAAAGCTACACATGGATCTAGATAAAGATCAATGAATCTACCAAAAAGAAAATGAAGCTTTTAAGTTCAACGAAGCTACTACTCCATCTATGGAAGTTTTAGCTACATCAATCTATTATCGCTGTACCAATGAGATAGCCAATGCAACCCACATGTTTAACAACACCTATTTTACTACTCTAACAGTACTATCAACCATCATCTCTACTAGCCAACAACATTAGATTCGCTCATTTACAAAGTCTTCAAGAAACATCTTCACTCGTGCATGCCCTTGCAAAACAAGCCCTTGCAAAGCAAGCCCATGCACTCGGGGGGCTGAATGTTGAGGACAAATTTTTTACAGCACGCGGCTTCATTTCATTGGCGACCCGCACCACGTCAACGCTATCATGGATTTTGGGAAAATCTCTTCTAAAGTCCAAAAGAGCCCATATTTACATAAAAAAGGCATCAAAGCCCATGGTTCAAACTTGTAGCACATCATCTCATTTTTGGCTCATGATCCAAGCTCATGAGTCTCATTGGGGGAATTTTGGGAGTCGTGGTTTGGAGGGCCAAGAAGTATGTTCAGTAAAACTCCAGTAGTTCAAAGTTGATAAAGGAAAGCATGTTGCTTGGCATGTCTTCCCCAATTCCTTGAACTCTGACGAGTCAGTGTGCAATAGGTAACATTTGGTAAGCCTCTCATATTACATAACACTTAAAATGATAAAACTCCCCATGCTCTTTACAAAATTAATGTCCATCATATAATATAAGTTTTAAAATATAATTATATCATTCCATATTTATTATATTATTATTTTCATATAGATCAATTCCAAGCACATGGCTAAATATATATTAGTATCTAATATCTAGCATTAAATGCTCTTTTTACTCTCCAAGATTTGGTTAAAATACAAAAAGACAATTATTACATCTCTAAAACTTCATCAAAAATCAACCAACTAGTCTATTACTTACCATAATTATATATGGCTTAAGCATATAATTTTCCAAAAGAAGAAACTTAGCCAAAAATACCAACAGCATCTCCAACGGAAGCTGTAAACAGCTCCATCAGAAGCTGTTTTGCAAAAACAGCTCCAACAGAAGCTGCAAACAGCTCCAGTGGAAGCTTCTGTAGAAACAGCTTGTACAGTAGCTGTAACAGCTCCAGCACTTTCTGCAATAGCTCTAGCTGTGGTACCAGAAATAAGATAAAGCTTATCTTACATTTTTTGGCCAAACCATGAATTTAATGCTGTTAAGGACATATTTTATGTAGTTGGCTAATCTTTTGACAAAACGCACTTTACTTGTATTTAGGTAGATCTAGGATGTGTTTAATACTTCAAGGAACATGTTGTTCAAGTGTAGTATTAAGACCATGAAGATTGGACCAAGAAACAAGTGAAGAAAAGGTGTTCAATAAAGCTGGACAGATAGCTCGACACTTGCGGATAGATTCGACACCTCCTCGACACCTCCTCGACACCTGGCTATCTGTCGAGCTCTTCAGCTGATTCTTATCGCAATCTCGATAGCTTCTCGATAGCTGGTCGATCGATCGAGAAAATTTCTGTCCCCTCGACACCTCCTCGATAGCTGTATCTGTTGAGATTCATTAAACCTCGACACCTGCTCGACACCTCCTCGATAGCTGCAATCTGTCGAGGTTACGGAAATTCAGCTTTTTGATTTTTTGGGCCAGGCTTATGTATTTGTGTAGGGTTTCTTTTCTCACAACCCTAGACCTATATAAGGCTTATTTTAGAGGCCGTTACACAAGAGAATAAGAGAATACAAGGAGAACATATGTAAAAGATTATTCTCTCTGAAAGAAGCTACTGCGTCTTTGCGCCTTAGGGTTTTGTAACCAAGTGCTTCTTAATCTTCATTCTTGATGAAGTGAAGAACTTTGCAGCCAACATCTTCTTCTAGTTGGTGATTGAAGTCGCGTACTGGGATCCGCGCAATTGGTTAGTCACGTACTTAGGATTCGTGCATCATCAAAGGGTGGCGTTCATATATTGAAGAGTTCAGAGGTTCTGAAGCGGTAGAAGGTTTCTGCTGTGAGTTCATCTACGGGGATTGTAGAATCTAGGGACAAAGGTTTTGTACTAGATCTGAAACTTCTCTTTTCTATAGTGGATTGCTTTTTGGGAAGGTTTCCCCCCAGGTTTTTTACTGTGAAACTGGTTGGTTTCATTGGTTTTCCTGGGTCATCATATCTTGTCTTATTTAGTTTTCCGCTGCATATTATTTTGACATGATATTGATGTTTGTTTGTTTTAACAAGTTTTATTCATAATAAATCTAATTAACAACTTGGGTTTAAAACTTGTTAATTCTATCAACCGGGGTCTAAATTTTTCAACAAATGCCAAATATTTTCCTCCAAGCAAAGAATGTCATCCTCATGACATCATCCAGCTGTGTCACTAACATTAAAGTCTCAAACTTTCCTCTTTTGGTTAAAAAACAAAAAACCATTTACTTTGGCAAAGATTTTTCCTTATTTGCTAATTTTCCCTTTAACTAGTTCTAATCTAGTTACATGCTTGGTTTTATATAAAGAGGACCAAGCTACACACTAAACACACCATCCATCCCTCTCTCTCACCCCCTAGTCCTGAAATTTCTTTCATTTTTGCTGCCATATATACACTTTCCTACTTCCCCATCTCTCTTACAAAGTCCCTCTTCATAGATAACAACACAACACACATATTACAATACCATTATCTATTACTCATCTTTCCCAAACTCCATTATTCTGAAACTTCATCATTTTTACTGCCCAAAACACATTCCTCACAAAATACCCATATATACTTCTCATAAATCTTTAAGATCCATGTCCAACAAAGTATCTACATATAATTCCTATACATATTACAAACAACATATCTCACAATATGCATACATATATATATATATATATACACACATATATGTTTCTTACCATCTCCACACATCTTAAAAACATATCAAATACTATTCCAAGAACACATTACAAAAGCCATTTCTCATGGAAGGCATATGAACATCAATATTAAGGCTTTTCTCTTAAAAGGCACAAAGACTTCATATTAAAAATCATTCTCATTAAAGACATACATTTCTAATATTTAAAGCTATTCTTATGAAAGATAATATCACTCATGTTTGTCAAAAAACTAAAAGAGCATTACACGGGGAAAGTCATTTAAATGCATGATGAAAGGGGACAAACTTAACCAACCTATGCACACGGCTGGATGCCCTCTCTCTCCCTTCATTCCATCCTATTTTTCCTCTTTTATTTGTAACTATGAAGCTTTTAATCCTTGTTTATTATTATTATGATAAAGGATATAATGTATTTGTAACAATTGAATTTTCCCCTCACATTGATGTAATGATGGCTAAAAGTACTATAAATCCCCCCTAACTGAGACACACGAGGACCCCCAGGACTGAATACCTTCATAAATTTATTTAATCATTAACTTCTAAACTTTTAAGTGTGATTGCACCTTTATCACTGGAGGACTGATTTGAACCATAACGCTATAAAAATGACTAATAATACAACAAAATAACAATAATAATATGTTTATTGTGCTTTGTTGTTGTCTTCTTGTTAGGGTGCAGCCTCAATCTCTTGCTTGGGCGGGCTTACACGACACCGAAAGCCTTTGGGCTTTATTTCAAGAGCTTATTGTTGAGTTTCGGCTTGGCTACCCCATATTCTATTTGGGAACATAAAAAATTTTCCCCTCAACAGATTGTATATTGTTATTTTATGTTCTAATATGTAAAATTTATATATTACACATCGTGCTCCTAAAAAGTGACTCAAATGTATGTATTAATTATATATCGTAACATTAATATGTTTTATAGTGTGACTAACTAATTATTAATATAGTTTTGAATATTTTAATTTATTTATATATATCTTTTTAAGTAAACCGTGCAATACACGGACCTTTAACTAGTTTAAAAAAAAAAGTAACATTTTCACCAAGATTATATATTTAAAAAAAAAAAATTCACCAAGAAGATTATACTTTTTCAAAAAATTAAAGTTAATGAATTTTATGCGTTTAACAGTAGTCAATATTAATAAAATAACATATATTTAATTTTTTTTTGAGCTTGGAGCCTTTATTTAATCTGTCGACAATGGAGACACGAAAAATCACAACTTCTAAATTACGTTGACAGTAGTTAGGAAAGGGAGTTTTTTATTTTTTATTTTTTATTTTTAATTTTTTTTATAAAATAATAATATATAAAAAAATACTATAAACACAAATTATTTCATATACTATTAATATAATAAATAATAATTGGTAATATAAATAAGTTTTTTATTATTATTTTGAAACACGAAAGGGAGACTTGGTCAAGCCGAAATTGTAAAAAATAGGAGTCACGGTAGAAAATCCAACCAGTGGACAACAATAATTCTAAAGCTAACTTAAAACTTGGTCCTTCCTTTAAGGCTTTATTAAAAATTTAAAAGCGTGGCTGCTCTCACCGTAGAAAAATTGAGTCCAAAGACCCCAAACTAGCTTTCGGTGGACGACAATGATTCTAAAGCAAGCTAAATTGATCTACCCCTTAAGACTAACGGAGTTTACTATCTTAGGTTCCTCGTATTTTCCTCACACTTTCTTCTTCATTTTAGAGGTACTAAATTTTGTAGACTACGGGAAAATAACGACCCATCCAGTTTTCTTGTTCTCTTTATTTTCTCGCCTACCAAACAAGAGAAATTACTTTTCTCTGCCCCTTTTCTCTCCTATACATCTATCCCTAAATCACATAATAAGAAAACACTATCTAATGAAGATATTCTGTGTTGTTATGTTACTCTTACTTTGACATTGTTGGTCACTTATTATTTAACTATGAAAATTTATTTTGTCACGTAGAAAATCTATACTTAGCTTTGCTAAGAATTTTACATTATTTTGCCAAAACTATTTAATAGCATTGCTAGACTTTTAATCGCTTTACTGGACTCATTTATTTTCTCATTAAATTTTAGATATCTTTATTTTATTATTATTTTTTTATAGAGAAAGTGGATGTCTATATTGAAAATATCAGGAGATGTCTGATAAGCTACAAGATTACTTGTTAGAAGTCCCAAATTAGAAAAATTAAAATGAATTATATATTTTTTCTCTATAAATACACTTGTCCTTAGTCTCAATAAAGGAGGACATAATGTTCGTCATCCTTAAAGAAGAAACATTCGTTGTTGTCTTCAACTTCTCTTTATTTTCAAATTCTCATGCAAGCTCTTCTTCTCCAATAGTCAAATAGCCAACTATGTCTTCTCTCACAAGCCAGCCTTCAATGTGATTCTTGCGATCATTCGATGTGGTTGTCATTTTAACTACAAAAACAAAGAGTAGTTATTCGTTTGGACTTATGACAACTCTCTATAATGATTACTTTCTACCATCTGAATAAGATATCAATTGGTTTTTAATGTAGGCTAGATTATATTATAGGTCCTTTATTCAAAAGTATAAAAAAAAATTACCAGTTGATCCGATTAAAACCTCCAAGAGTAGTGAAGTTGTGTGAACTTGGTTTTGTTTCTCCTTAGGTTATTTTTTGAGTATTTTTTAAAATACTTTTTTCGTCTTTTATTTGTGTTTTTAAGAAAATTAATTTGAACTTTGCAATAAGGATACTAAACAAACAAAAAAAATTAAAAGTGGATAATAATGATCCTATTCCAAGCGTGTGTGTGTGTATATATATATATATATAACATTGTGACACTCTGAACAAGATTATATATATTTTTTTTCAATAATTAAAATTAATGAATTCTAGGTAGGGATTAGTAAGTCAATATTAAGAAATAACCTTTATCAATTTGATGTCAATTAATGATAAAAAAATAATCATAACTTCTACATTATGCTGATTACTAAAAGTCTTGGTCAAGTTAACTCTGTGGAAAATAGGAGCCACCTTATAGAAAAATGGAGTCGGAACTTAGTAAAAGCATCAATCAATGAACAAATTTTCTTAGGGAGAATGGAAAGATGGAACCATGGAAAATAAGTGAATGGAAAAGATACTTTATCAATCATTTGGACTAATTTTCTATCTTACGTGCTTGGAAGGAAGGATTGAGGAATGAGAAGTTGGAAATTTGGTGCATATTTCCTTTGATAATAAAGAAAATGGGACCACAAAAGTAGTAGATTTGTAGCAATTTACTATTATATTCTTGTTGGGTGAAATTGGGGTACACTATTGTATGTATATTATATAGTACATTTAGTTCCTAAATTAAATTTAACACATAGTTGTACTGTATTTAATTTCCCTTGGAGAATGTAACACTATTTGTATTTTTTTTTTTTTTTTTTGAAAGCCCAATCAAAACTCATTCATTTAAAAAAGAGGAGTCAAAATACAAAGCATCATGGGCTAGTGGTGGTGAATCTTCCAACCACACAACTTCCCCATCTAGGACATTAGAATAACGAGCTAGGGAATGGTCTACCGAATTGGCACTACGCCGAATACAATTAAAAGACACATAACAAAGACCTGCTGCTAAACAACCAATATCATCATAAATCACCCCCAAGCGAGACCAGTTTGGAGTAGTGGAGGAAACAGCCGACATAACCATCGAATTATCCCCTTTAATAATCAACTCCGAGAACCCCGCATCAATAGCAAACTCCATAGCTTTCCGACATGCCAAAACTTTCGCCTCCTCACTTTCAGCCACAGCTTCACCCCGCGCCAATAAAGCTGCCATAACCTCCCTAGCTGCATTGCGAATTACTGCACCTACCCCTGATCCATTAGCAAAAGTAGCTGCATCAAAATTCAGCTTATACAGTTGACCCGTTGGACGCTTCCAATTCTGCAGAAAACTAGGAGAGGCCGAACCAACTGTAAGTGAACTCTGAGCTTCTCTGTACTCCTTTAAAAAATCCATGGCTCTCTTGTTTAACTGCCCTGGATGTAGCATACTACTGCTATATAACAGTGAGTTCTGTCGATGCCAAATGAGCCAGCTTTGGACTAAAAATGTCTCGAGCTCCTCACCTGACAGCTTGGCCATCATGAATTCAAAAAGCTGCATAAAATCATCATTCTCTCCACCACACTTCTGTATCCGAGAAGTAGACCCAGCCTAAACATCTTGAGCAGCGCTACATTCCCAGATTGCGTGGATTACCGTCTCCGGGCACCGTTGACATATTTCACACCTATCTTCTTGCAGCATTTGTCTTCGAACTAGGTTCACCTTTGATGGTAGAATATTAAGGCAAGCTCACCAGCCAAAAACTTTGATTTTGCTAGGTACATGGAGTTGCCAAAGCTGATTCCAGACTCGGTGGTCTCCCCTCTGAACAGAACTCTCCTCCCTCCCATTGGTGTCTCCATCTAACATGCAAGCAACATGATAACCTGATTTAATAGCATACTTTCCGTTGCAACAAAACTTCCACACCAATTTGTCTTGTACTTGTCTCCTACCCAACGGAATTCTAAGGATTGCCTCGGCATCAAACTGATTGAATAATATGTAAATCCTCTCCTTAACCCATTGGTGCACACTCCAATCAATTAAATCCGAGACTCTCCATTCCCATTCATCATATTCAGTTGGAAACAGAATCTTATTCTCAGGATGATTCGGTATCCACTTGTCTTCCATCACTCGTATTGAAGAACCCGTGCCCACCCTCCAATAGCAACCTGTTTTTAGAATATTTTGAGCAGCCAGCACACTCTTCCAAACATAGGAACTGTTAGGACAATCAGCCGCCTCCATGAAGCTACATCTTGGAAAGTACTTGGTCTTGAAACACCTAGATAAGAGTGAGTTTTGGTCTTGGACCAGCCTCCAACCTTGCTTTGCCAGCATTGCTAGATTAAAGCTCCTAATATCTCGGAATCCCATACCACCTTCCTTCTTAGGTTTCGTCAAAAAATTCCAACTCTTCCAATGAATTTTCCATTCATCATCGGTCTGCCCCCACCAAAATCGTGCACATAGGGCATCTAACTCATTGCAAAGCTTTATCGGCAATAAGAAAACCCCCATAGTATACGTTGGAATTGATTGGGCCACTGCTTTGATAAGTACTTCTTTTTCAGCACGAGATAGCATTCTGCCTTTCCACACCTGCTCCTTAAGATATGCAAATGTTTGGTACTTGGCCCTCCTAGTCAAAGTCGGCAAACCCAAGTAAGAATCAAATCTATCTATTTCCCTTACTTCTAAAGCTTGCTTGATCCATTGCCTCTATCTCTTTGATGTATTACTACTAAAATATGCAAACAACATGCATTGTCTAGAAGCTTCTGTATACAATTGCAATGTATCAGAAATCATCTGTACTTCTTCCTGATTTTCCTGACAGAAAATTAAAGAATCGTCTACAAAAAGCAAGTTAGAAATACTAGGTGCCTTTCTGCGAATTTGGACACCATGAAGCCGCCCTTCATATTCTGCTTTGGAAAGCAAAGAAGTACACCCTTCTGCACACAAAAGAAATAGATAAGGTGATAGAGGGTCCCCTTGGCGGAGCCCTCTCGAAGGGATAATATTTCCATATGCTTTACCATTAATTCAGACTGAGAACGAAGGGGTGATGACACAACTCATTACCTTATTAATCCATTCCTTCGGGAATCCCAGTCTAACCATCATACCCCTCAAGAAAGCCCACTCCACTCGGTCATAAGCCTTATTGACATCTAATTTCAAGGCTAGGGCTCCTTTCTTCCCTTTTTTTCTCCCGTGCATGGCATGTAAAGTTTCATAAGCTAGTAACACATTATGAAACTTTACATGCCATGCACGGGAGAAAAAAAGGGAAGAAAGGAGCCCTAGCCTTGAAATTAGGCGGAGCCCTCTCGAAGGGATAATATTTCCATATGCTTTACCATTAATTCAGACTGAGAACGAAGGGGTGATGACACAACTCATTACCTTATTAATCCATTCCTTCGGGAATCCCAGTCTAACCATCATACCCCTCAAGAAAGCCCACTCCACTCGGTCATAAGCCTTATTGACATCTAATTTCAAGGCTAGGGCTCCTTTCTTCCCTTTTTTTCTCCCGTGCATGGCATGTAAAGTTTCATAAGCTAGTAACACATTATCAATGATGAGTTTACCTGGCATAAAAGCACTTTGGGTGGGGGAGATCAACTGGGGTAATATAGTCTTCAATCTATTAGCTAGCACTTTAGAAATTATTTTGTAAATAACATTGCACAAGCTAATGGGTATGAAATCTGTCATCTTCTCTGGTGACTTAACTTTTGGAATAAGAACAATATGAGTATAATTTATTTCAGGTATCATATTTCCAACATTTAGAAAACCCAACACAGCAGAACTAACATCATTACCAACTATATGCCAAAACTTTTGATAAAAAAGAGCATTCATACCATTGGGTCCTAGAGTTTTGGTAGGTCCCATTTGAAATAATGCTGCTTTTACTTCCTTTACACTGTACGGCCTAGACAACTCTTCCTTCATATCTGTTGTCATCCTTTGGGGAACTGTGTTTAGACATTCTTTCATCCTTTCACATGTACCTAAGTGAAAAATTGTCTCAAAATAAGTAATATCCACCTCCACCACCTCTCCAATGTCCTCTACCCAATTTCCATGTTGGTTTTTAATACCATGAATGAAATTCCTCTTGTGCCTTTGGGAAGCTTTTGAATGGAAAAACTTTGTATTCCTATCTCCATGCTTCAACCAGGATACCCGAGATCGTTGCGCCAAAAAAATTTCCTGCTTAAGAAGAAGATCATCCAATTTTTTGCTTGTTGCCAAGACTTCCTCTCTACTCTTCTCCGTCAACTCTTCTTCATTCATCTTTTCAATCTTTTTAGTTAAGAATTTTATCTCATCTGTAGCAGGAGCTATTTTGGCCGAACCCCAAGCCAACAAATTTGCCCCACACCCCTTAATCTTATCCATTATTGCACATAGCCCATCTGCCACTCCACCAGAATTGGTCCAAGAGTCCATAACCACTCCTTCACAATCATCCCACTTCAGCCAAGATTCTTCAAACCTGAAACCACGAGGCCCTTCTCCCCTGAAATCACGGTCTATTCTAGTCTGAAGAAAAATCGGAACATGGTCAGATGCATGGCTGAACCCGTGGTTGAGAGTACTAGCTGAAAACTATTCCTTCCATTCATGGTTTGCAATGGCTCGATCCAATCTTTCTCTAGTATTAGCTGCCCTAGGTCTTTTGTTATTCCACGTAAATCTGTACCTTTGAAAACCCAAATCAAATAAATTAGATAACTCCAGTGCTGCCTGAAACTCTTCCATCTGTTTATACTGATGTGGATGTCTACTTTGCTTTTCTGACTAATGCAGAATCGCATTTAAATCTCCTATACAAAACCATGGCCCATCCACAAACGAGGATGTGGGGAAATATAGACCCCGGTTGATAAAATTAACAAGTTTTAAATCCACGTTGTTAATTAGATTTATTATCAATAAAACTTGTTAAAACAAACAAACATCAATATCATGTCAAAATAATATGCAGCGGAAAAGTAAATAAGACAAGATATGATGACCCAGGAAAACCAATGAAACCAACCAGTTTCACAGTAAAAAACCTGGGGGGAAACCTTCCCAAAAAGCAATCCACTATAGAAAAGAGAAGTTTCAGATCTAGTACAAAACCTTTGTCCCTAGACTCTACAATCCCCGTAGATGAACTCACAGCAGAAACCTTCTACCGCTTCAGAACCTCTGAACTCTTCAATATATGAACGCCACTCTTTGATGCACGAATCCCAATACGTGACTAACCAATTGCGCGGATCCCAGTACGCGACTTCAATCACCAACTAGAAGAAGATGTTGGCTGCAAAGTTCTTCACTTCATCAAGAATGAAGATCAAGAAGCACTTGGTTACAAAACCCTAAGGCGCAAAAACGCAGTAGCTTCTTTTTCAGAGAGAATAATCTTTTTCATATGTTCTCCTTGTATTCTCTTATTCTCTTGTGTGACGGCCTCTAAAATAAGCCTTATATAGGTCTAGGGTTGTGAGAAAAGAAACCCTACACAAATACAAAAGCCTGGCCCAAAAATCAGATTTGGAAATCTGAATTCCCGTAACCTCGATAGATACCTCGATCGATCGGGAGGTGTCGAGATTTAAATCTCGATAGATAGCAGGTGTCGAGGAGACAGAAGCTTTCTCGATCGATCCACCAGGTGTCGAGAAGGTGTCGAGATTGCGATAAGAAAACACCTTTAAACCTCGATAGATAGCTAGCTGTCGGGGAGGTGTCGGGCTATCTGTCCGCAGGTGTCCAGCTATCTGTCCAGCTTTAATGAACACCTTTTCTTCACTTGTTTCTTGGTCCAATCTTTATGGCATTAATACTAGACTTGAACAACATGTTCCTTGAAGTATTAAACACATCCTAGATCTACCCAAATACAAGTAAAGTGCGTTTTGTCAAAGGATTAGCCAACTACATAAAATATGTCCTTAACAATCTCCCCCTTTGGCAATCCGTGACAAAACCACAACAAACAAATGAACATATGAGAGAAGTTATAAATCACTCAACTCATACTCACTTGTTGAATACAATAAAATCTATCCTAACACAAACTCTTGAAAAACTTTGCAAGAAAAGAATTCATGGCAAGTAGACTTTGACAACCTGTATTTCTGAAACACTTTTAAACAAAACTCATCAAGGCATCTTGTGTGAAACAGAAATAATTAGATTGCGTACAAATAAAGAAACATGTGTATAAAGATAGAAAAGAAACAACACATGTAGAGATAGGTGAAAGAAAACATACATCAGCATATAAAGAAGATAAGCACAATGTATGTAAACATGGTCACAAGACCCAAGATACAAGAAGTAAACACTCCCCCTAACAAGATGAAACACATCTCCCCCTTACAGAGGCATGCCTTTCTCCCCCTAACTTGTAGAATCTTAAAGAAAGAAACCACAAAGTCTCCACAATTTCTCCCCCTTTTTGTCATGATTGACAAAGGGTACAGAAAGCTAGAAAGCTTCACCTGAGAAACAGAAAGATGATCAAGGATGATCATGGGGGCACCAGAAATCCATATTAATGCATGAATGTAATGAAACAAGATGCTATGGATGACAAAAGAAAGATGCAAAACACACATACACACTAAACAAGTCTAACCAATTTTATATTTCAAAAAATAAGTTAAGACAGTTTAGTGAGCATACAAAAGCACATGTAAAACCTTTGTGATGGCCAAATCACATTGTACCTGCACATGTATCAAAAGTAGCAAAGAATATCGCGTGTTGTGTGTGAAAAACATCGCAAGATTGCATATGTGTATACATGTTATGACGATCTGAGATATGAGAAAATAACTTTAACTCACACACAATCATAACTGTTTGATGGGGACTATCACCTTCGAGGTACATCCTATAACTCCCACATCTCCTAGAATACACGCTTGCAACCATAATTAAAGCATTTTTAATCTTTTGGCTTTTTATTTCTTTGCATATATTTTTTTAAGCATATCATAAATGGGCTTATGAGAAAGAAAAGAAATACCCATTGATATTTGACATTTCAATTTTGCTATGCCTAAGCACATAAATGTCATTGACATCACACTTTTGCTATGCCGAAGTATACAGATGTCATTAATGATTGGCGGGCAACAGTGGTGAGATAGTTATTTATGCCTTTCTCTTAGGATTTTCTAGTCCTACCCGTCAAAAAGAGTGATATGAGTGTTAAGTTTAAAGAAATAACCTAATCTTACTCATCACAAACAAGAGCCACAAAACTCACTTGCTTAGTTGTGCATAGAGATGCTCATCTAAGCTACAAGAGATACAAAGTTTAGAAAACTTTGTTTCATTGGCCATCCAAGGTACACAAGTACCAAAGTACACAAACACACACTGTTTTTGTATTTTTCTGATTTTTCTTTTTATTTTGAAAACCAACAAAATAAAGACTAAACAATCAAACAAAAACAGACAAGCAACATGAAAGAAAGATGCATATGCATGAAGGCATGATAGAAAGATGCAGATGCATGAAAGCATGATTCCAAAAACAGTTAAGAAATCAAACAAAGAAAGTCTTACTTTAGATAGAAAGAATCAAAGCAGAGGACAGACAGAAATGACAATTAAGTCTTAGGCTCCTTTCTCACCCACACAGCACGAGTCTTTGGCCGTGAAGATGAAAAAGCACGTGTCCTAGTATGTCTACTAAATGACATAGAAGAATTAAAATTCTCCTGAAATTGAGTTAAAAAGCTCAAAGCTTTTAATAACTCTCCAAACAAAGGTGTAGGTTCTTGAAAGGAAACCTGTGACCTTTTGGACAACTGCTTATGAGGATGCAACTTAAAGCAATTAGGACGAATGTGTCCAGAAACACTACAATAGTGACAAACATGAGGTCTAACAAAGGATTTAGATTTCATACCTTTATTAACTTTCTCAGATTGGGGCACAAAGACAGTTTTTGATCCAGAAGCCGTGGAAGAGGAGGGGCCAGAGGAGACAGCATATCCTAAGCCAGTCTTATCAGAATTAGGCTTTTGAGCACTCAATACCTCATCAAGCTTTGCACTAGACATCCTCTCTATTTGATTTCTAGCTTGACTAAGTTCAACCTCAAGATTCTTGACCTTCTCTTCTAATGAGGTGTTCTCCATAACAAGAGTCTCAACTAATCTTGTAGTCTCATCTAGCTTGACTAACAGATCAGCCTTTTCAGTTTTTACCTTATTAAGCTCTTTTCTACAAAGATGAGAAGTCTTTTCAGATTTTATGAATTCAGTGCAGAGCTTGTCATAGGCTTCCTGAAGGGTCATCTTCTTGGATACTTCATCATTAGAAGAATCCTCACTGTCACTAGCGCTCTCCACAATCACCTTATCGGTTGAGGCAGCAAAGGCCATAACATGACGACATTCATCCACATACTCATCAGAAGAGTCATCATCAGTATCACTCCAAGTAGCAATCAACCCTTTCTCTTTTGGCTTCTCGGTCTTTTTCTTCATGAAGTAGTTTGGACACTCTATCCTCATATGACCAAAACCTTTGCACTCATGGCATTGGATAAGAGGTTTCTCATTCTTTCCCTTCCTAGAGGATTTAGGTTTCCTAGGAGATTTACCCTTATCCTTTTTCCTAAACTGAAGAAGCTTGATAATCTCATCAGTTATGAAAGTTAGATCCTCATCCTCATCTTCCCTTTCATCTTCATCTTCAGAGTCCTCAATCTCTTCCTCTATACCCTTAAGAGCCAAGTTTTTGCTCTTTCCACCTTTTCCCATTGAGCCTAATCCCATCTCATAGGTTTGAAGGTTCCCTACAAGCTCAGTCAAAGGAATTTGATCAATGTCCTTTGCTTCCTCAATGGCAGTGATTTTGGCATGGAATCTTTCAGGTAAGGACCTAAGGATTTTCCTAACAATTTTGGATTCTGCTATAAATTCTCCAAGGTTGAAAGCAGAATTCACAATATCCTTGAGTTTGGCATAAAACTCATCAAAGGTCTCATCCTCCTCCATCCTTATTTCTTCAAAACTACTAGTGAGTTGTTGAAGCTTCACAGTCTTTATTGCCTTGGTACCTTCATAGGTGGTCTCAAGAATCGTCCAAGCTTCTTTGGCAACTTCTGTGGATGATATTTTCTTGAATTCTTCATTGGTCACCCCACAAAATAAAGCATTCAAGGCCCTACTATTGAAATTTGCAGTTATGGTTGTTGCATCATCCCAATCCATAGGCGCTTCCTTTGGCTTAGTCCAGCCAACTTCAACAGCTTGCCATACCTGTTCACCTAGAGCCTGCAAAAACACTTTCATACGAACCTTCCAGTACGCATAATTAGTGCCATCAAATAAAGGAGGTATATATAAAGATTGTCCTCTATCCATGACAACAGGGGTCAATGGATCACACTCAGGAAATTAATCCAATCAGAGTGAACCCGCTCTGATACCACTTGTTGGGAAATTTAGACCCCGGTTGATAAAATTAACAAGTTTTAAATCCAAGTTGTTAATTAGATTTATTATCAATAAAACTTGTTAAAACAAACAAACATCAATATCATGTCAAAATAATATGCAGCGGAAAAGTAAATAAGACAAGATATGATGACCCAGGAAAACCAATGAAACCAACCAGTTTCACAGTAAAAAACCTGGGGGGAAACCTTCCCAAAAAGCAATCCACTATAGAAAAGAGAAGTTTCAGATCTAGTACAAAACCTTTGTCCCTAGACTCTACAATCCCCGTAGATGAACTCACAGCAGAAACCTTCTACCGCTTCAGAACCTCTGAACTCTTCAATATATGAACGCCACTCTTTGATGCACGAATCCCAATACGTGACTAACCAATTGCGCGGATCCCAGTACGCGACTTCAATCACCAACTAGAAGAAGATGTTGGCTGCAAAGTTCTTCACTTCATCAAGAATGAAGATCAAGAAGCACTTGGTTACAAAACCCTAAGGCGCAAAAACGCAGTAGCTTCTTTTTCAGAGAGAATAATCTTTTTCATATGTTCTCCTTGTATTCTCTTATTCTCTTGTGTGACGGCCTCTAAAATAAGCCTTATATAGGTCTAGGGTTGTGAGAAAAGAAACCCTACACAAATACAAAAGCCTGGCCCAAAAATCAGATTTGGAAATCTGAATTCCCGTAACCTCGATAGATACCTCGATCGATCGGGAGGTGTCGAGATTTAAATCTCGATAGATAGCAGGTGTCGAGGAGACAGAAGCTTTCTCGATCGATCCACCAGGTGTCGAGAAGGTGTCGAGATTGCGATAAGAAAACACCTTTAAACCTCGATAGATAGCTAGCTGTCGGGGAGGTGTCGGGCTATCTGTCCGCAGGTGTCCAGCTATCTGTCCAGCTTTAATGAACACCTTTTCTTCACTTGTTTCTTGGTCCAATCTTTATGGCATTAATACTAGACTTGAACAACATGTTCCTTGAAGTATTAAACACATCCTAGATCTACCCAAATACAAGTAAAGTGCGTTTTGTCAAAGGATTAGCCAACTACATAAAATATGTCCTTAACAGAGGAAATATGTGATAATAGTGTCCAGGATTTCTTTTTCTCACTTGCTTTTGGCCACCCATAAAAACCTGTCAAAAACCAAGTAAAACCATCATCTTTGACCACCTGCGCTAATATGTGATTCTCTGTAAAATTAATGACATCTAACTAAACCTCAGATTTCCATAACAATGCTAAACCTCCCCCAGAATAAGGCTTCTTTACAATGAACTTATTCGGAAAAGGCAACTCTCTACCATGATTAGCAAAACCTTCTTTATCCAGTTTTGTCTCCATTAAGAAATAGATTGTGGGAGCCTGATCCCTCACTAACTTGTGAAGGCTTCGAACTGTCTAAGAGTTCCCAAGGCCTTGGTAGTTCCAATTGAGAAGTTTCATTGCGATTGGCAAGGGTGCATGGGCACCCCCGCCGTTTCCTCTGAATTAGACTCAGCACTGCTTTTTCCCCGCTTCACTACTTTAATTTGCTCATCCTCAACTTGGTTGTTGCCTTCTTTGCTAATACTTCTTTTCCCCAAAACTGACTTAGCCCTTTCCTTGATAAGTTCCACAGGCCCAATTTCCGTGCGCCTTAGCCTAGTCCATGTAGCCTTTGTTCTTGCGCTTTGAGGCCCACTTCCAGAATCCACACTTACCACGTGCATGGGATCCTCCACTTCAACGCCATCCCTAGCTTTTGAATTTAAACCCGTGCCTTTAGTATCAGTTACACCAAATCCCATCCTTTCCTTATTTGTAGCTCTAATCCCATTAATCTCGGGTGCCACGTAGTGCAATTCCCCATCAGCTCCTTGTTTTCTGTTATGCGTTTCCTTATGTAACACATCTTGTTCCCCAGGGCTCAGTACCGTATCCCCACCGTTTGCCACCTTTGTTACGTGACTGGCCTAAGCAGTCTGAGTCTTCCCCCGTTGAACCTCCCCACCTACTTCTTTCCTAGTAACATTCTTGCGAGAAGGTGAACGATTTTGGCCACCTATAGCCTTCAATCGGTCCTCGTATTGACAGCTTACCTCTTCCTCATTCTTAGTTGCTGCAAAATATGAGGCACAATGCTTTAAGTCATGCCCTAGTAAACCATAATAATGGCAAAAAAAGGGGAGTCGTTCATACTTAAAAGTAACCTAATGCCTCGTACCCTTTGAGCCAGCCAAGAACGCACCTCGTTGGATCGGTTTTGCTAATGGAACAGCAACTTTAACCTTCATAAAATAGTTTTAGTTTTTTTTTTTTTTTTTTTTTTTTTTGCACTTCAACCACCGACCCCAATTTATTTCCCACAGCCTCTGCAACTTTAGGCAACACCAAATGTAAAGGAGCGCCCCATATTTGTACCCAAAGGGAAATTGAATAAAACTTGACGTTGTCCACCATCATACCTACTTTCCATTGAAGCAACATCAGAATCTGGTTATCAAAAGTCCACGGCCCACCCTTAAGCACTCGAGTCATCTCAAACTCAGATTGGAATTTGAGTTGAAATAAATTTGTTCCCACCTCAACGATCTGGAAAGCTTCCTCCAAGCCCTATGCCTTATTCAAAGTAGTTATGGCTGCCTTCTTATTGAAGGGGCGACAAGTAAGGAACTTCCCAATCAAAGTAAGTACACAATTCTCCAACCCTTCTTTTCGTCCCTCATCCAGAATCTCAATAGTCTCCTCTTCCTCTGAAGTCAATCTCATGTTCTCCAGTATATTCGTAACTTCATCTGCCATGATAGCCTAACTATGAAAAGAAAAGAAAACGCAAACCCTTAGGAACCCTAAGAGAGGGATATCTCGCACTAACGAGAGCCTTATACCACAATTAATTGACACATTTTTTTTTTCCCAAAGAAAATATCCAAAGTTTAAATTCTTTTACCACTGACTATCGAATTTGTTTAAAAAAAGGACATTGTATGTAAAGTTGCATTTGATTAGGGTGAAAAGGGGAGTATAGAGAAAGAAATGATGAAAATGAGATTCTCCCCTGTTTGATTGGAAAGAAAAGAGGAAGGAAAATGGTGAGATGGGGGGATTTTCTACCTGGGCCTGCCATTTTTTTGTTTCTCTAAATAGGCAAGAAAATACGTGAAAAAATGGCCATGAACATGAAATTTTAAAATTACCCTTGCTACCTCATTGTTTCAAATTCCAATAAGGGCATAATAGTAATATACATTTTCCTTCCCACTTTTTCAACATCTCTACCTAACATACATGAGGGAAAACTAAAACATTTTGTATCCTCAATCTTTTCTGACCTTCAATATGTTCTATTATTCCAACTAAACAAAGCTAAGTTTACCCATTTTTATTACATAAAATGAGTAAATTTTGACATTACTTTTAAATAAATAAAAAAGGAGATAAAATATGATTTTCTTTCTCCTTCATATTTTCCTCCCTCTTTTCTCTCCATTTTGGTGGTATTAAATTTTGTGGCCCATTCCATTTTCTATCCTCTCTATTTTCTCACCTACCAAGCAAGAGAAAATACTTTTCTCTCTCACTTTTCTTCTCCCATCTTTTTCATCTCTCCTAAAATCATTGAAATAAAAAATAGTCCATGAGCAGAAATTAGGGACTACTACTCACTAATTACCAATGAGTGACACTTTACCTCTGGACCACTACTCACATTTAGATTATGTTTGGTAACAGTTTTTGTTTTTTATTTTCAAAAACTTTTTTTTTTTTGGGAATATAAAGAAAAAACAATTTACTTGAATTTTTTAAATAAAAAACATGTTTGGTTAGTTGAAATTAAAAAGATAATTTTTTGAAGAAAAAAATAGAAAATACACTAATATGTTGTTACTAGGACATGAACTCTAACGCAAACTCATTAAATGCGACGGATTCATTTAATTAAATGCGTGTTTTTATTAACTTTTGAAAATTAGAAAATAAAACAGCTTTTTGCATGTTTTTAGTTTCCTTCACAAATTGAGTTTTGAGAACAATTTTTGTTTTTTGTCCATTTTGGGTTGCCAAACAAGTTTTTTAGTCTCAAAAATAGAAAAATGTTTTTAGAAACAGAAAATAAGAGGAAAAAATAGTTACCAAACATACCTTTAGTGTTTGCCACTAGGTTTCAAGTTTCTATAGAGTGGGATGTACTCATGGGCTTTTTTCCCTGCCTTTGTCCATGCAAAACTTTTATATTGGAATTGGACATAAAATATTGGATCCAAACAAATATTAGCCCATTTATTTTTTTTTCATAATTTATTGGACTTTTGACCCACATTACTTCACTATACAGGGTGGGTTATTTTCTTTGCTACCTGAGTTGAACTTCAAAGCCCAATTTTTTAATTGAGCTCACCACCAAAGGAGTGCTCTTGGAATTAGACAAATTGCTCCCTTAAAGTGCTTGATAAACTCGTAAGCAAGTTCTATCTTAAGCAACATAAAACAACCCTATCTTCATCATTAAGATATACATGGATTAACCTTATCTTCTTCATTAAGATTCTAGAGTACAAAACTATGGTTTTAAAAATCAGAAACAGTGTGGGTTTTAATTAGCTCAACTGGTAAAATTTTTGATGGTTGAATAAGAGATCTAGAGTTCAATCTCCACTTACACAAAAAACTGATTGATGTCTTGGTCTGATGATAAAGAGCCATTATCAGGAGCGAATACTATAAGTTGAAACTATCTCAAAAATAAAAATCAAAATATTCAAATAACCAGAAATTGGATTTGGTTCATGGTTTTTACTAGACCACTTTAGGGTTTGGTCAAACTTGTCGGTACGGTCCAATTTTTAAAACCATGCACATAACCAACTCTCACAAATTGCTTGACAACTCATAAGCACTTTCCTTACACAATGGATATATGAAATTACATGAAATATCTTAAAATAATAAATTCAAACTACATGGCATTTATCCTAAATATAATCTGATAAAAACCAAAAGTACATGGCTCCATTTCATGCCAAGAGTCTTGTAACTATATTGATACCTAGTTTTTCCAATTTAGACATCAATGACTCAAATCCCCTCTCTTTCATTGTAATTATCGAATTAAATTTTTATTTTTTTAAAAAAGGCTTTATTTCCTAATTACAATAAAATAAATAATGCAAAAATTATATGGATAAACCTAATATGTGTTCCATAGGTTAACTTTGAAAGGTAAGTTATATACAAAGAATGTGTTAAAGACTTTTTATTTTTGATAGGAAGAATGTGTTAGACACTTAGGGGTTGTTTGGTTTTTTGAAAACAATCACTCATCACTTCTCACTCAATTTTCGTTACTCATCACTCATCATCATCACTTAAAATATCCTAATTTCCTAAACCCCACCCGTTTGGACACTGTTTTCCCTTCACAATACTCAAATATTTCAAACTTTTTCTGGGACTCATACCTAATCACCATGTTAGTATAATTTCTCCTGCTGTCTCCCATTTTTACACAAATGAGAGACACGTGGCTTACAACAAATCCAAGACTTAAAAATAAGCCACGTCTAACATTATACCCTCTCATTCTTTCTCAATCCATTTTAGCAGCTCTCTAGAAAAACTGCCGTCCACACCCATCTCCAACATGGTCAAAACTGATCTTTGATGGTTTCCACTAGTACAGAATGATCAGCCACTCCAAACCCATCTCCAGCATGCTCAAAACTCTTTCAGGAGCTTCAACAATTTGATGGGGAATGGAACAATGAATTGGGCCTTTGATTGGGTTTTGTTAATTGCAAACATGGCTTTGCTAAAGGACCCGAAGCTTCAGATTCCGAGCTTCGTTCATGGCCGTCTTCTCAGGCCGTCTTCCAATTTGCTTGCTGTGACCACAACAACAACAAGACAACACACCCACCTACTCTCCTCTTCCCGCTCTTCGTCGCATGTTATCAAAGCTGTCTCCACGGTTCGATTTTATTTTTTTTTATTTATTTTTTTTTGAAATTTGAATTCTCTAAGTTTTCGATTCTGTTCTTGTTTTGGTGATTTGTTTGGATGCCGAGAAAGTGCAGGAAATAGAAAATGCTTAATAAATTAGGCCCTTTTTATTTTTTTATTTTTTTAATTTTGTTGTTTAGATAGTGCTGTTTGCATGCCGAGAAAGATTGGGAAAATAAAAGGAGAAGGATGATCCAATTTGAAGCAATTTTCTTTTCAAACTTGTACCTTTTGTTTAATTTGATTTTCTTTTGTTTGATTTTATTTTCAGTGTGTGAGGATGTGAGGGTAGGGCAGATGGTTCTTTGTGTTTAGAGTTGTGGCGGTATGAAATTAAAGTGATCATCAGTGGTGGTATGGGGTTTGAGGTTTAAGGTTTGCGTGGTTCAGTGGTGGCTTGTGGTAGCGGTGACTAGCAGTTTGTCGAGGAGTAGTGGAGGCTCTGTGTTGAAGAAAAAATGAAGAATGAAGAGATGAGGAGAATAGAAAGAAAGAAAAATAAAAAAGAAAGAAAAGAGAGTATGAGAAGGAGAGAGCCGTTGGGTGCAAGCTGGTATGACATGACAAGACAAATATGTGGGTCCCATAAGTGGAATGAAATTACCATATGACCATCATAACTCTGTTTCCATAACATGAAAACACATAAAATGTGTTTTCATTTTCCATAACTCATCACTCAAAAATCAGAGAATTGAGTGATGAAAACAAAAATTGGAATCACATCCAAACACACTACTCAGCCATGGGACCCATCAATTTTGAGTTATGGGTGATGGAAACAGAGTTATGGGTGATGGAAATTGAAAATCCAAACAACCCCTTATCTTCTCGTCTCGTTGAAAATGGTACAATCACCCATATAAATACTTTACTTATCCAAATGATCATGTGATGTGCATGTGATCGACCATTTTATTATAAAAATATTCATTTTTAAAATAAAAGGTAGACAACACATGACCATTTATATTAGTATAGCTAACAAAATTGAGATGAAGGGTCATAATTTGGAACTACCCAAACCCGAAGTGTCCCATAGCATTTTGCACTTCGATTTTCAACCAATCTAAACTTCAGTAAAGCTGTAGAAGGTATAGCATGATTTGTCAATGGTCTTTCATTTATTTATTATTATTATTATTTTGACATAAAAAGAAACACTTACAAATCAAATATACTGCTCATGATCTTATATATCAATAAGAATAAATATAAAAATAAAAAGGATAAATTATATATCTAGTCCTTAACATTTATATTGAATGTCAATTTGGTCCCTAACCTTTTAAATATGTCAATTTGGTCACTAACTTTTTAGTACTGTGTCAAAATGGTCTCTGTCGTTAAGTGATGGATGAAAAATTTTGACGTGGCTAACAAAGAAAATACAAAATTATTTTCACGCCACCTAAGATGTCATGTATACTGCCACAGCCTAAAAAATAAAAAAACTTAAAGTTCAATTAAAAATACAAATCGAATTTGGTTAGATTTATGTCAATCCACCACTGTAGTTCTTTCCGATTTCCAAATTGAAGAAAGAAAATAAAAAACGAAGGGATTTCTAGGGAGGAAAAAACTACACCCGAACTATTTTGCTTTAGATTCGCATCTCACTTGAACCCTTTCTCACATATCTCACAAAAAGTAAATGTCCTCAGCAGGTAGTTCCATCATCCATGACATTGAGTTCAACTATTTTTGAGAAATTAATTCTCAAGTTTGAACTCTTTGTCTAATGGCTCTTGTTTAAACGTAACTACATATCCAATGAGAGTTTCAAAGGGACTGTTGGGTTGGGTATAAATTTGGTTGCAGGAGAGGAGGGCGGCCGTTGACGATGATTTGATAGATGGCGAAGATGATCCGGGAGGAGACTATGTCCATCTAAGTCTGAGTGCTAGACCTGGGTAGAAAATTTTCATTTTGATGATTTGTGTATATATATTATATATTTTTTGTTAAAAGCGCTGAATATATGTATAGAAAATTTTTTTTTTTTGAATCTTTTCTTTTTTCAATCCTTCTTTACTCTCTTCCTGGTTGGTTTAGTTTCTTTTTTGTTTTTATGTATATTTTTTAATCTTTGTACACATGGCATACTAAGTTGTACTCCCTATGTCCCACTTTTTTTGTCCTGTTTGAAAAGTCAAACTTTTTAAGAGAACATCATTTATTGTCTTGTCTATTTTTTAAAAATGTATAAGTTTCCAAAATTACCCTTAAAAAAATTTATCAAAAAATTGAATTAGTAAATTAATAGGGGTATAATAGGAACATTAGTAAATTAATGACTTTTATTTTTAGAAACAGGACAATATTTTGGGACATCTCAAAATGGAATAGAGGACAAAAAAAGTAGGACGGAGAGAGTATAAAAATAATATTTTATTTTAGCTGCTAGCCACGTCATTATTTTCCATCCATCACTTAATGACATGGACTATTTTGATATAGTATCAAAAAGTTAGAAACCAAATTGACACATTTAAAATGTTAGGGACCAAATTAACATTCAGCCCAAAAGTTAAGGATCAAACATGTATTTTACCCAAATAAAAATATGCTGCTCATAACTCAACCCCATGCGCGCTTCCTGCTCACCAAAGCACAAATAGTTGGAAAAGGTTTCCAAATGGTGCAGTGGTAATGGTCTTTCAACTTTGTCTTAATGACCCTTCTCAAAAAAAACAAAAAAAAAACTTTGTCTTAATGAATAATGACACAAGTACGACCAAAGGTAAATAAGATCGTGGTCATCAAGTGCCAAAGCGCGACTTTAATTGCCTACAAAAAAATGGATGGGTTTCGCTTCTTAGCTCAAGACCATTGCTACTGACAGTAACGTCCCCCATCTCTCTCTCTCTCTCAATGTAACTGTTTCTTAGATATTTGAATTTTGCTTTGTCATTTTCATTTTATGTTGCTTTGGTGAATGCATTTCCATGTTTGATTTTGGATTTTGAATGTGAATTCTAATAAATATGTTTTCTTTGATTAGGTATCTGTGATTTTAGGGAGGAAAACTTGAAGAATTCACGTACAATAAATGGAAAATACAAAAGCTTGATGAAAGAGGATATTAGATAATTAACTAGAAATAGCAAAGCTGCTCCACCACAGGCGGTGGGCTTGTAAACAAAATATAAGCTTCATTACTAACACTGCCTAATCAAGCTAATATTTTATCTTTCATATGTGACCCTCTGTGTATAATGAATCCTAATTTTAGAATGGCTAGAAGTTGGATAAAACTTACAATCCTCTTGATTATTTCTCTCACAGAATTTCTGAAAAAGCTCGGAAACTTAAAAGTTAGTTTTACCCTTACACTAAGGTAACTAACTGACAGCTGTAATCCACTAAGGTAACTAACTGACAGTTGTATTCCACTAAGCTAACTAACTGACAGTTGTATTCCACTAAGCTATGATACACGTGCCAATTAATTCTTTAAGTCCAACGGCATATCGTTTTCTTTCAACTTGCATTTCTTTCTTTTTGGCTGAACTGCTGTCGTTTATTGAGTACTTCCTTTCCTCTGTTCTTGCAATCTGAGTCTTCTTCACCTTTATATGGAGAAGCAATCTGGAGTCCACTCTATGTGTTGGTGGAAATCATGCACTTGGACTTTTGCACAAGTATATTTCTTTTGATTCTTATCGTGCATTCCTGGCCGGTATTTGTTTCTTTTGGACAAATAATAACTTAGATCGATCTGTTTTGATTATTTAACAGAGAGGATGTTTTATATGGAGAATATTTTTGGAATTCCCTTTGCATATAAAATCCATATATCTATCTCTTCCAGGTCCCAGCTAGGTCCCAATTAAATTTTCTTGTAGGAAAAAGTTTGGCTCTAAATAAGTTTAAAGTTATTTTGCTTCAATTTACTATTGGTTGTGTTTGGTATTGACTGAAAAATGCAACTTTAATTACTATTTAGCTTATTTTTGCAACTATGTATAGGTTCCATTGCACTTTTTGATACAATTTATATATTCCATTATACTATTTCAGCTGACTTTTAGTTTTATTTTTAGTATTTTCAGTAAAAAATTTTCAATTTCAACTAAATACGCTATTCTCAAATTATAAGATCATCTATGTATAGTTTTAATTACATAAATTTTTTTAATGAGTCATGTGATTTATTTAAATAAAATACATAAATAATTTTAAAATTTGTCACGTAATTAGTTAAAAAAGATAGCTCTAAACAGATTTGGAGTATAATTTTGTCTTTTCAGCTAAGAGCAAAATAATCACGGAATGCACACTCCAAAACTTTTTATTAAGTGCTTGTTTTTTACGTAGGAATTTAGAATAAGAATAGTTAATTGTTGAGATTTCACAAAAACAAAATATTGAGAATTATAATTTTCATGAAAATACCAATTTCCATTAAATGAAAAACTCTAACGCAAACTATGAAATATCAATTCTTACGGACAAAATTGCTTTTTACCCTTTTCAAAAAACAAATCTAGCATTTTACCCTCTTTTTCAAACTAATTAGGGAAATGCCCCTCTTTTGAAAATCGAGTTTCTCAAAATCGATTTAGGCCCTATAGCGGCGTTTTTAAGGAGTCTATAGTGACGTTTTAAGGACCTATAGTGGCGTTTTGTAACTCGATATACATGAAATCGAGTTATAGGTAAAAAAAAAAGAAAAAAAATTGCATGTAACTCGACTTTATGGAAATCGAGTTACAAAACGTCACTATAGGTCCTTAAAACGTCACTATAGGCTCCTTAAAAACGCCGCTATATGGCCTAAATCGATTTTGAGAAACTCGATTTTCAAAAGAGGGGCATTTCCCTAATTAGTTTGAGAAAGATGGCAAAATGCTAGATTTTTTTTTGAAAGGGGCATTTGCCCATTTTCTCCCAATTCTTACATATATCATATGAGTAAGAATTACTTAAATTCATTTTTTTTTCTTAAAAATAATTGTATAGAATTAATTTCAAAACAAAAATGTTTAATTTCTTCACACCTACAAAAATATTTAAAGGGAGCTTTTATCATTTTTAAAAAATTATAAATAATTGTCAAATTACTGATTCTGTTATTCTTTAGTTACTAAATGATATAAGAATATTTTTAAAAAATTAAGACTTATATCATTAAAAGACTTTATTTTTATAATACAATTTAAATTAAAATTCTAAGCATATCTAAACAACATAAATAAAAACTCTCAGGAATTTTAATTCTCATGAATTTAAAATATCAAGAGTTTATAATTATTTAGATTTAAAATTAATAGGCCCTAAGGGGACCTATGACTCTTAGCTGTTGGAAGAGTAAGGCAAATAGCTCTTAATTTATTTAAGTTATAGTTAGTTAGAGTACGTTGTTACCTGAAAATTAATATAGATTAAGAAGTTCACATTAAAGTAACAAAGAAGTGCCCCGTGGGCGTTGCAAGCAGCAAAATGAAATTATATTAAGAGAGATAGCCTGGTAGTTTGTCAACTCCCAATCCTCAATTCTGCACTTTTGTTTAATAAAAGTCAATCCATAAAAATAAAAAAAATAAAAAACTAGAGAGATTGCTGCAAATAATAATAATAATAATAATAACAATAATAAGGGTTCACATTAAAGTAACTAAGAAGTGCCCCATGGGCGTTGCAAGTGGCAAAATGAAATTATATTAAGAGAGATAGCCTAGTAGTCTGTCAACTCCCAATACTCAATTTTGCACTTTTTAATAAAAGTCAATCCATAAAAAAAAAAAAAAAAATAGAGAGAGATTGTAGCAAATAATAATAATAATAACAATAATAAGGGTTCACATTAAAGTAACTAAGAAGTGCCCCATGGGTGTTGCAAGCGGCAAAATGAAATCTATATATATAGGCAAAGCTGATAGAAAATTCAATTAAATTTCAAATCGAAATTCAATTAAAGTTGAGTTTTGCGCGATGTGTCCCATCTAATTTAAGTTTTTAAATTTTTGTGTCAAGTGTGTTAATTCAGTGTAAAAATTGAATTTCAATTAGAGTTTAATTTTGCGCCACGTGTTCCATCTATTTTTTTTTATTTTTATTTTGTGCCAAATGAATTAATTTAATGTAGAAAGTGAGAAATTCAATATAAATAAACCATAAAAAAACATAATCATATATAATGGGAAATTTAATTATGGAATAAAATTTAAAATTCAATTAAAAAGTGATATGCCAAGATTTTAATAGAAAATTTAAATATAAAATAAAAGTTGAATTTAATTTAAATATATATATATATATATATATTAATATATATTTAAACAATATCGTATAATGTATGGTTTAAAAAAAAAAAAGCTAAAACCATGTATAATTTGACCTTGTTCTAAAAAAAATGTATAATTTGAACTGTATAATAATTATACTCATGCATGTGTACGGAGTTACACACTAGTTATATTATGAGAGATAGTTTGTTAGTATGTCAACTTCCAATGCTCAATTTTGCACTTTTGTTTAATAAAAGTCAATCATAAAAAATTTAAAAATAAAAATAAAAAATATTTAAGAGAGAGATTGCAGCAAATAATAATAATAACAATAATAAGGGTACATTTAAGAATCCTTAGAGCATTCACATTAAATGTGCTAAAAACTTAGCTTTTAACACCTCAAAAGCTATTTAATTTATTTTACCTCTCCACTTTACTACACACTCTACATCAAATCTTCTATTTTTACACCCAATCCATTAAAATAATATAAATAACCCAACATATTAAATTATTAATTTCTCTACAACCCTTCTGTCTCTCACTTCTCTCTCTTCCTCTCCAACCCATGAAAATAAATGAATTAAATAATAGTAGCGCAACATGCTACAATGGTTGACTATTAGTAGTTGATCAACGTAGCATGTTGCTAAATTTTTTTAGATTTAGCACCTTTGATATAGCATGTAGTTTGGTGGTTAAAGTGCTAAAAATAGCTTTTTAGTGGTTTTACAATCACCACTATGAATGCTCAAATTGTATAAGTTAAAGATTGATAAACTCTCAATTAAGAGAGAGAACTTATTGATTCATGCTTATAAATTTTTGGATTTTTTTTTTTCTTATTTGCTGCATACTTCTTCATTTTTTAACTTAAGAGAAAGGCTAATAAAGATTTAGTCTTTGTAAATTGTCATGTAAAAAATTAATGTGTTTTCATCTTAAAAATAAAAAAAATAAGACAAAAAGACTTGCTCATTTTTAAGTAAAAATATTGTTAACATCATTTTTTTTTTCCAATATGGGAAGTTTTATTGTAAGAAAGACTTTAGATAATTCGATTATTAGGATAATGAAAATTTGAATTTTGGATGTCTTTATTGAAAACATTAGAATGTGTTAGTTGAAAGTCCTATATTGGAAAAATAAAATGAACTTTATATTTCTTTCTCTATGAATACACTTGTTCAAAGTCCCAATAAAGGAGGATGTTATGCTTGTTGTCCTTAAAGAAGAAATATTCAATGCCATCTTCATCTTCTCTTTGTTTTAAAATTCTCTCGCAAGCTCTTCTTCTTCAGCAGTCCAATCGCCACCTATGTCTTCTCTCACAAAGCTTGACTACAACATGATTCATGCAATCATGTTCAGGCTGAATCGACGTTTATGTACTTAAAAGATCATATTGGAGCATGAATTCTAGTCCAAACCTTTTTAATCTACAAGCGCGAGCATCGAGAGAGAGAGAGAGAGAGATATTAAGCTAAAATATCTCAATTCATGTATTGTGGTATTGTTCATAAATTACTTTTTGTCTAAAGGCTATTGAACTTCACGAAAAAGTGTTTCAATCAAGTTTCACTATGTTGAGCCTAATGTGAGTGCTCTAAGTGGTGAAGGATTTCATTGTAGAAAGTAAAGTTATCTTCGCTATCAAGCAAGAAGAAAACAACATCAACCCCAAATGGCATCGTGGTAGTTTTTGAGGATCACGATTTAAGGAGCTGGTGACAACCATATATCCAATGAACTTGACTCAAGTCTTTAGAGGAGAAAATGCAAATACCAAAGTTGTAATAATGGTCAATTTTGGTATCAACAGTTTAGGAACATGCACTTTTCTTGACAAACATTTCTAATTAAAAATTAAATTTTCCATTAAATTTGATGGAAATCTTAGTGTGCAAATTCTTTGTTACCCATAGTTAAGGAGGGAAATAGCTAAATTTTTTAGTTTTGGGTGACAACTACATCATAGTTAGGGAAACAACAACTTTCAATTTTTGTGTAATTTGTTTAATTAATTTAATGCAAAAATATAAAACTTACCCTTTAAGCTTGAGCAAAATTCATTTCAATCATCTAAGTTTACTTTCGTTCAATTAAATCTTCTAAGTTTCAAATTTGTTTAGTTAATATTTTCCATCCACTTCTTTTAACTAGTTATAACTGTTATTTGTCCAAATTTGATTTTTTTTTTTGTATTTGTTTTTTTAATTTAAAAAAAATGATATTTTGAAAAAAAAAAAAAAAAAAAAAAACAGATCAGGTTACCTAGATCAGCGTGAATGAAGCAACACTATCGGCAACACAACCCAATTAGCAACACAATCACTTTTGGTCTCACCCTCTCCCTTAGGAAAAAGTATTTTATATCAAATTTTACCACGTTATTCAAATAAAAATCCAATAAATGAGAGAAAAAAGTGCAAAAATAACTAACCACTAACACGAATTTTTTTTTTTTTGAGAGCGGAATGAATTTCATTAAATCTTAAGCATATCCAGATACAATGCTTCTAGTGCAGGAGGTGGGGATTCCTCCAACCAAACACTCTCATCAACTAACCCTCCAGCAAACTTTGCCAAACAATGAGCCACTCTATTGGCTGTACGGTTTACCCACCCAACAGACACAGCACGTAGACCAGCACACAAACACTGTATATCCTCATACAAGTGCCCCAGACGTGACCTATTAGGCCGTGAATGTAGAATCGTCTGCATAACAGAGACGTTATCACCCTCTACTAGCAGCTCGGTGAAACCCGCATCGACGGCGAACTCCAAGGCTTTGCGACAAGCCAACACCTCAGCCTCCTCACAACCCGAAACTGGTGGTCCTCTCGCTGCCATGGCTGCCATCACTTCTCCTTCCCCATTGCGGATCACTGCACCGAAACCCGACGCATTTATCTCCTCGAAAATGGCTGCATCAAAGTTTAGTTTAAAACCATTTCTTGGCGGTGGGCTCCAATGAACTTCTCTGTCAACCTGTCTTCGAACAGCCAAGTGTTGTTGGGCTTCTCTAAATTCTTCCAAAAAGTCTGTTGCTCTCTTGTTTAGCCGAGACGGGTCCTGCATGCTCCCTCTATGGGAAATTATATTCCGTTGATTCCAAATCAACCAAGCCTGGACAAAGAAAAGCTCGAGCTCCTCGGTGGTTAATTTTTCCATTAGCTTCTCCACAAGTTGCAGCACATCAAGCTGTCCTCCCACACATTTCTGCAACCGTCTCGCACACCCCTCCCACACGTCCTGAGCCACATTACACTCCCACAAGGCATGGATTGCAGATTCCAATTCTCTTTTGCATAGCATGCAAGTGCCATCATCAACAATTTGTCTTCGAGCTAGCTTCTCACGAGTTGGCAGGATATCATGGCAAGCCCGCCATGCAAAGATCTGGACCTTATTTGGTATGTGGAGTTTCCAGAGCTTGCCCCACACCGTGCTGCACCCCGTCGATGAAGAACTCTCTCCATTTACATCATGCTCCCTCTTGAGCTCTCTAGCCAAATGGTACCCTGTTTTGACCGAAAATTCCCCCTCTGTTGAGTGCACCCAAAACAGAGTATCATTATTTTACTAACATATCTCACACTTACTGAATTTTGATACCATTGACATAGTATCATTTGGCATCAAATACCTTCTCCTTGTAAAGAGTACCTGACTTTAGTAATTTGTATAGAGATTCAGGCCATGACTGTGAGAAGGTAAATTCACATGTAGCAAAATTGAAATCCAACATCACTGTAGGAAATTAGATATGATCGTCTCCAATGAGGGACACCAATGCTTCTATGCAAATTACTAAAGTCATTGACTCACAATGCATTCCAAGTGGGAACATAGCCAAAGGATCAAGCCACCTCTCTTTTGGCCGCATCATTGTTAAAAATTAAAACTATAAAAGCACCCTCTCCTAGCAACGATGAGACCATATTTTACCCAACAGTCCAGCCGCCATGACAACCAGCATGATCGACCTCATCACCCATCGATGCCACACCCACTGCACACTTCGATTAACTATATTTTCTTTTCCTTTCTTTTCTTTTTCTTTTCAAAAATTTTTTTATTATTTTTTTGAATTTTTAATTAAAGAAGATTTTTATAAAATTCAAAATTAAATACTTTACGACAAGTAGCTCACATAAGTGGATGGAAGAACTTAATTGAATAAGTTTGAAACTTAGAGAGCTCAATTAAAAGAAAGTAAATTTAGAAGACTGATTTGTAATTTACTCAAATTTGGTGAGTTTTGTATTTATCTTTCCTTAATTTAATTATAAGGACTTATAAATAGTATTTAAGGCCCAAAATTATTGAGCTAATGTAGGCTGGTTTCCTGCCCGTCAAGTCTATTAAAAGGCCTCAATGATTTTCAACTTAACTGGTCTTCGGCCCAGAATTCTAACATTTTAATTTGTTTATGGGCTATGCGTCTGACCACGACATACACTGCCAGGCCTAAACTCAAGCTTTCACTCTACCCAAGTTCTCAACAAGAACTTACAAACAAAGTATTTAAGGCCCAAAATTAATTAGTTCAGCTTTTTTGCGTTCTTTGTGGTCTTCTTCTTAATTCGCCAAAAAAATCATGGACCTTCCTCAGGTGAAATGTCACTTTTTGAATTCTAATTTTGTTATTATAGGATTTTGAATTCTAATTGATTAGTCATTTAGTATTTTTTTTTTATTGGTATTACTATATGTTTATGGAGTGAATAGAATTGGTTATAGAAGTTTCAAGGAGAACACACAGAATGTTTGCAATGAGAAAAATATGTGAGAAAATGTCCATATATTCTTTCCTTTTTTTATATTTATTCTTTTTATAATTTCATTCATCCCACTTTTCTATCCTCTTAAAGGATATCATAGAACGCGCCCTGTAATAACTAGCTGTGTCCAAGTATTCTACTTCTGTGACTTTGTAGCTTACACATTTTAGTAACTGGTTTACATAATCAACCACTATCAAGAAAGTCAATATCGTACCGGAGGCTGTACCAGTTTGGCTAGCAGTACGATATATTTCGGGCACCGGTCAATACTGGCGTACTGTTTCGGATTTATCGCTATTTTATATAATTAATATATATATACACACACACCCACACAACCTTGGGAATGCCCCTCATTTAAATTAAAATTAAAAATTTTATTTTATTA
This sequence comes from Quercus glauca, assembly GCA_023736055.1. Lineage (NCBI taxonomy): Eukaryota > Viridiplantae > Streptophyta > Magnoliopsida > Fagales > Fagaceae > Quercus > Quercus glauca. The sequence goes on from CM043317.1 coordinate 21,052,243, forward strand.
TTTATTTTCTAAAAAAAAGTTAATTTAAAAAAATGGTACCTTCAAAATCCCACTCCCAAAATCCCAAAATCCCTCTTCTTCTTCTTTTTCTTCTTCTTTAAAAAAAAAAAAAAAAAAACCCAAAATCCCACCCTAACCCGACTGAGAGAAACTCACCCCCAAAATCCCACCCTAACTCGACAACAAACCCATCTGTATCTTCCTTCCATTTCTTCTTCTTGAGAAGATTCAACTCTGAGGCCTTGGTTGATGGGACTGAGTTCAACCAAGACCACCACCACCAACCCAAGATCATTGAAGCGAAGCCTGGTGTGATGACCCCAAATTCAAAGTGAACTGGGGTTATTACATTGAAGTGTGCGATGAGTGCTCTTTGGGACAAATGGAGTGCTAGGGTTCCACTTACTGTCCTCTGGGTCGACGATAATATTGTCTCTCAAGTCAAGACTGAGATTGAGAGAGAGAGCTGCCTTCAGCCACTCCCTAAACCCAGAAAGAAATCGTTTTCGGGCGGCAGCTCCAAAGAGGTTTTTTCGGTGTCTCTGGCCACTACCCGACCTGCTCTGGGCAATTCTCGGTTGGGTAAGTTCACAAATCTTTTGATTTTTCAGTTTCAGTGTTCTTTTGGGTATTAGCTTTGTTTTGGAAACCAATTCCCTTGTGATTGTGAACCCAAAAAATGACAGAATCGTGTTTCGGCCCGGTATCTATTTATTGGCCGAAACAGCTAGAATTTGCTGGTACGGCCCGGTATTTTTTTCAGTACGAAATAGGGGGGTATCTGTATCAATTTACTGGCCGGTACGATATATACCGGCCGGTACGGTACGGAATTGACTTCCTTGACCACTATGCCCATTTCCTCTTGACTTGCTCGTGAAGTATATATCATCTTTACCAAAATGGTGCCCGTTATTCCATGCATGTTCTAAAGTGGAAGTATATTTTGATATGCAGTCTAGTTTAGAATCTGATTATGGAGATTTCTTCTGTGTCAATGGTGGTGAGAGTTGTTTTCAATTTGTTTCAGAATTTCGCTTATGTGTGTGTCTATATATATATATATATATATTCCTAGTTAACTTCTGTAATTCCTTGAAATGTATACTCTTTTTAAAATATAAAAATAATATTGGGAGACTGGTTTGTATATGAATCTTAGATTTTTTACTAGCTTGTGATTTCAGCTAGTGGAAACACACCATCTCGTGGAAACACGCCATTGCAGCTTCAAAGAAACTCCTCACTGCGAAAAACCAGCTTACATGGACAGTAGATCCAGTCCCTTTCTTGAACCCACTGCAACAGATACGAAAAAACAATTAATTGAGCTTACATATTGTAGACTAAACGGAGGAATCTAGTCACGTGTCACATTGGAAACTAAAAGGTTCCTAGGTGATAACAAAGAAAACTTATACAATTTTGTAAGATTTCGGAAATAAGTTTCAGTCATGATACCTTGCCAATAATTCCTTTAGAGATGTAGCACTCTTAAGTCTCAATTCAGAAAGCTGTCCAATTAATTCTGAGATGGTTCTATTCATCATGTTGACATTGAGGTCTAGTATCTCCAAATGGGATAATGGAATTGAATTGGAGAATGTGTTGCTGTAAAGTTGAAGGTTTCTCAAACGTTTTATATACCCTAAAGAATGAGGCATGTTCCCAATGAGTTGGTTCAAGCTCAAATTTAAATGCTCTAGGCTACTGTTTCTACATTCCAAAAAGGCCTGGAAAAATTCTGTTTTTTTGCCACTTAAATGATTAACTGATAAATCTAAAGTCTGTAAATTGCATAGGTTCCCCTTTGCAATCTTAGGGATGGAGCCTTTAAGATAAAAATGTTGGGATTTATGCCCTAAAATCTAATTTAATGGCATGTCATAAATAATTAAATTGTTTAATTATATGAGACTATTTATAAATGAACTAATGGGACATTATCTTAGTTCATGAGATGCATAATATGTGATTTATGTGAAAAGTCACAGAAAATATAAATCACAAGTTCTTTGTAAACTTAGAATTTTAGTTTGTAGTCGGTGATGAAACTGGACATTTCATCTGTGAAGACTATAACATATCAACTAAGATGATTTGTCTTAATCATGGAAGTGGAGACTTCTAGTTGATGTGTTGATGTGTCTTAAGAGTTAAGACATATTGAACTGAACCGCTGTGAGATTAGTTATTCAATCAACAACTGTTACCTGAATAATTAATCTTACGACTTCTAATTTTATAGACTCTCAATCTTGAGAGGGTAGGGGACCTGATCATGAAATATAGGTTACTTTGATATATCAGGAGTGAGATCTAATATTCACGGTCAAAACCTCAGTATGTTAGGTAACCACACGTAATGTTGAGGGAACACATATTCTCAAGATGGAATCCATAATCTCTTTAGTAGAGACACGAAATATCCTCTTGAGATAAGTTTAATGGGAACTAGTGATTCAGGGCGCAAACTTTAGTAAGGAGTTACTAAAGCTTATATTTATTGAAATTAGATTTCAATAAATGTGAATAACTAAAAGATTAAACCGGGTACTCAAGGATAAAATAGTTGCTTACAAAGTGACAGTTTATTATGACTTTGTTCACTATGGATATTTCATGGAGGGGTCAAATGATATTATTAGAGTCTTTGGATATAATTTATTAATAAGGCCTAGAGTGCAATTATATTTATATAGTGGTATTAAATATAATTAATGGTAACTTTGGACTTGTCAAGAGTTGACAGAAAAGCCCAAGGCCCATTGGAGGTAGAGTCTTATTTGTTCCCTTTGATCCCATCTCAAGCTACAAACTAAAGCCCAATTGGGTAGGCCCAAAAGGCTAACCCAATTAGATAATCAGTTTTTATTTAATAAGAGTTATTAAAAAAAGTAACTACCAAGGTAGTTAGAATGTACGTATGATGAAAAGAAAAGAAAACAGTTTTTCTCTACAATGAGAAGAAGAAGAATTTTTCTTTAAGAATCAACGTATAAGAAAACTGATTGAGAGACCACACTTCTTGGGCACTATGTGGAATTGAGATGAAGATTAGAGGTATTCTCAAGTCTTTTTTTTTTTTTTTTTTTTTTTTTTTTTAATTTCACTGCATCAAGGTATGCTTTTTTTTTCTTTGTTCTAGAATTCAAGGTTACATATTATCTCTTATGAATGAAGTAGATCCGTGATTGTTGCTTCTGCTGTGTGTTTTGTATGAGATATAAAACCAGATTTTCCAACAAAAAATTGCCAAGTTTAAGATCTGTGAGGGAAGTGATATTGAACACTAATTGAGAAATTGAAGAGTTGAATTCATTACCAAAGATATCAAGTTTTGAAAGTGATGAAAAGTTGACAGAGGGAAAACTTTGAGGGAGATAGTGAAGAAGACAAAAGGACAAGCGCAACTCCAACAGAGAAGGGAGTAGATTAATAGTTTGTAGCCAATCAGTTTTGTTTCGAAAAAGTTCAAGCCATTCAAACTGTGGTATTTTAGAGAAGCGAGACCAGAAAGCCAATTTAAATTTGATATTGGTGGTGTTAGTGGATATGCAAACGTAGAGAGATCAAGATAAAACAAGTTAGAAAGATTCCCAAGATGAGAAAGGATCATTCCAGCAAAGGATTTGTGGTCTCCAAACCTGTGAGAGCTGATGTCCTAGACAAAGGACTTGGGCCCCCAATTTATTTATTAGTGGGTTTCCTAACAATCCTATGGGAAATGGCTTCAAACAAAAACTGGACAGTCCAATTTCTATTATCTCTATGAGTTTTTTAGACCTCACCCCTTCCCCTTTGATTGTTCTTCTCCCTTCTTTACTCGCCCTCCTTCTCTCTTTCCCTTTTTTTTTCCAGTTTTTCCCACCCCCTTCTTGTTTGCCTTCCATCTCCTTATATAGTCTCTCCTTAATGGGGTTCTAATCATTATTGTTTCACCAGTTTCCGTGCATTTCCACTTTCACCAGAATCCTTAGAAACTATCATGTCTTTTGAGGATTCTCTTGAAACTTGTTCCAGACGCCAAATAGCATTTGGTAGTGAGCTCCCCAAAGGCACTAACAACTCTCGGCAACCGACTTGAATTTAATCATTTCTTCATCGATTTCCCACCACCTCATCAGTTGGTAGTGGGCCAAACACTATGGGATTCCCCTGAACGATAATTTATAAGTCCCAACATATGTATCGTTAGGCTGGGCTCACTCCAACCGAGTTTGGGTCCACTTCCATCTTATAGGCTAGCTTTGGCTACTCAGGCCGATCTTAGGCCTTAGTTAAGTGGGCTGGTACTGATTTTCTAGGCCCAAGCCCCCTATAATAGCCTCCCACGATCCTATTTTCACGAAGTGGGGATAGGATCAGGGATTTTGCTTCGGTGCTTGGCTAAGCTTTTCAAAAACAACAGTTATACCTCAGGAAGACAAAACGTCACTCCATTAATACAGCAGACATGACAGCTTGATCTTTATGAGTGCATGATAGCATTTGTTACATCGAATGGTCGAGATGATCTGACACTTCAATTACTGAGGCACACATGAGTAGAAACAACGGTAAGTATTGATTAGTTGTTTGTAGTTACATTAAATGATCTTTTTCCCTATAAATATTGTCATCCTACTCGTTTATAACTTTCTTTATTTTCTTTCAAATTCAGAATCCCTCTTATTCTTTATTCCCGAGCCCTTAAATCTCTCCTGAAACCACCTTTACCATCAAGAAGTTACTCAGTAAGTCTTCTTTCTCCTATTTCTTTCATTCTCGTTTTTCCATAGTTATCTTAATAGGAAAAGATGGGTTTTTTCGTACATTTTAAACAAAAATGTAGACATAGAGTCCTTGAAGACTAGGTTTAATATCCCTCGTGATGTTAATATATTATACTGTTATAAGGGAGATATAGAAGACCAAAGATTGCCTCATGTGGTCCTTTTTCCTTTAATGTCCATACTAGAGGGTGGAGTTAGATTTTCAGTAGATCCCCTTTTACTTAGAACTCTCAGTTTTTATGGGCTCAACCCTGACCAATGTCTACCTAACTTTTATAGGGTAGTAAACTGTGTGGGGCGTCTTAACCAACTGTACGGCCTAAACCTTATAGACCATGATATTAACTTCCTATATGCTATTCAGGGAAGCCTAAGGAATGGGTATTACCTTCAAACCTGAAATACTATGGTTAGGTTGATATCTTGTCTCCCCGACTCCAATAGGAACTCTGCGGGGGAGTTTGTGAGAGTGAGCGAGAATTGGCTCAATAGAGAACTCACCTGCCCGACCTCTCCTCGCCAGATAGGTCGGTACCCTCTTTTTTGATTCTATAGTATGACCTTGCAGTGCGTATTTTTACTTTAAGTTCTTTTTTCTCCTTTTTTTGTATGTTTGTACGTTTGATCTGTTACTATTGCCATATATATTTTTGTTAACTTTGTATGTTGTTTCTCATTGTAGACTCCAAAAGGTTCCAACCTGACCTAAGTTTTGTACGAGCTAAACTTTGTCTTGCGCTCAAAAATTTTTGTGCACTGCGATGGGCAACTGAAAGCTTCTCACTTGATTCTCAGTTTTGTGCCTTTGTACACTAGCTACCAAGAACCTTTGAGAGCTTTAACAGTCGGAAGCCCCCTTTTGTCCTATCTTGACGTTCGGTTGCCTGGATTTTTGCCGCATGGGCTTACCAGTGGTGAAGCTAGACACCAAGGGCCCAGAATAGTCTGAGAAAGCTTAGTTGAACTGGTTCGTGACGGTTCGAGTGACACGGTTTTTCACGGTCAGGCAGTACATATTCCGGTCGAAGTCCCCACTACAAACACTCTAGTTCCCCCTAATCTAACTGTAGGGATGGTTTAGCGACGCAATAGGAAAAGATGGGTTTTTTTGTACCTTTTAAACACAAATGCAGACATAGAATCCTTGAAGACTAGGTTTAATATCCCTCGTGATGTTAATATATTATACTGTTATAAGGGAGATATAGAAGACCAAAGATTGCCTCATGTGGTCCTTTTTCCTTTAATGTCTATACTAGAGGGTGGAGTTAGATTTTCAGTAGATCCCCTTTTACTTAGAACTCTCAGTTTTTACGGGCTCAGCCCCGACCAATGTCTACCTAACTTTTATAGGGTAGTAAACTGTGTGGGGCGTCTTAACCAACTGTACAGCCTAAACCTTATAGACCATGATATTTTCCTATATGCTATTCAGGGAAGCCTAAGGAATGGGTATTACCTTCAAACTTGAAATACTATGGTTAGGTTGATATCTTGTCTCCCCGACTCCAATAGGAACTCTGCGGGAGAGTTTGTGAGAGTGAGCGAGAATTGGCTCAATAGAGAACTCACTTGCCCGACCTCTCCCCACCAGATAGGTCGGTACCCTCTTTTTTGATTCTTTAGTATGACCTTGTAGTGCGCATTTTTACTTTAAGTTCTTTTTTCTCCTTTTTTTGTATGTTTGTACGTTTGATTTGTTACTATTGCCATATTTATTTTTGTTAACTTTGTTCGTTGTTTCTCATTGTAGACTCCAAAAGGTTCCAACCTGACCTGAGTGTTGTACGAGTTGAACTTTGTCTTGCGCTCAAAAATTTTTGTGCACTACGATGGGCAACTGAAAGCTTCTCACCTGATTCTCAGTTTTGTGCCTTTGTACACTAGCTACCAAGAACCTTCGAGAGCTTTAACAGTTGGAAGCCCCCTTTTGTGCTATCTTGACGTTCGGTTGCTTGGATTTTTTCCGCACGGGCTTACTAGTGGTGAAGATAGACACCAAGGGCCCAGAATAGTTTGAGAAAGCTCAGTTGAACTGGTTCATGACGGTTCGGGCGACACGGTTTTTTACAGTTAGGCAGTACATATTCCGGTCGAAGTCCCTACTACAAACGCTCCAGTTCCCCCTAATCTGACCATAGGGATGGTTTAGCTATGCAATAGGAAAAGATGGGTTTTTTCGTACCTTTTAAACACAAATGCAGACATAGAATCCTTCAAGACTAGGTTTAATATCCCTTGTGACGTGAATATATCATACTGTCACAAGGGAGATATAGAAGACCAAAGATTGCCTCGTGGTCCTTTTTCCTTTAATGTCTATACTAGAGGAAGGAGTTAGATTTCCAGTAGATCCTTTTTTACTTAGAACTCTTAGTTTTTACGGGATCAGCCCCGACCAATGTCTACCTAACATCGACTATACGGCCTAAACCTTACACATTATTAGGTTTTAGATCCCTGTAAACTAGATTGTTTAACCTAATTAATTAACCAAGTGAATACTTAGGTTTATTATTCAGATCTAGGTTAAAACAATAAAGTCATATCATGTAAAGTAGCGGAAAATATGAAGAACACAACGATATAATGACCTAGGAAAACCAAATCGGTAAAAAACCTGGGGAGGATTTAACCTAACTATCCTCAAGGTAAAAAAGCAAATCCACTAGAAAGAATTGAAGTTTACAATAAGACTTAGACCACTAACATCCTATTGCTACTACACGTAGAACTTACTACCATGACCCCATGATAGCTTTGAGTTCACGTATTACTTCTTTCTTTGGCCTTTGCAACACAAACACCCACACTTGTGACTATCAACACAAACTCTCCTGTTTGTGACTCCAAGACCACACTTGAAGGTTTAGATCTTCAGCTATTGTTGATCTTCATGTAGCAACTTCAGATCTACCGGTTCTAAAGATATGAGAGTGATATTCGGTAGTGACTTTGATAGAGGAAGGCATAGAACCTTTTAGATCTCACAATAGCACCTCCAAAGTTATAATAAAATGTGCCTAGGGTTTCCTTTATATACTAGAAGAAGTAGATCTGAAACCCTAATCCTTTTTGGGCTTGAACTGCTGTTGGGCCGAACTTAAAATTCTACAGACCCGTATTTCGATTGGTCCAGCCTGTTTCTCAATCGGTCGAACCAGGCAGATTACGTAATCTTCTTCATGCAGCTTGTATGTTCTTGAATCTTGACTTATATCAACTTGAGCATTGTCTAATAATACCTATAGACTCTAGGATCCATATCTAGACAAGTTTATGTTCACAGTTTGCCAATTGTTCTAAACTTTTAGATCCTAACACACATAATGATATTAACTTCCTATACGCTATTTGAGGAAGCCTAAGGAATGGGTATTACCTTCAAACCCGAAATACCATGGTTAGGTTGATACATTGTCTTCCAGACTCCAATAGGAACTCCAGGGGGGAGTTTGTGAGAGTGAGTGAGAATTGGCTCAAGGAGAACTCACCTATCTGACCTCTCCCTGCCAGATAGGTCGGTACCCTCTTTTTCGATTCTTTATTATGACCTTGCAGTGCGTATTTTTACTTTAAGCTTTCTTTTCTCCTTTTTTATTTTTTTATTTTTTTTATTTTTTATTTTATTTTGTACGTTTGATTTGTTACTATTGCCCATCGTTATTAATTCCGTTTCAGACACTGTTTCGGTTTGTCTAGTGGAACGGAATGTTTCGGTACCGGCCTATTTCGGCATACCGTTTCAAGGTGTTTCGGGATTCCTAATATATATATATATATATATATATATATATGAGCACACATATACAACCTATTATTTATAATTTGTTGTATAAGTATTGTAAAAATGTTTATCAATATAATATTTTTCTAATAATAATATTTTTAAAAGAAATACATTAATATTAATATAATGTTATAAACCATTGTACACAATAAAGAAAGTAAAAATAATACCTCTGACATTTGCTTTTGAGTTGTTTAACTTTTTTTTTGTCATTTCCAAAGTCAGTCACGTGATGGGCTAAGCAAAATGAAATTTGAAATCAATAAAAGACTCTAAAAGACACCAGAAGGTCTAGAACACGCAAGCGCAAGACAGTAGAAAATAAAAGAGCTGAAGACCAGTCCCGCTGACCAGTGGATACAAAATGGAGAAGAAGAAGATAAAGAAGAAGAAGAAGATGAAGAAGTGGGCTAGGATGCTGGGTTCATTCAGGCAAATGGTGGGCCGGCGTCGTTTGGACTTTTACTGTTTTTTTTTTTTTTTAATAACACGCTAAATCCTGTACCGGCCGGAATTTACATCTTGGCTGGAATTTGCCGGAATTGGCTGGAATGACCGGAATGGCCCGAAATGGCCTGAAATCTGACCCGAGGTGGAACGTGGGGTATTCTGGTACCGGTTTGCATACCAGTACGAAAAATTCCAGCCATTCTGGCCGGAACGGAACAGTATCAATAACAATGCTATTGCCATATATAGTTTTGTTAACTTTGTTCGTTGTTTCTCATTGTAGACTCCAAAAGGTTCCAACTTGACTTGAGTGTTGTACAAGTTGAACTTTGTCTTGCGCTCGAAAATTTTTGTGCACTACGATGGGCAACTGAGAGCCTCTCACTTGATTCTTGGTTGCGTGCCTTCATACACTAGCTACCAAGGCTCTTCAGGAGCTTTAATAGTCGGAAGCTCCCTTTTGTCCTATCTTGACATTCGGTTGCCTGGATTTCTGTCGCACGGGCTTACCAGTGGTGATGCTAGACACCAAGGGCCTAGAATAGTCCAAGATAGCTCACTTGAACCAGTTCATGATGGTTCGGGTGATACGGTTTTTCATGGTCGGGCGGTACATATTCCAGTCAAAGTCCCTACTACAAACACTCTAGTTCCCTCTAATCCGACCGTAGGGATGGTTCAGCGACATAATATGGCTCTCGAACGTTGGTCCCAAAAGTATAGCCGGTCGGGGGCCATGTTGCCCTTCAACTGACTCCCCTGCAAGCCAATCTCCCCCTGCGCCACGTCAACGCAGGAAGAGGAAGAGGGTAGTCGAAGACCCCACTACTGAGTTTGGTACCCCTCCTGTCGACCAGCCCCCTACTACTGCTACAGGTGCTCTAGTGACTCCACAACTCAGGGAAACCCCCCAAGGGGTTAGGCCCACTGGTCAACTTGCTATGATTGGATCCCATGTAGCCTTCACTTCTTCAACTTCCTCTTCCGGATGGGAATGCAACTTTCAGCTGGGAGATAAAGTTCTGCCTAATGACTCCAATGTTCGGACTTGGAGGAATGGCCTCGGGGGATAAGTCTCCAACAGCCTTGGTAAGGCTTTACTGTTGCCTGCCGACCTTAGCCATTACTTGGACTGTTGGGATGAAGACATTGTCCTGAAGCTGAAGTGGCACACCATAGCTGTGAGTATACCAACTTCCGATTGTCATTATCTTCTTATTATTATATCTTTACATCCTTCAAGTTTATAAGTGTTAATACTCAGATTACATTGATTCCCTTATCATCTCTGTTACCGTCTCAGGCTGCCCAACTGAGCCATGTTGTGGAGGGTCAATTAGAGGGCATGATGGAGGAAGCCGACAAGGAGAAGGCTTTGAAGCAAGTTATCGAGGCCAGCTTAAATGAGAAAAACCTAGAGCTGAATGCACCAGAGCGATGAGCAACCACTGTGGAAAGGGTTCAGGAGCTAGCCGAGAAGAAAGCTAAGGACTTACACAGGAAGCTCGGCGAGGCCAAAGTCAAACTTGCTGAAGTTGCGAGCAATGTATCCGTTCGCGACAAAGAACTTGCCGACTTAAAGGAGACAATGAAGAATTGTGAGCAAGTCTTTTATAACATGGGATTCAAGGATGCCGAAAACTCGGCGGGGGCAGTAGTCTTTCAGGCTTGGAAATTCGGGTTTGCGAAAGGTTGAATGGCAGCAGTGAATGCGATCGGTCTCCCAAACACCTCCCCTTTTAGAGATGCTAATCAAATTCCCTTACTCAATGAGCCGCCCATAGAGGTCTAAGCTGAAGATCAATCTACGGATGTTGATGAAGAAAGGGGGAGGGGGAGAGGGAGGGGGAGGGGGGATAGCCCCGGCATGATGGAGTTGTCCCAATAAATTGATTCTCATGTGGTGGTTATTGACGAGGAGAACCCAACAACTGCCACTCCCACCGAGACGTGGGGCGCTCCCCAATCAACCCTTGGTTTAGCCCCTCCAGTTGCTCGTGAAGTTCCCTTAACAACCTCTACCATGCCCCGAGAATTGACCACCTGACTTATTGAACCATTTTCTTCTTTTTATTTTTATTTTTATACAAATCAGACTTTTCTGTATCCAGCTAAGTGATATTTTATTTGTGTATTAAACTTTATTTAGTTTATTTAATATTGAATGTATGAGTTTCTTTAGTTAAATACTTTGCTTATTGCTCCATTTTATTTCTTTATAACGTTCAATCTATTTTTCACACTGTTGTAACACCCAATTAGAGTGTGATTGCATGGCTAAACCCCTTTCATACGCATGATTTATTATTTTTAAGGGGAGTCATGTCATCACACTTCAAAATATCCCAAGTGTAAACGATCGGTAACACATATGCAATATATTCCTTTTCCATGACCGAGAGGTTAATTTATTATAGTCTCTTGGACTACAGGTTTAAACAATGAGCTATTGCAACTGAGGGCCCTCTTATTAAGATAGTCTTAGTTTCTGAGGAAATGTTTGTTAAACTTTTTTTTTTTAGTAGTCGCTGAATAGGTTTAGGCCGGGACAAGGTTCTTATCCTCAGAATATTTCATTAAGGGTTCCACCTGGTAGGTGATTAGAGTTAGGCCGAGGCCAGGTTTCAGTCCTTAGAAAAATTCATTAAGGTTTCCACATGGTCGGTGATCGGAGTTAGGTTGAGGCCAGGTTTCTATCCTTAGGAGAATTTATTAAGGTTTCCACCTAGTCAGTGATCGGAGTTAGGCCAAGGCTAGGTTTCTATCCTTAGGAGAATTTATAAAACTGTTTAACAACTCAAAATGTAATAACTGAATTCTTTCCACATTCTCTATTCAAGCTCATTTACAACCTCAAACATATCTTACAACTTTCCTTCCACATTTATGGGTAATACTTTTTCAGATTACAAATGTTTCACGGTCGGGGTAAAGGTCTTTCTTCCATATCCTCCAAATAATAAGCCCCTGTTCTAGCTACAACTGTCACCCGGTATGGCACTTCCCAATTCGGGGCGAACTTCCTCGTACTCTGATCTTTCATATTCCCCACCACTTTTAGCAAAACAAGGTCTCCTGCTACAAACTCCCTGGGCTTTATATTCCTGTTATACCCCCGGGCCAACTTTTACTGATAATCAGCAAGCTGAATAGATACCATGTCTCATCTTTCCTCCAAGGAGTCTAAATTCTTGACCATTCGAGCGTCAATATTGCTTCGTGAGAAGTCTGTGACTCTCATGCTTGACAAGTTGAACTCAATTGGTATTACCGCCTCTGCTCCGTACGTCATGGAGAAAGGAGTCTCACCCGTTGACCTCCTTAGTGTGGTTCGGTAGGCCCACAAAACGTTCGCCCTTCCTAGTCTTTTCTTCAAGCCATTAACTATTGTCTTAATCGTTGCTTCCGCCTGTCCATTGCTTTGGGGATATGCTGGTGACAAATACCTGACAATTATTCCTAGATTACTACATTACTCTCGAAAGGCTTTACTGTCAAATTGTAATCTATTATCCAAAATCAGCACCTCGGGTACCCCGAACCTTGTAATGATATTCCTCCAAACAAATTTCTTTACATCCACATCCCTAATGTTCGCCAAGGCTTCGGCATCCACGCATTTTTTGAAATAATCAGTAGCAACCAACACAAACCTCCTATTTCCCGTCACTTGAGGGAACGGTCCAATTATATCTAGACCCCATTATGTGAAGGGCTAAAGGCTAGTGACCGGGTTCAGGTTTCCACCCAGTTGATGAATGATTGGGCATGTCTCTAGCATTGGTAAGATTTTTTTAACGTAGTCGGCCGCATCCCGCTGCATACTCGGCCACCAAAATTCCTGAGTCATAGCTCGGTGAGACAGAAACCTTCCTCTCGAATGTCCACCACATATCTCTTCATGTAGCTTGGCTAGAAGTTTAGTGAATTTGTTCGGATGGAGACATAACAAATAAGGACCTCCAAATGAATGTTGATATAACTTTTTGTCTTCGGATAGCCAAAAATGAGCCGACGCTCTCTGTACTTTCTATGACTCTTTCAAATCAGTTGGCAAAGATCCATCAGATAAGAAAGAAATATAAGGATCCATCCAGCTTGATTCAGACACTGTAGTTGATGCTACAATTGCACGATGCTCTATACTCGCCTGCTCCAATAACTTTACAGAGATCATTCAAGGAATACATTCATCTGATGATGAAGCCAAAGTGGCCAATGAATCAGCATGACTATTCGAACTTCTCGGTATCCTAACCATGCTTACTTTTTAAAAGGTTGCTTGTAGGGCCCTAAACAACTTCAAGTATTGTGACATATGGGCATCCTTTGCCTTAAAGCTCCCCTCAATTTGACTTACCACCAATTTCGAGTCTGAGAATACCTCAACTTCCTCAGCACCAAGCTTTTGAACCGCCCTGAGACCGGCAATGAGAGCTTCATACTCGGCTTTGTTGTTTGAAGCACTGAAACTCAATCTTAGTGATTTTTCTAATTGTAACCCCTCGGGAGATATCATTGCAACCCCGATCCCAAATCCTCTTGTATTAGATGCACCGTCCACATACACTCACCATTTCTTAACCATAACTTGGTATATCCTAACAGGAACTCCTGTTGCGGGGGTGAATTCAACTACAAAGTTTGCTAACACCTGACCCTTAATAGAATTCCTCGGCTTGTACCATATGTCAAACATCCTAAGTCTTGTTCCCAATTTAGTTATCCTTCCAGTGAAATCTGACCTTCTCAAAAGTGACTGTAGGGGGTACTCGGTCAGCACCCACACCGTGTGGGCTTGAAAATAATGTGGCAGCTTCCTTGTAGCATGCACCAACGCTAATGCCATTTTTTCTAACAGTAAATACCGAGTTTCTGCATCCCCCAACATTTTGCTGAGATAATATACTGGTCTTTGGATCCCCTCCTGATGTCTTAGCAATACTGAGCTTACCGCATGGTTGAAAACTGCCAAGTACATATACAAATCTTTTTCAGGCTTGGGTCGAGATAAAACAGGAGGGCTAGCCAAGTAAGACTTCAGGTCTTTGAATGCCGTATCACATTCCTCCATCCACTAAAAACCCTTCCACTTCCTCAACAATCAAAAGAATGGTCTACACCTATCTGCTGACCTTGAAACGAACCTATTTAGGGCTGCAATCATCCCAGTGAGTTTTTGCACTTCTTTAGGGTTAGTGGGCTGGTTGAGCTGTTGAATTTCTTTAATCTGAACGGGGTTGACCTCTATTCCTTGCGTAGTTATCGTGTAACCCAAGAACTTACTTGACCCCATGTCGAAGAAACATTTGTCTGCATTGAGGCGTAACTTATGTTGCCTCAATATTTCAAAAACTTCTACTAGATTAGGCACGTGCTCTTTGTTTCTTCTATTCTTCACCACCATGTCGTCAATATAAACTTCTACCGTTTCCTCGATCTGCTTCTTGAACACCCTAGTTGGTATGTAACTCCGGTGTTCTTTAACCCAAAAGGCATCACTATGTAATGGTAATTACCCTCGGGCGTAATGAAAGAGGTTTTCTCCTGATCCTCAGGTGCTAAAGCGATCTGATGATAACCTTGAAAGGCATCTAAAAAGCACATTCTCTAGTGTCCGACTGTAGCATTTACCAATTGATCTATCTTCAGTACAGGGAATAGGTCCTTTGGGCACGCTCGGCTGAAATCGGTAAAATCAACACAAACTCTCCTTTCCCATTTTTCTTCTTTACTATTGCCGTATTAGATAACCACTTTGGGGAAAACACCTCCTTTATGGCCTAGTGCCTGCTTTAATTTCTTCACTTCCTCCTTCATTGCTTCCATGTGTGGTTTTGCTGATTTCCTCAGTTTCTACTTTTTTGGCGTGACCAGAGGATCTACATTCAATTAATATGTAATGAAAGTCGGGTCCACCTTAGCCACTTCGTACGGAATCCATGCAAACACATCCAAATTTTGTATTAATGACAAAAGAACTTATACCTGATCTTCTACTTGCAAACTTTTCCCTATTCGAAAGTACCTGTCAGTGTAAGGAAATATTCATACTTGAACCAATTCTTCCGTACTGTCTACCCCTGATAGGCTCTCGGCGCCCTGTAACTGCTATAGTTGCTCCGTTTCAACTTGCTCCTTTTGCTTAATCTCGTGATTTATCGCGGCCACTAAGCACTGTCTTGCTACCTTTTGGTTGGATCAGACCATAGCAACCCCATCTTCAGTAGGGAATTTGATCTTCTGGTGCAACGTAAAAGGTACTACCCCCATAACATGAATCCAAAGCCATGCCAAAATCACAATGTATGGTGAAAAGGCATTAACCACTATGAAATTTACTTCAACCTCCTTTCTCTCAGTTACTACCAAGAGTTTTATCTGCCTCTCGGGCATTACTACTTTCCCATCAAATCCCATTAGTGGTGTGTCATACTTATTCAAATCCTCTGGTTTCAACCCTAGCCCCTTATATAGATCGGGGTACATGATCTCAGCTCCACTCCCTTGATCTATCATGACTTTCTTTACTAAGAATCCACCAATTCGCGAACTCACCACCAAGGCATCATCATGTGGCTGGGACGTTCCTTCCAAGTCTACTTCACCAAAAGTGATAGGGACCAAAGTCCTCCTGAGTTTCTTCTCAGGTCAGTCTATGGCCTCTGTCTCAGGTGGGGTCACTACACTCAGTATGCCTCTCCGACGGCTCACACTTACTCTAATGGAAGTTGCATGAATGACCTCAACAATTCTAGGGGTGGGGGAAGTGCGTTATTACTTTGGCTTCCTATGCCCTGGCCTACACTTACCTTTCTTTGGCCAACCACAAATTCCTTCAAAAGCCCCACCTTTACAAGCTGTTTTAAGTGGCCCTTCAACATACGACACTGCTCAGTAGTATGACCTTTCTCTTATGGTAAGTATAATATAAGCTCTGATTCCTTCTAACCGGGTCCCCACCCATCTTCCCCGGCCAACGAAAGTAAAGTTCATTCTTGATGCACTTAAGAATCTTATAGACAGACTCCTTAAACGTCACATTAAGTCCCTTGGTCTGCTGCGCCAAGTCCATACTCAGGACCCTTGGCTCCCTCCTAGTTCTTTGCTGAAATCTCTCGGGATGATAATCTTTGTTGTAATGTGAAGAGGTCGAGGCTTTGCCTTTGCCCTGTAACCTGTCGTCTTCCAATCTCTTATACTCCTCAATCCTTCTTATAAGCTGGTGCATGTTCTCGAGAGGACGCATAGTTAATGAGTCCCTCAATTTTGACTTCTTGGGGAGCCTAAGCCTGAAGGTACTGGTGGCCACTTGCTCATTCCCCCCTCCGATTTCATTATATAACTCCTAGTACCTATTTGCATAAGATCAGAGGGTCTTCCCACTCCTTATCCTTATGGACAACATTGCATCGATCAGTTGGGGGACTTGGCTGCACTTTATGAATTGTGCTCTGAATGCCTGCATCAACTCCCTGAAATTGCGAATAGAGCATTTTCTTAAACCATTAAAGCACCTCATTGCCGTTGGTTCGAGGCTGGATGGGAACACTTTGCACATCAAACCATCAGTCTGGGAACAAAGCAACATCATCTGAATATAGTGACTTACATGCTCCACTGGATTGGTTTTTCTATCATAAATGGTAAATTGAGGGTGGGTAAAACACCTCAACATTTCTGTACACTATATTTCATCGTAAAAGGGTGAACGGGCAGCTCTCCTCAACGCTTGGCTCATGGCATCCAACACGGCATTATGATGCCCGTGCTTATCACGATGGGGAGATTCATGACGATGCTCTATGGTTTCGTGAGATTTGTCCCTCGACCGACACAAACCGCCACCATGAGATGACTCTCCTTTATGTAATTGGGGTCATCAGGCGAGTCCTCATGGTCCCTCCTATAGCGCCAACGTCTCAACTTAATCTCTAGGTCCTTAACTTGCTTTCGTAATTCTCCAACTCTCAATCCCGGTCATTGCGATGAGATCGCTCGGGGATATAAGACATGGTTTGTTCCCCTTGCAAGGACCCCTCGTCAGAATCAAGTCTGGTGTGATACCCTTTTTGCATGTGCTGCTATTCCCTTTTACGCTCCCTTTCCAACCTCCTACGACTCCTTGAGGAAGCCCTCGAATGATTTCCTTCAACTGAGCCTTCATCAGCTTGCAGACCCTTCATATTTTGACGATATCAAGCTAGCTCAAAGCCTCTGGTTGAGTAGGATTCCCACAGATGATGCCGATTGTGGTCCCTAAACTTGTGAGAGCTGATGTCCTGGACAAAGGATTTGGGCCCCCAATTTATCTATTACTGGGTTTCCTAAAAATCCTCCTGGAAACAGCTTCAAACATAAACTGGACAATCCAATTTCTATTATCTCTGTAAGTTTTTAGACCTACACCCCTTTCCCCTTTGATTGTTCTTCGCCCTTCTTTACTTACACTCCCTCTCTCTCTGTTTTCTCTCCTTCCCTTTTTTTTCAAGTTTTTCCCACCCCCTATTTGTTTGCCTTCCATCTCCTTGTATAGTCTCTCCTTAATGGGGTTCTAATCATTATTGTTTCACCAGTTTCCATGCATTTCCACTTTCACTAGAATCCCAAGAAACCATCATGCCTTCTGTGGATTCTCTTTAAACTTGTTCTAAATGCCAAATAGCATTCGGTAGCGAGCTCCCCAAAGGCACTAACAACTCTTGGCAACCGACTTGAATTTAATCATTTCTTCATCGATTTCCCACCACCTTATCAGTCGATAGTGGGTAGAACACTATGGGATTCCCCTGAATGATAATTTCTAAGTCCCAACATACGTATTGTCGGGTTGGGCTCACTTCAACTAGGTTTGGGTCCACTTCCATCTTATGGATTGGCTTTGGCTACTTAGGCCGATGTTGGGCCTTAGTTAAGTGGGCCGGTACTGATTTTCTGGGCCCAAGCCCCCCATAGGATGCACAAAAGAGATTAAGGTAACTCTACTTATTGAGAGAACCAATGAAATTTGGGTTGGGAATTCCATGAAATTAATTTATTGTTGCTCAGGTCCAAGTAATTTAGATATTTTAAATCAAGCAAAGAAGGAGATAAAACACCTGTTGAAGTATCACCAGACATTAGATCACAGAAATATGGCCTTATGAGGTCGAGTTTAATGATGTTTCCTGTTTGATTGCTAAAGCCCACTCCCCACCACTTGCAGTAATCTTC
This sequence comes from Quercus glauca, assembly GCA_023736055.1. NCBI lineage: Eukaryota > Viridiplantae > Streptophyta > Magnoliopsida > Fagales > Fagaceae > Quercus > Quercus glauca. The sequence continues at coordinate 21,070,471 of CM043317.1, forward strand.
GCCAACCCAGGAAGAAAGACTAATTGAAGGATCTTCAAGTTCTTCTTCAAACTTGCCTTTTTTGATCTTCAAACCCACCATATTTTACATAATTATCAACTTGTCTTTTCTATTCTTATATGTTCGCATTGTTGTAATAATGATGATTCTTGTTTTCTTTGATAGCATATGATCCATGACAGTATGACTTGAAGTTTTGTAGATTCTGTTATTTTTTTGTTGAAAATGATTTTGATTTGGTTCAAATAACTTGATTTGTTGATGAGGATGATGTATTATTTTAGCTTGAATCTACAAAAATTATGTGACAGTTTTGGTGGCTCCTTAGTCCTTCATCATAGTGGTTTTGTACACTTGTCCTCTGAAATGCTTCTTGGGTTTTTTTTGTTTGTTTTTGTTTTCCTTCTCTACAATGTGGTCTAGTATTATTTTACACATTCGTTTGCTCTTTTTGCACTTGCAAGGTAAACAATAATCAGTTTGATGTTTTAGCACATTGATTGTAGAATTACCTTCTTTAAATGAAGGCAAATCATCTTTTGACTTTGAAGAGTGAATGTCTACATGCAAATGGTGACATCCTAAGGGAAAGAAGATAAAATTGCAATGCTGAAGGGGGAAAGAAGCTGTAATATAGTAATAATGTCTGATAAAATAAATTTTATTGTATGTCTATTGGGCTGTGAAATTTTGTAACTTTTCAGTAGTGTGGTAGAAGCCAAAGGAGATGATTATAAATAGCTATTTCTATGGCCTTCATTGTACACCAAGGTTGTTGGGTTGGGACTCTTGGGTGTCTTTTAAACATTCAAAAGTGCATTTGGTTGGGTGGAAAAGTGAGAGTAAAGAAAATGGTAAAGAAAGAATGGAAGATGGATTGATTAGAAAAGTGGAAAGAAGTTAAAAATGAGAGAAAATTAATTTTCTATCCAGCCCACCATTTTTAATTTCCCCAAAATATGAGAAAAACAGGTGAGAAAATGTCTATATATTCTTTACTTTTTTTGTTAATTCTTTTTTTATATTTCCTTTCATCCCACCTTTCTATCCTCCTATCAAGGAATGTATAAATCAACAGTGGGTTAGTGGCAGAGTATCATGAGGACCGAGGGGGCCTTCCCAACCCCAACACCCCCCCCCCCCCCCCACCCCCAAATTTTTGAAAAAAATTAAGTTATTTTTCTGGAATTATCCTAAATAATTTGAAAATTTTAAAAAGAACCTTATCATTTTGGCCCTCCATACCCGATAATATACATATATATTTAAGAAAGTCTAAAAATAAACATAACTTTCATTTAAATAGGATACAATCCATAAATATGTATGTCAAAAAATTACAACAATTAAACATTTAGCATTTTTAAAATGAACATATAAGTATTTTAACAATTACCAACAAATAAAAGGGAAACAATTCTAATTTTCATCCCAACACACATCTAGGGCTTACTTGTACCACAGTAGTAGAAAAATTGAAAGATCAACAGCTTTGTTGATTTGTCGCACCACCAAGTCCCCCACACAATTGCAGAAAATTTTGCTCACAGTGCTCTCATAAGTCTCTCTCTCTCTCTCTCTCTCTCAAGTATTTGGTATCAAATGATACCATGTTAATGGTACCAAAATCCAATAAGTGTAAGACATGTCAGCAAAAAATAACTAACCTACTAACAAATGTTAGTGGGTAGTTATTTTTGCACAATGTCTTTTGTTTATTGGATTTTAATACGGATGACGTGGTATCATTTAATATAAAATACTTTTTCATATCTCTCTCACTCTCTCTGTCTCTGTTGGCATTTGCCTTTTCTTTTCTTTTTTCTTTTCAATTATTTCATTTTTTCACTATTGCTGCAATTTTGTGTTTACAATATAAAAAAGTAAAAGTTCTGTGTGACTAGACTAGACAAGAAAAAGTGAAAGACAAGCTTGAAGCTTCCGTAAACCCCTCACCCCTGTACAATGCTCCTATGTTTACTTTTCATTTGCTTTCTTTTGATTTCTTCACTTTACTTTCCATTTGCTTTCTTTTTTATTTTCCTTATAATATATTATTTGTTATTATAATAATCAATATATTATATACCATATGGCATTATAATTTATAAATGTACTTGATTAGTTTTATTAAAATATATAGTATTTACTACTATATTAACATGTATTTAGTTGCTGTTTATAGCACATTAAGTTATGAAGTATTTTACATTATTATTTTAGATTTCATACACACAAAAAAAACATTTTATATAGATATGGCCCCCCAAAAATAAATTTCTAGCTCCGCCACTGACTTTAGCCAAAAGTTGGGAGATTTTGAATTCCGTAGCTTTCACATTTTAGTAAACTGTTTTACATTTTCCAATCATTATGCCCATTTCCTCTTGACTTCCTCATGAACTATATACCAACTTTAATAGAATGGTGCTCGTTATGCAGGTTCTAAAGAGGAAGTAAAAAAAAGAAAAGAAAAGTATATATTGATCTACAGTCTACTTAGAATCTAATTGTGAAGATTTCTTCACTGTCAGTGGTGGTGAGAGTTGTTTTCAATTTGTTTCAAAATTTGGCTTACTTATATATATATATTTACTTTTCAAATTCTATCTCATAAAGGCATAGACTCTTTTTATTAAAAAAAAGGGTGACTATAGTTTATATTTGTGTCTAAGCTTTTTTACTAGCTTGTGATTTCTACAAATACTACCCCCTCTCGTGACAACACTCCTATCCACCATTGCAACTTCAAAGAAACTCATCACTTAGAAAAACCACTTTATAGGAACAGTAGCTCCAGTCCCATTCTTGAACCCTCTAAAATAGATACGAAGAAACAAATAATTGAGCTTTTACAAGAGAACTTCAGGGATGACGCCATTGATGGCAGTCAAAATTTACAAGAGAGGTCTAAAGCCCATCCTACCATTTGTCCCCTATCTATGAAATCTACAAATAAAAACCTTTACAAATGCGTAACAAATTTTTTTTTTTTTTTTTTTTTTTGAGTAAACCAACTGGAATTTTATTAATGGTTTGACATAAAATTTCTGTCTTGCATTACAAATGAAGAGACATCAACAGGGATGTCCTCAATCCAAAGTTGGGGGGAAAGCAAATATCTTGCTTTCTTAGATAATTTTTTTGCCATCACATTACAGATTCTACACACGAGTGAAAGCAGAGAACCTAAGGTTGCCCACATGGACTCCGCAATCTTCAACTAGATGACGAAAATGGGCAAGGGAAGAACAATATGAATTTAAAGAGTTATGATCGTCTCGGAGTCCCCTTCAGAAACAACTTCCTGCAGACCAATTTCAATGGCAAAAGAAACAGCTCTCCTACAAGCAAGAGCTTCCACCTCCACCTCGGATGGAAGTAGACCAATCTGTTCAAACAAAGCTCTGATAACATTACCGTTAAAGTCTAACAACAACTCCAATGCCAGCTGATGAGAAGCCCCTAAAGAGAGCTCTATCAAAGTTAGCTTTGTAAAACGGCGGATCAGGGGGGGTACCCAATGCTCAGAATGAAATACAGGCTGAGGCAAACTAGATGGTATGAAAACGGCATAGAATTCTTGTAGTCTTGCCATTGCATCAGAGTAGATCTGATGGTATGGTAGTGATCCTTGCACTGTATGATTTGCATTCCTCTTGAACTAGATACTCCACCCTACCATAGCGAATCGATCTGCTAATTCCAGATCATCAGGGTTCAAAACTCCCAAAAACAAATTCCTGAAATCTACGAAGTTTTTAAATAATCTTGTCCGATAGAACTTATCCTCCCACCTAACATCTTTAATCCTTTGACATCCCCAAAGAGCGTGATATAACCCCCTCCACGGCCACGTGCAGCTCCTCTTTTCCCTCAAGGGGCTATGGTTAGATCTAAGGATTTTCAGAAATAAAATAGTAGACAAGAGGAAATATATGGTTATACTTCGAGGGTTAACTGAGACCTCCTTAACAAGCAAAGCTTGATTTTTACTAAAATATTCTCATACCTCTTTATTAATCATAATAGGCCTTATGTAGGCTTACAACTGAACGTTAAAACAAATCCAACACCTAAACGATAGAAACAATTCCTACAATTGCTAGCCTACTAATCTGATAAGGATAAAGGCAATTGCTATCCTATTAAATAACAAATACCTGAAATATCAGATAACAATCAATAGCTAAGATAAAGATAAACTCCTAAACAAATTCGAAAGCTAGAACCAATCTGGTATGGCAACTTGTACGTAACACTCCCTTCCCCTTAAAATCATCCTTTGTCCTCAAGGGATCCTTCTCCACGCTCATCCGGCCAACACACCTCAATAAAAAAATAGCTTCTTACATTGATGTCCTGGTGCAAAATTCTCACCACAATTAGCACAAACCCTTGTCCCGCCTCTCTTTTTGATAGTTTTAGTAGTTGGACTCACTTTGCTAAGAGATAGAGGCAATGGCTCTTCATTTTCTTTAGATGGAGGTTGTTGATGTTGAAATTGCCCACTGCAGTAGATAAGGAAGCCGGTTTGAGTGCTTGAACATCAATTTGTAAATGTTCTTTTAAGGCCACTAATGAAGCAACCCACTTGTTGGCTTTGATACTCTCTCACATATCCCATTTGCTTGAGCTTCATTAGATCACCAAAGAAGTCATCAAGCTCTGTTGGGCCATAATGTGTGTGCAAGCCTTCTTTGAGGAGAGGCCAAGTGATTACTCTCTCTTCTTCCTTTAGTAATTGATACCATAATTGTGCTTCTAGGCAACCAATGAAATTTTTCTTCCTCAGCAATATTTTGGAATTCAAAAAATTGCTCTGCATGGCAGATCCAACTAGTTGGATCATCATTTCTGTTGAAGCATGGGAAATCTAGTTTTGTCACCCTTGGAATGATAGCACTATGTGAGCCGAATGGTCCAAAGTTGAATCTACCTGAAGACCTTTCCCCCTCACCATGCTTGTGAGAACCCTCACTGCTATGATTACTCGAAAGGTTGTCAAAATGAGTATGCATTGTAGCAAGCATTCCTTATATCTCCTTCATCATCTTCTCTTGTTTTGAAACCATGGCAGTCAGGTTGTTAACCTCACCTTCCAATTTGTCCAACCCGATTCTCAGCCATAACCTGCTTTGATACCAATTTGATACGACCCCCTCCATGGCCACGTGCATGTGCAGCTCCTCTTTTCCCTCGAGGGGCTATGGTTAGATCTAAGGATTTTCAGAAATAAAACAGTAGACAAGAGGAAATATATGGTTATACTTCGAGGGATAACAAAGACCTCCTTAACAAGCAAAGCTTGATTTTTACTAAAATATTCTCATACCTCTTTATTAATCATAATAGGCCTAATATAGGCTTACAACTAAACGTAAAAACAAATCCAACACCTAAACGATAGGAACAATTCTTACAATTGCTAGCCTACTAATCTAATAAGGATAAAGGCAATTGCTATTCTATTAAATAAAAAATACTTGAAATATTAGATAACAATCAATAGCTAAGATAAAGATAAACTCTTAAACAAATTCAAAAGCTAGAACCAATCTAGTATGGCAGCTGGTACGTAACACTCTGAAAATTATTATTGAATGAGTGTTGACTTTGGAGGTTTGGACTCACTTGAAGTAGTCTATCTATCAATTAGGAGGTCTTGGTTCCCTTAAAGTAACCAACAAACTCAATTGGGTTTGTAACAATTGGTATTAGAGCCAAGCATGAAGGAACAATGGCTGGAATGCATGGACAAACTGAAGAGAATCTCTAGCAGTTGAAAGTATCAAAAAAATGCAAATGATATGCAAGTCCTTGCATTTGGCTAGATATGAACAAGAGACACCAACTAAAGAGGATAGTGGGCAATGCACAACCAAAGAGACGAATTTGGCTCTCTGTGAATAAGAGAAGCTAACTAAGGAAAGTGGTGGGCAATGCAAACTCGAAGATAAGAAGACTATGGGAGCTCCATAAAATCAAATCATTCCATCTTCACGCTATTCAAGCATGCAACAACTTTTAAATCAGGTTAAAGATAGTTTTGCAGCAACAAATAGCTTTCCATCTCTGCAGATACCCGGTCATAAGATCCTTTTAAGCCCAAGAAGTGATCCAGTAGGTGAGAAGCAACTTGGGAAGATCAAGCTCTTATGCAACAATCATTTTCAGATTAAACCCTTGAGGGCAAGGGCTGATTTCAAGGGAGAAGGAATGTTACGCGCTTTGTTTTTATTTAATTTTATTATTTATGATTTTCTTAGGAGTTGGATTATTAGATAATGATAGGATAGATTGTTAGTTTAGTATTTGAATAAATCTCATCTACTTGTAGTAGATAAAGATTAGGTTTCTTTTGAATTTAAATGTTAGCTTTATCTTGTAAATCCATCTATTTATATGTCTTGATGTTGATTAATAAAAAAGAAAGCTGAAAAATATTATTATTGAGTGAGTATTCACTTTGGAGGTTTGGACTCCCTCGAAGTAGTCTATCTATCAATTAGGAGGTCTTGGTTCCCTCAAAGTAACCAACAAACTCAATTGGCTTTGTAACAAAGAGTGAATTGTGTCCTCCAACTCAGAGTTGCAACCACCACATATTGCAGACTTAGTAACATTCCTATGGAATAAATTCTTCTTAGTAGGCAAAGCTTCATTACATGCCCTCTAAACAAAATGTTTAACTTTATTAGGCACTTTCAAGCCCCAAATCTTTTTCCAAGAACCCCGATAGCGCAGTAGGATTCAAAGTACTGGGCCTTGTTGAGGCCTCACTGTCCATAAGCAGCTTATAGGCACTCTTTGTTGTGCAAGTGCCTTAAGTTGTACTCTACCAATAAATCAGCTTATCCGTAGTGCTACGATAACTGAGGCACAAACTCAAGATAGAGATAGCTTTACGGGGTAAAAATTCATTGACAACCTGGTACTCTAACTAGCTTGGGCCATCCTCATTGATAAGGGCATAAACCCCGGTATCCATAGGCAAGCTCTTTTGAGGGGAAATGACTTTATTAGAGGTCAAGTTAGGTAACCATTTATCACCTCAAATCTTCACTTTTTTTCCATCACCTATTCACCAAATAGAACCCAAATTGATCACCTTCCTCGCCTTTAAAATGCTTTGCCAAGCATATGAACCTCCTCCCTTAACGTCCTCACCCATGATTGATCCGTTAGGGAAATACTTTGCTTTGAAGACTTTGTAGAAAAGGGAGTCTGTGTTGTGTAATAGACGCCAAACTTGTTTTCCCAGTAATTTCTTCATGCATTAGTGAGGCAATACCCAACAGAAGTTACAATCCTGGGAAGGGCAAATCTGCCAAGTCTACAAACTACACGGTGTTACCTTCCAAATTTGGTGCATAGCTTGAGCTTAAGTGGGAGGAGGAAGTGGCTAAGCCTTGATGGTCTGTAGAACTGGAGGCTAACTAGCTAAGCTTAAAGACTTAGTACTCCTAACTATCATACAAGACACACATTTGATCTATGAGCTCCCTTTCATATTACTTGGTTTTATTCAGGCAAAATTTCAAAGTTATATCATTATTTTTGTTTTTATTTGTGGCTGGGAGGTAGTTTTAAAGTGAATTATGAACTGATATTCATGTAATATCTTGTGCAAGTGCTCGAGGAGCTACTTCTTGTTGTTGCATCTGTAGAATGTAAAGAGTAAATTTGTTCATGTCAACTTGCGTTGAGGATGTAGTAGTATGGTTAACACATAGCAAAAGCACCTACATGAATTAAGAGGTACTTCCTATGAGAAATGCTTATATATGTGACGTACCAAGTTTTAGATGTGCACTACCTTCTATGTCTACATTATTCCATGCATTTCTCAATTTGGAATGCCAAACAAACAAAGAGTTGACCCGTTGCGATTTGTGCACAATGGAGGTAACAAGCATCTTCAATACATGAGAAGTACAAATCGTAATACAAAGCTTCAAATTTATTTCAGTCCCTTTTAGGGAGATAACACCTTAGAGAGACTCCACTCGAGGCTTAACATATGAAGATATCACTTAACCCAAAAGTAAAGCCAAAAAATTAAGTACAATACAATGACTAAGTACAACACACACACACACACACACACAAAAAAACTAGTTTCAATAAATCCGAGTCTCAATGTCTTTCTGCTTGAATCTTCCTTTGCAGATGAGCCATATTCAATGTAATTACCACTAAAAGCCTATATTTCATTTTATTAGCAAAACAAAAGTACGTATGTCTCCAAGACTTCTTTATCAACAAGTTGCCACAAATAACCCAAAATCCCACAATGAAACCTAGCACAATACTTAGGTGAAACCATAAATTTTCAAATTGATCTTCACCATTGTTATGTACATGTACATCTTCTAGATCTTTATGCTCTGGATTCCTATCACTTGGCATTGAGAAACTTGTTGGCAATGGAGGTGGCCCATAAAGTTGTGGGTTACCTTCATAAATAGATGAATTGAAGGTTTGAAACTGGTTGGATGATGGAATTTGTCCAGACAAGTTGTTATATGACAAATTCAAATGGCTCAAAAAAGTCATAGATGACATGCTTGGAGGAATGTGACCTGAAGATGGTTGCATGAGAGATCAAGAGTTTCTAATTGGTGCAAAGCTTCAATATTCTTTGGTATCTTCCCCGTCAACTGATTCCATGACAAATTCAAGGAATTCAGTAACGTCAAATTTGTTAGTTCTGCTGTGATCTCCCCTGAAAGACTATTTTTTGAAAAATCCATGAGATTAACATTTGCGATTTGATCATAGTATTCATATTGTCTTCCTTTAACAACCAAATCCATATGCTTTGCGACATCTCCAAAGTTCGTGTCATAGAAATGCTTGTAACCAGCCAAACTACCAAAACATGATGGAATAGATCCCGAGAAATTATTTTGGGCAAGGTCCAAGACATGGATATTAGTGATACCACACAATTGTTTAGGAATTTTTCCAAAGAGCATATTTCTTCTTAAGCTTATTTTTTTTTATTGACGAAAGACTTTCTCCAATCCATTTTGGTATGGTCCCTGACAATCTATTCTCACCAAGATCAAGTGTTAATAGTGATTTGCCTGAAACAAATTGTTGAGGACCAAAATTTCACAAGAAAGCCCATTCCATGAAAAGTAAGGAAATACCATGGGCATTAACAAAAGAAAGCCCAATTCATGAAGTTAAGAAGGACCATGAAGGCCCAAAGTCCCAAAAAGAAGGAAAAGAGAAAGAAATAATAATAATACTAAAGAAAAAAGAAGAGGATCTTGGTCAGAGGACATGCAGCAAGGATCTCAGTTAGACCAGAGGACATGCAGCAAGGATTTCGGTCAGGCCAGAGGATATGCAGCAAGAAGAATCAACATCAAGGCCTTATGTATGTTTAGACCCACGCAAAGGCCATTAAAAATCTAGCAAAAACCAGGTATTATCTTTGTAACCCATGGTCCAAGCCCGTGGGATCCTGAATGGATAGTAAGTGAGGAATGGTTTGGTCGGTAGGGGAGTGATTTCTGGTGAAAGGAGGATCCCAAAGCTTTTCCTTGGTTCATATATTTTCTTGGAATGCATGAACCAATGGAAAACTCAGTTCCCCTATGTGCATGACACCTCCCCACAATTTCCTCTCAATTGTCATTTTTCAACAAAGCTATCACAGTACACTGAGCAACCCACCCATTCCTTTGACTTTTCAAGAAGGAATCTTTTATTTATAGCTAAAGCCAAATGCCCCTTTTGAGTTATAATTGCCTAAATAAACTAAACCTCTGCCCAATACACCTTTTCAGGTGCCAGAGGACATGGTTTTACCCAGTAGACCTAGGACGTCCTTGCTTGGGGTACCGGACCAGGTCTGCTATAAAAGGAACACTAAGGCATAGCAAAAAGGGGGATTTGGAAGGGAGAAAATGGGGATTCAGGGGAAGAGTTTAGAGGTTCAAAACATATATTCTTAGAGTTTTAAAATCCCAGCAAGGAAGAGAAAGAAAGAAACTAAATACGAGAGCCAAGGTGGAGGAATTTGTCCCATATCCTTGAGATCATTCAAAATATCACTTAGTCTCCAAAGAAACATATGCCAAAACATGCACACATCAGATATCACTCTCTCTCACAAAAATCCTCCTCACCTAACTATCTTGGAAGGCAATGCCCAAAGCCACTTGGACTTGAGTTCCAAATTCCACAAGTCTTGTGCAAAAGCACTAAGTCTATGAGAATTAAGGTCAGGATCCTCGTGGCTGAATAATTCTCATGAAATTCATTTACGTATATGTATATGTATTAAAATGTATATCCTAATCTAAGAAACTAACAATTATTTGAAGATATGTGTATTGTATAGTTTGTTCTCATGTAGGACCTATAGAGGGAAAAAGAAAGGACAAAACTCCATTGCATAATAAGCAATGGAGAAAGATCGTATAGTTCAAAGAATCAGCATTCTGGGATTACAGGCCATGTATGTCCGGGGTACCACGACAGTATGCCCGGGGTACCAAATGAATGAACTTTTTTAAATGTTTACACAATAAAAGATAAGCCTTAAATATTCTATTTCAATCTTTTTCTCATTGTGAATATTATGAATAATTATTTTACCTGTTTCGTAAGAGTAAAGGGTCATTTTATGACACTAAAACACTTATAATGGTATTTTATTGCTTAGGAGGAATCACATTTTTGCCTTGAGGAGATTTATGTGACTTGTGCACAACTTGGTTTGTAATTAGCCCCCATTTAGCTGCGGTGAACCAAGCCTAGTCCACCAAACAACAAGTAAAGGGCCTACAACCCTAGTTTCTACTTGGGCCTGGGTACTATCCAAAAAAGGACCCTCACACAAATTTTAGGCATAAAGAAAGGTTCCCAGAAAAATTGTTGTTACTTAATTGCAACCACATAAAAGAAGGTAGTGAGCACATTGAGCTTGAAATGCCACCAGATAGATTATTCTTGGATAGATCTATGAAGACCAGACTTTGCATACTCTTCCAGTAGTTGTGGATATTTCCAGATAAATAATTGTTTGATAGAACAAGATAGCCCAATTGTCTTAGTCCACTTATGGATGATGGGATGCTACCATTTAGAAAGTTGTCAGAGAGATCTAAAGCTATCAAGTGCGACATTTCTTGGTTGATTCTTATCGGTATTGGTCCAGAAAGTAAATTGCTACTCAAACAGAGCCTTGTCACATTAGGCCATAGTGGTAGTGTGTTGGGAAATTTAGACCCCGGTTGATAGAATTAACAAGTTTTAAATCCAAGTTGTTAATTAGATTTATTATGAATAAAACTTGTTAAAATAAACAAACATCAATATCATGTCAATAATAAATGCAGCGGAAAAGTAAATAAGACAAGATATGATGACCCAAGAAAATCAATGAAACCAACTAGTTTCACAGTAAAAAACCTAGGGGGAAACTTTCCCGAAAAGCAATCCAGTATTGTAAAGAGAAGTTTTAGATTTAGTACAAAACCTTTGTCCCTAGACTCTACAATCCCCGTAGATGAACTCACAGCAAAAACCTTCTACCGTTTCAGAACTTCTAAACTCTTCAATATATGAACGCCATCCTTTGATGATGCACGAATCCCAGTACGTGACTAACTAATTGCGCGGATCCCAGTACACGACTTAATCACCAACTAGAAGAAAATGTTGGTTGCAAAGTTCTTCACTTCATTAACAATGAAGATCAAGAAGCACTTGGTTACAAAAGCCTAAGGCACAAAGACGCAGTAGCTTCTTTTAGAGAGAATAAGGCATCGGTCACCTTTTGCTTGTGTTCTCCTTATATTCTCTTATGTGACGGCCTCTAAAATAAGCCTTATATAGGTCTAGGGTTGTGAGAAAAGAAACCCTACACAAATTCATAAGCCTGGCCCAAAAATCAGATCTGAAAATTTTGATTTCCGTAACCTCGATAGATAGCAGGTGTCAAGCAGGTGTCGAGCTTTAAACTTCAATAGATATAGTTATCGAGGAGGTGTCGAGCAGGTGTCGAGAAGACAGAAGATTTCTCGATCGATCTACCAGTTGTCGAGAAGGTGTCGAGATTGCGATAAGAAACACCTTAAGAGCTCGATAGATAGCCTAGCTGTCGGGAGGTGTCGAGCAACTGTCCGGCTTTATTGAACAACTTTTCTTCACTTGTTTCTTGGTCCAATCTTCATGCCTTTAATACTAGAATTGAACAACATGTTTCTTGAAGTATTAAACACATCCTAGATCTACCCAATTACAAGTAAAGTGCGTTTTGTCAAAGGATTAGCCAACTACATAAAATATGTCCTTAACATAGTGGACCATCTAAATAATTGAAATCTAGATGTACCGACTCTAGGGAAGAGAAGCTTAATGACTTAGGGAGGTTTCCCATTAATTTGTTATGAGAAAGATCTAAACCCACAAGCCATGAACAATAGTTCCACAACCAATTCGGTATTGTATCTGAAATTGCAGTATTTACTAAATGGATCTGTGTGAGTTCCTTTTGTGTTCTAAGCCATGCAAGGAATGTAGAGTTCAATTGACAGTCTGAAATGTAGACAAAATGTAGACTAAAAGGAGGAATCTAGTCACGTGTCACATTGAAAACTAAAAGGTTCCTAGATGATGACAAGGAAAACTCATACAATTCTGTGAGATATAGGAAATGAGTTTCAGTCATGATACCTTGCCAATAATTCCAGGAGAGATGCAACTATCTCAACTCCGAAAGTTGTCCAATTGATTCTAGGATGGTTCCTTTCATCTTGTTGTCTTGGACGTCCAGTATCTCCAAACGTTTTAATTCCCCAAAGAATGAGGGATATTCCAATGAGTTGGTTATAGCCCAAATTTAACTCCTCTAGGCCGTTAGGATTAGTGTCCTTAAATCTTATTGTATGATGCTATGTATGACATTATGTATGACTTAATGTTGTAATTAATAAAGTTGTTTTATTATTATCTAAAATAATGGTAACATGAATATTTGGACATTATCATATAGTCCATGAGATGCATAGTATGTAATTTATGTGATTAAGTCACAAAAGATATAAATCACAAGTTCTTTGTAAACTCAGAATTTTAGTTCGTAGTCGGGGATGAAATTGGGCATTTCATCTGCGAATACTATAACATATTGAAAGCTCGGAAATGTGTTGAAAACACACGAGCGGTTTAGACCCCCAAATTCAAATTACGGCTTGGTTGATTTTACACTAACTTAATAACAAGTGCGGAATAGTGTAAACACAAGCGAATAAACAAACAACTACTCTAATCCATAATTTAAAGCAACTCAGCAGTAAAAATGAAATGAACAAGGGTAGGGAAGAAGGATGCAAATACAAATAACACCGAGACGTGTTATCGAAGAGGAAACCGAAGAACTCGGCGAAAAACCTCTCCGCCGCCCTCCAAGCGGAAATCGATCCACTAGACAATCAGTTGGGATACATGGATTAGCAAAAGACCCTCCAAGCCTAGTCTACCCGATGTACCTAAGCCCTCCAAGCTCCTACTCCAACAAGGCTTCTCGGAACCGTGTCTTGTCCTAGTTATCCGGATCCCGCAACAAGCTCCATGTTGCATCTGCCATTCAAGGCTCCTTCCTATGCTTCCCAGCAGCACCAAAACGTCACTCAGCACTTTCAAAGGTGTGTCAAGTGTTTGGGCTATCAACCTCTCAAAGATATGGACAATGGAGAGGGAAGGGTTGAGGAGATACCACAAGCAAATTGTTTAGAGAAGGTGGGGAAGACAATCTCTAATTACCAATGTGTTTGGCTAGTGTTTTCTCTCTGAAGCATTCCTCAACAAATGTGGGTAATGATGGTATATGTAGGAGGGGTGTAAAAGGTGTGACTCAAAAAGTACAGGCTGGCAGAACAGCTAGTCTCGCGGGTGTCTCGCGGGAAGGCCTTACCCGCGAGATACTCGCGAGACACAGTTGTCTCCACCTGGCATGACTCTTCGCATTCCAGCATGTGCCTGGCACATGTTTCACTTCGCGGGAAGCTTGGTCGCGATATACCCGCGAGATACCCGCGAGACTCCTTCACTTCTTCAAATGTTTGAGTCTTCAACACTCTTTCTCTCACACACCCCTTACATCAAGTCCCACAACAAATACAGGGTTTTAAACGATTGAACATAATTACAATCAAATTTGGCACGGAATAAAAGCCAACAAAAACACAGTTGTAAATTACAACTTTACAATCTCCCCCTTTGGCTATTCCGTGACAAAACCCTAAAACAGACTCTAGACTTAAACCTGAGTTTGGGAATAAAGGCAAAACTCACTCACACCTAATTCTAGATTCTGATAAGCTCTTGAACATATGAACAAGTATCTCCTGAAATACAACAACACAATAATATCATTGCATGTAGAAAACTTGAAATGCATATGGAGCAATAATAACAAGATCAAGCTAAATGAAATAGAGACACTAGATCATGGCAAGATCAAACAAGTAATCACTATATACAAGCAATTACTATGTTCATTCACACATGAAATGAACATCCGGATATGCAAATGATAAGCTCATTTGAAGATAATCATTTGCAACTCCAACACTCAACCAATGCGAAATACACGAAGTATTTGCATCTAGGAACAGTCCTACTAGGGCACAAGAGTGTTCATCACTCAACCAATGCATAGAACGTATATGCATCTAGGAACAATCCTACAAGGGCACAAGAGTGATGTACTTGAAGTAAAATGCATGACATTGAACAACAAGCAAACATGCAAAAAGGTTGCATAAGCATGGTATAGCAAATGCATGGCACAAACCACAAAGACCTACAAACTATGCATGCAACAAACCCTTAAAGCTCACAAAAGCAACATGGGTACTAATAAAAAGCCACAAAGCACATATGCCACAAAGCATAGAAAACAACCACAAACATATACTGAAAAACACTACTAAGTATAATATGATTTAGACATATAGTATCAAAGCTTTAAACCAAAAGACTAGGTGAAAGCAGTAAATAAACATAAACATAGAGAAGACATGACAACTAGACTTCTTGCAGCTGCTTCTCCCCCTATCACTACTCCCCCTGTCACTGACATCATCTCCCCCTTTTTGTCATGGAATAGCTAGGCGTCATTTTCTTCTAGCTTCCTCTGAATTTCATCTATCTGAGTTTCAAGAGAGGTCAATTGGTTATCAAGACGGGAGTGTTGGCAGTACATGATCTGAGTAAGTCCTGAAAGTTTGGTGCTAAGATCTTGAAGAGCAACCATGATGGTGTCAAACTTTTCATCATAGGAATGAGAGGTAGAACTCGAGCTTCCTGCGGGAGCATGATGTTCTTGCTTGACATTCTTCTTGGTATGGCTCATACTTGCTTGAAGAGTACGACCATTAATTGGACTTGGCCTAGGAAACGGGCGCTCATCAGCAGAGGGACGCACACCTTTGAGTTTTAAAATCCGAGAAATAAGACGACCAAAGGGAATACAGTTCCTTGAGGCAGTGCGGTTCACCGTTTTAGCCAAGATGTGGAAGATGTGGGAGCATACATCAATTTCCTCATCAGATACCAGATCATGAAGAAATAATGCTCGTCCAAGGTTAATATAACCTGTGCTTGACAGCGGATAAAGATTGTTGCACATGATCATTGACAGAAGCCTTAATTCTGGAGAAAGTGAGGCCACATTGATTGATGATCTGCTGGAAGAGAATTCCAAATTATCTCCTAATGCTCTTCGAAGCGTACCCTCAGATGGAACCAACTCATCATATACAGGTGGGATCGGAAGTATGGGTCGGTTGATGTGAAGAATTTCGGAAAGATAAACCGGAGTAATTGAGAATCGCTTTCCTCTAACCCAGCACTTGATCATTTCTCCTTCAACAACAGCATTTGCATAGAACTCTTTCACCATGTTCTCGTATGCATCGTCAAGATCTGAGAGAACAAAATTCCAGTCTTTTGTGGCGAACCAAGTGGGAATTTGTGTGTCCAAAAGAGATGACTGATCAACAGCTCTTTCAACCAACAAAGGAGCATCTCGGAAGAGATTTTTATAGGATTCAAAAGCAGCATGAGAGCGAAACAGACTATGATCAAAGATTCCAGTTGAAGCACGAGCTCTCTTTGGTCTCGGGGAATCTTCATCCACATCGATGATTGGTTCTTTCCCTTTGTTGCTGCCACCTTTCACAGCTGAAGTCTTGAACGGAGACATCTGTGCAAAAGAACACCCAAAGATACCAGGAAACATGTGCACAGCACACAAAACATAGCACAGAGTTTGATTAGATTCAAGTTAGTTTAAAGACAAATGTAGTGCCGTGTATGATGATGAACAGACACACAGTGCATAAAACTAAGTAACTGGGCATGTGTGTGTAAGTGATATGCATGGGGAGTGTCTCAGTGTGCCTAGGTATGTGAAGAATGGGCAGAATGAGTAAGGTGTTAGAAACACACACTCAATGACCAAATGGATAGAGAATCCACAGATTGAAATCACTTGATTTCAAATAGGCACAAAAATGTCATTCGGACATTTTATCGAACACCTAATATGCATAAGAACACTCTAAGTATGAGCAATGCATGAACATGGTAAAATCTTGCCTAAATACATGATAAAATGCCACAAGGGGCCAACACATATGCAACAAGATCAAATGCAACACAACCCAATCAAAAATATGACACAAACTTCACTCAATATTGCAAAACAACTCAAAGATTCGAAAATTCCCAATTATCAAAACCCTAACCAAAAATTCTGCAAAATCTAAGTGAAAACTTAGAAGGAAATGGTTAATCAACATACCTTGAAGAAGAAAATGCAGAAAAACGCTTGATTTGGAAGGGGATTTGATGAAATAGTGAGTTGGGTTGAGAGAGGTTCGAAAAGAGTTTTTAGGGAGGGAAGTTTTTATGTTTTGAAACAACTATCACATCAGCCCTATAAAACTGAAAACACGCGATTTTCGCGGGTAAGGGAGTCGCGAAACAGTCGCGAGACAACCGCGAAAGGTGCCACTGAAGGAAAAATTTTTCGCGAGAAGTTCTAAGTCACGATACAGTCGCGAGATTCTCTGTCTGATTTTAAGAAAATCTCAGTTTTTGCCAAACCGCATTTCGCGAGAAGCTGTTGGTCGCGAGACAGTCGCGAAATAACCCCTGAACCAGTTTTTGATGAAAAACACACAAAATTCATTTTGACCAAAAAGAAACACAAGAAGGACTAAAATCACTTTCAAAAACAAATAAAACTCACAAAAATCTTTTTGGATTTGATCAACAAAGATTGAGCATGTGAAACACATTTAATCAAGTACAATCACACAAATAATTATGACATTCATAGAACATAGACTTGTGTGTTGTGTGTGGATATCAAAAATGAGATAGTCCTTAGTCCAATGTGAAGCTTCAATGATCAATTCAATCAAGGCATACACAACTAGCACTAGATTATGTGACCTATCTCAATTATAAAAACATGCATATATGACCTCCCACACGAACTTGACAACATTTCATTGAAGCTTTTCATTTGGCTCCGTATTTAACATAACACTTGCAACTTTTGAGCAAAGAGAATCTCATTTAGAGAAAGATGCCTGAAATTTTTGATATTTCAATTGATGAGTTAGCCTTTGGCTTTTTGGGCATCATACATTTTTATTTTGGTCGCTTTCCCTTTTTCCTAGTCGAATACTAGTTTGTGCGACAGGCTTTTGCAGTTCTATATCTCTTTTCATTTGGAGATTTACATTTAGAGAGCTCTTTTAAGCAGAAAAAAATAAAAGTGGGAAGATATATAGGCATGAGTCTATGCATGTCTCAAGATCAACACAACCATTCACTAATCATTTATGACAAGTTTGAAGATCTATTTACAACAGTCACATAGATTTCAGAATTTCTTCCACAATGATATGAGTGCATGAGGGACAAGCTAAGTTCGTTAAATGCACAAAGCCATGAGTACAAAGGTACAAGGCAAAACTTGTTTTGAGACAAAACTCAACAAAGTGATCAAACTTTTTAGATTTTATAGTTTTTATGGGTTTTTGAATTTTTGAAACACACCCAAAATAGAAAAAAATAAGACCAACAGACAAATGTGGACCAAAACATGAAACATAAACATCTAAAACATAATATGTGAAACCATACTAACAAATATGCAACCAAGAGCAGTGTAGGTTCACACAAGAGATAGAGTTCAAGGAATGATACCGACGCCGATGGTCTTACACAAAGACTCAAACTTAGGGCCATCGAGAGGTTTTGTGAATATGTCTGCCTTCTGATTGTCAGTGTTGACAAACTCCAAGTACACAATCTTTTCGTCCACCAAGTCTCGAATAAAATGATACCGGATTTCGATATGCTTTGATTTCGAGTGTTGAACTGGATTTTTTGACAAATTGATGGCACTTGTGTTATCACAATACACACACATCGTGTCTTGAGTGATTCCATAATCATGAAGGAGCTTCTTCATCCACAGTAATTGAGCACAAGCACTTGCAGCAGCTATGTATTCAGCTTCGGCTGTCGATAGAGAGACTGAATTTTGCTTCTTGCTCATCCATGACACCAAGTTGTTCCCAAGATAGAAACACCCACCGGAGGTACTCTTCCTATCATCAACACAACCAGCCCAATCAACATCAGAATATCCGGCTAGGCATTCATTTGAATCTCTTGAGTACCAAATTCCATAATCAGATGTCCCATTTATGTATCGGATGATTCTTTTGACTGCTGTTAAATGTGTCTCTTTGGGGGCTGCCTGGAATCGCGCACATACGCCTACACTGAAGGCAATGTCTGGTCTGCTGGCAGTGAGATATAAGAGACTTCCTATCATGCTCCGATAGAGTGTTGGATCCACTTCTACACCTGCAACATCCCTACTTAGCTTTGACGAGGAGCTCATTGGGGTGGAGGTGTGCTTCTTGGAGTCTAGACCAAATCTTTTAATGAGATTTTTGGCGTACTTTTCTTGAGATATGAATATCCCATCTTTCCGTTGCTTCACTTGAAGTCCTAGGAAATAGGTCAGTTCCCCCACCATACTCATTTCAAACTCCTTTTTCATTTCTTCGGAGAATTCAAGAGCTAAATGATCAAGTGTAGATCCAAACACAATGTCGTCCACATATACCTGAGCAACCAGGAGCGACTTCTCATCTCTCTTTACAAACAACGTTCGATCAGCTTGACCTCTTATGAATCCACGATCCAACAAGTATGTTGTGAGACGATCATACCATGCTCGTGGTGCTTGCTTTAACCCATACAGTGCCTTTTTCAGCCTTAGTACATGATCTGGAAAATGAGAATCTTGAAATCCCTTTGGTTGTTCAACGAATACTTCTTCAGTTAGAAACCCATTCAGAAATGCACTTTTCACATCCATTTGGTATAGTTTGAAATCCATAACACAAGCTATGGACAATAGAATTCGAATCGACTCTAGTCTTGCTACTGGTGCAAACGAATCATCAAAATCTATGCCTTCCACTTGGGTATATCCTTGAGCTACCAGCCTGGACTTGTTTCGAACAACCTCACCGTCTTCATCAGTTTTGTTCTTGAAGATCCACTTGGTGCCGATCACATGAGTATCTTTTGGCCTTGGAACCAATTCCCATACATCATTTCTAACAAACTGATGTAGCTCTTGATGCATAGACTCTATCCAGTTCTCATCATTAAGAGCTTCCTCTACCTTCTTAGGTTCGAATTGAGCAAGGTAGCAATTGTATGTCACATGATTTGCACTGTATTTTGGTCCTTTTCTCAACCGAAGTCCTTCATTGACATCACCAATGATGTTGCTGGATGGACGATTAAGAATTACCCTTGACGACGGTCTCTTGGAGGTAGAAGGTTCTTCATCTCGAGAGATTGGAGGTTGAACTTCCGGAGAGGTAAGAGGACTAGGAGGCCCTTATGCTAATCTAGTCTCCCTTCTTGGTATGGTGGGTGTGGTCTCTTTTTCCGGTGATCCTTTCTCAATATCATCAGCTTGTGACATGTTGTCCTCACCATCCCCCTTCTTGTGGTCAGATCCTTCACCCTCATCAACATTCCTTTCAGTTATGGTGTCATCGATAACCACATTTATGGACTCCATCACAGTCTTGGTGCGTTTGTTGAACACTCTATACGCTCGGCTGTTTAAAGAGTAGCCTAGAAAGATCCCTTCATCACTCTTGGCATCGAATTTTCCAAGGTTCTCTCTGTCATTAAGAATATAGCATTTGCTCCCAAAGACACGAAAGTATTTTACCTTTGGTTTCTTTTCTCTCCAGATTTCATAGGATGTCTTTTTCGTTCCAGCTCGGAAGTAGATCCTATTCCCAATATGACATGACGTATTCACCGCTTCAGCCCAAAATTTCTGTGGAAGGTTTTTGTTGAGTAACATTACTCAAGCCATTTCTTGAATTACTCGGTTCTTCCTTTCTGCTACTCCATTTTGTTGTGGAGTCCTTGGGGCTGAGAATTCTTTCATGATGCCTTGTTCATTGCAAAATTCATCAAACTTCGCATTTTCAAACTCCTTCCCGTGGTCACTCCTGATCTTGACAATAGGTACTCCTTTTTCATTAATCAGCCTCTTGCACAATTTCTTCAGCTTGTCACATGCCTCTGATTTCTCCCTAAGAAAGTCCACCCAAGAATACCTTGAGAAATCGTCGACCACCACCATAATATATCGTTTTCCACCCATGCTTTCTGTTTTTGTTGGACCCATGAGATCCACATGCAGCAACTCTAACGGGCGAGATGTTGCAATCACATTCACTTTCGGATGGCCTGACTTTGTCTGTTTTCCTAATTGACAAGATCCACAAATATTCTTCTCAATTTTCCCAAACTTTGGTAGACCAACCACTGCTTCAAGCTTTGAGACTTTGGCCACTTGTTTATAATTGGCATGTCCAAGACGTTGATGCCACAACTCCAAGAGATCTACCCGGGCACTCCGACATGCTATGCTTGGTTTGGGAATGACCCCATAACAGTTGTCGGTGGTTCTAAGCCCCTTCAGAATTTTAACACCTTCTTCATTCAAGATTAGACATCCTTTCTTGGAGAATTGAACTAAGAAGTCATCATCACAGATTTGAGTGATGCTCAGCAAGTTCACCTTCAATCCCTTAATGTACAACATGTCATTCAGCAGTGGCAGCCCCGGAATGTCCACCGTTCCCTTTCCAAGAACTTGTGAGTGACTACCATCTCCAAACGACACAAAGCCATCTTCCTTCTCTTTAAGTGTTTTGAACAAAGACTTATCTCCAGTCATATGCTTTGAACAACCGCTGTCAAGGTACCACAAACATGAATTAAAAACTTTCAAAGCGGTGTGAACAAAAAGACACGCATGAGAGAGACACTCTTGACCCTCGAAGCAAGGCTCTTTTTCTTTTATTTCGTTCAAGGATGAGTGAAGTTTTCCTCTTAGATGATCAAGTTCATCACACAAGTGTTTATTTCTTCTCTCATATTTATAGACTAAAGCCTTTGACTCACACAAGCTATTATGAATATCATGGTTTCTATGTACTAGAGATCTTAGCATGTGACAGAAAATTCTAGCATGTTTCTTTGACTTAAAAAGCTCTAAAAACACATTACTAGAACAGAATTCAGAATTACTGACAGAGTCTTTATCACAAACATCTTTGCTTCCCTTCATGTTGATTTTAACAAATACACTATCCAAACAACACCAAGGGGTCAAGGATCACACTTAGGTAATTAAACCTCAGCAAGTGTACCCGCTCTGATACCAATTGAAAGCTCGGAAATGTGTTGAAAACACACGAGCGGTTTAGACCCCCAAATTCAAATTACGGCTTGGTTGATTTTACACTAACTTAATAACAAGTGCGGAATAGTGTAAACACAAGCGAATAAACAAACAACTACTCTAATCCATAATTTAAAGCAACTCAGCAGTAAAAATGAAATGAACAAGAGTAGGGAAGAAGGATGCAAACACAAATAACACCGAGACGTGTTATCGAAGAGGAAACCGAAGAACTCGGCGAAAAACCTCTTCGCCGCCCTCCAAGCGGAAATCGATCCATTAGACAATCAGTTGGGATACATGGATTAGCAAAAGACCCTCCAAGCCTAGTCTACCCGATGTACCTAAGCCCTCCAAGCTCCTACTCCAACAAGGCTTCTCGGAACCGTGTCTTGTCCTACTTATCCGGATCCCGCAACAAGCTCCATGTTGCATCTGCCATTCAAGGCTCCTTCCTATGCTTCCCAGCAGCACCAAAACGTCACTCAGCACTCTCAAAGGTGTGTCAAGTGTTTGGGCTATCAACCTCTCAAAGATATGGATAATGGAGAGGGAAGGGTTGAGGAGATACCACAAGCAAATTGTTTAGAGAAGGTGGGGAAGACAATCTCTAATTACCAATGTGTTTGGCTAGGGTTTTCTCTCTGAAGCATTCCTCAACAAATGTGGGTAATGATGGTATATGTAGGAGGGGTGCAAAAGGTGTGACTCAAAAAGTACAGGCTGGCAGAACAGCTAGTCTCGCGGGTGTCTCGCGGGAAGGCCTTACCCGCGAGATACTCGCGAGACACAGTTGTCTCCACCTGGCATGACTCTTCGCATTCCAGCATGTGCCTGGCACATGTTTCACTTCGCGGGAAGCTTGGTCGCGATATACCCGCGAGACTCCTTCACTTCTTCAAATGTTTGAGTCTTCAACACTCTTTCTCTCACACACCCCTTACATCAAGTCCCACAACAAATACAGGGTTTTAAACGATTGAACATAATTACAATCAAATTTGGCACGGAATAAAAGCCAACAAAAACACAGTTGTAAATTACAACTTTACACATATCAACTAAGATGATTTGTCTTGATCATGGAAGTGGAGACTTCTAGTTGATATGTTGATATGTTTTAAGAGTTAAGACATATTGAATTGGACCCCTGTGAGATTTATTATTCTCCTAACGATTATCAAATGAATAATAAATCTCACGACTTCTATTTACATGAACTCTTAATCCTGAGAGAATTATAGACTTGATCATGAAGTGTAGTTTGCTTTGATATATCAGGAGTGAGATCTAAAATCACGATCAAAATCTCAGTATGTGTGAGAGACCGCGCCCCTGGCCCATTATTTAGGATGTGTTGGGCCAAACCCACGTGAATGGGTGGAATCGTGTTATTACCTCTCAAAATGGAAGTTCGACTGATTATATGACCCTTTAGATTAAGGGTTTTACAATGGAGTTGCCACTTATTTAGTTGTTGGAATAGATAAGAAAACCATAATTGAAAATTTTCTCATTTTATTAATTTGAAATTGAATTTACATTGATCATAGGAAATTACATGGCTTTAGTCCTAGATACAATTTAAGATAAAGTACATGGCTTTGTTTCCTATTTACAATCTAGAAATTGAAAATTATAAGGATAAGTATTGATCTATCAACACTTGATTTAAGTTCGGAGGCTATGTTACACGGTGGGAAGGTGTTAGGCACCTACCTTGCCCGGTGAAACCGGTCTTTTGACTATGATGGCCAACATTCGTATCACATCATCCAATATGTTATCAATCAATTTGCATGTTGAATTTAATGTGTGTGCACTTGATAAACCCTAATTCAATTATTAAGCATTGCATTTGGATTGAAAAATAAATTCTAGTGAATGTGTGTGGATGGTGATATCCTAAATTCAAGGATTTGAAAGAATTATGAAACAAACATGTTTTTCTTATTTTTGATATGGATTTAAGATTAAAACTAGTATTATGAATGAACATGTGATGAATAACAAAGAACATGTGAAGAACACATGAGAACACATTCAAACATATTCAAGGGAATTTAAATAATTACTATCATGCTTTAATTTTAAATTCTCATCATGGTAACACAAAAAATAAGTTAAGGAAAGGGATTATACCTTCATGCAAGATCCATACGGTGGAGGAGTAGATTATTGGTTGAGGTACAAAGGGTGGAGGAAAAGAAGAGTTAGGAGAGGGAGAGTGAGTCTCATTCAATACCTTGAGTCTCAGGAAGACCAAGATATGACAAGACTACTCTATTTTACTAGAACTTAAGAGAGGAGAAGAGATTGGGGTTTTATGTGTCCTCTAGAATGAAGGAGAGGGGGGGTTTATATAGTAGTGGTGGAGGAAATATGAATGGAAGGCCATTTAATGAAGGTTGACAAAGGATCATGAACCTAGACCTCATTTTAGCCTTGGGAGAAATCTGGTGCATTAAATGTAGAGATTGATGGGAGTGAGGAGTAAGCAAAATTCGATTTTTCCGTAGCTACTGTAACAGCCTGTAGAGTCAAATTCAAAAAATCATATCTTACTCAATTCTGATTGGAATTGTCTCATTCTTGTGCTTAAATTGAAGCTCCATATGTCTAATTTCTGGGAAAATTAACCTCATTTACAGATTTAAAATATTTTGAGAGATATCAACGAAATGGTGAGCATAGGTCATTTGTTAGAAAACAATTTCAGCACAATTAGCATTAATAGATCTCAAATTAGTTTCAAATTAACATTAATAGGCTCCAGTCACTCCCATTTCAGACCTAATTAGTTCTAAATTTACCCTAATTAAAAGATAATTGTACAAATTACTCATTGAATAATGAATGTTTAACTATCTAGTTAATTAGGTGTGTGCAACCTTACCATAAAATGTAATCCTAACCAATCAAATTATGACACATCATTGATCTCAAATTGATTATACTTATAACCAATTGAAATCAATTGTTCATAATCACATATAGTCAGACTCAATCTGTGATAGTGCATCTCAGCCATTAAAACTTGATTTGATGATAACTTTCAATCTGGTTGCTCGATTAGGGCTTATGACCAGTAGATTTGATCGTTACAACATTAAGATCATTTTGGTGAAATGAGATTAAGGATCTAATGACCAGAATCAAGATGCATATTTCCAAGGAAAAATTATCATTTTACCCTCCAGGTGAGATTAAATGCGGGTTGCAAAATGAGATATCAACAGCATGTTGGGCAGCCACATTTAGTGTTAATGGAACATATATTCTCAAGATGAAATTCATAATCTCTTAACGGAGATATAAAATATTCTCTTGAGATAAGTTTAATAGGTTTTG
Source organism: Quercus glauca (assembly GCA_023736055.1). Taxonomy (NCBI): domain Eukaryota; kingdom Viridiplantae; phylum Streptophyta; class Magnoliopsida; order Fagales; family Fagaceae; genus Quercus; species Quercus glauca. The sequence continues at coordinate 21,095,669 of CM043317.1, forward strand.
TTATTCAGAATGTTAGGTCTAACTCCTTTAGTAAGGAGTTACTAAAGTATATATTTATGAAATTGGATTTCATAAATATATGATGAATAACTTAAAGGATTAAATTGGATATTCAAGAATTAAGATGTAGTAATCTTCAAAGTGGCAGTCTACATTAATGATTTTGTATTACTATGAATATTTTATGAAGGGGTTGTATGTATAATAAAGTCTTGTGATATAATTTATTAATAAGGCCTAGAGTGCAATTATATTTATATGGTGGTATTAAATATAATTAATGATAACTTAGGACTTATCAAGAGTTCACAGAAAAGCTCAAGGCTCATTGGAGCTAGAGTCTTATTTGTTCCCTTTTGGTCCCATTCCAAGCCACATGAATGTTCAAATAGCATGTAAAACCCCCTTGAACGTTTAGACCCCAAAAATACAAATTACCAATTCAAGCTTAATATCAAACAGTGTACGTGTGGAAAATGAACATAAGCTTATAATAGAATTGATAAACAATCTAAACCAAATAAAATCACATCTACAACAGAAATTAAATGGCAAAAATTAAGGGAAGAGAGATGCAAATACAAGGACAACACAGCGATGTGTTATCGAAGAGGAAACCGAAACCTCAGGCATAAAACCTTTCCGCCGCCCTCCAAGCGGTCAATAATCCACTAGAAAATGAAGTTGGGATACATGAACAGCAGAAGACCCTCCAAACCTAATTTACCCAGTGTACCTAATCCCTTCAAGCTTCTTGCTCCAACAAGATTAGGCCAAACCTTTGTCTTTTCTAGCTTACCGGATTCCGCTATAGCCCATAGCATCAACCAATATCCATTGGTCCCTTCCTGACTGCTTTCTAAGTACCAAATTACCTTCTCACAAATATGGGTTTGGTGAGAAAAAGATTTGGGTAATGTACCTCTCAAAGATGTAACAATAGAGAGAGTGAGAGTAGAGGAATTTGAAGAGTCACTGTATAAAGATTGTGGATGAGTCAATCTTGTTTTTCTCTAGGGTTTCTCTCTCAAAATTCTCTCTGGAAGTTATCTACATTTCATGGGTATAAGGGTCTATATAGACTGGTGTGTATTTGGAATGTGAAGAGTCAGTTTTTCCAAAACAGAGCTAGCTGGTGACTTGGCCTTGTGACTTGACTGAGTCACGAGTTCAAGCCGTGAGCTAACTGAATGGCTTGGTTGGACTTTTTGTCTTGTAGTGCTCCAGTTGGCGTGACTGTCCAGTCGCAAGTCCCTTGCTGATTGCACAATCTTGAGCTTTTCTTCACATTCTCTCACACACTACCCTTACATGATTCCCACCTAAATACAAGGTTTCTAAATGCTGAATTACAAGTAAATTGGCACGGAATAAAGCCAATAAGATGGTTGATTAAATTCAACCTTACACCACATACTAAAGCCCAATTGGAATGGCCTAAAAGGCTAGTCCAATTAGATAATCAGTTAAATATAAGGAGAGAAACATACAGAATTTAATATAAGTTTTTTTTTTTTTTTTTTTTTTTTTTTTTTTTTTTTTTTTTTTTTTTTTTTTTTTCATAAGGAATGAAATGGTGTGTATGTGAGTATAAGCCACTCTCTTATTTTCCCCTTGGAAACTGATTGAGAGACCACGCTTCTTGGGCATAAAGTGGAAATGGAGTGAAGATTAAAAGTGTTCTCAAGTACTTCTAATATTTGGTTTTAAATCTCACCGCACCAAGGTACGCTCACTTGTTCTTGAATTTTGAAATTTGCATAGTACATGTTATCAATTGCGAATGGAGTAGATTCGTTACTTTTCCGTTGCGTATGTTTTGTGTGCGATACAAACATGTGTTTTTCCAACATAGGCTACTGTTACATTCCGATAAAGCCTGGAAATATTCTGTTATTTCACCACTTAAATTTTTATCTGATAAAGCCAAAGTCTGCAATTTGCATAGGTTACCCTTTGCAATCTTTGGGATGGAGCCTGTGAGAAGACAATAGCTAAGTTGGAGATTTGTGAGGGAAGTAAAATTGAACACCCATTGAGGAATTGAAGAAGAGAAGACATTAGCAGAGAGATCAAGTACTGAAAGTGACGTAAAGTTGACAGAGGGAAAATTTTGAGGGAGATAATTAAGTTGACAAAAGGACAATTGCAACTCCAATAGAGAAGGGAGCAGATTAACGGTTTGAGGCCAATTAGTTGTTGCTTCGGAAAGGTTCACCCCATTCAAACTGAGGTATTTTAGGGAAGAGAGACCGGAGAGCCAATTAAAAATTGAAGTTAAAAATGGTGGGTAATTCGCAGAGAGATCAAGATAAAGCAAGTTAGAAAGATTCCCAAGATGAGGAGGGATCATTCCAGCAAAGGATGCATAGGAGAGATTAAGGTAAGTCAACTTATTGAGAGAACCAATGAAATTTGGGATGGGAATTCCTTGAAAATCATTGTAGCTTAGATCCAAGTAATTTAGATATTTTAATTCAAGCAAGGAAGGAGATAAAACACCGCTCAAAGGCCCCCAACATTCTGTTGATGTATAACCAGACATTTGATCACATAAAAGTTGGCCATTGAGGTCGAGTGTTATGATGTTACCTGTTTGATTGCTGCAGCCCACTCCCAACCACTTGCAGCAATCTTCGCCAACCCAGGAAGAAAGAGTTCTTGAAGGATCATGAAGTCCTTCTTTAAATTTAAGAAGGGCTTCCCTTTCCATCTCAATGCAATCCACAGTGGAGTTGCCAGCACTAGAATTGGACCATATAGCTTCAAGTGAAAAAAACTCAGTTTGCAAAAGAAGCAAAATAAGAGCAAGTAGAAAGGTGGTTTTCATGCTAGCCATCGTTGCTTTGGCAATTTACAATGTTGAAGGTTGAAATGCTATTTATAATTATCATAGTTCATTTCAGATTTTTTTCCCCTTTCATTTGAAAGGGAAATTATGCCACTTATCTTAAAACACGTTTCGTGGGCAAGACAAGGAATTTTTGCATCCCTAAACTAGCCTTCTCACACACCGACACACACTACTGGCTAGTATGTTAAAGCAATTTTTTTTTTTTTTTAAAATCAAGAATTTTCTTTTTTCCTTTTAGCTATTATTTGGATATTGGGTCATTTCATATTAATTTATGGGTTAGTTTCTGTAATTGAGTTGCCATTTGAAGAAAAATTAAAAAGAGAAATATAAAATATTATTGGTGGTTATTTATCTATACTACTATTTAAGAGACTTCTCCTATTTGGACTGGATTTTTTTTTTTGTTAGTTCCAAAATACCCCTATACCCTATATTTAAGTAAGGGCAAAACTTGGTAAAAATACATCTTTAACTCCCATTAAAACACTGCCTACAAAACAGGAATACTCTCCTGATGGTTTTTAAATTGCTTTATCCATTTATAAAAAAAATCAAAATTAAAACAAACACACGTTTCTTTGTAGAAACACATTTGCCGTACTTATACATAAAAATAAAAAATAAAAAAAAAACATCTTTCGTTATTGAAAAAAAAAAAAAAAAAAAAAAAAAACGAACAAACATACACCCACATTTTAGTCACACACATGACACAACTCCAAACTTCTACCTAACAATTTTAAATTCCCCATTATCATTAAGCAGTTAATAAGTAGTTATGATGTTATCAAATTACTTCCCATCTCACTTAAAAAAAAAAAAACCTTCCCATCTCCAATTCTCTAACATATATCACGTTGAATAAAGGTTAATAATTTGCATCCATTATAATTTGGAATTAGTAAATTTTTCAATCACAAAAAAATCTAGGGGTATGATGAAACACATAATACTCATCACACCACAAATGCACAATTTTGTAATATAACTATGTTCCTATTATCTTCCAATTATCAAAACATTAATCACTGCGTTAACAAAATTGCCAAAAAATGATGATAATTATGTAATACTAGCCTCTGAGCACGCGCTCACGTGTGTGCTCAGAGGCTCTTCTATTTTTTTGATAAAGGTTAATAATTGGAATCTATTATAATTTGGGATTACTACATTTTCCAATCACAAAATACTTAGGGTGTGATGAAAAAATTATTTTATCCAAAATGCATAAAACTCATCACACCCCTAGGTATTTTTGTGATTAGAAAATGTAATAATCCCAAATTATAATGGATTCAAATTATTAACATTTACAAAAAAAAATGGAAGAGCTTCTGAGCACACGCGTATATATTAATCACCTTTTTGTAGATGACCATACACTTGGTCTCATCCTATTGTCTAGGATGACGACATTAGTGTCATTGTTGTTTGTGTTGCCATGAAGGTGTATGAACTTATGACACTTTTTTTTTAGTTTCAACACACACAATAGTTATCCATACTAGCCTTTGAGCACGCGCTCATGCACATGCTCAAAAGCTTTATGTTTTTTTGGTAAAGATTAATAATTTGAATCCATTATAATTTGGGATTACTACATTTTCCAATTACAAAAATACCTAGGGGTGTGATAAGTGTTATGCGTTTTGGATGAAATAGATTCAAATGTAGTAATCTCAAACTAAAATAGATTCAAATTATTAACCTTTGTTAGGTTATAAATGTTTAGAACAATTGGCAAATCGTGAACACAAACTTGTCTAGATATAGATCTTAGAGTCTATAGGTTTTATTAGACAACGCTCAAGTTGATTCAAGTCAAGATTCAAGAACATACAAGCTGTAGGAAGAAGACTTCATATTCTGCCTGGTTCGATCGATCGAAGAACAGGCTCGATCAATCGAAAATCGTATCTGCAGAATTTTAAGTCGGCCCAAACAACAGCTTAAGCCCATTAAGGATTAGGGTTGCAGATCTACTTCTCCCACTATATAAAGGAAACCCTAAGCCACGTTTTTGAGACTTTTAAGAGAGAGAAGAGAGTGCCTCTTTTGTATCTAGGGTTTTGTACCCAAACCTCTCTAAGGTCTTTGTTGCTCAAATTGCTATTTATATGAATCTCTTGTGAGATCTTTGAGGAGCTTTCCTTCACATAGACTTAGGGTTATCAAGTAGGAGATTACTTCAACATCTTGATGATCATTCAGTTGCTGCCATAGGAGCTTAAAGATACACAAGCGGGGGTGCTTGTATTTGCTGGAGAATCCAAGAAAGAAGGAGTCCGTAAATTCGGAGCTTGCACGTGGTCGTGTCAGTAAGTTCTACTGGTGGGTAGCAATAAGAAGTCGAGCATGGGGGCTTGTAAGTCTTATCGTATGAACTTCGATTCTTTCATATAGTGGATTCAAGTTTACCTTGAGGATAGCTAGGTTAAATCCTCCCCAGGTTTTTTATAGGTTTGGTTTTCCTGGGTGATCATGTCATTGTGTTATTTATATTTCCGCTGCTATATATCTGATATGATTGTTTTGATTGTGATAACCTAGATTTGCATAATTTGACTAAGTTAATCACTTGGCTAATTCTCTAGGTTAATCCAATTGTTGTTTAAGGGGTCTAAAAACCTAACAACCTTTAAAAAAAAAAAAAAAAAAAAATAGAAGAGCCTCTGAGCACGCGTGCGCATGCTCAGTGGCTAGTACTACTATTTAAAGGGCTTCTCCTATTTGGACCGGATTTTTTCTTTTTTGGTTCCAAAATACCCCTACAGCCTATGTTTAAATAGGGGAAAAAACTGGTAAAAATGTTGCTTTGACTCCCACGTAAAACACTATCTACAAAATAGGACCACACTTCCGATACACTCACGTTGGTTTTTAAACTCAAATTGCTTATTCTTCAATTCTCCAATTCTCTCAATTCTATGTTATTCTTTTTTCACCATTATCATCATTTTTTCTATTTTCTCTGCTCAAATTTGCTCTTGCTGTATGTCAATGTACTTTGGTCTTTTCTATTTTGGTTTTCTAATTCATGAACAACTTCTTATAGTCTAGAAACAAATCAAATATTTGTGTAAAATAGCCCTTATATTTTAACCTAACCTTTAATTTCTTGCACATATTTCTTCAAGAAACGTGCACTAAGATGTCTATCTTCAAGATTTTGGTATCTAAACTTCAAGGAATGTGCACTAGGGTGTTGATCTTCAAGATTTTCGTGTGCTCTATCTTCCAACTCCAACGGACTGTTTGGATTTTGGACTTGAAGTGTAGTCAACGACAAAAATGTAAGTATCTTTCATGACCTCTATTTAGAATACCTCATGTGTTGGGTTTTTTGTATTACGTTTGCTTTTATGAGTTGCCATTTAGTATTTACTTTCTTGTATTTGGTTTATATTTGGTTTCCTTATTATTATTTTTTTCATCATTATTCTTTCCATATCATTATCTTATCATAAATAAAATTAAAAGAAAACACTCACATTTTCTTATATTCCTGTTACGTTCTCACATTTCTTATATTCCTTTTTTTTTTTTTTTTTTGATAACCACGTTCTTATATTCCTGTGTTTTGTTCAAATATGAGTTCTTGTATATGAGTTCTCTAATATACGAGTTATGGGGTATGAAACAGAGGGTTAGTGTTCTCTAATTTCATATTTGTAGCATTGTTTGTGGATCTGGAACTTATTTTGCTTGTTGTGAATCATTAATGCTTTAAAATTTTGAGTTCTATTTTGTGAACTTATTTTTTCATGTTTTCAAATATGAGATCTCATCACATGCACGTGGTTTTCTTATATTCACGTTTTCAAATATGAGTTCTATTTGAACTCAAATTAGTTTTTTATAACTCAAATTAATATTTGTTGCATTGTTTGTGGATTTGGAATCTATTTTGCTTGGTGTGAATCATTAGTGCTTTAAAATTTAGAGTTCTATTTTATGAATCATTAATGCAAGTGATTTTCTTATTTTCATGTTTTCATATATGAGTTCTATTTGAACTTAAATTAGTTTTTAAAACTCAAATTGATATTTAAAAAAAAAAAATTAGCTGAATGTTGACTTAGAGTTTAGGAAAGAAAAAACCTTATTATTTTATCGTGATTTAGAATCTAAAAGAAAAAAAAAAATCTTTTAACTCCCCCGTAAAATACTAGCTACAAAATAGGACCACATCAATATCCTTTCCATATTATTATATTATCTTATTTTTTCTTTTCTTTACTTTTATTTGGTCAGTTTGATAAGTGTTTAATATTTTCTCTAATTAATGAGTGTTTTTTAAAAAGTGGGAATGATATATATTGATTTTTCTATTTTTTTTTTGTGGTTATCAGGCTTGACTCATTATTTCAGTATATGTGTTCTAAATGGTGCTCTCTCTTCCTCCTACTATTTTTTTTTTTTTTTCTGTTGTTTCTCTTACATTTAAGCCCTACTCAATATTCCTTTTCTTTTTTTTTTTCTTTTTTTTAGGGTGACATATCAACAATTTTGTTATATTGCATAGCAGGCATATTCGATGAATTTCAGTGAGCGAAGTGGCCATGAATCTATCAAGTAATTGTTAAAGACCATTTTTCATAAATATCCTACCAATATATGCCTATATTTATTAATTTGTGTAATACTACGTTTTCAATTAATTGAAATTGTTACACTTTAACTTCATATCTATTCCACATGAATTTTAGTATTGTCCTTTGTTGTGCCTTTCATTACACAATTGTTTAAAACTAGCCTCAAGCGCATGCTCGTAGGCTCTTCTTTTTTTTGGGAAAAAGTTAATAATTTGCATCCATTATAATTTGAGATTACTACATTTTCCAATCACAAAAAAACCTAGGGGTATGATATATAATGATTTGTCTTTTTTTTTTTTGTTGTTATCGGGTTTGACTCATTATTTTAGTGTATGTGTTCTAAGTGGTGCTCTCTCTTCCTTCTATTATTTTTGTCTGTTGTTTTTCTTACATTTAAGCCTTACTCTTTTTTCTTTTTTCTTTTTTAAATTTGTTTTAGGCTAAAATATCAACAATGTTGTTAGATTGCATAGCAGTCACATTGGATGAATTCGGGTGAGCGAAGTGGTAGTCAATCTATCAAGTAGTTGCTAATGACAATTTTTTTGTTATATTGCATAGCAGGCATATTCGATGAATTTCAGTGAGCGAAGTGGCCATGAATCTATCAAGTAGTTGTTAAAGACCATTTTTCATAAATATCCTACCAATATATGCCTATATTTATTAATTTGTGTAATACTACGTTTTCAATTAATTGAAATTGTTACACTTTAACTTCATATCTATTCCACATGAATTTTAGTATTGTCCTTTGTTGTGCCTTTCATTGCACAATTATTTAAAACTAGCCTCAAGTGCGTGCTCGGAGGCTCTTCTTTTTTTTGGGAAAAAGTTAATAATTTGCATCCATTATAATTTGAGATTACTACATTTTCCAATCACAAAAAAACCTAGGGGTATGATATATAATGATTTGTCTTTTTTTTTTTTTTTTTGGTTTGACTCATTATTTTAGTGTATGTGTTCTAAGTGGTGCTCTCTCTTCCTTCTATTATTTTTGTCTGTTGTTTTTCTTACATTTAAGCCTTACTCTTTTTTCTTTTTTTCTTTTTTAAATTTGTTTTAGGCTAAAATATCAACAATGTTGTTCGATTGCATAGCAGTCACATTGGATGAGTTCGGGTGAGCGAAGTGGTAGTCAATCTATCAAGTAGTTGCTAATGACAATTTTTTTGTAAATATCCTACCAATATATGCCAATATTTATTAATTTGTGTAACACTACGTTTTCAATTAATTGAAACTGTTACACTTTAACTTCATTTTTCTTCATCACATATCTTCCATATTAAATTTAATGTTGTAGTTTGTTGTGCCTTTCTTTGAACATTTATTTAAAACTATCCTCTGAACACGTGCTCATGTGCACGTTCATAGACTTTTCTATTTTTTTTGGGAAAAACTTCATAATTTGGGATTACAATATTTTCCACCAAGCACAAAAAGTCCTAGGAGTGTGATATATATTGATTTTTCTATTAATATTTTCTGTAATTAATAAGTATTTTTTAAAGAGTGGGATTGATATATATTGATTTGTCAATTTTTTTTGTAGTTGTTGAGTTTGACTCATTATTTTAGTGTATGTGTTCAAAGTAGAGCTCTCTCTTCTTTCTATTATTTTTGCCAGTTGTTTTTCTTAAATTTAAGCCATACTCTCTTTTTTTTTTTTTTTTTTTTTTTTTTTTTTTTAGGTTGACATATCAAAAATTTTGTTAGATTGCATAGCAGGCACATTGGATTAATTTGGGTGAGTGAAGTAGTAGTCAATATATCAAGTAGTTGTTAAAAACCATTTTTTGTAAATATCCTACCTATATATGCCAATATTTATGAATTTGTGTAACACTATGTTTTCATTTAATTGAAATTGTTAAACTTTAGCTTCACTTTTCTTAATAACATCTCTTCCAGAAGAAATATAATATTGTAGTTTGTTGTGCCTTTCATTGCACATTTATTAAAAACTATCCTCTGAACACGCTCTCACGTGCATGCTCGAGGCTCTTTTATTTTTTTGGGAAAAAGTTCATAATTTGCATCCATTATGATTTAGGATTACTACATTTTTCACCAATCACAAAAAAAACATAGTAGTGCGAGATATATTGATTTTTCTATTAATATTTTCTATAATTAATGAGTATTTATTTAAAGAGTGGGAAAGATATATATTGATTTGTCTATTCTTTTTGTAGTTATCGAGTTTGACTCATTATTTTAGTGTATGTGTTCTAAGTGGAGCTCTCACTTCTTTCTATTATTTTTGCCTATTGTTTTTATTAAATTTAACCCTTACTCTCCCTTTTTTTTTTTTTTTTGTATTTTTTTTGGGTGAAACATCAAAAATTTTGTTAGATTGCATAGCATGCACATTGGGTGAATTTGGGTGAGTGAAGTAGTAGTCAATCTATCAAGTAGTTGTTAAAGACCATTTTTTGTAAATATCCTACATATATATGCCAATATTTATTAATTTGTGTAACACTACATTTTCAATTAATTGAAATTGTTACACTTTAGTTTCATTTTTCTTAATCACATCTCTTCCATATGAAATTTAATATTGTAGTTTGTTGTGCCTTTCATTGCACATTTACTTAAAACTATCCTCTGAACACATGCTCACACGCATGCTCAAGGGCTCTTTTATTTTTTTGGGAAAAAGTTCATAATTTGCATCCATTATAATTTAGGATTACGACATTTTTCACCAATCACAAAAAAAAAAAAAAAAAAAAAAAAAAAGTAGTGTGATATATATTGATTTTTCTATTAATATTTTCTATAATTAATGAGTATTTTTTTAGAGAGTGGGAATGAAATATATTGAATTGTCTATTTTTTTTTTTTTTTTTTTTTTTGTGGTTATTGGTTTTGACTCATTATTTTAGTGTATGTGTTCTAAGTGGAGCTCTCTCTTCTTTCTATTACTTTTGCCTGTTGTTTTTCTGAAAGTTAAGCCTTACTCTCTTTCTTTTTTTCTTTTTTTTTTTCGTATTTTTTTTAGGGTGACATATCAAAAATTTAGTTAGATTGCATAGCAGGCACATTGGATGAATTTGGGTGAGTGAAGTAGTAGTCAATCTATCAAGTAGTTGTTTTAGACAATTTTTTGTAAATATCCTACCTATATATGCCAATATTTATTAATTTGTGTAACACTACGTTTTCAGTTAATTCAAATTATTACACTTTAGCTTCATTTTTCTTAATCACATGTCTATCATATGAAATTTAATATTGTAGTTTATTGTGCCTTTCATTGCACATTTATTTAAAACTATCCTCAGGACACGCGCTCATGCGCATGCTCAGAGGCTCTTTTATTTTTTTGGAAAAAAGTTCACAATTTGCATCTATTATAATTTGGGATTACTACATTTTCCAATCATAAAAAACCTAGGGGTATGATATATATTGATTTGTCTATTTTTTGTTGTTATCGGGTTTGACTCATTATTTTAGTGTATGTGTTCTAAGTGGTGCTCTCTCTTATTCCAATTATTTTTGTCTGTTGTTTTTCTTACATTTAAGCCTTATTCTTATATATATATATATATATATATATATATATATATATATATATATATATTGCATTTGTTTTAGGGTAAAATATAAACAATATTGTTAGATTGCATAATAGGCACATTGGATGAATTCGGGTGAACGAAGTGGTAGTCAATCTATCAAGTAGTTCTTAAAGACTATTTTTTGTAAATATCCTACCTATATATGCCAATATTTATTAATTTGTGTAACACAACGTTTTCAATTAATTGAAACTATTACACTTTAACTTCGTTTTTCCTAATCACATATCTTCCATATGAAATTTAATGTTGTAGTTTGTTGTGCCTTTCATTGCACATTTATTTAAAACTATCCTCTGAACATGTGCTCACGTGAACGTTCAAAGGTTTTTCTTTTTTTTTTTTGGGAAAAACTTCATAATTTGAATTCATTATAATTTGGGATTACTACATTTTCCACCAATCACAAAAAAAAAAAAAAAAAAACCTTGTAGTGTGATATATATTGATTTTTCTATTAATATTTTCTATAATTAATGAGTATTTTTTAAAGAGTGGGAATGATATATATTGATTTGTCTATTTTATTTGGAGTCATCGGGTTTGACTCATTATTTTAGTGTATGTGTTCAAAGTGGAGCTCTCTCTTCTCTCTATTATTTTTGCCTGTTGTCTTTCTTAAATTTAAGCCTTACTCTTTTTCTTTTTCTTTTTGAATTATTTTTAGGTTGACATATCAAAAATTTTGTTAGATTGCATAGCAGGCACATTGGATTAATTTGGGCAAGTGAAGTAGCAGTCAATCTATCAAGTAGTTGTGAAAAACCATTTTTTGTAAATATCCTACCTAGATATGCCAATATTTACGAATTTGTATAACAATGCGTTTTCAATTAATTGAAATTGTTAACTTTAGCTACATTTTTCTTAATCACTTCTCTTCCATATGAACTTTAATATTGTAGTTTGTTGTGCCTTTCATTGCACATTTATTTAAAGCCATCCTCTGAACACGCTCTCACGCGCATGCTTAGAGGCTCTTTTATTTTTTTGGGAAAAAGTTCATAATTTGCATCCATTATCGGGTTTGACGCATTATTTTAGTGTATGTGTTGTAAGTGGAGCTCTCTCTTCTTTCTATCATTTTTGCCTGATGTTTTTCTTACATTTAAGCCTTATTCCTTCTTTTTTTTTTCTTTTTTTGTATTTTTTTAAGGGTGACATATCAACAATTTTGTTAAATTGCATAGCAGGCACATTAGATGAATTTGAATGAGTGAAGTAGTAGTCAATCTATCAAGTAGTTGTTAAACACCATTTTTTGTAAATATCCTACCCATATATGCCAGTATTTATTAATTTGTGTAACACTACGTTTTCAATTAATTGAAATTGTTACACTTTAGCTTCATTTCTCTTAATCACATCTCTTCCATATGAAATTTGAACGGTTTAGACCCCTTAAACTATAATCAGATTGCGTAGCCTAGATTAATTAGCCAAGTTGTTACTTAGTCAAATTAAACAATTCTAGGTTAAAACAATCAAATAATCATATCAAAAATATAATGCAGCGGAATAATAAATAACACAGTGATATGATCACCCAGGAAACCACACGGAAAAACCTGGGGAGGATTTTACCCACCGATCCTCAAGGCAAAACGGAATTCACTAAGAAAGAATTGAAGTTCTTACAAAAGAACTTACAAGCTCCCCGCTTGACTTCCTAATGCTACCCACCAGTAAAACTTCCTGACACGACTACGCGCAGGCTCCGAGTCCACGGACTACTTCTTTCTTTGAATCCCTTGATCAGCTACAAGCACCCACGCTTGATATTCTTTAAGCTTCAAAGGCAACAACCAAGTTGATCATCAAGATGTTGAAGTCATCTCAATCTTGAAAACCCTAAGCTTTGTGTAAAGGAAAGCTCCTTTAGATCTCACAAGAGATTTATACAAAACCGCAATGTATGAGCAACAATACAACTTGTGCAACTCTGAAAAACGTGGCTAGGGTTTGCCTTATATACCTAGGGCAAAAACATAAAACCCTAAACGTTTAAAGAGTTTGGGCTGAGTTGGAAATTCTGCAGAAAACGCATCTGGGCCGACTTTCAATCGATCGAGTCTAACCTTCGATTGATCGAGCCAGGCCGAAATGCCCCAATGCATCTGCAGTCACTCGATTCCAACTTTACAATATTTTACCAACTTTGAGCAAGCCTAAACAAGACTAAATACATTGTTTTAATCATGGTTTGCCAATATTACAAATTAGAGTTCTAAATACATAAAATCCTAAGACCTTAGAACCTAACAAACTCCCCCTTTGGCAATCCGTGACAAAACACAAATTAAAAACTCAAAATTTACAAGTAAAAAGCCCTTTATAAAATAATGCTCATAAACTAAAGTTCAACCTAACTACTATCCATCGGTTGCAAGTGTAGACAGCAGCTTTGTTAAATCAACCTGTATATTCCTGAAATACTCAACAAACACATAAACGCATGTGTGGCAGAAAATAGTATATAAACAGGTATAATATTCTTGTAAGATTCACACAACACAAAATAAAGATATATATAAATGAATCAGCTCAGAAATATAAATCAATAAGCAGTGAATCATAAGACAACAAGAATCAAAAGAAAACATGTATATCAATATATCAATCATTGTTACTCCCCTTAACATGAATATCCCCAAAAATGATATACAAAGTGAAGCACCTAGATACAATCTAAATAAACTCCACAAAAATATCCCATGCTAACAAAAAAATCTCCCCCTATCAACAAAATCTCCCCCTATCAACAAAATCTCCTAACAAAATCTCCTCTACAAATCAAAACTCTACTCCCCCTTTTTGTGACGGAATGCCAAAGGGCATCATAGGCCATCATCAAAAGGAGGTGGTGAGGAAGAACGAAGATGCGCCAAATCCGCTCGCAGAGCACGAATCTCGTCGAACAGATCCACCAAAAGCTGACCATGAGCCACCTGAACGGTCATGACAGTCTCCAAAGTACGACGAACATCGAAGTCAGCCGCAGGAGGAGGAGGAACAGCAGCAGCACCTACAGGATCTGGAACAGCCTCACCAGCAGGACCTGTAGAAGAAGAAGGAGGAGGGGGAGGAGCGCTACTAGAGGGCTCAGACCTAGGGTGTTTAGAACCAGCTCGAAGATGAGCGGCCCTCTGTCTAAGAAAAGACGCACCTATAGGACCTATAACATGAACAGGTTCAGAATCAGGGAAATCCTCTAAACCTAGATAAAGTAAAATCCTATGAATGAAAATAGGATGGACAAGGGCATGAGCAGTAGATGAACTCCTATAAACTTCGTTCAAAGAACGAAAAAAAAGATGGGGAAAAGTAATAGGAGCATCAGTAACAGGAGCGTATAAGAATACACACCTCTCAAGATGAATGGTGTGCAGATGAGAAATGGGCCAGAGTGAGTGACAGGCTATCCTAAAGAAGAGATAGGTAGTCTCAGGAAGTTCAGCGGTGGTGATCCTAGGATCAAAACCCCACTGGATAGATGACCCAGTGATGTAAGACATGACATCACTCAACTTGGGTGACTCATCATAGGGATAGACAGGATCCCTAACCAACGGTACCTCAAGAGCATCAGCCACTACCTGAGGAGTAATGGTATACTCTACACCTCGTATCCAACTCCTAACTAGAGTGTTGGAATCATAGATGTGGATAGAGAGGTTCGAGAAGAACTCTCTAATCAAGGTAGCCAGAGGTGGAGGGTCAGACACAACTAACAAAGGCAACCAACCCCTACGCTCAAAATTTGCCCTAATGGCAGGATCTAACTCATCTAATAGGACAGAACGCTCAGCCTAAACCTTTCTCTTAAGGTTTAAAGTCTCAAAGATCTCTTGGTTTTTCTCACGGGGGAACCTCTCACTATCAAAAGAAGGAGGGGATGGAGTAGGAGTGGGAAGAGTCCTACGTGCTCTAGTCTTCCTAGGCAAGATGCTAAGGAAAGGACAGAGACACAAAGAGAAAACCAAAAAGAACAAAAACAAAACCAAGGGCAGACTGCAAGTTAGCACAAAAAAAATATAGAATAAAAATCTATATGATGCATGAACATTAACAATGTTATGATGCATGAACTAATGTAGTAACTAGGATCAAATTAAGTTTAATTTCACAAAATTGGCTTGAACATAGAGTTTCTTGACAAAAACCCTAAAAATTTGAAAACCACTTGAAAAATTTTGCAACAAATTGAAGAATCAATCATTATACACCATTGAAAACAGTTTATAATAACCAATTACATCAATTACACAAGCCAATTTCATAAATTAACCTCAATTTCACAAAAAGCCCCAATTCGGATCAAACATAAACCCTAGAAATTTCAATTTTTCACAAAACTCAAAATTGCTCAAATTAAACTATTAAGAACATGTTTATAGAGTGTCCCCACCAAAACCTATTGATCAATTGCACACAATATGGTCCGAATCAACAAAAATCCAAAAAAGAAAAGTTCCAAAAATTACCCTCTAAAATGCATGAAAAATGCATGAAATCATGAAAATGAAAGCAAAAGGAAGGGCAAAATAGACATACCGGCTTGAGGAGAGAGAGATTGTGCAAAAAAATTCGGAAGAAAACGACAAAAATTGGATCTTTTAGTCTTTGCCTCGTCGGAGAGAGAAAAGGTACTTTGAAAAATTTTTGAATAACTTTGAAAAAGTCAGATTTCAACCTTTTAAAAAAGCTTCTTCACGATCTTCGATCGATCGAAAATTACATTCGATCGATCGAATGTGACAATCATTTTAGCACATTCTGAGGCACTTTTTCGATCGATCGAAAAACATACTGGATCGATCGAAATGGGCAGAAGCACACTGAATTTTGGGGAAAAACACAGTTTTGAAAAATTACAAACCCAATTTTGAAACAACTCCTCAAAGCATTTGAACAATGAATACAAAATGCATGAGTATGAGATGAAATGCCTTTTTTTTTTTAAAACCCAAAATATTTAAACCCAATTTTCTCAAACACAAGTTTCAATTATCTTCCCATTTAATTTTCTCAAGCAACAAATATGTTGTGCACAAATCTCAAGATATTTTCAAACTTGGTTGGTCAGACCAAAGACACACACACTAACATGTACAGTGTTTAACAAAGAGTAACTTGTGTAGTGTGTGAAACTAGCAAAGACTTGAGATACATGTGAGGTGATATGTGAATAGCAATCAAACACAAAGTCTACACAATTCATCACATAGAATTTAAAAGAGACTATCACCTAAAGAGTTACATCCTATAACTCCCACATCTCCTAGATCAAAAGTTTGCAATCATGTAAGTTTCTTGCATTTTGCCTCTTATTTATATATGAAATGGCATTCAGCCTAATAGTACACACCGGTTTGAATTAAGTGAATTGGCATCAAGCCTAATAGTACACACCAGTTTTAATTTATTTTGAGGCTACACCTTATGTTCTTTTTGTGCATGTGCTACACTTTCTCGAGCACTAAATCTTATGATATGCACTAAGGTGTTCATGATTAGCTAGTGAACAGTGGTGAGATGGTTATTTATGCCTTTCTCAAAAGGATCAAGTTCGACAGTCAAAAACAAGTGACTTCATGATTAAGGCAAAGTGATTAAGAACCACACACATCTTTCCCACACAACATGCACTACAAAGTTTCAACTAGTCAAGTGCAGTAAATAAGCTCATCAAAGTTAAACAAGGTACACAAGACATGACATGTGTAAAAAGAATGACCAACCTTGTTTTCAAAAAATCAAGAAAAATAGTGTTCAACAAAGATTTTGCTTTCTTCTTTTTATTATTATTATTATTATTATTATTATTATTATTATTATTATTATTAAAAGAGAAAACAAATAAATCCTAGAATGAAATGCATGTATGTAATGCAATGCAAGTCCTAGAACAAAAGAAAAACACAAAAACCAAAGAACAATGGTCACAACAGAATAGAGCAATGAAGCACAAGGACCATGTCAGAAAGACTCAATTAGTTCGAGTCTTTTGCATCCAAAACTTTTTAGATGCACCCCGAGCATTGGAGTTCTTATTCACATTAGAGTGATTCCCAACTCCAGAATTGGAATAAAGGTTTAACGCCTTTACCAATCACCAATTAGTGCCATAGGATCTTGTGCTTGAGGCACATGCACTTTTGGTCTTTTTGCTCTCTTATCAGCTTGAAGCTTGTAACAGTTAGGACGGATATGTCCAGACTTACCACAATAATGACAAACCCAAGCAGGTTTACCATGCATCTTGTCCTTAGGTTTGGTAGGCTCCTTAGGTTTGGATTCTCTTAAGTCTACCCTAATCTTCTTTGGTGGTGAAACTTCTACAGGTTTAACAACCTCACTCACAGGGGGTTTAATGGTTTCACTCACAACCTCACTCACAGAAGGTACAGAAGAAGAAGAAGGAACAAAGACAGTGGAATGGGGTCCAGAATCAAAGATGCTTTCAACATATCCTAACCCAGCTTTATCAGAAGGATACTTTTGAACATTCAGCATGTGATCAAGTTTAGAACTAGCAGATCTAGCAACAGATAAATCATGTTCCAAAGTTCTAACTTTATCAAGTAAAAGCATGTTTTCAGATTTAACATTATTCAAAAGATCATTAGCATCAAACAGTTTTACAAGCAAATTTTTCTTTTCAAGCTCAAGAGCATCAATTTTCTTTAGGCCTAGATCAACTTTCATAGCATCCTTTGTAGCAATTTTGCAAAGTTTGTTATAGGCCTCTTGAAGATCTGCATCTTCAGAGAGTTCCCCATCAGCAGGGTTCTCCTCAGCAGATATGCTTTCATCTACTACAGTAGTAGAAAGCAATGAAGTATCCATCCTCGTCACAACCGGACTCATCATCAGAAATCTCATTATCACTAAGGGTTACAGCCATAGCTTTACCCTTATTCCTCAAGAAAGTAGGACATTTAGATTTGACATGACCATACCCTTGACAACCAAAACACTGAGGACCCAAAGAGTTATTAGAAGATTGACCAACTTGTTCTCTAGGTTTTTCAAAATTATTAACCTTAGTGGGATCATTCTTCCTAAAGTTTCTAGGTTCAGCAGTGTTGGTGTTCCTTGCCTTTCTATTAGTGTTTCTGAGAAAATTTCTAAAGTTCTTAGCAAGGTAAGCTATCTCCGTAGGAGAGAGCTCATCATCAAATCCACCAGCTTCAACATCATTAACAGACTTAAGTGCCATTGATTTGGATTTGATAGTCTTAGGTAAGTCAGACTCATAGGACTGAAGAGATCCTACAAGCTCATCCACAGGGAAGGAGTCAACATCCTTACTCTCAGTAATGGCTGTCACTTTAGGTCTAAAGTCTTCAGTTAAGTATCTAAGAATCTTCCTAACAACTTTAGGTTGATCATAGACTTCTCCCAAATTATAAGCAGAATTAACAATGTCATTAAGTTTAGCGTAAAACTCATAAAAGGTTTCATCATCAGACATTCTAATGTTTTCAAACCTAGAAGTTAATTGCTGCAATTTGTTAATTTTAACAGCCTTTGTGCCTTCATGCACAGTTCGGAGGATTTTCCAAGCAGTATGAGCAACCTCAACATTAGAGATCCTCTTAAATTCCTCCATTGAAACAGCATTGAAGATGGCATTCATAACTTTGCTATTGAAGCCTGCTGCTTCTTTCTCTGAAGTTTGCCACTCACTCACAGGAGTAGTGGGCTTCTCCCATCCGTATTCAACGGAATTCCACACCCTCTCATCAATGGATTTCAGGAATGCTTTCATCCTTACTTTCCAGTAAGCATAATTGTTCCCATCAAAGTGAGGAGGAACAAACAGAGAGTGTCCATGCTCCATGACAACCGGGGTCAAGGATCAGCTCAGAGATAAAAATCTCAAACAGAAGAGCAACCTGCTCTGATACCACTTGAACGGTTTAGACCCCTTAAACTATAACCAGATTGCGTAGCCTAGATTAATTAGCCAAGTTTTTACTTAGTCAAATTAAACAGTTCTAGGTTAAAACAATCACAAAATCATATCAAGCATATAAAACATATAAAGCAGTGGAAAATAAATAACACATGATATGATTACCCAGGAAACCACACGGAAAAACCTGGGGAGGATTTTACCCACCGATCCTCAAGGAAAAACGGAATCCACTAAGAAAGAATTGAAGTTCTTACAAAAGGACTTACAAGCTCCCCGCTTGACTTCCTAATGCTACCCACCAGTAAAACTTACTGACACGACCACGTACAGGCTCCGAGTCCACGGACTACTTCTTTCTTTGAATCCCTTGATCAGCTACAAGCACCCACGCTTGATATTCTTTAAGCTTCAAAGGCAGCAACCAAGTTGATCATTAAGATGTTGAAGTGATCTCAATCTTGAAAACCCTAAGCTTTGTGTAAAGGAAAGCTCCTCTAGATCTCATAAGAGATTTACACAAAACCGTAATGTAAGAGCAACAATACAACTTGTGCAACTCTAAAAAACGTGGCTAGGGTTTGCCTTATATACCTAGGACAAAAACATAAAACCCTAAACGTTTAAAGAGTTTGGGCTGAGTTGGAAATTCTGCAGAAAACGCATCTGGGCCGACTTTCGATCGATCGAGCCTAACCTTCGATCGATCGAGCCAGGCCGAAATGCCCCAATGCATCTGCAGTCACTCGATTCCAACTTTACAATATTTTACCAACTTTGAGCAAGCCTAAACAAGACTAAATACATTGTTTTGATCATGGTTTGCCAACATTACAAATTAGAGTTCTAAATACATAAAATCCTAAGACCTTAGAACCTAACAGAATTAATTGAAATTGTTAAACTTTAGCTTCATTTTTCTTAATCACATCTCTTCCATATGAAATTTAATATTGTAGTTTGTTGTGCCTTTCATTGCACATTTATTCAAAACTATCCCCTGAACACGCGCTGACGTGCATGCACAGGGGCACTTTTATTTTTTTTGGAAAAAGTTCATAATTTGCATCCATTATAATTTAGGATTACTCTTTTCACCCATCACAAAAAAAACATGGTAGTGTGATATATATTGATTCTTCTATTAATATTTTCTGTAGTGAATAAGTATTTTTTAAAGTGTGGTAAAGATATATATATATTGATTTTTCTATTTTTTTTGTGGTTATCGGGTTTGACGCATTATTTTAGTGTATTTGTTCTAAGTGGAGCTCTCTCTTCTTTCTATTATGTTTTCCTGTTGTTTTTCTTGAATTTAAACCTTACTCCATTTTTTTTTTAAGGGTGAATTATAAACAATTTTGTTAGATTGCATACCAGGCACACTGGATGAATTTGGGTGAGTGACGTAGTAGTCAATCAATCAAGTTGTCGTTAGAGACCATTTTTTGTAAATATCCTACCTATATTTTCCAATATTTATTAATTTGTGTAACACTCCGTTTTCAATTAATTGAAATTGTTAACCTTTAGCTTCGTTTTTCTTAATCACATCCCTTTCTTATGAAATTTAATATTGTAGTTTGTTGTGCCTTTCATTGCACATTTATTCAAAACTATCCCCTGAACACGCGCACACGCGCATGCTCAGGGGCTCTTTTATTTTTTTGGTAAAAAGTTCATAATTTGCATCCATTATAATTTAGGATTACTACATTTTTCACCAATCGCAAAAAAACATAGTAGTGTGATATATATTGATTCTTCTATTAATATTTTCTATAATGAATGAGTATTTTTTAAAGTGTGGGAAAGATATATATTGATTTGACTTTTTTTTTTTTTGGTTATCGTGTTAGACTCATTATTTTAGTGTATGTGTTCTAAGTGGAGCTCTCTCTTCTTTCTATTATTTTTTCCTATTGTTTTTCTTAAATTTAGGCTTTACTCCATTTTTTTTTTAGGTGACTTATAAACAATTTAGTTAGATTGCATACTAAGCACACTGGATGAATTTGGGTGAGTAACGTAGTAGTCAATCTATCAAGTTGTTGTTAGAGACCATTTTTTATAAATATCCTTCCTACATATTCCAATATTTATTAATTTGTGTAACACTCCGTTTTCAATTAATTGAAATTGTTACACTTTAGCTTCATTTTTCTTAACCACATCCCTTCCTTAAAAATTTGATATTGTAGTTTGGTGTGCCTTTCAATGCACATTTATTTAAAACTATCCTCTGAACACGTGCTCACGTGCACATTCAAAGGCTTTTCTATTTTTTTGGGAAAAACTTCATAATTCACATTCATTATAATTTGGGATTACTACATTTTCCACCAATCAAACCTTGTATTATGATATATATTGATTTTTCTATTTATATTTTCTGTAATTAATGAATATTTTTTAATGAGTGGGGATGATATATTTTTATTTGTCTTTTTTTTTTTGGAAGTTTTAGGTTTTGACTTATTATTTTAGTGTATGTGTTCTAAGTGGAACTATCTCTTCTTTCTATTATTTTTGCCTGTTGTTTTTTTTTTAAATTTAAGCCTTACTCTTTTTGTTTTTCTTTTCTTTTTTTTTCTTTTTTTTTGTATTTTTTTTAGGGTTACATATCAACAATTTTGTTAGATTGCATAGCAGGCACATTCGATTAATTTGGGCGAGTGAAGTACTAGTCAATCTATCAAGTAGTTGTTAAAGACCATTTTTTTTTTTTTTTAAATATCCTACCTATATATGCCTATATTTATGAATTTGTGTAACACTACGTTTTCAATTAATTGAAATTGTTAAACTTTAGCTTCATTTTTCTTAATCACATCTCTTCCATATGAAATTTAATATTGTAGTTTGTTGTGCCTTTCATTGCACATTTATTCAAAACTATCCCCTGAACATGCGCTCACGCGCATGCTCAGGGGCTCTTTTATTTTTTTGGGAAAAAGTTTATAATTTGCATCAATTATAATTTAGGATTACTACATTTTTCACCAATCAGAAAAAAACATAGCAGTGTGATATATATTGATTCTTCTACTAATATTTTCTGTAATGATTGAGAATTTTTTAAAGTGTGGGAAAGATATATATTGATTTGTCTATTTTTTTTGTGGTTATCGAGTTTGACTCATTATTTTAGTGTATGTGTTCTAAGTGGAGCTCTCTCTTCTTTCTATTATTTTTTCCTGTTGTTTTTCTCAAATTTAAGCCTTACTCCATTTTTTTTTTTAGGTGACTTATAAACAATTTAGTTAGATTGCATACTAAGCACACTGGATGAATTTGGGTGAGTGACATAGTAGTCAATCTATCAAGTTGTTGTTAGAGACCATTTTTTATAAATATCCTACCTATATATTCCAATATTTATTAATTTGTGTAACACTCTGTTTTCAATTAATTGAAATTGTTACACTTTAGCTTCGTTTTTCTAAATCACATCCCTTTCTGATGAAATTTAATATTGTAGTTTGTTGTGTCTTTCATTGCCCATTTATTCAAAACTATCCCCTGAACACGCACTCTCGCACATGCTCAGTGGCTCTTTTATTTTTTTGGTAAAAAGTTCATAATTTGCATCCATTATAATTTAGGATTACTATTTTCACCAATCAGAAATAAACATAGTAGTGTGATATATATTGATTCTTCTGTTAATATTTTCTGTAGTGAATGAGTATTTTTTAAAGTGTGGGAAAGATATATATTGATTTGTCTATTTTTTTTTTTGTGGTTATCGGGTTTGACTCATCATTTTAGTGTATGTGTTCTAAGTGGAGCTCTTTCTTCTTTCTATTATTTTTTCCTGCTGTTTTTCTTAAATTTAAGCCTTACTCCATTATTTTTTTTAGGGTGACTTATAAACAATTTTGTTAGATTGCATACTAGGCACACTAGATGAATTCGTGTGAGTGACGTACTAGTCAATCTATCACGTAGTTTTTAGAGACCATGTTTTGCAAATATCCTACCTATATATTCCAATATTTATTAATTTGTGTAACACTCCGTTATCAATTAATTGAAATTGTTACACTTTAGCATCATTTTTCTTAATCACATCTCTTCCATATGAAATTTAATATTGTAGTTTGTTGTGCCTTTCATTGCACATGTATTCAAAACTATCCCCGGAACACGCGCTCACGCGCATGTGCAGGGGCTCTTTTATTTTATTGGGAAAAAGTTTATCATTTGCATCCATTATAATTTAGGATTACTACATTTCTCACCAATCACAAAAAAACATAGAAGGGTGATATATATTGATTCTTCTATTAATATTTTCTGTAGTGAATGAGTATTTTTTAAAGTGTGGGAAGATATATATTGATTTGTCTTTTTTTTTTTGTGCTTATCGGGTTTGACTCATTATTTTAGTGTATGTGTTCTATGTGGAGCTCTCTCTTCTTTCTCTCATTTTTTCCTGTTGTTTTTCTTAAATTTAAGCCTTACTCCATTTTTTTTTTTAGGGTGACTTATAAACAATTTAGTTAGATTGTATACTAGGCAGGCTGGATGAATTTGGGTGAGTGACGTAGTAGTCAATCTGTCAAGTAGTTGTTAGACGCCATTTTTTTGTAAATATCCTACCTATATATTCCAATATTTATTAATTTGTGTAACACTCCGTTTTCAATTAATTGAAATTGTTACACTTTAGCTTCATTTTTCTTAATCACATCCCTTCCTTATGAAATTCAGTATTGTAGTTTAGTGTACCTTTCATTGCACATTTATTTAAAACTATCCTTTGAACACGTGCTTACGTGCACATTCAAAGGCTTTTCTATTTTTTTGGGAAAAACTTCATAATTCGCAATCATTATAATTTGGGATTACTACATTTTTCACCAATCACAAAAAAACCTTGCAGTGGGAAATATATTGATTTTTCTATTTATATTTTTTGTAATTAATGAATATTTTTTAATGAGTGGCAATGATATATTTTGATTTGTCTTTTTTTTTCTTTTTTTCTTTTTTGGAGTTATTGGGTTTGACTTATTATTTTAGTGTATGTGTTCTAAGTGGAGCTTTCTCTTCTTTCTATTATTTTTGCCTGTTGTTTTTTTTTTTAAATTTAAGCCTTACTCTTTTTGTTTTTTTTTTTTTTTTGTGTTTTTTTTTAGGGTTACATATCAACAATTTTGTTAGATTGTATAGAAGGCACATTGGACTAATTTGGGCGAGTGAAGTAGTAGTCAATCTATCAAGTAGTTGTTAAAGACCGTTTTTTTTAAATATCCTACCTATATATGCCTATATTTATGAATTTGTGTAACACTGCGTTTTTAAATATCCTGTTGTTTTTCTTAAATTCAAGCCTTACTCCGTTTTTTTTTTTTTTTTAGGTTGACTTATAAACAATTTAGTTAGATTGCATGCCAGGCACATTGGATGAATTTGGGTGAGCGACGTAATAGTCAATCTATCAAGTAGTTGTTAGAGGCCATTTTTTGTAAATATCGTACCTATATATTCCAAAATTTATTAATTTGTGCAACACTTCGTTTTCAATTAATTGAAATTGTTACACTTTAGCTTCATTTTTCTTAATCACATCTCTTCCATATGAAATTTAATATTGTAGTTTGTTGCGCCTTTCATTGCACATTTATTCAAAACTATCCCCTGAACACGTGCTCACGTGCATGCTTAGGGGCTCTTTTATTTTTTTGGGAAAATGTTCATAATTTGCATCCATTATAATTTAGGATTACTATTTTCACCAATCACAAAAAAACATAGTAGTGTGATATATATTGATTCTTCTATTAATATATTCTGTAATGATTGAGTATTTTTAAAGTGTGGGAAAGATATATATTGATTTGTCTATTTTTTTTGTGGTTATTGGGTTTGACTCATTATTTTAGTGTATGTGTTCTAAGTGGAGCTCTCTCATTTTTCTATTATTTTTTCCTGTTGTTTTTCTTAAATTTAAGCCTTACTCCATTTTTTTTTTTGGTGTGACTTATAAACAATTTAGTTAGATTGCATACTAGGCACACTGGATGAATTTGGGTGAGCGACGTAGTAGTGAATCTATCAAGTAGTTGTTAGAGACCATTTTTTGTAAATATCCTACCTATATATTCCAATATTTATTAATTTGTGTAACACTTCGTTTTCAATTAATTGAAATTGTTACACTTTAGCTTCATTTTTCTTAATCACATCTCTTCCATATGAAATTTAATATTGTAGTTTGTTGCGCCTTTCATTGCACATTTATTCAAAACTATCCCCTGAACACGCGCTCACGTGCATGCTAAGTGGCTCTTTTATTTTTTTGGGAAAAAGTTCATAATTTGCATCCATTATAATTTAGGATTACTATTTTCACTGATCACAAATAAACATAGTAGTGTGATATATATTGATTCTTCTATTAATATTTTCTGTAATGATTGAGTATTTTTTAAAGTGTGGGAAAGATATATATTGATTTGTCTATTTTTTTTTGTGGTTATTGGGTTTGACTCATTATTTTAGTGTATGTGTTCTAAGTGGAGCTCTCTCTTCTTTCTATTATTTTTTCCTGTTTTTTTCTTAAATTTAAGCCTTACTCCAATTTTCTTTTTAGGGTGACTTATAAACAATTAAGTTAGATTGCAAGCCAGGCACATAGGATTAATTTGGGCGAGTGAAGTAGTAGTCAATCTATCAAGTAGCTGTTAAATACCATTTTTTTTAAATATCCTACCTATATATGCTTATATTTATGAATTTGTGTAACACTACGTTTTAAATTAATTGAAATTGTTAAACTTTATCTTCACTTTTCTTAATCACATCTCTTCCATATGAAATTTAATGTTGTAGTTTGTTGTGCCTTTCATTGCACATTTATTCAAAACTATCCCCTGAACATGCGCTCATGCGCATGCTCAGGGGCTATTTTATTTTTTTGGGAAAAAGTTCTTAATTTGCATCCGTTATAAGTTAGGATTACTACATTTTTCACCAATCATAAAAAAACATAGTAGTGTGATATATATTGATTCTTCTTTTAATATTTTCGGTAGTGAATGAATATTTTTTAAAGTGTGGGAAAGATATATATTGATTTGTCTATTTTTTTTGTGGTTATCGGGTTTGACTCATTATTTTAGTGTATGTGTTCTAAGGGGAGCTCTCACTTCTTTCTATTATTTTTTCCTGTTGTTTTTCTTAAATTTAAGCCTTACTCCATTTTTTTTTTTTTTTAGGGTGACTTATAAACAATTTAGTTAATTTGCAAGCCAGGCACATAGGATGAATTTGGGTGAGCGACGTAGTAGTCAATCTATCAATTAGTTGTTAGAGACCATTTTTTGTAAATATCCTACCTATATATTCCAATACTTATTAATTTGTGTAACACTTCGTTTTCAATTAATTGAAATTGTTACACTTTAGCTTCATTTTTCTTAATCACATCCCTTCCTTATGAAATTTAATATTGTAGTTTGTTCTGCCTTTCAATGCACATTTACTTAAAACTATCCTTTGAACACGTGCTCACATGCACATTCAGGGGGTTTTCTATTTTTTTGGTAAAAACTTCATAATTCGAATTCTTCGTAATTTGGGATTACTAAATTTTCCCCCAATCACAAAAAAACCTTGTAGTGTGATATATACTGATTTTTCTATTTGTATTTTCTGTAATTAATGAATATTTTTTAATGGGTGGGAATGACATATTTTGATTTGTCTATTTTTTTTTTCTTTTTTGGAGTTATTGGGTTTGACTAATTATTTTAGTGTATGTGTTCAAAGTGGAGCTTTCTCTTCTTTCTATTATTTTTGCCTGTTGTTTTTTAAAAATTTAAGCCTTACTCTTTTTGTTTGTTTGTTTGTTTTTTTTTTTTTTTTTTTTTTCGTTTTTTTTTTTAGGGTTACACATCAACAATTTTGTTAGATTGCATAGCAGGCACATTGGATTAATTTGGGCGAGTGAAGTAGTACACAATCTATCAAGTAGTTGTTAAAGACCATTTTTTTTTTTTTTAAATATCCTACCTATATATGCCTATATTTATGAATTTTTGTAACACTACGTTTTCAATTAATTGAAATTGTTAAACTTTAGCTTCACTTTTCTTAATCACATCTCTTCCATATGAAATTTAATGTTGTAGTTTGTTGTGCCTTTCATTGCACATTTATTCAAAACTATCCCCTGAACACGCGCTCACGCGCATGCTCAGGGGCTATTTTATTTTTTTGGGAAAAAGTTCTTAATTTGCATCCATTATAATTTAGGATTACTACATTTTTCACCAATCACAAAAAAACATAGTAGTGTGATATATATTGATTCTTCTATTAATATTTTCGGTAGTGAATGAATATTTTTTAAAGTGTGGGAAAGATATATATTGATTTGTCTATTTTTTTTGTGGTTATCGGGTTTGACTCATTATTTTAGTGTATGTGTTCTAAGGGGAGCTCTCACTTCTTTCTATTATTTTTTCCTGTTGTTTTTCTTAAATTTAAGCCTTACTCCATTTTTTTTTTTTTAGGGTGACTTATAAACAATTTAGTTAATTTGCAAGCCAGGCACATAGGATGAATTTGGGTGAGCGACGTAGTAGTCAATCTATCAAGTAGTTGTTAAAGACCATTTTTTGTAAATATCCTACCTATATATTCCAATACTTATTAATTTGTGTAACACTTCGTTTTCAATTAATTGAAATTGTTACACTTTACCTTCATTTTTCTTAATCACATCCCTTCCTTATGAAATTTAATATTGTAGTTTGTTCTGCCTTTCAATGCACATTTACTTAAAACTATCCTCTGAACACGTGCTCACATGCACATTCAGAGGCTTTTCTATTTTTTTGGTAAAAACTTCATAATTCGAATTCTTCGTAATTTGGGATTACTAAATTTTCCCCCAATCACAAAAAAACCTTGTAGTGTGATATATACTGATTTTTCTATTTGTATTTTCTGTAATTAATGAATATTTTTTAATGGGTGGGAATGACATACTTTGATTTGTCTATTTTTTTTTTTTTTTTGGAGTTATTGGGTTTGACTTATTACTTTAGTGTATGTGTTATAAGTGGAGCTTTCTCTTCTTTCTATTATTTTTGCCTATTGTTTTTTTGTTAAATTTAAGCCTTTCTCATTTTGTCTTTATTTTTTATTTATTTTTTAGTGTTACATATCAACAACTTTGTTGGATTGCATAGAAGGCACATTGGATTAATTTGGGCGAGTGAAGTAGTAGTCAATCTATCAAGTAGTTGTTAAAGATCGTTTTTTTTTTTAAATATCCTACCTATATATGCCTATATTTATGAATTTGTGTAACACTACGTTTTCAATTAATTGAAATTGTTAAACTTTAGCTTCATTTTTCTTAATCACATCTCTTCCGTATGAAATTTAATATTGTAGTTTGTTGTGCCTTTCATTGCATGTTTATTCAAAACTATCCCCTGAACACACGCTCACGCGCATGTTCAGGGGCTCTTTATTTTTTTGGGAAAAAGTTCAAAATTTGCATCCATTATAGTTTAGGATTACTACATTTTTCACCAATCACAAAAAAACATAGTAGTGTGATATATATCGATTCTTCTATAAATATTTTCTGTAGTGAATGAGTTTTTTTTTAAAGTGTGGGAAACATATATATTGATTTGTCTATTTTCTTTGTGGTTATCGGGTTTGACTCATTATTTTAGTGTATGTGTTCTCAGTGGAGCTCTCCCTTCTTTCAATTATTTTTTCCTGTTGTTTTTCTTAAATTCAAGCCTTACTCCGTTTTTTTTTTTTTTTTTTTTTTTAGGGTGACTTATAAACAATTTAGTTAGATTGCATGCCAGGCACATTGGATGAATTTGGGTGAGCGACGTAATAGTCAATCTATGAATTAGTTGTTAGAGGCCATTTTTTGTAAATATCGTACCTATATATTCCAAAATTTATTAATTTGTGTAACACATCTTTTTCGATTAATTGAAATTGTTAAACTTTAGCTTCACTTTTCTTAATCACATCTCTTCCATATGAAATTTAATGTTGTAGTTTGTTGTGCCTTTCGTTGCACATTTATTCAAAACTATCCCCTGAACACGTGCTCACGCGCATGCTCAGGGGCACTTTTATTTTTTTGGGAAAAAGTTCAAAATTTGCATCCATTATAGTTTAGGATTACTACATTTTCACCAATCACAAAAAAACATATTAGTGTGATATATATCGATTCTTCTATAAACATTTTCTGTGGTGAATGAGTATTTTTTAAAGTGTGGGAAAGATATATATTGATTTGTCTATTTTTTTTTGTGGTTATTGGGTTTGACTCATTATTTTAGTGTATGTGTTCTAAGTGGAGCTCTCTCTTCTTTCTATTATTTTTTCCTATTGTTTTTCTTAAATTTAAGCCTTACTCCTTTTTTTTTTAGGGTGACTTAAAAACAATTTAGTTAGATTGCATACTAGGCACACTGGATGAATTTGGGTGAGTGACGTAGTAGTCAATCCATCAAGTAGTTGTTAGAGACCATTTTTTGTAAATATCCTACCTATATATTCCAATATTTATTAATTTGTGTAACACTCCGTTTTTAATTAATTGAAATTGTTACACTTTAGCTTTGTTTTTCTTAATCACATCCCTTTTTTTATGAAATTTAATATTGTAGTTTGTTGTGCCTTTCATTGCACATTTATTCAAAACTATCCCCTGAACACGGGCTCACGCGCATGCTCAGTGGCTCTTTTATTTATTTGGTAAAAAGTTCATAATTTGCATCCATTATAATTTAGGATTACTATTTTCACCCATCAGAATTAAACATAGTAGTGTGATATATATTGATTCTTCTGTTAATATTTTCTGTAGTGAATGAGTATTTTTTAAAGTGTGGGAAAGATTTATTTTGATTTGTCTATTTTTTTTGTGGTTATCGGGTTTGACACATTATTTTAGTGTATCTGTTCTAAGTGGAGCTCTCTCTTCTTTCTGTTATTTTTTCCTGTTGTTTTTCTTAAATTTAAGCCTTACTCCATTATTTTTTTTTAGGGTGACTTATAAACAATTTAGTTAGATTGCATACTAGGCACACTAGATGAATTCGTGTGAGTGACGTACTAGTCAATCTATCAAGTAGTTGTTAGACACCATTTTTTGTAAATATCCTACCTATATATTCCAATATTTATTAATTTGTTTAACACTCCGTTTTCAATTAATTGAAATTGTTACACTTTAGCTTCATTTTTCTTAATCACATCCCTTACTTATGAAATTTAATATTGTAGTTTGGTGTACCTTTCATTGCACATTTATTTAGAACTATCCTCTGAACACGTGCACATTCAGAGGCTTTTCTATTTTTTTGGGAAAAACTTCATAATTCACATTCATTATAATTTGGGATTACTACATTTTCCACCAATCACAAAAAAACATTGTAGTGTGATACATATTGATTTTTCTATTTATATTTTCTGTAATTAATGAATATTTTTTAAAGAGTGGGAATGATTTATTTTGATTTGTCTTCTTTTTTTTTTTTTTTGGGTTATTGGTTTGACTTATTATTTTAGTGTATGTGTTCTAAGTGGAGATTTCTATTATTTCTATTATTTTTTCCTGTTTTTTTTTTTTTTTTTTTTTAAATTTAAGCCTTACTCATTTTGTTTTCTTTTTGTATTTTTTTTTTGGGTTACATATCAACAATTTAGTTATATTGCATAGCATGCACATTGGATTAATTTGGGCAAGTGAAGTAGTAGTCAATCTATCAAGTAGTTGTTAAAGACCATTTTTTTTTAAAATATCCTACCTATATATGCCTATATTTATGAATTTGTGTAACACTACGTTTTAAATTAATTGAAATTGTTAAACTTTAGCTTCACTTTTCTTAATCACATCTCTTCCATATGAAATTTAATGTTGTAGTTTGTTGTGCCTTTCGTTGCACATTTATTCAAAACTATCCCCTGAACACGTGCTCACGCGCATGCTCAGGGGCATTTTTATTTTTTTGGGAAAAAGTTCAAAATTTGCATCCATTATAGTTTAGGATTACTACATTTTTCACCAATCACAAAAAAACATAGTAGTGTGATATATATCGATTCTTCTATAAACATTTTCTGTGGTGAATGAGTATTTTTTAAAGTGTGGGAAAGATATATATTGATTTGTCTATTTTTTTTTGTGGTTATCGGGTTTGACTCATTATTTTAGTGTATGTCTTCTAAGTGGAGCTCTCTCTTCTTTCTATTATTTTTTCCTGTTGTTTTTCTTAAATTTAAGCGTTACTCCATTTTTTTTTTTAGGTGACTTATAAACAATTTAGTTAGATTGCATACTAAGCACACTGGATGAATTTGGGTGAGTGACGTAGTAGTCAATCTATCAAGTAGTTGTTAGAGACCATTTTTTGTAAATATCCTACCTATATATTCCAATATTTATTAATTTGTGTAACACTCCGTTTTCTATTAATTGAAATTGTTACACTTTAGCTTCGTTTTTCTTAATCACATCCCTTTCTTATGAAATTTAATATTGTAGTTTGTTGTGCCTTTCATTGCACATTTATTCAAAACTATGCCCTGAACACGGGCTCACGCGTATGCTCAGTGGCTCTTTTATTTTTTTGGTAAAAAGTTCATAATTTGCATCTATTATAATTTAGGATTACTATTTTCACCAATCAGAAATAAACATAGTAGTGTGATATATATTGATTCTTCTGTTAATATTTTCTGTAGTGAATGAGTATTTTTTAAAGTGTGGGAAAGATATATTTTGATTTGTCTATTTTTTTTGTGGTTATCGGGTTTGACTCATTATTTTAGTGTATCTGTTCTAAGTGGAGCTCTCTATTCTTTCTGTTGTTTTTTCTGTTGTTTTTCTTAAATTTAAGCCTTACTCCATTATTTTTTTTTTAGGGTGACTTATAAACAATTTAGTTAGATTGCATACTAGGCACACTGGATGAATTCGTGTGAGTGACGTACTAGTCAATCTATCAAGTAGTTGTTAGAGACCATTTTTTGTAAATATCCTACCTATATATTCCAATATTTATTAATTTGTTTAACACTCCGTTTTCAATTAATTGAAATTGTTACACTTTAGCTTCATTTTTCTTAATCACATCCCTTCCTTATGAAATTTAATATTGTAGTTTGGGGTGCCTTTCATTGCACATTTATTTAGAACTATCCTCTGAACAAGTGCACATTCAGAGGCTTTTCTATTTTTCTGGGAAATACTTCATAATTCACATTCATTATAATTTGGGATTACTACATTTTCCACCAATCACAAAAAAACCTTGTAGTGTGATACATATTGATTTTTCTATTTATATTTTCTGTAATTAATGAATATTTTTTAAAGAGTGGGAATGATTTATTTTGATTTGTCTTTTTTTGTTTTTTGTTTTTTTTTTTTTTTTTTGGGCTATTGGGTTTGACTTATTATTTTAGTGTATGTGTTCTAAGTGGAGCTTTCTATTATTTCTATTATTTTTTCCTGTTTTTTTTTTTTTTTAAATTTAAGCCTTACTCTTTTTGTTTTCTTTTTGTATTTTTTTTAGGGTTACATATCAACAATTTTGTTATATTGCATAGCAGGCACATTGGATTAATTTGGGTGAGTGAAGTAGTAGTCAATCTATCAAGTAGTTGTTAAAGACCATTTTTTTTTAAATATCCTACCTATATATGCCTATATTTATGAATTTGTGTAACACTACGCTTTAAATTAATTGAAATTGTTAAACTTTAGCTTCACTTTTCTTAATCACATCTCTTCCATATGAAATTTAATTTTGTAGTTTGTTGTGCCTTTCATTGCACATTTATTCAAAACTATCCCCTGAACACGCGCTCATGCGAATGCTCAGTGGCACTTTTATTTTTTTGGGAAAAAGTTCAAAATTTGCATCCATTATAGTTTAGGATTACTACATTTTTCACCAATCACAAAAAAGCATAGTAGTGTGATATATATCGATTCTTCTATAAATATTTTCTATAGTGAATGAGTATTTTTTAAAGTGTGTGAAAGATATATATTGATTTGTCTTTTTTTTTTGTGGTTATCGGGTTTGACTCATTATTTTAGTGTATGTGTTCTAAGTGGAGGTCTCTCTTCTTTCTATTATTTTTTCCTGTTGTTTTTCTTAAATTTAAGCCTTACTCCATTTTTTTTTTTTTTAGGGTGACTTATAAACAATTTAGTTAAATTGCAAGCCAGGCACATAGGATGAATTTGGGTGAGCGACGTAGTAGTCAATCTGTCAAGAAGTTGTTAGAGACCATTTTTTTGTAAATATCCTACCTATATTCCAATACTTATTAATTTGTGTAACACTTCGATTTCAATTAATTGAAATTGTTACACTTTAGCGTCATTTTTCTTAATCACATCCCTTCCTTATGAGATTTAATATTGTAGTTTGTTCTTCTTTCAATGCACATTTATTTAAAAGTATCCTCTAAACACGTGCTCACATGCACATTAAGGGGCTTTTCTATTTTTTTGGTAAAAACTTCATAATTCGAATTCTTCGTAATTTGGGATTACTACATTTTCCTCCAATCACAAAAAAACCTTGTAGTGTGATATATACTGATTTTTCTGTTTGTATTTTCTGTAATTAATGAATATTTTTTAATGAGTGGGAATGACATATTTTGATTTGTCTTTTTTTTTTTTTTTTTTTTTTTTTTTTTTTTTTTTTGGAGTTATTGGGTTTGACTTATTATTTTAGTGTATGTGTTCTAAGTGGAGCTTTCTCTTCTTTCTATTATTTTTGCCTTTTTTTTTTTTTTTTTTTTTTTTAATTTAAGCCTTACTCTTTTTGTTTTTGTTATTGTTTTTTTTGTATTTTTTTTAGGGTTACATATCAACAATTTTCTCTTCTTTCTATTATTTTGTTACACTTTAGCTTCATTTTTCTTAATCACATCCCTTCCTTATGAAATTTAATATTGTAGTTTGGTGCGCCTTTCATTGCACATTTATTTAGAACTATCCTCTGAACACGTGCACATTCAAAGGCTTTTCTATTTTTTGGGAAAAACTTCATAATTCGCATTCATTATAGTTTGGGATTACTACATTTTCCACCAATCACAAAAAAACCTTGTAGTGGGAAATATATTGATTTTTCTATTTATATTTTCTGTAATTAATGAATATTTTTTAATGAGTGGGAATGATATATTTTGATTTGTCTTTTTTCTTTTTCTTTTTTTTTTGGAGTTATTGGATTTGACTTATTATTTTAGTGTATGTGTTCTAAGTGGAGCTTTCTCTTCTTTCTATTATTTTCGCATGTTGTTTTTTTTTTTTAATTTAAGCCTTACTCTTTTTGTTTTTTTTTTTTTTTTTTGTTTTTTTTTTAGGGTTACATATCAACAATTTTGTTAGATTGCATAGAAGGCACATTGGATTAATTTGGGCGAGTGAAGTTGTAGTCAATCTATCAAGTAGTTGTTAAAGACCGTTTTTTTTAAATATCCTACCTATATATGCCTATATTTATGAATTTGTGTAAGACTACGTTTTCAATTAATTGAAATTGTTAAACTTTAGCTTCATTTTTCTTAATCACATCTCTTCCATATGAAATTTAATATTGTAGTTTGTTGTGCCTTTCATTGCACATTTATTCAAAACTATCCCCTGAACACGCGCTCACGCGCATGCTCAGGGGATCTTTATTTTTTTGGGAAAAAGTTCAAAATTTGCATCCATTATAATTTAGGATTACTACATTTTTCACCAATCACAAAAAAACATAGTAGTGTGATATATATCGATTCTTCTATAAATATTTTCTGTAGTGAGTGAGTATTTTTTTAAGTGTGGGAAAGATATATATTGATTTATCTATTTTTTTTGTGGTTATCGGGTTTGACTCATTATTTTAGTGTATGTGTTCTCAGTGGAGCTCTCTCTTCTTTCTATTATTTTTTCCTGTTGTTTTTCTTAAATTTAAGCCTTACTCCATTTTTTTTTTTTTTTTAGGGTGACTTATAAACAATTTAGTTATATTGCATGCCAAGCACATTGGATGAATTTGGGTGAGCGACGTAATAGTCAATCTATCAATTAGTTGTTAGAGGCCATTTTTTGTAAATATCCTACCTATATATTCCAAAATTTATTAATTTGTGTAACACTTCGTTTTCAATTAATTGAAATTGTTACACTTTAGCTTCATTTTTCTTAATCACATCTCTTCCATATGAAATTTAATATTGTAGTTTGTTGTGCCTTTCATTGCACATTTATTCAAAACTATCCCCTGAACACGCGCTCACGCGCATGCTTAGGGGCTCTTTTATTTTTTTGGGAAAAAGTTCATAATTTGCATCCATTATAATTTAGGATTACTATTTTCACCAATCACAAAAAAACATAGTAGTGTGATATATATTGATTCTTCTATTAATATTTTCTGTAGTGAATGAGTATTTTTTAAAGTGTGGGAAAGATATATATTGATTTGTCTATTTTTTTTGTGGTTGTCGGGTTTGACTCATTATTTTAGTGTATGTGCTCTAAGTGGAGCTCTCTCTTCTTTCTATTATTTTTTCCTGTTGTTTTTCTTAAATTTAAGCCTTACGCCATTTTTTTTTTTTTAGGGTGACTTATAAACAATTTAGTTAGATTGCATACCAAGCACATTGGATGAATTTGGGTGAGTGACGTAGTAGTCAGTCTATCAAGTAGTTGTGAGAGACCATTTTTTGTAAATATCCTACCTATATATTCCAATATTTATTAATTTGTGTAACACTACGTTTTCTATTAATTGAAATTGTTACACTTTAGCTTCATTTTTCTTAATCACATCTCTTCCTTGTGAAATTTAATATTGTTGTTTGTTGTGCCTTTCATCACACATTTATTTAAAACTATCCTTTGAACACATGTTCACGTGCACGTTCAGAGGCTGTTCTATTTTTTTGGGAAAAACTTCATAATTTTCATTCATAATAATTTGGGATTACTACATTTTCCACCAATCACAAAAAAAACCTTGTAGTGTGATATATACTAATTTTTCTATTAATATTTTCTGTCGTTAATGAGTATTTTTTAATGAGTGGGAATGATATATTTTGATTTGTCTATTTTTTGTTTTGGAGTTATTGGGTTTGGCTTATTATTTTAGTGTATGTGTTCTAAGTGGAGCTCTCTCTTCTTTCTATTATTTTGCCTGTTGTTGTTTTTTTTTTTTTTTTTTAAATTTAAGCCTTACTCTTTTTTTTTTTTTTTTTTTTTTTTTTTTTTAGGGTGACATATCAAAAATTTTGTTAGATTGCATTGCAGGCAGATTGGATGAATTTGGGTGAGTGAAGTGGTAGTCAATCTATCAAGTGTTTGTAAAAGACCATTTTTTGTAAATATCCAACCTGGATATGCCAATATTTATTAATTTGTGTAACACTACGTTTTCGATTAATTGAAACTGTTACACTTTTGCGTCATTTTTCTTAATCACATCTCTTCAATATGAAATTTAATACTGTAGTTTGTTGTGCCTTTCTTTGCACGTTTTTTTAAAACTCTCCTTTGAACTTGTGCTCACGCGCATACTCAGAGGCTCTTTTCTTTTTTTGGGAAAAAATTTATAATTTGCATTCATTATAATTTAGGATTACTACATTTTTCACCAATCGCAAAAAAATATAGTAGTGTGATATATATTGATTTTTCTATTAATATTTTCTGTAATTAATTAGTATTTGTTAAAGAGTGGGAATGATATATATTGATTTGTCTTTTTTTTTTTTTGGTTATCGGGTTTGACTCATTATTTTATTGTATGTGTTCTAAGTGGAGCTGTCTCTTCTTTCTATTATTTTTTCTTGTTGTTTTTCTTAAATTTAAGCCTTACTCTCTTTTTCTTTCTTTTTTTTGTATTTTTCTTAGGGTGACATATCAACAATTTTGTTTGATTTCATAGCAGGCACATTGGATGAATTTGGGTGAGTGAATTAGTAGTCAATCTGTCAAATAGTTGTTAAATACCATTTTTTGTAAATATCCTACCTATATATGCCAATATTTATTAATTTGTGTAAAACTACGTTTTCAATTAATTGAAATTGTTACACTTTAGCTTCATTTTTCTTAATCGCTTCTCTTCCATATAAATTTAATATTGTAGTTTGTTGTGCCTTTCATTGAACATTTATTTAAAACTATCCTCAGAACACATGCTCACGCGCATGCTCAGAGGCTCTTTTGTTTTTTTGGAAAAAAGTTCATAATTTGCATCCATTATAATTTAGGATTACTGCATTTTTCACCAACCACAAAAAAAAAAAAAAAAAAAAAAAAAAAAAAAACATATTAGTGTGATATATATTGATTTTTCTATTAATATTTTCTCTAATTAATGAGTATTTTTGAAAGAGTGGGAATGATATTTACTAATTTGTCTTTTTTTTTTTTCTTTTTTTTTTTTTTTTTTTTTGTGGTTATCGGTTTTGACTCATTATTTTAGTGTATTTGTTCTAAGTGATGCTCTCTCTTCCTCATATTATTTTTCTCTGTTGTTTTTCTTACATTTAAGCCTTACTCGATCTCTATTTTTTTGTATAGTTTTTTAGGGTTACATATCAACAATTTTGCTAGATTGCATAGTAGGTACGTTGGATGAATTTGGTTTAGTGAAGTGGTAGTCAATCTGTTGTTAAAGACCATTTTTTTGTAAATATCCTACCTATATAAGCCAATATTTATTAATGTGTGTAACACTGCGTTTTCAGTTAGTTGAAACTATTACACTTTTTCTTCTTTTTTTTTTCTTTTTTTTTTCTCAATCACATCTCTTCCATATGAATTTTAATATTTTCCTTTGTTGTCCCTTTCGTTGCACATTTATTTAAAACTAGCCGCTAAGCACGCTTTGAAGCGCATGCTCGGAGGCTCTCCTATTTTTTTGGGAAAAAAGTTAATAATTTGCAACCATTATAATTTGGGATTAATATATTTTCCAATCACAAAAAAACCTAAAGGTGTGATATATATTGATTTCTCTATTTTTTGTTGTTGTTATCGGGTTTGATTCATTATTTTTGTATACGTGTTCTAAGTGGTGCTCTCTCTTCCTCCTATAATTTTTGTTTGTTGTTTTTCTTACATTTAAGTCTCACTCTCTATTTTTTTTGTATTTTTTTTAGGGTGACATATCAACAATTTTGTTAGATTGCATAGCAGGCACCTTGGATGAATTTGGGTGAGCGAAGTGGTCATCAATCTATCAAGTAGTTGTTAAAGACCATCTTTTGTAAATATCCTACCTATATATGACTATATTTATTAATTTGTGTAACACTACGTTTTCAATTAATTGAAACTGTTACACTTTAGCTTCATTTTTCTCAATCACATCTATTCC
Organism: Quercus glauca; assembly: GCA_023736055.1. Taxonomy (NCBI): domain Eukaryota; kingdom Viridiplantae; phylum Streptophyta; class Magnoliopsida; order Fagales; family Fagaceae; genus Quercus; species Quercus glauca. Next base: position 21,134,056 of record CM043317.1, read on the forward strand.
ATATGAATTTTAATATTGTCCTTTGTTGTGCCTTTCATTGCATATTTATTTAAAACTAGCCTCAAGCGCGTGCTCAGAGGCTCTTCTAATTTTTTTTTTTTTTGGAAAAAGTTAATAGTTTGCATCCATTTTAATTTGGGATTACTACACTTTCCAATCTCAAATTAACCTTGGGGTCTTCTATATATTGATTTGACTATTTGTTTTTGTTGTTATCGGGTTTGACTCATTGTTTTAGTGTATGTGTTCTAAGTGGTGCTCTCTCTTCCTCCTACTGTTTTTGTCTATAGTTTTTCTTACATTTACGCGTTACTCTCTATTTTTTTGGTATATGTTTTAGGGTGATATATCAACAATTTTGTTAGATTGCATAGCAGACACATTAGATGAATTTGGGTGAGCAAAGTGGTAGTCAATCTATTAAGTAGTTGTTTAAGTCCATTTTTTGTAAACATCCTACCTATAGTTGCCTATATTTATTAATATGTGTAACACTATGTTTTCAATTAATTGAAACGGTTACACTTTAGCTTCATTTTTCTCAATCACATCACTTCCATATAAATTTTAATATTGTCCTTTGTTGTGCCTTTCATTACACAAAAAAATGGGTCACAAAAAAAAGGTCCAATTAGTGTCCATTTGAGGTGGAGTTTTATGATGTTACCTGTTTGATTGCTACAGCCTACTCCCAACCACTTGCCGCAATCTTCACCAACCCAGGAAGAAAGTCTTCTAGATGGATCATCAAGTCCTTTAAATTTAAGAAGGGCTATCCTTTCCATCTCGATGCAACCCACAGTGAAGTTCCCAGCACTAGAATTGGACCATATAGCTTCAAGTGAAATTAACTCAGTTAGCAAAAGAAGGAAAATAATAAGACTGAGTAGAAAGGTAGTTTTCATGTTAGCCATCGTTGCTTGGCAATTTACAAGGTTGAAGGTTTAAATGCTATTTATAAAGATCATAATTCATTTCAATTTTTTTTTTCCCCTATCCTTTGAAGGGAAATTACGTTACATATCGTAAACACGTTTGGGGGACAAGGAATTTTTTCCATCCCTAAACTAACCTTCTCACACACACCACGGATATGTTATTAAAGCAATTTTAAAAATTTTTTAATCAAGAATTTTCATTTTGCCTTTTAGTTATTATTTAAATTTTTTCCATATTGGGTCATCTATATATATATATATATATATATATATATATATTAAAAGTAGGGGTGGCAAATGGGCGGGTTTGGGTGGGTTTGGGGTAGGCATAATTGGGTTGGGTATATAAAACCCATTTACCCATTTAAAACCCATTTAACAAATTGCCTCTAACCCAAATCCAACCCAACCCAATTATTATGGGTAAACCACAACCCACCCAATTACCCAATTATTAAAATTACCAAAATGCCACTAAAGTGAAAATGACCAAAGTACTCTAAAATCCTCAAAAATGACCAAAATACCCTAAAAACCTAAAAATTACCAAAATACCCTCAAAATCCAAAAAAATTACCAAAATACCACCGAAACCCAAAAAATGACCAAAATACCCCCAAAGCCCAAAAAATGACCAAAATACCCCCTGAAACTCAAAAATGACTAAAATACCCCCGAAACCCAAAAAATGACCAAAATACTTCAAAAACCCAAAAAATTACCAAAATACCTCTGAATCCAAAAAATGATCAAAATACTCCCGAAACTAAAAAATTACCAAAATACCCTCGAAACTCAAAAATTACCAAAATACCCCCAAAACCTAAAAAATGACCAAAATACCCCTAAAACCTTAAAATTACCAAAATACCCTCCAAAACCCAAAAATGACAAAAATACCCCTGAAACCCAGAAAATGACCAAAATACCCCCAAAACCCAAAAAATGATCAAAATACCCCCTAGAACCTAAAAAATGACCAAAATATCCTCGAAACCTAAAAATTACCAAAATAATCTCAAATCCTACAAAATGACCAAAATACCCCTAGAACCCAAAAAAATGACCAAAATATTCCTGAAACCTAAAAATTACCAAAATACCCCCAAAACCCATAAAATGACCAAATATCCTCGAAACACAAAAAAATGAGCAAAATACCCCCGAAAACCAAAAAATGACCAAAATACCCCAAAAACCTAAAAATGACCAAAATACCCCCTAAACCCAAAAAATGTCTAAAATACCTCCAAAACCTAAAAAATTACTAAAATACCTCTGAAACCTAAAAAATGGCCAAAATAACCTCGAAGCCTAAAAATTGACCAAAATAACCCTGAAAACTAAAAATGATTAAAATACCCATACCCCTGAAACCTTAAAAATGGCCAAAATAACCACGAAACTTAAAAATTGACTAAAATAACCACAAAACCTTTAAAATGGCCAAAATAACCACAAGCCTAAAAATTGACCAAAACAACCTAGAAACCTAAAAATGACCAAAATACCCCCTAAACCTAAAAAATGATCGATATACCTTCAAAACCTAAAAATTAACTGAAATACCCCTTGAAACCTAAAAAATGACCAAAATACCCCTGAAACCTAAATATGACCAAAATAACCCCTAAACCTTAAAATGACCAAAATATCGTCGAAACCTATAAAATGACAAAAAAGCCCCTTAAACATGTAAGTCGATAAAAATACACCCTAAACTTAAAAAATTATCAAAATCTCCCGTAAAACTAAAAAATGACCAAAATACCCTCTAAACCTAAAAAATGACTAAGATACCCCAAACCCCTATTTTGGTAATTTTAGAGGCTTCAGGTGTATTTTGTTCATCTTACAGAATTAGTTGTATGTTGGTCATTTTAGATATTTTAAGGGGTATTTTGGTCGTTTTATAGGTTTAGAGGTATTTTGGTTATTTTAGAGGTTTCAGGGTATTTTTGGTAATTTTAGAGGTTTCACGTTGTTTGTGGCCATTTTAGAGGTTTTGGGTTTATTTGGGTCATTTCAAAGGTTTAGGGGTATTTTCGTCACTTTAGAGGTTTGAGGGTATTTTGGTCATTTTTTAGGTTTCAGGGGTATTTTGGTCACTTTTTAGGTTTAGGGGGTATTTTGGTCACTTTATAGTTTTAGGGGGGGTATTTTGGTCATTTTTAGGTTTCGGGGTTATTTTTGTCAATTTTTAGACTTCGGGGTTATTTTGGTTATTTTTAGGTTTCAGGGTTATTTTGGTCATTTTTAGGTTTCTAGGTTATTTTGATCAATTTTTAGGCTTTGGGGTTATTTTGACCATTTTTAGGTTTCGAGTGTATTTTAGTCATTTTTTAGGTTTCGGGGGTATTTTGGTAATTTTTTAGGTTTCAGGGTTATTTTGGTTATTTTTTAGGCTCTGGGGTTATTTTGGCCATTTTTTAGGTTTTGAGGGTATTTTTGTCATTTTTTGGGTTTCGGGGGCTAATTTGGTCATTTTTTGGGTTTTAGGAGTATTTTGGTCATTTTTAGGTTTTGGAGGTATTTTGGTCATTTTTTTGTGTTTTAGGGATATTTTGGTCATTTTTTGGGTTTTAGGGACATTTTGGTCATTTTTTGGGTTTCGAGGGTATTTTGGTCTTTTTTTGGTTTCGGGGGTATTTTGGTCATTTTTTTAATGTTTCAGGGGTATTTTGGTAATTTTTTAGGCTTTGGGAGGTATTTTGGTCATTTTTTGGGTTTTGGGGGTATTTTGGTCATTTTGTAGGTTTTATGGTTATTTTGGTCATTTTTAGGTTTATGTGTTATTTTGGTCATTTTTTAGGTTGAGAGGGTATTTTGGTAATTTTAGTGGTTTGAGGGTTGGGTGATTTGTAAAAATGGTACTTGGATCATAATTGGGTCTAATTGGGTACCCAATTAAAACCCAATAAACATTAGTGTTAATTGGGTTTAATTGGGTTAATACCTATTTAACCTAACTAATAATTGGGTGGGTTTGGGCCTCTTTTAAGTGAGTGGGTTTGGGTTGATTTTGCCACCCCTAATTAAAAGGTAAAACTTATATAAAGTTGAATTAAAATTTAAAATTATAATCAAATTTTGCACTATATATCTAAATTTATGTGGGGACCATACCATAATTATCCACTTAAGTTTTTTAATCTTTAATACCGAAGACTATTAGGTTTCTTTGACCAAGGGGCGGCGGCCAAACCCCCGTGAGTGAGAGGGTCTCTTAGGTTTAGCGAGGAGTCACGGAGAATTTGGCAGGGTTGTGGGAGCAGCTTTCTCTGTCTGAGGAGGAGGGGTCTTCGTACAAGTCTGAAGCTGTAGGGGGGGGGGGGGGGGGGGGGGGGGGGGGGGGTGTGGGGGTGGGGGGGGGGTCTTCGCGTGTAGTTGCAGCAAAATTCTTCACACACAGGGCTTTGAACATGAAGGCTATTGCAAGGACTTTCAAACATCTCTGGTGAACGAAGTTGGGTTTCAAAGTTACGGACGTTGGTAATCACACGGTTCTTTTTGTCTTTGGGGATGAAGTCAATGCTAATAGAGTTCTTATGGGGGAGCCATGGAACTATGCCAAACACCTGGTTTTGCTCCAACGCTTGGTATCGAATGTAACCGTGAAGGATTTTGAATTTAACCAAACGTTATTTTAGGTGCAGCTGCATGATCTTCCTTTGGGTGACATAAACCCAAGTTCAGCGTGTGAGATTGGCAAGATTATCGGGGACGTACAAACTGGGAGGACATAGTGGGGTTCTCAGGATGGCAGTAGTTACATGCGCATTCGAGTGCGGGTTGACACATCAAAACCGCTATGTCGAGGACGTAAAATATGCTCGGAGGATGGTAAGGTCAGTTGGGTTCGATTTAAGTATGAACGATTACCCAATCTTTGTTACACACCAAAACCACTATATCGAGGACGTAAAATATGCTTGGAGGATGGTAAGGTCAGTTGGGTTCGATTTAAGTATGAACGATTACCCAATCTTTGTTATTGGTGTGGGCTTTTGAAGCATAGTGATAAGGATTGTGATTTATGGGTGCGGAGTCATGGCAGTTTGATAGAACAAGACCAGCAATTTGGTGGATGGTTGCGAGCTCCTACTACACTACCTAAGAAGTGCTCAGTGGTGAAAGTTGAGGGGCACGATAGGGAGGATGCGAGGGAAGTAACGTGACCTACTGTGGCTCCAGCCTATGAGGATAGTGACAGCAACGAGGAAGACGATCAGGGTGTGAGTCGGTTTGATGTGGTTCCCACAGGTCTGGGTAGGAGTGAAGGTGTAACTGAGGATAGAATGGACACCTCTGAGCATCTCGGTGCCGAGCTTGGTAGGAACAATGAGGACTTCCAGGTTATTCTTAATGAGACTGATGTGGGTTATCTAGGTATGAAGGTCCAGCCATGACTTCTTCTCTGCCAAGAACAGAGACTAGCTTGATACTTCCTTCAGGTGCTGCTAAGAGTCTGGAGGTTCAGTTGCTGTCATCTACAGAGGGGAGTTTTCCATTAGGAGGGCAGATTCGAAGATGGAAGAGATTGGCACGGGAATTAGCTGAAACTATGAAAGATAGTGGTCCATTTTCTGCTAAGCGTGGAATACAGGAGGGTATGGAGGTGGAGGAGGATTTAGTCCTTACTAAGAGACATTGTGTCAGTACTAAAAAATTTGAAACAGTGAAGGCTGTTGATCAGCCCCACTAAGAGCAATGAGTTGCTTAGCCTGGAATTGCCGCGGGCTTGGGAACCCGCATGCAAAAAGAGAGCTTGAAGATTTAATTCAGGCTCAAGCTCCCCTAATTGTTTTTTTATCAGAAACTTGGGTTGATAAGGAGCAGTTAGTTAGGTTGAAGTGTAAGGTTAAGTATGTAGGTGTATTTTGTGCTCACAGTCGGGATAGAGGGGGCGGCTTGGCGCTTCTGTGGAAATAAGGGGTCTCAATTTGGGTTGATAGTTTTTCTAAATTTCATATTGATGCTTTGGTTAATGGTGGTACTAATGATGTTTGGAGATTTACAGGTTTTTATGGCGAGCCAAACACAAATGCATGGGATGAGGCTTGGAATATGCTTCGCATGCTAAATTCAAAGCCACACTTACCCTGGGTATGCATGGGAGATTTTAATGAAATTCTCTTTACTAAAGAAAAGCGAGGGGGTAGGGTGCGCCCCAATGGGCAAATGCAGGCTTTTAGGGATGTCTTAGATACTTGTGGTTCTGTCGATCTAGGATTTATTTGTCCTGAATTTACATGGCAAGGCAACAGACATGGGCATGTAGTTTGGGAGAGACTAGATAGGGGTGTTGCTAATTATGATTGGATGGCAAAATTTCTAGCAGTGTCTGTTAGGCATCTTCACTGTATTGCCTCTGATCATTAGCCAATCCTACTCTTGTTTGATCCAAATGGTGAGTCTGTTAGGTGGAAACGTAAGCCTTTTTACTTTGAGGATATGTGGTTAACTGATCGAGGTTGTAGTGATATTGTTAAAAAGGCTTGGGAGGCTCGGCCGAGGGGGCAACCTATGTATAGGGTGGTGAACAAGATTAAAAAGTGCAAACAAATGCTACATTCTTGGAGTAAGAACCATTTTGAAAGTGTGAAGGATCAGATTAAGAAGAAAAAATAACTCTTATGGAAGGCTGAGGAGATTTCGGGTAAGGATGGAAATCATGATATGGTGGTTTGATAACGCCTTAAAATATATACTTGTTATATATTTATGTGGGTGTTATCTCCTTATTACTATGCTTAATTTGTATAATTAAGCCATGATTTGCATTAGTCCCTATTATTTATCTTTACATAATTTCTTGAATGAGATGCTATTCATTGTGTGTAATTTTCTACTTTCAGGAAATCATGTGAGAAAGATGAGTTTACATGAATTTGTGAGAGAATGGAGGCCAAACTAAAATTAAAGTAGAGCTAAAGGACCATGCTTAAATGTCTAAGGAGGTGCAGCTAAAGTGCTTGGATCGTCTATGTTATGACATATGTGAATCATTTGTTAGGAACATATGTCACTATTTTATGTAATTGGCTAATCCTTTGACAAAACGCACTTTACTTATATGTGATTCACTTGTTAGGAACATGTGTCACTAATTTATGTAATTGGCTAATCTTTTGACAAAACACACTTTAATTGTAATTGGGTAGATCTAGGATGTGTTTAATACTTCAAAAAACTTTGTTTCAAGATCAAGTATTGAAACCATGCAAGTCTGTCCAACATTCAAGTCTGAAAAGTGTCTGTCATTAAAACTTGATAGCTAGCTCGACAGCTAGACATCTATCGAGCTTGAAGAGCTGTTCCAGCCTCATGGCTCGACAGCAGCTTGATAGGTAAGCATCTGTTGAGGTTTATGAAAAACAGAATTTTAGTTCTGTTTTAACTCTAATCTGTGATTTTATGTTAGGGCTTTCTTTTCTCACAACCCTAAACATATAAAATGATTATTTTAAAGACCGTCAAAGGTGGAACAAGTTACACAAGTGTTGAGCAAAGTTTGTTCAAGCAAATTATGACCGGAGACAGAATTTGCTCTAGTTCATCTTTCTTGTGAAGAAGTTGCTGTATTTGTACACTGTAGGGTTTTGTGACCAAGCATCTTCTGGATCTTCATCGTTCGTGTGATGAACTGAAGAACTTTGCAGCCAACAACCTTCTCTAGTTGGTGATTTAAGTTGCGTACTGGGATCTACGTAATTGGTTAGTCACGTACTAGGAGCCGTGCATTCAAAATGAGAGATTGTCACTACAGAACAAGTCCAATTGAGTATTGGGGTAAGAGTTCAACTGTAAATTGGTATAAGGTACTGGGATTCCTTTACTTGTAATTGCTTGTTGTGGTAATAATAGATTCTCAAGAGTGGTGACCTTAAAATCACCAGGTGGGATTTTTGCCGTGTAGGTTTTCCCCATTCGTAGACAAATCACCGTGTCAATTTATTTTCCGCTAAATGCTTAGTTTAATTGGTGATTTGTTTGTGCTACCATGCGTTTGCATGTTAAATTGATTAATTAATTAAACTTGGCTAATTAATTAATTAATCCATCACAAGGGATTGATACATTTTTGGCCTATCAGTCTACCATGATTGAAAGCTTCAAATAAGGAAAGAAATCAAAGAGGTGAAATCTGAAAAGGAAAAATCTGATTTGAGCATTAATTAGTATTTTGGGCGTATCTCTCTCCTCAAAAATCCAATTGACACAAAGCTAGATGGGTTAGAACCGTGACTTAAATATCTACAACTTTTTAGTTTTGAGTTTTTTGAAATTCTCAATTTTTAAAGGCCAAAATTAACTCATAAGTTACTGCTGTAAACCTAGACGGAAATTAAAATAGTAAAAGTTTTATTTTCTTTGGACACTTTTTACATTAGGGTTTTGAAGGGAGGCTGTGTCGAAAGAATTTTGGAGAGAAAACCTTGTATTTTCTTTTCTCTAATGGCAGCCTAAACTCTTTGCTAGGGCTAGGGGTTATGTTTCTTCTATACGGTATGAATATTTGTAAAGTTGTTATTTATAACTATATGTTTTGTTGGCTTTTATTTCGTGCCAAATATAGATTGTAATTTCATTCAATCTTTTGTACCCTATATTTATTATGGTATTTGATTGTAAAGGTTGTGATAGAAAAAGAGAGTGTGTGAAGACTCAAGCAATTGAAGACTGAAAAGTTTTCGCGAGTAGCTCACGACTAAGCATCCCGCGAAGTGATTCATGTGACTTTCACATGCTGGAATGTGAAGAGTCAAGATAGGATGAAGACAGCTGTGTTTCGCGAGTATTTCACGGGTAAGGCCTTCTCGCATACCCGCTAAACATTCTATTTTGCCAAACTGTCCATTCTGATACACACTGTCTGTACCCACACTATATATACCCACATTAGCCATAAATGTTAAGGAGTGCTTCTAAGAGAAAACCCTAGCCAAACACCTTGAAAGTTAGAGATTGTCATACTCACAATCTTCTACACATTTGCTTATGGAATTTCCTCAACTCCTACCTCTCCATTTCCATATCATTGAGAGGTTGATAGCCCAAACACTTACTACACCCTTTCAGAGTGTCAAGTCAGGTTTTGGTGCTGCTAGAAAGCATTGGAAGAAGCCAAGGATGGCAGATGCAACATGGAGCTTGTTGCGGAATCTGGAGAGCTAGACAAGACACGGTTCCAAGAAGCCTTGTTGGAGTAGGAGCTTGGAGGGCTTAGGTACATCGGGTAGATTAGGCTTGGAGGGTCTCTTGCTAACCCATTTATCCCAACTGATTGTCTAGTGGATCGATTTCCGCTTGGAGGGCGGCGGAGAGGTTTTTTACCGAATTCTTCGGTTTCCTCTTCGATAACACATCTGCGTGTTATCTTGTGTTTGCATCTTTCTTCCCTACTCTTTTATATTCCATTTTATTACTGTGTTGTTTTGATTATGGATTAGAGTAACTTGTTTGTTTATCCGCTCACTTTTACACTATTCCGCACTTAGTATTAAGTTAGTGTAAAATCAATCGAGCCATAATTTTAAATTAGGGGTCTAAACAGCTCTTGTGTTTTCAACACATTTTCGAGCTTTCAATATTCAATGTGATTCTTTCTAAGATTTTATCAACAACATATTTGATTGTTCAATTAGATTTCTTTTGATGTATTAGTTCTTCCATACTTTCAATAAGTTCAATCATGTTTTTCTTATTATTTAGATGAATTTCTAATAATTTCAAATAGAAATCAGGTTTTAAAGTGAATGAGTTTTTCTGAAAACTTTTCTAACTGCATTATTAATTTAAGTTATCATGCGTTCTTAAATTGTCTCAATTCAACCAAATCATAAGTATTTAATTGTATAAGAACAATCAATTATGAAATATATAATTTCTTAGATCACAAATAATTTCATATTGATATAGGGAAAAACCCCGATGTCCTAGTATTTATATTATTGATTTAAATTAGTTTTTATTATTATTCTTGTTAACAATCACCAAGCAAAAGTATTTTTTTTCTTACCCAAATTTTTGTTTAATTATATTATCTTTGAATCTATCCTGCTCCTTGTGGTTTGACCTCGTTACTCCGAGAATTATATTGCTATGATCTCTTGCACTTGGGAGTAAGCAAGCAATTTTGGTGCCGTTGCAGGGGAGCTGCTGTGTGTTTAGAGGCAATTTTTTGGAGCAAAGCATAGCTAATGGAAATTCTTCTATTGGTAACTTCATTCCATTTTTTCCCTTATTTTGTTTTTATTTTTCTGTTTGTTTTTATTTTATTGTGCATTCATTGTTGCATGAGCATTTGGGTTAGAAACAAGAGAGGCAAGCAGATTGGAAATTTTTGAAACTTACTTTGGTAATCTTTTTGACACACATTTGCCTTGACCTTCTTCATCAATCATGGGTGATAAAACACGTGATAATCATGAGGAGAATAGAAGAACTATGTATGAATTGTTGCATCCCACACAAAATTCTGTTCATTCATGCATCATGTTTCCACCTAATGCACCACATGTAGAACTGAAACAAGGTTTCTTAGCAATACTTCCTGACTTTAGGGGACGAAAATGAAAATCCTTATGTCCATGTTTGAGCTTATGAAGAGGTAATTAGTAGTTTCTATGCACAAAATGTTATTGAGACTGCTAAGTTACGCTTCTTTCCTTTTTCACTTAAGGATAAAGCAAGAAGTTGGCTTTACACCTTGAAACCTAGTTCTATAGGTAGTTGGGCGGAGATGGCTCAAGAGTTTTTTAAGAAACATTTTCCTCCCCACAAAGTCCAGCAAGTAAAAAAAAGGATAGCTAGTTTTGTCCAAGAAGAAAATGAGACATTATACCAAGCTTAGGAAAGGTACAAAGATCTTTTCAATTTTTGCCCAACTCATGGGTATGAAGATTGGAGGTTGGTTAGCTATTTTTATGAAGGACTTACACCTAGGGACCGACAATTTGCTCAACTCTCATGCGGAGGGGACTTTTTACAAAAGAACCCGAAGATGCAATGGATTATCTTGATGAGATAGTTGAAAACCCTAACACATGGACTGGACCTAGCACTGTGGACTCCACTGATAGGACTAAAACAAACACGACCGCTTCTAGTGGAAGCATTTTCAAGTTGAGGGAAGATGATAACATGAGTGCAAAAATCAGCATGCTAACTAAAGAAATTGAGGCACTCAAAATGAAAGGATGTAGGAGTGTTAGTGCTACCTTTAGAAAGGACCCAATAGAGGTGTGTAAAATCTGTCATGAAATAAACCATGCTACAAATGAATGTGCATCACTTTCATCATTCTGAAATGTGCCAGAAGAACAAGTACATGCATTTAATTCATATTGGCCAAATAATTCTTCATATTCTAACAATTATAACCCAAATATGCGAAACCATCCATATTTGAGTTATAAGAGTGACAATGTGTTGAATCCTCCTGCTCCAAGGAATTTTAATTCACCACATGCATCATCATCATCATCTAGACCTTCCTTGGAGGATGCACTTAGTACTTTCATTCAAAGGCAAAGTGAGCAAAATCAAAAGTTTGAATCCATGCTCACTAGGCTAGATGAAGAGGTAAGAGAGACCAAGAGTCATATAACTAGGTTTACAAATTCATTGAGTGGGATAAAGAGAGGGAAGCTTCCTTCCCAAACTCAACCCAATCCCATAAATCAAAATCTAAAAATTGGCTCTAAGGATAAACAAGAGGAAGGAAAATTCATTAGGTTCGGTGGGAAACTCTTTGTTCTTCTAAGTCGGTTGGAGGCATGGGGTTTAGAGATATTCGAATGTTTAATGATGCTATGTTAGGAAAGCAAGTTTGGCACTTGTTCCATGACAGAAACTCCTTGGTGTATAAGGTTTTCCAGGCTAAATATTTTCAGTCTGGTAATGCCTTTGACACTAAGGAGTCCCCGTGGTGCTCCTTTGCTTGGTGTAGTATTTTGCAAGCCGGAGAAGGGGTTTTGAAGGGAGCTAGGTGGAGGGTGGGCAATGGGAAAGACATTTGGATTTGGCAACACTGTTACACTTTAATTTCATTTTTCTCAATCATATCTCTTCCACACGAATTTTAGTATTGTCATTTTTTGTGCCTTTCATTGCACATTTATTTAAAACTAGCCTCAAGTGCGTGCTCGAAGGCTCTTCTTTTTTTTGGGAAAAAGTTAATAATTTGCATCCATTATAATTTGGGATTACTACATTTTCCAATCACAAAAAAACCTGGGGATATGATATATATTGATTTGTCTATTTTTTTGTTGTTATCGGGTTTGACTCATTATTTTAGTGTATGTGTTCTAAGTGGTGCTCTCTCTTATTCCAATTATTTTTGTCTGTTGTTTTTCTTACATTTAAGCCTTACTCTCTATTTTTTTTTTTTTTTTTTTTTTTAGGGTAAAATATCAACAATATTGTTAGATTGCATAGCAGTCACATTGGATGAATTCGGGTAAGCGAAGTGGTAGTCAATCTATCAAGTAGTTGTTAAAGACCATTTTTTGTAAATATCCTACCTATATATGCCAATATTTATTAATTTGTGTAACACTACGTTTTCAATTAATTGAAACTGTTACACTTTAACTTCATTTTTCTTAATCACATATCTTCCATATGAAATTTAATATTGTAGTTTGTTGTACCTTTCATTGCACATTTATTTAAAACTATCATCTGAACACGTGCTCACGCGCACGTTCAGAGGTTCTTCTATTTTTTGGGAAAAAGTTCATAATTTGCATTCATTATAATTTGGAATTACTACATTTTCCACCAATCACAAAAAAACCTAGGAGTGTGATATATATTGATTTTTCTATTAATATTTTTTGTAATTAATGAGTATTTTTTAAAGAGTGGGAATGATATATATTAATTTGTCCTTTTTTTTTTTTTGTAGTTATCGGGTTTGACTCATTATTTTAGTGTATGTGTTCTAAGTGGAGCTCTCTCTTCTTTCTATTATTTTTGCCTGTTGTTTTTCTAAAATTTAAGCCTTACTCTCTCTTTTTTTTTCTTTTTTTTTTTTTTTTGTATTTTTTTTAGGGTGACATATCAACAATTTTGTTAGATTGCATAGAAGGCACATTGGATGAATTTGGGTGAGTGAAGTAGTAGTCAATCTATCAAGCAGTTGTTAAAGACCATTTTTTTATAAATATCCTACTTATATATGCCAATATTTATTAATTTGTGTAACACTACATTTTCAATTAATTGAAATTGTTACACTTTAGCTTCATTTTTCTTAATCACAATTCTTCCATATGAAATTTAATACTGTAGTTTGTTGTGCCTTTTATTGCAAATTTACCTAAAACTATCCTCTGAACACGCGCTCATGCACATGCTCAGAGACTCTTTTATTTTTTTTGGAAAAAGTTCATAATTTGCATCCATTATAATTTAGGATTACTACATTTTCCACCAATCACAAAAAACCTAGTAGTATGATATATATTGATTTTTCTATTAATATTTTTTTCTAATTAATGAGTATTTTTTAAAGAGTGGGGATGATATATATTGATTTGTCCTTTTTTTTTTTTTTTTTTTTTTGTGGTTATCGGGTTTGACTCATTATTTTAGTGTATATGTTCTGAGTGATGCTCTCTCTTCCTCATATTATTTTTGTCTATTGTTTTTCTTACATTTAAGCCTTACTCTCTATTTTTTTGTATTTTGTTTAGGGTGACATATCAACAATTTTGCTAGATTGCATAGTAAGCCCATTGGATGAATTTGGGTAAGCGAAGTGGTAGTCAATCTGTTATTAAAAACCTTTTTTTTGTAAATATCCTACCTATATATGCCAATATTTATTAATGTGTGTAACACTACATTTTTAGTTAGTTGAAACTATTACACTTTAGCTTCTTCTTTTTTCTTTTTTTTTTTTTTTTTCTCAATCACATCTCTTCCATATGAATTTTAATATTTTCCTTTGTTGTCCCTTTCATTGCACATTTATTTAAAACTAGCCGCTGAGCACGCGCTCAGGCGCATACTTGGAGGCTCTCCCATTTTTTTGGGAAAAAAGTTAATAATTTGCATCTATTATAATTTGGGATTAATATATTTTTCAATCACAAAAAAACCTAGAGGTGTGATATATATTTATTTGTCCTTTTTTTTTTTTTTTTGGTTATCGGGTTTGATTCATTATTTTTATATACATGTTCTAAGTGGTGCTCTCTCTTCCTCCTATAATTTTTTTTTTCTTACATTAATTTAAGTCTCACTCTCTTTCAGTGAAAAAAAAAGCTTCATTTTTCTCAATCACATCACTTCCATATAAATTTTAATATTGTCTTTTATTGTGCCTTTCATTACACAAAAAAAAAATGGGTCACAAAAAAAGGTTCAAGTGTCCATTTGAGTTGGAGTTTTATGATGTTACCTGTTTGATTGCTACAGCCTACTCCCAACCACTTGCAGCAAACTTCGGCAACCCAGGAAGAAAGTCTTCTTGATGGATCATCAAGTCCTTCTTTAAATTTAAGAAGGGCTTTCCTTTCCATCTCGATGCAACCCATAGTGAAGTTCCCAGCACTAGAATTGGACCATATAGCTTCAAGTGAAATTAACTCAGTTAGCAAAAGAAGGAAAATAATAAGACTGAGTAGAAAGGTGGTTTTCATGTTAGCCATCGTTGCTTGGCAATTTACAAGGTTGGAGGTTTAAATGCTCTTTATAAAGATCATAATTCATTTCAATTTTATTTCCCCTTTCCTTTGAAGGGAAATTGCGTTACATATCGTAAACACGTTTGGGGGACAAGGAATTTTTTCTATCCCTAAACTAACCTTCTCACACACACCACGGGTATGTTATTAAAGCAATTTTTAAAATTTTTTAATCAAGAATTTTCATTTTGCCTTTTAGCTATTATTTAAATTGTCTCCATATTGGGTCATCTATATATATATTAAAAGGTAAAATTTAGAGAAAGTTGAATTAGAATTTAAAATTTTAATTCAATTTTGCGCTATATGTCTAAATTTATGTAGGGACCACATCATAATTATCCACTTAAGTTTTTAAATTTTTGTGCCAAGCTAGTTAATGAATGCAAAATACTAATATATATATATATATATATATATATATATAAAACCGAAGTTTTTGAAGCTCTCACAATTTTCCACATCATCACTATTTTCTTTTTCTTTTTATTTTTGATTCTTTTTATTTTAGGTTTTATATCTTATAACAATAATATTGAAAAACGTATACAAACTTGGAGGCCTATTTAAGGGCTCCATAAAACTTGATGGACAAGAAAATATATTCTAAAATAAGCCCTAATTAATACCTAACCATTATAGGAACCAAATTTGACCTAAAAGAACATTAAAAGAGCCTAAAAACAAGGAAATAAATCATCTAGACCTAAAATAACGTTTTTTGCATAAAAATACCAAAATCTCTTCTCTCCTTAATTCCCTAGCAATTACCATCTCAAAACCCTAAACTCAAAGCGTAGATTTTGTCTTTTTTTATTTGCTTTCATATGTGCCTGAAATTTTCATTCTATCTTATTGTTTTATTATGTTTAGAATTGATTTTCTTATAAGTATTTGGGTTAATCTCTATATTTTGATAGTGTTTTTATGGGTTTGGTTTTTGAGTTGAAATTCTAATAATTATTTTATATTGTATATGGCAGATAAAGAATCTCTATTTTTTGGAGAAAAATCAAAGTTGCAACCTATATCTTCCAGCCTAAGGTGTGAAAGCATAAAACCCAACAAAAACTTGGTACTCTATCTTCTCTGTTTGCAATCTCTACTACTTTTTATTTTTATTTTTTATTTTTAACTTTTGCATTGCTACAAGTGTTGTAGAGGATCCTAAAGAAGTATATGTGAAGCCCTAGAAAGCCTTGACATTTAATTATGTATTATGCAGTTATGATTACAATGCGATTCAAATCTTAGTGCTTAAGACCAGCAACAAAGCCTATTGATTGTCTGTGCATGGTTTGTATCAGTTTTATATAATTATTATTTGCAGTTGTGATATAGAAATTTGAGTTAGAGAACATGCAACCCTTTAATTTGAAGTTAGGAATTTGCTTTTGATAATCAAGTGTGCTATTCATAAATCACCGTTGAATTTCCAATAAATTTATACAAATTCTGAAGCACAATTAATTCTTATGATAATCCCCCTTTGGTTCTTAAATCTTTTGGTATGTGGCTATAAATTTTCCACAAATTAAATTCATATACAAACTAAGGCACATTTATTTCTTATGATAATCCCCTTTTGGTTCTTAAAATTTTTGGTTTGTGGTTATATATCTTGACAAGTTCTAAAATTATTTTGCGATGAATATTGTATATTTTATGTTTATTTTGATAAGTTATGATGTTTTTTCATTTTAAATTTTATTTTAAGTAAAGTGAAATATATTCCGTGCATCGCACGGGTTAGCGACTAGTATTTATATATATAATCGAAGCCTCTGAAGCTTCCACAATTTTCCACGTCAGCACAATATTAAAAAAAAAAAACTAATTAAAAAACCTTCCTAAAAACTCCCAAAAAAAAAAAAAAAAAAAAAAACCTACATGAACCACACAACTAGCAGCTGTATCTCCATCTGAAGCAGCATTATCGCTAAAAGTTTGTCCTCTGATGATCACTCCACTCATGCGCTTGCACAGACATACAGCCTAACTTCTGATATATGAGAGCTTCTTTTAATGCAATAGACCAAACTAGACGTGGTAACTCATGATATTGATAGTTATCTTTATATATATATCCTTTTGGAGCAACATTATTGACGTTATTGGAAACTCATATTACTAATAGTTCTCTTCAAGAAGATTATGGTTCTGATCATAGGGATTTGTTATTAGTGCAGTGAAGGTTGATCTCTATTGAGTAGTCACATATTTTTTTTGTTTTGTTTTGTTTCAATAAATTCTAGGATTATAATCTTCTTATTCTTTATGCCTTTTGGAACTTCCAACGGTCATGGATTATTCTTTTGAGGGTATCTTCACCTACATCCATCGGCTTCACAAATTTACACCTCATTATAATTTAATTTATTTTTTAATTTCTTTAATTAGACTGCAATATTAGGAGTTATTAGAGAGACTTATGTTAGGATTAGGATTTATTAGAGAGACTCAAGTTAGAATTACGATTTCTGTTATTTGGGTTATCAGTTTAGGATCGTCTATTTTTTTTTTTTTTTTTTGTTTAATAAATTTGAATTTAGGATCTAGATGATGACGATGATGATATACATATGTGTGTGTGTGTGTGTGTGTGTGTGTGTGTGTGTGTGAATGTATTGGTTGGTGTAGGGTTTGGTTTGAATTCTGGGTTTTCTGCTACTGCAATTCACTCGAAATTTTTACTGTATTTGAAAAACGAAGTTCTTTTTAGGGTTTAATCTATTGTAGAATTATAGTTTCTCACACTGTTTGGTTAGGGTTACATTGCAGTTGATGATAAGTATATCTGAATGTATGTATATATGCTTTGGGCTAACTTTAGTTTGATGATTTAACTTATGTTTGTTCCTCTTCTTGGCATTTGTGAATTAAAGATTTGAAGAAAAAAAAAGTTTTGTAGCTAATACTAGATTATTATGTGGTTTTGTTTGTGCACATTTGTATTTTTATATTATAGCAGGGTTTCATTGATTTTTGTTGATAAGGCTTTGGAAGAAAAAAATTTCTATTATAATAGTGTTCTTTTTCTTAGACTACAAATCCTACATGCAACAAAAGTCTCTAAAAAAACCAAGAAAACAAACACATCTTCAATGTTGTTCTCTTGCTGCCACAATACCAGTGTCTCCACTATTGCGATGGCTATTTTCACTAGGGGTAACCAATCCTTTTGTTATATTTCTATATTGTGAAGCTATATATTCTTTTGTTTTGTTTCAATGATTTATAGGCTCTGAATCATCTAATTTATTATTATTATTTTTTTACTTTTGGAAATTTTAACATCTGATTCTTTGATTTCTCACTTTTTTTTTTTTTTTGCAAGATCTGAAATTGTCTAACAAATTTCAATAACTATATCCACAAATTATTCTTTTGAAGGTAACTCATCTTTCTCTGTGTAATTACATAGACATATATATTTTGTTTTGTTTCAATAATTTTTTGGCTTAGAATATTTAGATTCTTTAATTTTTTTTGGTCTTTTGAAAGTTTTAACATTTGAATTTTTGGGTTCATTTTTTGCAATAACTGAATTTGTCAACTATATAGCCATGGATTAGTCTTTTGAGTGTAGCCACATTTTTCTCTTATATTTCTCTGTTGCGTGATCAAATATTTTCATTATGCTTTAATAATTTCAGCTTTCAATCTTATACATGATACATTATATATTTATGCAAAGTTTTTCTATGCATTGCACGGGTTAGCGACTAGTAATCTAATATTAATAAACTCTAAAATTTAATATATAAAAAATAAAAAAAAAAATAAAACCAATCACGTATACCCAATAAAAATCACCGCACAACAAAGATTACTACACGTTCTATCTTATTAAAAATAAATTATCATAAGTAGTATTAAATTTAGGTACAAATTTTAATATGTGACTAATTATATTTACTTTAAAAATAATAATTTGACTAACTATTTATATTTTTATGATAAAAAATGTGTTTAATTTTAAATGTATCTATATGTATGCATGTGTTACATGATTTAAAAAATAATAATAATTTGACTAATTTTTTATATTTTTATAATAAAAATTAATTGATATTATAATCCAATTTTGCACTATGTGTCTAAATTTATGTAGGGACCACACCATAATTATGCACTTTAGTTTTTTAATCTTTGTGTCAAGTGAGTTAAAGAGTGCATAATGCTAAGAATCTAATATTAATGAAGTATAAAATTTGAATAATAAAAAAAAATCGACCACATATACTCAATAAAAATCACCGCACAACAAAGATCACCATACGTTCTATCTTATTAAAAATTTGAAAAAAAAAATGATCTTAGGTAGTATTAAATTTAGGTAAGAATTTTAATATGTGACTAATTATGTTTACTTTAAAAAAATTAATTTGACTAACTATTTATATTTTTATGATAAAAAATGTGTTTATTTTTAAATGTATCTATATGTATTCATATGTTACATGCTATTTTTTTAAAAGTAATTAGACTAATTATTTATATTTTTATAATAAAAATTAATTGAAATTATAATCCAATTTTGCATCATGTGTCTAAATTTATGTGAGGACCATACCATAATTATCCAATTAAATTTTTGAATCTCTGTGCTAAGTGAGTTAGTGAGTGCAAAATACTAAGAATCATTTTTTTTTTTGGGAAGATAATTACAACATGCTGCTAACCCTGCAGCTCAAACCCTTTCCCCCTAGACCCCTAGGCACTTTGTGCACGGGGAGGTGCCAATTCAACTACAAGGCCTTTAGCCTAAGAATCTAATATTAATAAACTATAAAATAAAATAAAAAATTAAAAAAAAAAAAAAAAAAAACCATCACATGCTTGCCCAAAGGCACTTCTATTTGTTTGGAAAAAAGTTAATAATTTGCATCCATTATAATTTGGGATTACTACATTTTCCAATCTCAAAAAAACCTAAAGGTGTGATGAGTATTATGCGTTAGCAAGTGAAATAATTTTTCATCACACCCCTAGGTGTTTTTTGTGATTGAAAAATGTAGTAATCCCAAATTATAATGGATGCAAATTATTAACTTTTTTTCAAAAAAAAAAATAGAAGTGCCTCTGAGCAAGCGCGTGAGCGTGTGTTTAGAGGCTAGTTATAAATAAATCTGCAATGAAATAATTTTTCATCACACCCCTAGGTGTTTTTTGTGATTGGAAAACGTAGTAATCCCAAATTATAATGGGTGAAAATTTTTAACATTTTCGCAAAAAAAAATAAAAGAGCCTCTGAGCACGTGCGTGAGCATGTGCTTAGAGGCTAGTTATAAATAAATCTGCAATGAAAGGCACAACAAATGACAATATTAAAATTCATATGGAAGAGATGTGATTGAGAAAAATGAAAGTAAAGTGTAACAGTTTCAATTAATTGAAAACGTAGTGTGACACAAATTAATAAATATAGGCATATATAGGTAGGATATTTAAAAAAAAAATGGTCTTTAACAACTACTTGATAAATTGACTGCCATTTCGCTCACCCAAATTCATCCAATGTGCCTGCTATGCAATCAAACAAAATTGTTGATATGTCACCCCAAAAAAATTACAAAAAAATAGAAAGTAAGGCTTAGAACACCACTTAGAACACATACACTAAAATAATGAGTCAGATCCGATAACAACAAAAAAAATAGACAAATCATTATATATCACACCCCTAGGTTTTTTTTTTTTTTTTTTTTTTTTGGAAAATGTAGTAATCTCAAATTATAACGGATGCAAATTATTAACATTTCTCCAAAAAAATAGAAGAGCCCTCGAACACGCATTCAAGAGCCTCCGAACACGTGCTTGAGCGTGTGCTCAGAGGCTAGTTTTAAATAAATGTGCAATGAAAGTTACAACAAAGGACAATATGAAAATTCATATGGAAGGGATGTGCTTGAGAAAACGTAGTGTTACACAAATTAATAAATATAGGCATATATAGGTAGGATATTTACAAAAAATGGTCTTTAACAACTACTTGATAGATTGACTACCACTTCGCTCACCCAAATTCATCCTATGTGCCTGCTATGCAATCTAACAAAATTGTTGATATGTCACCCCAAAACAAATACAAAAAAATAGAGAGTAAGGCTTAAATGTAAGAAAAATAACAAACAAAAATATTAGGAAGAAGAGAGAGTACTACTTAGAACACATACACTAAAATAATGAGTCAATAACAACAAAAAAAACAGACAAATCAATATATATCACACCCCTAGGTTTTTTTTTTTTTTTTATAGTGGAAAATGTTGTAATCTCAAATTATAATGGATGTAAATTATTAACTTTTTCACAAAAAGATAAAAGAGTCTCTATGCACACGCTTGAGCGTGTGCTCAAAGGCTAGCTTTTAATAAATGTGCATTGAAAGGCACAACAAAGGACAATATTAAAATTCATATGGAAGAGATGTGATTGAGGTAGGATATTTAAAAAAAAAATGGTCTTAACAACTACTTGATAGATTGACTACCTCTTCGCTTACCTAAATTCATCCAATGTGCCTGCTATGCAATCTAACAAAATTGTTGATATGTCATCCTAAAAAAAATATATAAATATAAATATATATATATATATATATATACAGAGTAAGGTTTAAATGTCAGAAAAACAACTGACAAAAATTATAGGAGGAAGAGATAACACCACTTAGAACACATACACTAAAATAATGAGTCAAAACCGATAACAACAAAAAAAATAGACAAATAAATGTATCACACCCCTGAGTTTTTTTGTGATTGGAAACTGTTGTAATCCCAAATTATAATGGATGCAAATTATTAACTTTTTCTCAAAAAAATAGAAGTACCTCTGAGCACACTTGTGAGTGCATGCTCAAAGGCTATTCATTTTAACAGGTTTGGCTTATCTTAGTACTTTTTTAACTGGAATTTCCTTTTGTTTTAATAAAAAATTGCCACATTACCTACTAACTAAATAAAATGTGGAGATTGAAACCCACTACCACTTGCCATTGTGTATTTAAAATAAAAGGAGATTTCTAGTGAAAAAAAGTACTGAAGGTAAGTCAAATCCCATTTTAACTACAAACCGAGGAGTGTATTTGTTATTTTTTTAATTTTTAACCATAGCCGCATGTATTTAATTTAACTACAGTATTATTAATTTTAGATGAAACCATAACCGCATGTAGATAAGAAACCTTCTTTTTTTTTTTTCTTTTTTTCTTTTTTTTTTTCTTTTTTTTTTGAGAAAAGAACATTCATTCATTCAAATTAATAAAATATCATGATACAAGGCTTCCATTGCTGGTGCCAATACAAATCCTCATCTAATGTATTCCTAGCATATTGTGCTAATGCATGTGCCACCTTATTTCCAACTCTCCTTACGCAGCAAATACTAGTCCACTGTAAACCATGAATCAAATGTCAAATATCATCAACCACATTACCAAACAGTGAATTATTTGCCATTGGAGATGAGATGGCTTGGATTACATTGACATTATCACCCTCAATGATCAGCCTTGAGAAACCAGCGTCCACAGCAAATTCAATAGCTCTTCTACATGCAAGCATTTTAGCTTCATTACTTGTACTCACCTTCGGTCCACTAGCAGTCATAGCAGCCATGACCTCTCCCTTATTGTTTCGGATTATTGCTCGAATCTCATATCTTCAAAGCTTAAATCTTTAACCATCACTGTTGATCATCCTCGAAGCTCGAATCTTCAACCATCGTTGTTGCCATAGTAGGTTACTACTCTCTTTCCCTCTCTCTTGTTTGATCGGCGATGGTGGTAGTGGGTTTGATTGGGTTTTTCTGGGTTTCCGTTGGGGTGGGTTGTGGCCGTAGACATCGATGTGGCGATGGGTCTTGGATTTGTGTTTATAGGTTTCGTTGGAGGTGGCTGGGTTTTTTTGGGTTTCCCTAGGGGTGGGTGGTCTATAATGGAGGTGGAGATCGGTGTGGCCATGGAGATTAGTGTGGCTGTGGGGAAGATGTGTTTCTGCCATGAAGAATAGGGAAGAACAAGAAAATGTATGTTTACTTGGTTTTTTTATGTTTGTTTCCCAAGAAAATTTATAGGTATATGGGTTTGTTGGAGATTGGTTTGTTTATTGGGTTTATGGGTTTGATTTGCTGGAAAATTCAGTGTTAATTGTGTTAGAATTTGGGGAAGAACATGAAGAATTCAATGGTCTTGATTTGTAGTAGATCTGATGGTGTTGGGTTTGATGATCTCTAAGGTGTTGAATTTGTGTTTTTTTTTTTTTTCTTGTTTTCATTTATGTCCTAGTGATCTAGGTTTGAGTTCTTGGGTTGCTAGTTTTGTGTTCTTGTGATGGGTTTGAGTTCTTGGTTGCTGGGTTTGATTTGGGAAGAATACGAAGAACAAGTTGTAAAATGAAGAACAAGTTGAAGAACATGAAGAAATTTTTTTAAATTAAATTAGATTTAAAGTTTTTTTAATTTAATTTTTTTTTGTTTAAATTTTCTAACATGGCTTTTTAAAAAAAAATTTAAATGCTGATGTGCCATTTAAAAAATGCCAAATAATTTTTTTAAATAATATTTTAATTGCCACATCAACGCCAGTCAGTAAGCAGGGCACTCTGTCTGCCACGTAGAAGGTTTCTATTAATGGGTTGACGGCAGGGACCAAAATAGAATTGATTTTCTTTTTTTACGGAATACATTAGTAGCAAAATAAGTTTAGGGACCAAAATGAAAATTGGCCCAAAATGTAGGGACCAAAAGTGTATTTTTGCCACACAAAAAAAAAAAAAAAAAAAAAAAGTGTAACCAATAGACCAACAAGCAAAAGATCATTAAAATCTGTAACGCCTCCGCATTCATTACTAATGAGTATTAATTTATCAAGATCATCCATCTCTCGACTGACGAATTAAATGTTGTTCAATGCAAGGCATAACATACGGACATCAATGACGAACGAAACCATAAAAGACATTCAATGCCCAAGACAGCTAAGGAGTAACGTACAAGCATCAACAGACGAATAGCCGTTGGCAGACAATAAAAAACAGCTATTAATACGAACGGCTCCATATCCCACAAATGCAGATATTCATTTAGACAATGAATACAAGGGCTGTAAAACCCACACAAACCAAAGGGAGAAAGGTAGACAATTCTCACCCCGAAAACTATCCCCAAGTTGAATTCTTTTGTGATATACTCCAATTGAATTCCATTCTAACTTAATCATCAGAGGCCCTTTGGCACACACCACATCAGTGTATTTCTTTTTCTCCATTTCATATCTTATTATAGGTTCGTCTCTGGACAAATCCAATGCCTTCATCCATCTTAATAACAATGAGTTCAACTGATGATTTTCTACATCATTAGCTATAAATTTAGAGAAGAACAACACCAAAAGGTTCGTCTCTAGATGAAGCCAACACCTTCGTCCACCCGTATTGACGAGAAGTTCAACTAACGATTATTTTGCATCACCAATTTTTTTACAAAATTCATAATTTTTCACACAAAGACAAATCAACCTTCCACAAATTTTCACAAAATTTGTTGTCTTCAAAGATGAAATCATTGTCATCTTCTTCAACAATGCTCACCGTTGTCTTCAAACAAGAAATAATCATTGCCGTCTTCATCTTCTCCCACATTTGTCTTTTCTTTGTTTTCATCTTCTCTTATGAGTTTTTGTTACAAACCCAATTGAGTTTGTTGGTTACTTCGAGGGAACCAAGACCTCCTAATTGATAAATGGACTACTTCGAGGAAGTCCAAACCTCCAAAGTGAATATTCACTCAATAACAATATTTTTCAGCTTTCTTTATTAATCAACATTAAGCCATATGTATTGATGGCTTTACAAGATAAAGCTAACAAAAAACCTAATTTTTATTTACAACAAGTAGATAAGATTTATTCAAATACTAAGCTAATAATTTATCCCATTCATTATTATTATTATTATTATTTTCTTTTTGAGAAAGTTATCGTATTCATTGTCTTTGCCTAGATTCTTGTGACCTTGGTGTTGGGAAACTGACATTTGTTAACTAGAAGGATCAGGTTTGAGATTGAGTTCAAGCCTAAACCTTCTTGATCTATTTGATCTACTGAGAGAGAGCTCTAGCGTTGGAAAGACCAAGAGAAACGTTGGTAGGAATATTATAAAAAAAAATGAGCTATTGTGCTTCAATATCGCAATACATATATAATGTATTGTAGTGTTTATAAATAACTTTTCATTTAAAGGTGAAAATGATCAAATTAAGTTTGATTATGATTTAGACCTCAAATTTTAATTAAGAATTAGTCAATTTAGGCATATTTATTAATTGAGTCTAAATTAAAGTGATTAGTCAATTGGCATAAGCATGGGTGGCAACAAACGTATGTATAAACATATAAATTGAACCCACAGACAACCAAAAGCACAATGATAACACATGAGGTGTTATTGAAAAGGAAAACCCGAGTACCGAGCGTAAAAACCTCTCCACAACTTCAACTCTTAAAATGATCCTCTAGAATAGATAGTTGCAATATATATTACCCACAAAACCAAACAATCAAGTGGCAACCTTGTACTTGAGCTCTTCGAGCTCTTGCATACAGGTTGCAATTGACTCCACAAGGCCTTTCTCTACACTAGCATCTTGAACCGCAATTGAGCCTTTAATTGCAATATCCAAGTCTCTTGGGCAATTATGGGCTACTTTAATGGTTCCCAAGCACCAACAACACTCAGGAATACTCAAGGTCTTGATATGGGTAATGGTTTTAATCTCCTCTCATGATTAATGGCAATTTGAGAGGGAGAAGGTACAAAAAATGAGAAGGTTTTACCGTTTTAGGTCTATAGCTCTTCAATATGGGGATTCTCCTTACAAATCTTGTGTGCGATGAAGGTTATATAAAGAGACTAAGGGCTTGTGCTGTATTGAAGTTCATAACTAAATTTACTCAAGTTCTGGCGCTTTCACTTTAAATTTCAAAATGTAAATTTGCCTGATAATGCTTCCACTTTAATATATAGGTCTAGTAACAAGTACCGTTAGAATGTTTTAATATCATTTTCATGAGAAATATAAAAAATAAATTTTTAAAGTTAATTATTTTTTTCTTTTTCCATATACAATTTTTAAAAATATTTCCTGAATTAATATCCTTACCGATAGTCCATGTCTGATAATAGACTTAAACCAGTCTTTCGGGGCCAAAATGGCCCAATACCACTTTTTTTTTAAATTTTTAGCAAAAAATCACTGTTTCGGAAATAAATAGTAGAGTAGCACTTTTTCTGGAAATCGAGTTTCAGAAACTCGAGTTCCCCTCAATTCTGCCACCATGGCATTGCTGACATGGAATTTCTATGATTAAAAAAATTTATGTGGTACTCGAGTTTGAGAAACTCGAGTTCCATGCAACATAGTACTCGAGTATTCCAAACTCGAGTACGTTTTATAAATAAAATGCAGGAAAAAAAAAATTTACACAGTACTCGAGTTTGGGAAACTCGAGTACTGTGTAAAATTTTTTTTTTGTTTTTGTTTTTGTTTTTGTTTGGGGATAATGAACAAATAAACATAAATGTAAAAATAAGTGACTTTTTTATGTTTTTATTTATTTAAACAGAAGCATTGTAAAATATAGAGATTTTAATTTCAAAATATGAATTTAATTTCTACATTAATTAAAATTGTTCATTGTTTTCTCATAAAAATTGTTCACTGTTTTCTGTATAAACTTTTCTACGATTTTGCATAAAATTATTTTCTGTTCAGCATTATTTAAGAAATTGTTCACTCTCTTTTCTGCATAAATTATTTTCTGTTTACTGTTTAAAAAATTGTTCATTGTTTTCTCATAAAACACCTAGTGAAATCGCATTTTCTAAATTTAAACGCTAAATCTGAATGTTTTTTCATGTTTGAATTTCACAATAATCGAATATATTTTTCTGCATTGATAAAATCTGTTTCTACATTAACAAAATTTGCTCTTTGCACATCATATTTAATGTATATTCAAATCTACTTACTGCAATCATTAAATTTTTTTTTTTGCATTAATTAAAACTATTCACTGTTTTCTCATAAAAATTGTTCACTATTTTCTACATAAACTATTTCTAGCATTGGCGCAGTTATTGCACTTAAATGGTTTTTGTGTTTTTTTAAATATGTAACCATATGTATAATGGACAAACTCCATGAAAGAAAAATGAATGATTCGTATAAATCACCTAATGGTAAATGCCTCAAAAAATTCAAATTTGTAAAAAAGTTCAAATTAGTTGAATGTAGAAATTCGAGAAAAATCGATGGAAAATCAATGAACGTACCAAATCATGAAGGTGTACATAAGATGTACAGATAGTCTAGACTTGTTGAGAAATTTTATTTCATTGAAAGTACAAAATAATGAAAATTTAATGGAAAAGTATGTACGTTAGATGTATAGATCGTATGAATTTGTTTAAAAATTTGAATTCTTTGAATGTACAAAACTGTGAAAACTCAGGGAAAAATTGTTTACATTAGATGTACAGATAGTACGAATTTGTTGAAAATTTTGAATTTGTTGAGTGTGTAAAATCGTGAAAATTCAAATGAAAATTGAAGAACATACCAAATTGAGTAAATTTAATGGAAAATTAATTACATTAGATGCACAGATCATCTATTTTTTTGCATTGATAAAATCTGTTTTTACATTAATAAAATTTGCTCTCTGCACACCATGTTCACCGCTTTCTCATAAAAATTGTTCATTGTTTTTCGCATAAACTGTTTCTAGCATTATGCATAAAATTATTTTTTGTTCAACATTATTTAAAAAATTGTTCACTCTCTTTTCTGCGTAAATTATTTTCTGTTCACTATTTAAAAAATTGTTCACTGTTTTCTCATAAACTATTTCTAGCATTCTACATAAAATTATTTTTCTGTTCAGCATTATTTAAAAAATTGTTCACTCTCTTTTCTGCGTAAATTATTTTCTGTTCACTATTTAAAAAATTGTTCACTGTTTTCTCATAAACTATTTCTAGCATTTTACATAAAATTATTTTCTGTTCAGCATTATTTAAAAAATTGTTCACTCTCTTTTCTGCGTAAATTATTTTCTGTTCACTATTTAAAAAATTGTTCGCTGTTTTCTCATAAAACACCTAGTGAAATTGTGTTTTTTAAATTAAAAAGCCAAATCTGTATGTTTTTTCATGTTCGAATTTCACAATAATCGAACTTTTTTTTTTTTTGCTTTGATAAAATCTATTTTGATACACACTTTGTCAAAATTATTCAACAATGATGGATTGTGATTGGTTGTTTATCACTTTCTAATAAACTCACTATTTTTTCTACTTCACCTATAGTCTACCATGCAGAAGTATAGAACAAGTGTGACAAAATGAGTAGAAATTAGAGATGATTTGAATACAATGAATTGTAATGTATTGAAAATTTCCCTTTATTACATTTTATTATTATTATTACTATTACTCCTTTTTTAGTTTATCGAAAAAGTTAAACATTTTTGGGTTTATCCAAAAATCTATGCCACAAAATAGTAAAATCTTACTTAAACTAGTAAAATCTTACTTGAATAAAAACTTCAGTCTTTGATAAACTTGAAAACAAATTGCTGTCTTTGATACAAGCTTGCAAATAAAACTGTCTAAAGAGAAAGGTTACAAGATTACAAGAGGGGAGAGAGTACAAAAGTCTTTCTGAGAGAGATGGAAGGCTATTACAAAAGGCTTTCTAAAACTTGGAACTTAAAAGCTTAGAATCTTAGAAACTTGTCTTCTGTCATAATAGTCCGTCTCTTTTATAGGTGAAATGAACCATGGTAAAGTAACTTGAGTAGGTAAATTGAACTCAAGTTAATCTGTTGGTGGTATGGAAATTAGTACTAATGAGTAATAGTCTGTCTGCGTCTGTCTGGGAATCTTTCAAATCTTGGGAATCTAATAGATCTCTTTTTACGCATGCTAGTAAACAGTTGTAACTTTTGAACATCTGTCTGTATCTATCTGGACTATCTAGCAAAATTGAGCCATTTGCATAGTGAAATATTGGTTAGTG
Source organism: Quercus glauca (assembly GCA_023736055.1). Lineage (NCBI taxonomy): Eukaryota > Viridiplantae > Streptophyta > Magnoliopsida > Fagales > Fagaceae > Quercus > Quercus glauca. Next base: position 21,162,782 of record CM043317.1, read on the forward strand.
AAGGATTTAATTCTTAATAATCTGTTTGGCATTTGCATAGTCTGTTTGGCATCAATTTCAACTTTTACCTTTTAGTTTTTGTGTACAGCTTTTTAAAACCTCATTTTTTCCTGCATTATTTTTCACCTTTTCAAATTTTTTCGAAGTACAAATATACTTTAGCACACTTTTAGCAGAAAGTTTAGCAAACAGCTAAATAAGCTATAAACGGAAACTAAGTTTAAAAATAGTAGAACCTTAGAAATTGCTATTATATTACCATTTTGTTTCAGTAGTAGCACCACATGTTCCACCTCGGGAATAATTTCAGGTCATTCCGATGTGTTTCAGGGTCATTCCAATGTGTTTCGGCCATTTTGGATTCAGAGATGGAGATAGAAGTTTGATTGAGGGGATTAAAATATAAACAAAAAATGTGTATCATCTATTTAGTATTAAGAAACTATCAACAAATAAAAAAATACAAAATAATTATTTCTTAATATATTAAAATACAATTTATCTATTAAAAGAAAAAAAACGACCTTCTTTTAAATGACAAAAATCATCAATATTAAATTTGTACTAACTCATGATGTGTAGAGAGCAAATTTTATTAATGTAGAAACAGATTTTATCAATGCAGATCGATTATTGTGAAATTCAAAAATGAAAAAGCATTTAAATTTGGCGTTTAAATTTAGAAAACATGATTTCACTAGGTGTTTTATGAGAAAACAACGAACAATTTTTTAAATAGTGAACAGAGAATAATTTACGCAGAAAAGAGAGTGAACAATTTTTTAAATAATGCTGAACAGAAAATAATTTTATGTAGAATACTAGAAATATTTTATGCAGAAAATAGTGAACAGTATATCATGTCCTACTTGAGCCAAAATCCATCTTACAAATAGTTTTGAGTGTTAAGGATCATAACATCAACATTCAGTACTTTTAACAGACACAACTACTTTCAAACACCAAAAAAACACAGAAACAAGTTCAAAATCACTCACACAAACGGATACTCAAAACATGCTTTGAGGTAAAAGTCATAATAGAAAATTGATTATTGAGCTACATTTTATTTTATTTTTCAGGCACGATTGCAGCCATTAAACCAACATAGATTCTATTACAAACATTTTTTTTTCCAGACATATAGATTCTATTCTCTCAGCCCCTAGACAGAGGGAAAGTATATAACAAATCTGATATTGAAAGACTTTAAAAAAACAAAATATTTGGTCAAGAACCTGCTTCGAAGTTGTATGTGAAAACTAAAAACCCAACCTACTACCTTTATTTGATTAGGTGGATGTAGTTTCTGTTTTTTTTTTTTTTTTTGGTTGGTTGGTAATTTATGTTGCTTGTGACAAATTATTTAAGTACAGCAACAATGCCACTCAATTTTTTATTTTGGCAGTTCTTTGGTCTAGATTTCCCACCATGTATTTTGTGGCATAGATTTTTGGATAAACCCAAAAATGTTTAACTTTTTCGATAAACTAAATAAGGAGTAATAGTAATAATAATAATAAAATGTAATAAAGGGAAATTTTCAATACATTACAATTCATTGTATTCAAATCATCTCTAATTTCTACTCATTTTGTCACACTTGTTCTATACTTCTACATGGTAGACTATAGGTGAAGTAGAAAAAATAGTGAGTTTATTAGAAAGTGATAAACAACCAATCACAATCCATCATTGTTGAATAATTTTGACAAAGTGTGTATCAAAATAGATTTTATCAAAGCAAAAAAAAAAAAAAGTTCGATTATTGTGAAATTCGAACATGAAAAAACATACAGATTTGGCATTTTAATTTAAAAAATACAATTTCACTAAGTGTTTTATGAGAAAACAGCGAACAATTTTTTAAATAGTGAACAGAAAATAATTTACGCAGAAAAGAGAGTGAACAATTTTTTAAATAATGCTGAACAGAAAATAATTTTATGTAGAATGCTAGAAATAGTTTATGAGAAAACAGTGAACAATTTTTTAAATAGTGAACAGAAAATAATTTACGCAGAAAAGAGAGTGAACAATTTTTTAAATAATGCTGAACAGAAAATAATTTTATGTAGAATGCTAGAAATAGTTTATGAGAAAACAGTGAAAAATTTTTTAAATAGTGAACAGAAAATAATTTACGCAGAAAAGAGAGTGAACAATTTTTTAAATAATGTTGAACAAAAAATAATTTTATTCATAATGCTAGAAACAGTTTATGCGAAAAACAATGAACAATTTTTATGAGAAAGCGGTGAGCATGGTGTGCAGAGAGCAAATTTTATTAATGTAAAAACAGATTTTATCAATGCAAAAAAATAGATGATCTGTGCATCTAATGTAATTAATTTTCCATTAAGTTTACTCAATTTGGTATGTTTTTCAATTTTCATTTGAATTTTCACGATTTTACACACTCAACAAATTCAAATTTTCCAACAAATTCGTACTATCTGTACATCTAATGTAAACAATTTTTCCCTGAGTTTTCACAGTTTTGTACATTCAAAGAATTCAAATTTTTAAACAAATTCATACGATCTATACATCTAACGTACATACTTTTCCATTGAATTTTCATTATTTTGTACTTTCAATGAAATAAAATTTCTCAACAAGTCTAGACTATCTGTACATCTTATGTACACCTTCATGATTTGGTACGTTCATTGATTTTCCATCGATTTTTCTCGAATTTCTACATTCAACTAATTCGAACTTTTTTACAAATTCAAATTTTTCGAGGCATTTACCATTAGGTGATTTATACGAATCATTCATTTTTCTTTCATGGAGTTTGTCCATTATACATATGGTTACATATTTAAAAAAACACAAAAACCATTTAAGTGCAATAACTGCGCCAATGCTAGAAATAGTTTATGTAGAAAATAGTGAACAATTTTTATGAGAAAACAGTGAATAGTTTTAATTAATGCAAAAAAAAAAATTTAATGAATGCAGTAAGTAGATTTGAATATACATTAAATATGATGTGCAAAGAGCAAATTTTATTAATGTAGAAACAGATTTTATCAATGCAGAAAAATATATTCGATTATTGTGAAATTCAAACATGAAAAAACATTCAGATTTAGCGTTTAAATTTAGAAAACGCGATTTCACTAGGTGTTTTATGAGAAAACAATGAACAATTTTTTAAACAGCAAACAGAAAATAATTTATGCAAAAAAGAGAGTGAACAATTTCTCAAATAATGCTGAACAGAAAATAATTTTATGCAAAATCGTAGAAATAGTTTATACAGAAAATAGTGAACAATTTTTATGAGAAAACAATGAACAATTTTAATTAATGTAGAAATTAAATTCATATTTTGAAATTAAAATCTCTATATTTTACAATGCTTCTGTTTAAATAAATAAAAACATAAAAAAGTCACTTATTTTTACATTTATGTTTATTTGTTCATTATCCCCAAAAAAAAAAAAAAAAAAAAAAAAAAATTTACACAGTACTCGAGTTTCCCAAACTCGAGTACTGTGTAAATTTTTTTTCCTGCATTTTATTTATAAAACGTACTCGAGTTTGGTATACTCGAGTACTGTGTTGCATGGAACTCGAGTTTCTCAAACTCGAGTACCACATAAATTTTTTTAATCATAGAAATTCCATGTCAGCAATGCCACGGTGGCAGAATTGAGGGGAACTCGAGTTTCTGAAACTCGATTTCCAGAAAAAGTGGTACTCTGCTATTTATTTCCGAAACAGTGATTTTTTGCTAAAAATTTCAAAAAAAGTGGTATTGGGCCATTTTGGCCAGTCTTTCGGCCTAGAATTCAAACATTCTAATTATTTCATGGGCTATGCTTCAGAGAACAACACACACAGCTAGGCCCAAACCCAAGCCCCTCTTAGGCCCAACTTCAATTTCATTTCCATCGCGAACTCATAATGACACTCTCTCCGTCGCGACTTCCTGTTCCAGTTTTATAGACTGTGTCTGCGTGATCTAACACTCTTAATTTAATCCTTATATCGATCACTAAATATATCCACAAAAATCGACATTGTGCATTTGAGCATAGATAAACCCTAATCTGAAAATGAGTGGAAATGGCCGAAGAACTACTCAAAACAGAACCAAATCCGCCGCCGATGCCGACGGCGACTATCCTCTCCGTAACACAAAACCTATCCTCAGGTAAAGTTTTCCCTCTGTCAGCTTTACGTCACTTTCAGTACTTGTTCTCTCTTATAATGACTTCAACTCTTCTTCAATTCCTCAATGGGTGTTCAATTTCACTTCCCTCACAAAACTCCGACTTAGCTATTGTAATCTGACAGGCTTCATCCCTAAGATTGCAAAGGGTAACCTATGCAAATTGTGGACTTTGGATTTATCAGAAAATCAATTTAAATTTGAAGCTATTAGGGAAGTCTCAGAGAGATTAAGATAAAGCAAATTAGAAAGATTCCCAATTGGAGGAGGGATCGTTCCATCATGCCATGCATTGGAGAGATTAAGGTTAGTCAACTTATTGAGAGAACTAATAAAATTTGGGATGGGAATTGCTGGGAAATAGTTGGAGCTTAGGTCCAAGTAATTTAGATATTTTAATTCGAGCAAAGGAGGAGATATGGGACACAGAAAATTGGGCTTTTGAGGTCAAGTTTTATGATGTTACCTGTTCGATTGCTACAGCCTACTCCCAACCAGTTACAGCAATCTTCGCCAACCCAGGAAGAAAGTCTTCTTGAAGGATCATCAAGTCCTTCGTTAAATTTAGGCAGGGCTTCCCTTTCCATGTCAATGCAACCCACAGTGGATTTGCCAACACTAGAATTGGACCATATAGCTTCAAGTGAAATAAACTCAGTTTGCAAAAGAAGGAAACTAAGAGCAAGTAGAAAGGTGGTTTTCATGCTAGCCATCGTTGCTTGGCAATTTACAATGTTGAAGGTTTAAATGCTATTTATAAAGATCATAGTTCATTTCAGAATGTTTTCCCCCATGCTTATGTTTAGAAGCATTTTTTTATTTTTCCTTTTTGCATTTGCTTGGAAATGGGGGGAGTTTTCATATTAGTAATTTGTGGGTTAGTATTGGTAATTGAGTTGCCATTGACGTTTCTCCCCCAAAAAATAAAAAAAGTTGCCAGTAGACGAAAAAGTTAAAAAAAGGGTAAATTGGAAAGTTGGCATGGTGGTTATAATTTTAATTTTTTACTTCATAAATAAAAATGGTTTATTTTTCATTTTCAAAAAAAAAAAAGGTTTATTTTTTAATTTGAATTTATGACCTATCTTTTACGAAGATTGTTTGGTGGAGAAAGACTAAGTTCACAACATTTTCACAATACTTTTACAAGTATTTGTTAAATTACTTTCTTTTTTTTTTTTTTTTGTCTTTGATTTGTGTTTTTTAGAAAATTAATTTGATCTCAATGATAAAGATATTTCAGAAAAAAAAAAAAAAAAAATCACCAAGAAGATTATACTTCTTCAAAAAATTAAAGTTAATGAATTTTTTTTTTTGCGTGTAATAGTTGTCAATATTAATAAAATAACTTTTTTTTTTTTTTTTTGAGCTTGGAGCCTTTATTTAATCTGTCGACAATGGAGACACCAAAAATCACAACTTCTAAATTACGTTGATAGTAGTTAGTAATGGGAGTTTTTTTTTATAAAATAATAATATATAAAAAATACTATAAACACAAATTATTTTATAAACTATTAATATAATAATTGGTAATATAAATAAGTTTTTTATTATTTGGGGAAATTGCAATTTATCCACCTGTGGTTTGGCTCGTTTTAACAATGCCCACCCGTGGTTTGAAATTTGTCACTTAACTCACCTGAGGTGGCCTCCGTTAAACCTCCGTTACCCACCTCTGCCCTTTCCGTTAGAAAATCCCCTTTACTATATAAGCCAAAATTAGAAACCAAATAGAACCCTAAAAGGAGCTCTCTCCCTCTCTCTACCTTAGAATCATTAAAAATCCCCAAACCCATAAATCTGTGATCTAAACCAGTATAAATCTATGTTGACGGAATAAATCTGTTCAAACCCAGATCTGTTCAAACCCAGATCTAACGATTTTTAACCCAAATTTGGTTCATGTCTCTGATCGGAGCACCAACAAACCACCACCGAAAACCAGATAAAAACCCAGATGAAAACCACCGCCGTATATACTGAAAAAACGAACTCAGGCGATCTGTGTTGATGGAATAAATCTGTGTAGAAGAAAATCTGTTCAAACCCAGATCTAACGATTTTTAACCCAGATTTGGTTCGTGTCCCTGATCGAAGCACCAACAAACCATCGCTGAAAACCAGATAAAAACCCAGATGAAAACCACCGCCGTATATATCGAAAAAACGAACTCAGGCGATCTTGCTCAATGCCAGTCAAAGGAAAATTATCCCACAATGATTCAGTGGTACCTAACAATTCGGCTGATGAACACCCTTGAGAAAGAGTGGGTCGAGTTGTAGAGAGAAAAGAAGGGAAATCTAAGAAAGAAATTGTGGGACGAGAGAAAAGAATAAAGTCTGAGGGAAAGAAAAATGACTTTGGCTTTGTCTTTGAGTTTTGTATATGTTCTAACCTTGAGAGACGGGCATGAATGGATCGCCAAAGAAGAGGGGTCACGGAGGCAAGTTCACCTAGGTTGGTGATGGCTACTCTCAGCCTGAGATTGGGTTTGAATCTGGAGGAGTTTTTGATGTCAATGACCCCAACTTTGAAGACCCAGATGAGACCTTCACTGTCTAATGATTATGATAATCATGTGTTTGTCTATCTTTTATTTTTACTAGATCATGAGACTTATGAGATGTAAATATTTTCGTTTGAATAAAAATATGTCCAAGCATTTTGTACAGTTCTAGTGTACTCTTAAAAAAGAAATAAGAATTGATGAAGTTATAACATGATATGATGCTTGGACTGTTCTGATAGGTTATTCCGTCAACACAGATTTATACTGGTTTAGATCACATGATTGCGTCAACACATATTTGTACTGGTTTAGATCACAGATTTATGGGTTTGGGGATTTTTAAGGATTCTAAGGTAGAGAGAGGGAGAGGCTCCTTTTAGGTTTCTATTTGGTTTCTAATTTTGGCTTATATAGTAAAGGAGATTTTCTAACGGAAAGGGCAGAGGTGGGTAACGGGAGTCTAACAGAGGCCACCTCAGGTGGGTTAAGTGACAAATTTCAAATCACGGGTAGGCACTGTTAAAACGGGCCAAACCACAAGTGGGTAAATTGCAGTTTCCCCTTATTATTATTTAGAAACACGTAAGGGAGACTTGGTCGATCCGAAATTGTAAAAAATAGGAGTCACAGTAGAAAATCCAACCATGGATGACAATAATTCTAAAGGTAATTTAAACTTGGTCCTTCCTTTATTAAAAGTGTGGCTGCTCTCACCGGAGAAAAATTGAGTCCAAAGACTCCAAACTAGCTTTAACCGGGGGACGACAATAATGCTAAAGCAAGCTAAATTGATCTACCCTTTAAGGATAATGGAGTTTTTTTTTTTTTTTTTTTTGGAATACAAGATAGAAATTCTACCCTAATCTAAGTGTATATGTGTGTAAAGCTCTCTCTTGGAGACTTGAATCTAGGCCCTTACCCCCCACACCCCACAAGCACTTATACTTATGAAATGACCATCGCACCAAGAGTGTGTGATGGTGCTAATAGAGTTTACTATCCTAGGTTCCTCGTATTTTCCTCTCACTTTCTTCTTCATTTTAGAGGTACTAAATTTTGTAGACTATAGGAAAATAACGACCCATCCGGTTTTCTTGTCCTCTTTATTTTCTCACCTACCAAACAAGGGAAATTACTTTTCTCTGCCCCTTTTCTCTCCTATACATCTTTCCCTAAATCACATAATAAGAAAACACTATTTAATGAAGATATTCTGTGTTGTTATGCTACTCTTACTTACTTTGACATTGTTGGTCACTTATTATTTAACTATGAAAATTTATTTTGTCACGTAGAAAATCTTTATTTAGCTTTGCTGAGAATTTTACATTATTTTGCTAAATCTATTTAATAGCATTGCTAGACTTTTAATCGCTTTACTTGACTCATTTATTTTCTCATTAAATTTTAGATGTCTTTATTTTATTTTATTTTATTTTATTTTTTGAGAAAGTGGATGTATTTATTGAAAATAGGCGAAAACACCATTTTAGTCCCTACATTTTGGGGTTATAATCAATTTGGCCTTTACATTTTTGTAGCAGTCAATTTGGTCTCTGTTATTTTTAACTTGCAGTCAATTTAGTCCTTACCGTTAACTACTAACGGAATATGTTTATGTGGCAAACAGTGTGCATTATTGGCACACTTAAAACTTAGGTGGCAACTAAAAATAATAATAATAAATGCCATGTCAGCATCTGAATAAAAAAAATCAACTTACCAATTTTAAAGAAATTAAAAAAAAAAAAAATCAGATTATCTGATATTGAATTTCAACACAAACCTAGAAAAAGTAAACTCAAATTAACCGCTAGAAAAAAAAAAATTTAGAAAGAATCGCTGCAAGTCTTAGTTCTACAATTCAAGTCATGTTACCGCCCATCTTTGTCCTCTCTTTCCCAGCTGCAAAAATTGAAATGATACCATATCTCCACAACAAACAGAATTAGAAGAATCAGCCATAGAATAAAAGACTAAAATAAAATAATCTCAATTTCATTTCCTTCAAAAAATTTTAAATTCCCACCCAACTGGCCAACTCCTCTAAAGTTCACTAGATCCAAAACCTATAAGATCCCATCTGAATCAGCCAACCATGTCCTGCTTACACTTTCCCTCGAACCCACAAACGAATCCAATATACTCCTTCAAACTCGCAAGTGTTTCCCTCGCATCCCTCAACGAAGATCCTGTCACAAGCCGCCAGTTCTTCGTCGGCGTAGAAAGCCGGTACCGCGCGGTGTACCGTCTAGTGAACTCGATATACGTTCTTAGAATCACCACCACCAATTTTAGGGACTTGAATTTGAAATTGGGTTTCAATTGTGCTTTCCTCCTGCCATTTCTTTCAATCTCAAAATTTGAAACTTTTTTCTCCCTTTGGATTTGATCGTCAATTCCTCACGCACATGGCCTACATGGATTTTTTTTCTCCCTTTGGATTTGGCTTCTCTTTTTCTTTCTCAGTTGAGTTCAATTCAAGTAATGGAGTTGTGTTGTATGACTTTGGTTCGAATGCTTGGGGCGTGCAAAGAAAAATGAATTGACGACCTGAGATTTGTAGAAGTTGATTTGGGTTTGATTTTTCTGGTTCATGTTCAAGTGTGAATTATTATTATTATTATTATTATTTTAAAAAATTGGCAAATTGACTTTTTTTATTGGACATGTCATTTATTATTATTATTATTATTTTCAGTTGTCTTATAAACTTTAAGTGTGCCAACAATGTACACCGTTTGTTACATAAGCATATTCCGTTAGTAGTTAACTGTAGGGACTAAATTAACTACAAGTTAAAAATAACATGGAACAAATTGACTGCTACAAAAATGTAGGGACTAAATTGACTGTGATCCCAAAATGTAGGAACTAAAATAGTGTTTTCACCTTGAAAATATTAGAAGATGTTTGTTGAATTACAAGATTGCTTGTTAGATGTCTCAAATTGGAAACATTAAAATGAATTATATATTTTTTTCTCTATAAATACACTTGTTTTAAGTCCCAAAAAATGAGGATGTAATGCTCGTCATCCTTAAAGAAGAAACATTCCTTGTCGTCTTAATCTTTTATCTGTTTTCAAATTCTCACGCAAGCTCTTCTTCTCCAATAGTCCAATAGCCACCTATGTCTTCTCTCACAAGCCGGCCTTCGACGTGGTTCTTGTGATTAGTCAACGTGATTCTTGTGATCATGTTGAGGCTAGATTGATGTTTTAAGTACTTAAAGGATCATATTGGAGCTTGAATTCTAGCCCAAACCTTCTTAATTTGCGCACGCAAGAATATATGTATATATATATATATATATGGGTTGGGTTTAAATTACAACTGGATTAACTCTAAGTAATATTACACAGCTCAATATTTTTTAATTTGATACAAATTTTGATAAATCTACTGTGAGATTACAGTATCTCAATTCATCTATCGTGCTTGAGAGAGGGAGAGAGATATGTTGGGAAAAATACCAAAATATGAAATATTGGGCTACAATATCTCAATTCATCTATTGTGCTATTGTTCATACGCTATTGAACTTGATAAAAAAAAATTAAAAAAAAAATTTTAAGTGAGTTTTGGCATCATGGTAGTTTTTGTAAGGATCGTGATTTAATGAGCTATTGACAACCATATATCCAATGAACTTGAGTAGAGTCTTCGGAGGAGAAAATGCAAATACCAAAGTTGTAATAAGGGTCAATGTCGGTATCAGAAGTTTAAGAACATGCACTTTTCTTGACAAACATTTCTAATCGAAACTTAAATTTTCCATTAGATTTGACAAAAATCTTAGTGTATCACCATTAATCTTAATGTTAATTTCATAATTTTTCCAAATACTTGAATTTAGGATATCACCATTCACACACATTCACTTGAAGTTATTTTTTTAATTCAAATGATATGATTAATAAATAAAATTAGGGTTTATCACATACACACATATTAAATTCAATATGCAAATTGATTGATAACATATTGAATGATGTAATATGAATATTGGCCACCATAGTCTAGAAGACCAGTTTCACCGGGTAAGGCAAGTGCCTAACATCTTTCCATCTTGTAACATAGCCTCCAAGCTTAGATCAAGGGTTAGTAGATCAATGTTTATCTATTTAATTTTCTATTTCTAGATTGTAACTAGGAAACAAAGCCATGTACTTTATCTTAGATTGTATCTATGACTAAAGCCATATAATTTCTTATGATCAATGTATATTCATTCTCAAATTAATAAATTAGGAATTTTTTAATTTTGGTTTTCTTATTTATTCCAATAATTAAGTAAGTGACAATTCTATTGTAAAACCCTTAATCTAAAGAGGAAAAAATATAACAGTCGAACCTCTATTTTGAGAGGCAATAACACGACTCCACTCATTCATATGAGTTTGGCCCAATTCCAAATCTGGCCAGGGGCACGATCTCTTACACAAACTACTTTGGAGAGTAACCTTGTCTATATTAAAACCTCCAAGAGTAGTGAAGTTGTGTGAACTTGGAATTTGTTTCTCCAAAGATTATCTTTTAAGTATTTTTTTTAAATACTTCTTTTTTCTTTTATTTATGTTTTTAAAAAAAATTAATTTGAACTCAGCAATAAGGATATTAAAAAAAATGAAAATGAAAAGTGGATATTAAGAATCCTATTCCAAGTATATAAATACATAACAATGTAACACTCTAAACAAGATTATATTTTTCCAATAATTAAAGTTAATGAATTCTAGGAAGGGATTTGTAAGTCAATATTAAGAAAGAACCTTTATTAATTTGTTGGCAATTAAGAGACGAGTCATATTGAAAAACACATAAAATACATGATAAAAATAAAAATCACAACTTCTACATTAATCTAATTGCTGAAAGTATTGGTCAAGCTAAATTTGTGGAAAATAGGAATCACCCTAGAAAAATGGAGGCGGGCCTTAGTAAAAGTTTCAATTTGTGGACGGCAATAAGTCAAGCAAAACTAAGAGTCTGTTTGGATACTGCTTATTGCTGAATATTGAAAACTGAAAACACCATAGTAAAATAATTTTTAAATGTGTAAATAATGCTGTGAGACCCAGTTTTAAAGAAAAAGTTGCTAAATAAGGTACTTGTGGGTCCTGTGAACAATGCACGGAACCCACTAGAAAAAAAACGCTTCCGCTAGAAAACGCGCAAAATGCGCTTCCCAAACGGAGGCTAAGTTGGTCGTCCCTCGGCTTTATTCTTAGGGAGAACTGAAAAATGGGACCATGGATAAGTAAATAGAGAAGATACTTTATCAATCATTGGACAAATTTTCTATCTTATATATATATATATATATATAAATCATTGTGACACTCTGAACAAGATTTTTTTTTTTTTTTTTTTTCAGTAATTAAAGTTAATGAATTCTAGGTAGGGATTAGTAAGTCAATATTAAGAAAGACCTTTATTAATTTGTTGGCAAGTAATGATTAAAAAAAAAAAAATCACAACTTCTACATTACGTTGGTTGCTGAAAGTCTTGGTCAAGTTGACTATGTGGAAAATAGGAGCCATCTTATAGAAAAATGGAGTTGGACCTTGGTAAAAGCATCAATCAGTGGACAAATTTTCTTAGGGAGAATGGAAAGATGGAACCATGGAAAATAAGTGAATGGAAAAGATACTTTATCGATCATTTGGACAAATTTTCAATCTTACATGTTTGAAAGGAAGGATTGAGGAATGAGAAGTTGGAAATTTGGTGTATATTTTTCCTTTGATAATAAAGAAAATGGGACAACAAAAGTAGTAGATTTGTAGCAATTTACTATTATATTCTTATTGGGTGAAATTTGGGTACACTCTTGTATGTATAGTACTTTTAGCCACATAGTTGTATTGTATTTAATTTTCCTCGGAGAATGTATCACTATTTGTATTTTTTTGGTCAATACAAATATATATTTGATTTTAGTTGGGGATATTACGTATTGTACCAAAAATATTGTACCTAATGGCCATGAGCCTTATTTTTTTTCCCAAAAAAACCTCCAAAATTTAAATCCTTTTACCACTAACTATTGAATTATAAAATAAAAGTAAATTATATATATTGTATGTAAAGTTGTATTTAATTGGGGTGAAAAGGGGAAGAATGGAGAAAGAAATGATGAAAATGAAGATGAAAATGAGATTCTCTCCTGTTTGGTAGGAAAGAAAAAGAGGAAGGAAAATGGTGAGATGGGGGGATTTTCCACCTAGGCCTCATTCTTTTTCTCTAAATAGGCAAGAAAATGAGTGAAAAAATGGCCATGAACATGAAATTTTAAAATTACCCTTAGTATCTCATTGTTTCAAATTCCAATAAGGGCATAATAGTAATATATATTTTCCTTCTCACTTTTTCATCATCTCTACCAAATATACACGATTGAAAACTAAAACATTTTGTATCCTCAAACTTTTCTGACCTCCCAACATGTTTTATTATTCCAACTAAACAAAGCTAAGTTTACGCATTTTTATTATATAAAATGAGCAAATTTTAACATTACTTTTAAATAAATAAAAAAAGAGATAAAATATAGTGATTTTCTTTCCCCTTCATATTTTCCTCCCTCTTTTCTCTCCATTTTGGAAGTATTAAATTTTGTGGCCCATTCCACTTTCCATCCTCTCTATTTTCTCACCTACCAAGCAAGCTTTTCTCTCTCATTGGACAAATTTTATATATAACATTGGGACACTCTGAACAAGATTATATATTTTTTTCAATAATTAAAATTAATGAATTCTAGGTAGGAATTAGTAAGTCAATATTAAGATGAACCTTTATTAATCTGTTGGCAATTAATGATTAAAAAAAAAAATCACAACTTCTACCTTACACTGATTGGTGAAAGTCTTAGTCAAGTTGACTCTGTGGAAAATAGGAGCCACCTTATAGAAAAATGGAGTCGGAGCTTAGTAAAAGCATCAGTCAATCGACAAATTTTCTTAGGGAGAATGGAAAGATGGAACCATGGAAAATAAGTGAATGGAGAAGATACTTTATCAATCATTTGGACAAATTTTCTATCTTACGTGTTTGGAAGGAAGGATTTAGGAATGAGAAGTTGGAAATTTGGTGCATATTTCCTTTGATAATTAAGAAAATGGGACAACAAAAGTAGTAGATTTGTAGCAATTTACTATTATATTCTTATTGGGTGAAATTTGGGTACACTATTGTATGTATATTGTATAGTACATTTAGGTCCTAAATTAAATTCAAACACCTAGTTGTATTGTATTTAATTTTCCTTGGAGAATGTAACACTATTTGTATTTTCTTGGTCAATACAATTATATATTTGATTTTAATTGGGGATATAATGTATTGTACCAAAAATAATGTACCTAATGGCCAAGATCCTCATACCACAATTAATTGACACATTTTTTTTTCTCAAAGAAAATATCCAAAGTTTAAATCCTTTTACCACTGACTATCGAATTATAAAATAAAAAAAAAAAATTTAAAAAAGGATATTGTATGTAAGTTGCATTTGATTCGGGTGAAAAAGGGAAGTATGGAGAAAGAACTGATGAAAATGAGATTCTCTCCTGTTTGGTTAAAAAGAAAAAGAGGAAGGAAAATGGTGAGATAGGGGAATTTTTCCACCTGGGCCTGTCATTCTTTTTCTCTAAATAAGCAAGAAAATACGTGAAAAAATGGCCATGAATATGAAATTTTAAAATGACCCTTGCTATCTCATTGTTTCAAATTCCAATAAGGGCATATTAGTAATAAATATTTTCCTTCCCACTTTTTCATCATCTTCACCAAACATACATGAGGGAAAATTAAAACATTTTTTATCCTCAAACTTTTCTGACCTCCCAATATGTTCTATTATTCCAACTAAACAAAACTAAGTTTACCCATTTTATTATATAAAATGAGTAAATTTTAACATTACTTTTAAATAAATAAATAGAAGAGATAAAATAGTGATTTTAATTCTCCTTCATATTTTCCTCCCTCTTTTCTCTCCATTTTGGTGGTATTAAATTTTGTGGCCCATTCCAATTTCTATCCTCTCTATTTTCACACCTACCAAACAAGAGAAAATACTTTTCTCTCTCACTTTTCTTCTCCCATCTTTTCTATCTCTTCCAAAATCATTGAAATAAAACAATAGTCAATTAGTAGAAATCTAGGGACTACCACTCACTAATTACCAACGAGTGACACTTTACCTCTAGACCACTACTCATGTTTAGTGTTTGTCACTAGGTTTCAAGTTTCTATAGAGTGCGATATACTTAAAGGGCTTTTCTTCTTGCCTTTGTCCATGTAAAACTTTTATGTTGGAATTGGACATAAAATATTGGATCCAAACAAATATTAGCCCATTTATTTTTCTTCATAAGTTATTGGACTGTTGACCCACGTTACTTCACCATACAGGGTGGCTTATTTTCTTTGCTACATGAGTTGAACTAAGCCCAATTTTGTAATTGAGCTCACCACCAAAGGAATGATCTTGGAATTAGACAAATTGCGCCCTTTAAGTGCTTGGTAAACTTATAAGCAAGTTCTATCTCAAGCAGCATAAAACAACCCTATCTTCATCATTAAGATATTGGAGTAAATCAAAATACATGGATCAGCCTTATCCTCATCATTAAGATACTAGAGCACATAACCATGGTTTTAAAAATCAAAACAGTTGGGTTCTAATTAGCTCAACTGGTAAAATCTCTAATGGTTGAAATAGAGATCTGGGGTTTAATCTTCGCTTACACCAAAAACCGATTAGTATCTTAGTCTGATGATAAAAAACTATTATCATAAACGAATACTATAGGCTGAAACTGTCTCAAAAATAAAAATCAAAACATTCAAATAACCAGAAATTGGGTTTGGTTCATAGTTTTTACTAGACCACTTTAGGGTCTGGTCAAACTTGTCGGCTCGGTCCAATTTTTAAAACCATGCACATAATAACTCTCACAAATTGCATGACAACTCATAAGCACCTTCCTTACACAATGGATATATGAAATTATATGAAATATTTGAAAATAATAAATTCAAAATACATGGCTTTTATTTTAAATATAATCTGATAAGAACCAAAATTTCATGGCTTCATTTCATGCCAAGAGTCTTGGAACTATATTGACATCTAGTTTTTCCAATTGAGTTTCCTACATTGTAATTATGGAATTAAATTTTTATTTAAAAAAAAAGGCTTTATTTCCTTAAGTACAATAAAATAAAATAAAGCAAAAACTATATGGATAAACCTAATATGTGTTCCATAGGTTAACTTTGAAAGGTAAGTTACATACAGAGAATGTGTTAGACACTTTTTATTTTTTGTAGGAAGAATGTGTTAGATACTTATCTTCTCGTCTCGTTAAAAATGGTACAATCGCCCATATATATACTTCATTTATCCAAATGATCATGTGATGTGCGTGTGACCATTTTATTATAAAAATGTTCATTTTTAAAATAATAGGTAGACAACACATGACCATTTATATTAGTATAGTTAACAGAATTGAGATGAAGGGTCAATTTGCAACTACCCAAACCCCAAGTGTCCTTTAGCATTTTGCACTTCGATTTTTAGGCGAAAATAGCCAAATAGCTTATTTTTGCAAACTATATTGCAATCTACCACTGTTTCGGAAATATGTAGGGATGTACAACTTTTTGGGTACTCAAGTTTGGCGAAATTGAGTTTTCCATGGTACTCGAGTTCCACCATGGAAAAATTTTCTAGCAAATTTAAAGTAAATTTTTTCAAAGAACTCGAGTTTTTGAAACTTGAGTTTCACGGCAAACTCAAGTTTAAAAAATGTGGTAGATCCCTATATATTTTCAAAACAGTGGTAGATTGCTAATTTTTTTGCTAAATAGTGGTAGTGGACCATTTTCACCTCAATTTTCATCCCATCCAAACTTTAGTAAAGCTGTAGAAGGTATAGCATGATTTGCCAATGGTCTTTCATTTATTCATTTATTTATCATTATTATTATTTTGAGATAAAAAGAAACACTTACAAATCAAATATGCTGCTCATGATCTTATCAATAATAGTAAATATAAAAATAAAAATATGCCGCTCATAACACAAACCCATGTTCTCTTCCTGCTCACCAAAGCACAAATACTTGGAAAAGGTATCCAAATGGTGCAGTGGTAATGGTCTTTCAACTTTGTCTTAATGAATAATGACACAAGTACGACCAAAGGTAAATGAGATCGTGGTCATCAAGTGGCAAAGTGCGTGAGTTTAATTGCCTACAAAAAAATGGATGGGTTTCGCTTCGTAGCTCAAGATCTTTGCTACTGACAGTAACGTCCCCCGTCTCTCTCTCTCTCTCTCTCTCTCTCTCTCTCTCTCTCTCCCTCTCTCTCTCTCTGTGTAACTGTTTCTTAGATATTTGTATTTTGCTTTGTCTTTTCATTTTATGTTGCTTTGGTGAATGCATTTCCATGTTTGATTTTGGATTTTGAATGTGAATTTTAATGAATATGTTTTCTTTGATTAGGTATCTATGATTTTAGGGAGGAAAATTCACGTACAATAACGGAAAATACAAAAGCTTGGTGAAAGAGGATATTAGATAATTAACTAGAAATAGCGAAGCTGCTCCACCACAGGATATCATTTTTTAAAAAATATAAATAATTGTCAAATTACTTATTCTGTTATTCTTTAGTAACTAAAGGATATAAGAATATTTTTTAAAAAAATTAAGACTTATATCATTAAAAGACTTTATTTTTATAATAAAATTCTAAGCATATCTAAACAACATGTTAGGTTCTAAGATCTTAGGATTTTATGTATTTAGAACTCTAATTTGTAATGTTGGCAAACCATAATCAAAATAATGTATTTAGTCTTATTTAGGCTTGCTCAAAGTTGATCTATTAATGTAAAGTTAGAATCAAGTGGCTGTAGAAGTCTTTGGGACTTTTGGCCTGGCTCGATCAATCGAAAATCGCACAGGTTGAATTT
Organism: Quercus glauca; assembly: GCA_023736055.1. Classification (NCBI taxonomy): domain Eukaryota; kingdom Viridiplantae; phylum Streptophyta; class Magnoliopsida; order Fagales; family Fagaceae; genus Quercus; species Quercus glauca. The sequence continues at coordinate 21,180,478 of CM043317.1, forward strand.
TCTGCAGAATTTCCAACTCAGCCCTACCTCATTAAACGTTTAGGGTTTTATGTTTTTACCCTAGGTATTTAGACAAAACCCTAGCCACGTTTTTAGAGGTTGTCCATATTGTATTGTTGCTCATACATTGCTGTTTTGTGTGAATCTCTTGTGAGATCTTTTGAGGAGCTTTCCTTTACACAAAGCTTAGGGTTTTCAAGATTGAGATTACTTCAACATCTTGATGATCAATATAGTTGCAACCATTGAAGCTTAAAGAAAAACAAGTGGGGAGCTTGTAGCTGATTGAAGAATTCAAGAAAGAAGGAGTCCGTGGATTCGGAGCTTGCACGTGGTCGTGTCAGTAAGTTCTACTGGTGGGTAGCATTAGGAAGTCGAGCGGGGAGCTTGTAGTCCTTTTGTATGAACTTCGATTCTTTCATAGTGGATTCAAGTTTGCCTTGAGGATCAGTGGGTCAAATCTTCCCCAGGTTTTTACCGTGTGGTTTCCTAGGTGATCATATCATTGTGTCTTTTATTATTCCGCTGCTTTATTCTTTTGATATGATTATTTGATTGCTTTAACCTAGTATTGCATAATTTGACTAAGTAACAACTTGGCTAATTAATCTAGGCTAACCAATCTGGTTGTTTTTAAGGGGTCTAAAACTGTTCACAACATAAATAAAAACTCTCAGGAATTTAATTCTCATGAATTTAAAATATCAAGAGCTTATAATTATTTAGATTTAAAATTAATAGGCCGTAAAGGGACCTATGACTCTTAGCTGTTGGAAGAGTAAGGGAAATAGCTCTTAATTTATTTCACTTATAGTTAGTTAGAGTACGTTGACAATTAACATAGATTAAGAAGTTCACATTAAAGTAATAAAGAAGTGCCCCATGGGCGTTGCAAGTGGCAAAATGAAATTATATTAAGAGAGATAGCCTGGTAGTCTGTCAACTCCCAATACTCAATTTTGCACTTTTGTTTAACAAAAGTCAATCCATAAAAAATATATATATATATAAAAAAAAATTAGAGAGAGATTGCTGCAAATAACAATAACTAGGGTTCACATTAAAGTAACTAAGAAGTGCCCCATGGGCGTTACAAGCGGCAAAATGAAATTATATAGAGAGATAGCCTGGTATTCTGTCAACTCCCAATACTCAATTCTACACTTTTGTTTAACAAAAGTCAATCCACAAAAAAAAAATAAAAAATAAAAAATAAAAAATAAAAAATGAGAGAAAGAGAGATTACAACAAATAATAATAATAATAATAACAATAATAACGGTTCACATTAAAGTAACTAAGAAGTGCCCCATGCATGTTGCAAGCTGCAAAATGAAATCTATATATATGGGCAAAACTGATAGAAAATTCAATTAAATTTCAAATCGAAATTCAATTAGAGTCGAATTTTGCAAATTGTTTTTTTGCAGAATTTTCCAACTCAGCCCAAGTCCGTTTAACGTGTAGTGTTTTACGTTTTGTCTTTAGTATAAAAGGGAAAACCCTAGCCACGTTTTGAGGTTGCTCTTTATGCTGTGTGTGTGAATCTTCTGTAAGATCTAGAGGCGTTTGTCTTCACACATACATAGGGTTTCCAAGATTCAAGACTATGTCAAGAACTTGGTGATCGATTCAGTTGCAAATTCAAGAGCTTAAAGATATACAAGCATGAGTGCTTGTGCTTGCTGGGAATTCAAGAAAGAAATAGTTTGTGAACTCGAAGTTGTCACGTGATCATGGTAGTAAGTTTCCTACTCGATGTAGCAATAAGATGTTAGTGGTCTAAGTCGCTATCGTGTAAACTTCAATTCTTTCATAGTGGATTTAATTTTACCTTGAGGATAGCTAAGTTAAATTCTCCCCAGGTTTTTTACCAGTTTGGTTTTCATGGGTTATCATATTGTTGTGTTCTTTATTTTCCGCACTTTACAATAATATGATATGATGCTGAACAGAATCAGTAGGCTGAACAATTCGGTTTTGATGGGCTGAAGGTGGTAGCGAAGGCCTGAAAAAGAAACAATATCAAAGGAGACCGGGGTGGACCGGCCTAGGACCTTTCGATGGCTAAGTTAGTATCTTCCTCACAAATGGAATTCTAACTGTATTGGAATAATGTCAGAATGTTCTCATACCTTTGCCTGATTCAGACCGGTCCTTATATAGGGAACCTTGGGGCAGTTATTTGGTTTAGTAACCTCCCCAAGATTCATGGAAGTCCGAAATTACGGAAATAACTTCCCTAACAACTATAGAAGTAGTAACCGCTGATGGAAGTTACATACTTAGGAGAAATTTCTGGCGATGAATACGGGTTAATTAACCACTCCAGAATTTTGTCAAGTGTTGCATGGTCGTCCATGTGTTTTGCCCATGGACGACTCTTTGTATATAGATTGATGTTGTATGGTCGTCCATGAGCTTTGCACATGGACGACTCTTCCGACCTGATTGCCTGAGGTTTATTCAATTGATCAATACTCATGGATGACCTGTTTGGACGAATCGGAGATGGTCTGGCCATTTGGCTTACTAGTGATCATGGACGATACCCTTGGATAAACCATAGATGATAATTTTTTGCTATCCCATCAGTTGCCCCCTTGTCCAGGGATCGTCTATAGCACTGTAGACTTTTTCACTGTCTTTGACTTTTGACACGTGCCAATATTATATTGGTTGAATACTGTGCCTTGCGTGAATTTTCTTCGTTGTCAAAAATTTATCGTTCCAGATCGTGCCACGCGTCAAAATCATATTGGTTGTCTGTCTCGTCAATTCCATTTTTCCATGAAAGCGCCACGCGTCACTTTCTGATTGATTCGTGTCGTGTCATTAACCCCACCTCTGGGCCCTATAAATAGGCACATTCTCTTTCTTGCCCTTTGCCTTTCTCATAATCTCCCTTCTGCCATCTCGTCCAAGACTCTCGTCTAGACTTCGTCATCTAGTCTCGTCAGGTACTCTCCTTTCCTCTTCCTTAGGTTTTCATCTTAATCCTTCTTTTTCAAACAATCATGTCTGAGTCTAGTGATAGTGTAGAGAGAGAGATAAACGAGTATTAGGATGTTTCTTCTGGAAGTGGGGATAGTTATGAGAGTGGTGAGGGTAACATAAGTAGTAGTAGTGATAGTTCTTCAGACGAACATTATTCGTCTGGGGTTCCTAGTATTTCTATAGAGGAATTCTAGGAAATACAGCGTAGGATGGCTTCTGGAGCTGGGACTAGCTCGTCCAGAAAGTCACCTAGCCCTCCTTAAGACGAGGAGGAGGAGGCGAATGTAATATATAGCTGTGCTCCTGAAGTAGCGTCCACCTTAGATGCCCCCAAGTTAAAAACTCTTGTAGATAGATACCAGATTCCTAGAGAATTCAACCCTCGTCTACCTAGGGAAGGGGAATGGTGCTGTTCCCCTTCTTCTGGTTTAGGAGTATATGCATCTTACCTTTTGGCTGGCCTTAGATTTCCCCTAAATTCTTTTTGTAGAGGTCTTCTCTATAGGTTGGATATTGGACCTAACCAGCTCAACCCCAATAGATGGAGGACGGTAGTTGTCATGCAAGTGCTATGGCGTGAGGCATTAGAAGGGGACTGTCCTATAACAGTGGACGAGTTCCTTTACTGCTATAAGCCCTCAGAGATAAAAAAGTCTGCTGGTTTTTACCAGTTCTCGTCCAGAGGCTCATACTATAGTTTAATAAAGGGCCGTAACTCGTCTGATAGGCTTTGGAAGAAAGAGTTTTTTATTATCTCTGGAAATTGGGCAGGGGACCCAATAGATGTTGGTAATGCCCCCTTCCCTCCTTTTACCAGCCCCATAGGTCGCTTTCGTCCTGAGGGTATGTTTTCTTTCCATGTTATTTCTTTTATTCCTTACACTTTTTCTATCTCTCAATCGTCTAACCACCTTTCCTTTTATTGGTGCAGCTGTTGTTCGTCCACGTTTGGACAGATCTTACTTAGATCGAATTGACCAAGTACGTGCTTTCCCTAGAAGGACTTTTCATGATCTAGTAACTTTTAGCAATTTGGCTACGTGGGGACTTGGTCCAGAACCTGCTACCAAGAACCTAGGCCACGAAGAAACTACTCGCAGAAATAAGTATCGTCCATCTCTACTTCATTTCCTTTCCCCCCCTTCTTTTTTTTTTTTTTTAACTAACTTCCTTTGTTGTAGGAATAATTACAATGAGAGAAAATAAGGAAAAAACTGTAACTAGTAGGGATAAGGATGCTGCTGTGCCACCAGTCGTCCAGAAGGCTCCCGTCCAGGTTGGGAAGAGAAAATCTAAAAATATTTCTAGTGCTGTGGACCTGGACAACCTTCCCAGTCGTCGAGTCTCCAAAAAACAAAAAACCACCCAGACTTCATCTCTTCCCAAGGTCCCCAAATTTACACCTCCGACGGTGAATCTGGACGACCCTCCTGTCAACGTGGAGCCCGTCCAAATAATTCACCCTGTTCAAACTGATCCTACTCCCCCTCCAGCTAAGACTCCTCATAAGTCTCATCCGTCAGAGCCATCTGATCGTCCTTCCAACTTGGAGCTGGACGAGGGCTATGCATGGAGGGCGTTCAAAGGAATCGTCACTGACAATGAAGTTAACGAATGTTACAATATGTCAGTGAAGGAATTTGAACGTTCTGGCATTCATGACCTCTTTAAGGTAGGACCTTTATTCGTCCTTGCGTGTTTTCAATAAGTTTTTTTTTTTTTTTTTTAAACAGAATCTCTAACTTTCCTCCGTCCATGCACAGGCTATGTCAAAGTTTTATACAGCGACATGCCAGGCCAAGGAACTTGCTGAGGAGGCAAAGACGGCGAAAGAGAAGGCTAAGGAGCTGAAAAATGAAGTTCTATTGAAAAAGGGGGAAGTGATCAGGTTGACTGAGGATCTCAGTCACTTGCAAGGAATAGAGACGAAGTTGAAGGACGAGGTCGAGGAACTTAAAGCAGATGCTATTGGGAAGGATACTCGCATCACTTATTTGAAGGGACAAGTCTCAGAATTTCCTTCGTCCTTGGAGAAAGCACGTGAGGAATCCATATCAGCCTTTAAGAAGTCTGACGAATATAAGAATCGTCTAGACAGCCATTATGCTGCTGGGTATGAGGACTTCCGTGCTAATGCCAAGGACGCATTCCCTGACTTGGACTTCGATACATTTAAGATCCCCCTCGCTACAGAGAGCTGCTTGCTTGTGACGGGCTCTGAGGACGTCAATGTGGAGGACGATGCTAATAACGAGGTGACCCAGGACGATCCGAAGACAAATCCACCAAAGTGACTTCAGCTTCAGAAAGTTTTTTTTATATTTTTACTTTTGTTTGGAAGTGCCCCAGTGTTTTGGGCTTTTATCTCTTTTTTTTTTTTTTCTTTTTTTTTTTTTTTTTTTTGAAATTCATTTAAGTACAATTCCCTCGTCCAAATTTATGGACGAGTTTTATTAACTGTTACTCTACTTTCAAGGGTTTTTGGACGGTGGTCGTCTACCTTTAGAGTTTACGAATGAATGAATGAATGAATGCTTTTTCTTTTCATTGTTTCTATCATATTTGAACATGTTTAAGGATTTATGGACATACTTTATTAGTATCGTCCATACCAATAGGAAAACATTTTATCTCAGCTTGAACTTATGGACGAAGTTCTTTCGTCACAAAGCTGGAGTAAAAATGAACCTTTAAAACTACATTCTTTAATTCGTCCATGAACATCGTCTTTTGGCTAGCTCAAGGATTTATTTAAACTTGCAATTGTTTACTCGTCCTTGACGAAAGTAATTTCAACAAATGCTCATCCATGTGTTGGATTGCTTAGTCTGCTTAGATTCGTCCAGGGGCTTGTGGTGTTCCCTCAAGCATATTTTTCGTCCCTGGTTTGGACAATTATATCATAGGTTTTCTCTCGTCTTGAGCTTGGACGGATATACCTCAGGTTTTATCTCATCTTGAGCTTTAGACAGAGATACCTTAGGTTTTATCTCGTCTTGAGTTTAGACAGACATACCTTAGGTTTTATTTTTCCTGCTTTATCCTTACTTGAAGGAAAGCTAATAGACGATATTCCCTAGCTTTTCAAGGATTTCATTTGTCTTTGGCCTTTCGCCTTCCGTGGATCATCTTGAATCATAGAAAGTTAACGATTCCCATACAATCATACATATACTTAAAAATACATCATATATATATTTGGAAATCCATACTATGTAATCATTTGTCCATAATCATGGCACATGCTTGCTAGTGCTTTTAGGAAACTAAAAATACTTATACAACATAACTTCGTCCATGTGTAACACAAAATACTTATATACGTAAAACATAATAGTAGTAATAAGCAAACACAAGAAAACAATACTTCATGCTTCAAATCGTCCATGGCATTTGTCCTGCAGCGATAAACATTCGTCCTGCAGCAATGTTCATCCATGATCACCCTTTATTGGTAGTACCTTCTTAGGTGTTCAACATTCCAAGGGTGTTCCAGCTTTCTTCCATCCAAGGCTTCCAAGTAGTAGGATCCTTGCCACTTGCAGTTGATTACCCTGTAAGGTCCTTCCCAATTTGGTCCCAATTTCCCGTGGGCCGGGTTTTTGGTGGCCAAAGAAACCTTCTTCAGGACGAGATCCCCAATGTTGAAGCGCCTAGGTTTCACCATGGGGTCGTGCTGCCTTGCCATGAGATTTTTGTACCTTGCTATTCTTTGCTTCGCGTCCATCCTTACCTCGTCTATAAGATCAAGGTTAAGACGAAGCTATTCGTTGTTTTCCTCATCTTGGTACTTCATCACCCTATGGCTGGCCATATGTACTTCTGCAGGTATGACTGCTTCACTCCCATAAGCCAGTTTGAAAGGAGTCTCTCCTGTGGGAGTCCTCACTGTTGTTTTGTAAGCCCATAAAACACCTGGTAATTCATCCGGCCATACTCCCTTTGCCCCTTTAAGCCGAGTCTTGATGATTTTCAACAAGAATCGGTTTGCTACTTTTGCTTGTCCGTTAACTTGTGGGTGGGAGGGTGAGGAATAATGATTCTTGATTCCAAGATGTTCATAGAATTCTCTGAAGGGGGTGTTGTAAAACTGTCGTCCATTGTCAGATACGAGTACCCTTGGTACTCCAAATCTGCATACAATGCTTTTCCAGACGAAATTTTTGACATTTTGTTGTGTAATTTTCACTAAGGGTTCAGCTTCCACCCACTTTGTGAAATAATCTACTCCCACTACCAAAAACTTCATTTGTCTAGTTCCAGTTGGAAAGGGGCCTAAAATATCCAAACCCCACTGTGCAAAAGGCCAAGGGGCCATCATCGGGGTAAGATATTTTGATGGCTGTCTAGAGATATTACTGAAACGTTAACATTGATCACATACCTTAACATATGCCTTAGCATCAGCTTGGATGGTTGGCCAATAGTACCCTGCACGGATGACCTTGTGGACGAGTGATCTAACTCCCGAATGATTACCACATGCTCCTTCATGAACTTCCCTCAATACATAATTCGCCTCGTCTAGAGCTAAACACCTCAGGTAAGGCTGTGAAAAACCTCTTTTGTACAGCACTTCGTCCATAAGGATGTATCTGGCTGACTTAACTCTGAGCTTCCTGGCTTCGTCCTTCCCCTCTAGAAGCCTTTCGTCATTCAGGTATGATACTATTGGGGTCATCCAATTCTCCCCACCTTCTATCTGCAACATCTATGGGAGGTCTATGCTCGGCATGTATTGTATTTCATCAAAGTTGTTCATTGCTTCATTAGCGGAGGCTTCCTTCGCTAAAATATCTGCTTCTGTGTTCTCTTCCCTCGGGATTTGAACAAAATTAACTTCTTTGAATTTCTTCACAAGGCGTATCACTTTCTTCAAATATTTCTTCATTTTGTCTTCCTTGACTTCACACATCCCATTTACTTAGCCTATGACCAACTGAGAATCTCTTAAGACGAGTATTGAGTCTGCCTCCACAGATTTAGCCAACTCCAATCCTTTAAGAAGGGCTTCATACTCCGCTTCATTGTTAGTTATTTGATACTGCAAGCGAACCTTGTGATTCAATTTATCTCCTTCTGGTGTTTGCAAAACCACTCATATTCCCCCTGCATGCTGTGTAAATAATCCATCTACATGGACGACCTATTTGTTATTGTCTCCTTTTTCACCTAAGCCTTCACAACTTGGAGTGAATTTCGCAATGAAATCTGGCAAGGCTTGAGCTTTTATTACATTTCTTGGTTGGTACCAAATGTCAAATTCACTAAATTCGACTGCCCATTGTATCAGTCGTCCTGCAGCTTCTAGCTTTTTCATTGCCTTCTTGAGCGGATGGTCCGTCATGACATTGATGATATGAACTTGGAAGTAATGTCTTAACTTCCTAGAAGCTGTTATCAAGGCGAAAGCTAACTTCTCCATTAGCGAGTATCTTCCTTCCGCGCCTTTGAGTGCTCTAGTGTAATACACAGGCTTTTGCACCTTCCCTTCTTCTCTGATCAACGCTGAACTCACGACATGTGGGGACACCGCCAAGTATAGATAAAGTTCTTCTCCTAGCACGGACGGGCTTAATAGTGGAGCCGTTGTAAGATAATCCTTTAGATCTTGGAAGGCCTTTTGACATTCGTTTGTCCGTTCGAATGCCTTCCTAAGAACTTTGAAGAAGGGTAAACACTTGTCTGTAGCTTTTGAAGCAAACCTGTTCAGAGCTACAACTCGTCCAGTGAGGGATTGGACTTCCTTGATGTTCTTCGGTGGTTCCATGTTCAAGATGGCTTGGATCTTGTCTGGATTTGCCTCAATTCCTCTCTGTGAAACCATGAATCCTAAAAACTTTCCTAATGATACTCCGAATGCACACTTACTTGGGTTCAGCTTCATCTTGTATCGTCTAAGTGTTTCAAAGGTTTCCTGAAGGTCATCCAAGTGGCTTCCCTCATCTATGCTATTCACAAGCATGTCGTCCATATACACCTCCACATTCCATCCTACCTGCGGACGAAACATGTGATTCACCAACCTTTGATAAGTTGCCCCTGCATTTTTCAGACCGAAGGGCATCACTTTATAACAAAACAAACCTTGACTGGTAATGAAGGAGGTCTTTTCTTGGTTAGCCTCGTCCATCTTGATCTGATTATATCCTGAGAAGGCATTCATAAAACTCAACAACTGATGGCCAGCTGTAGAATCCACCAGTTAATCAATGCGTGGCAAAGGATAACTATCCTTGGGGAAGCCTTGTTCAAGTCAGTGAAGTCTACGCACATCCTCCATTTTCCATTTGCCTTCTTCACCATCACCACATTCGCTAACCAATCCGAGTAATAGACTTCCCGGATGAATTGCGCTATGGTCAGTTTCTGAACCTCTTCCTTGATAGTCTTGTCTCTTTCAGGAGCGAACACCCTTTTCTTTTGCCGAACAGGCTTAGAAGAGGGGAACACATTCAACCGATGAGTAATTACACTCTGATCAATACCAGGCATGTCGTCATGACTCCATGCAAAAACATCAGTATTCTTTCTCAAAAACTGGACGAGGTCTTCTTTCTCCTTCACCTTCATACTTGTTCCAATTCTAGTGAACTTCTCAAAATCACCTTCTTGTAATAAAACATCCTCCAATACTTCAGTAGGTTCCGCAACAACTCTTTTCTCTTCTATACTCATAGTCTGCACCTGCTCGTCCAAAGCCAACATGGCTAGATAACACTCTCTGGCCGCCAACTGATCTCCTTTTGTCTGTCCAATTCCGTATTCCGTAGGGAATTTGACTGATAAGTGGTAGGTAGATGTTACTGTCTTCCAACTGTTTAAGGTTGGCCTCCCAATGATGGCATTGTACAAGGAAGAACAATCCACCACAAGGAAATTCACCTCCTTAGTTATTTGTTGCGGGTATGATCCTACTACCACAGGCAATGTAATGACGCCCACGGGTTGCACTTTCATTCCTCCAAATCTTACCAGTGGTGAACACGCTGGATGGAGTTGGTCTCGTCCAAGCCTCATCTGCTGGAAGGCGGGATAATACAATATATCTGCTGAGCTTCTGTTATCCACCAACACCCTCCTGGTTGTATAATTTGCAATGAATAGGGTAATGACAATTGCATCGTCATGTGGATGATGGATCCTCTTAGCTTCTTCGTCCGTGAAAGAGATGGTTGGCTCGTCTGTCTCCCTCGTCCTTGGGGATCGTCTAGAAAGTTGGACATTTTGCACCACTTTGAGGTACGTCTTCCTTGCTTTGGAAGATTGTGCGGTCAAACTCCCACCAATGATAACCCTTATTTCTCCAAGTGGGGGCCGTGATGACTCTTCCATCTTCCCTTTCAGCTTCTCATCTTTATGGTCCCTTCCAACGAAATGCTTCAACTTTCCTTGTCTGATGAGATTTTCGATCTGCTGCTTCAAGTCGTAAGACTTGTCCGTGTCATGCCCATGATCTCTATGGAAGCGACAATATTTATTCTTATTGCGCTTGTTCGAATCTCCTTTCATCTTCTCTGGCCACTTTAAGGAAGGATCATCCTTAATTTGCATGAGCACTTGATCGAGTGGGACATTTAAGGGGGTGTAATTCTGATTCCTTGCTGAAGGGCTTGCCTTCCTGCTATCTCTGTCTCGTTCCTTCTTATCTTCCATTCGTCTCTTCTTTGGACGAGGCCCTTGGTCTGAATAACGAGCGGGGTTTGCTTCCATTCTTTCAGCTCTCTTCCTTTTCTTAGCTATGATTGCATCTTCTGCATTCATGAAGTTTTGGGCTGAATGGACGAGTTCAGCCATGGACTGGGGCTCTTTCTCATACAACTTGTGAATGAATAAGTCTGAGTTAACCCCGTTGTGGAAGGCTGCCAATAGTACCTTATCATCTACCTCATCTACTGTTAAGGCTTCCCTATTAAAACGAGTGATGAAGGACCGCAGACTTTCATTCTCTCCTTGTTCTATAGTCAACAGGCTAGACGAGGAGCGTTTGTGCCTTTGTCCTCCAATGAAGTTATTGACAAACAACTTACTCAATTCTTTAAAAGAACTGACCGTGTTTGGAGGTATCTTGCTGAACCACACTCGCGCTGGCCCCTTGAGGGTGGTAGGGAAGGCTCTATACATTATTTCATTAGGAACTCCTTGAAGATGCATAGTGGTCTTGAAGGTGGCTATGTGATCAAAAGAATCTCGCGCCCCATTATATAAATCTAGGGAAGGCAACTTGAACTTTGGTGGTAGAGGGTGACCATTGATGGAAGCCGTAAAGGGGGAATCGGTTCTGTGGACCAGATCTTCTACAGGATTAGCCCTTCTCAGATTTTTTTACATTTCTTTCATCACTTTCTTCATCTGGCCCATCTCCTTCTTCAAGTGTGGCACCTTTCGTGAAGTGGTGCCTCTAGACTGACTTCCAATTTTCGCATCCTCTCCATCTTCTTGCCTATGTGTTTGTCCTTCATGTTCTTCATGCGTCTGCCTTCTTAGATTGATCTCCCTTCTTAGTTCTTGGTTCTGGCAGGTTAACTCTGCCATTGCAGCCGCCATAGATTGAACATGTTGGACAGAGGGCGTCTGCATGACTGGAGCGGATTAGCGATTGCGATGGGGGTTACTTGAAGCGTCCCTGCTTCCCTAGTGGCCTGGGCTAGTAGCCCTCGATCTAGTCCGAACCATTCAACCTTTTGTCGTGGAAATATAAATCGTAAAACAATTTAGTAAAACTTACTTTTCCACAGACGACGCCAACTGATGCTGAAAAGAATCAGTAGGCTGAACAATTCAGTTTCGATGGGCTGAAGGTGGTAGCGAAGGCCTGAAAAAGAAACAATATCAAAGGAGACCGGGGTGGATCGGCCTAGGACCCTCCGATGGCTAAGTTAGTATCTTCCTCATAAATGGAATTCTAACTGTATTGGAATAATGTCAGAATGTTCTTATACCTTTGCCTGGTTCAGACCGGTCCTTATATAGGGAACCTTGGGACAGTTATTTGGTTTAGTAACCTCCCCAAGATTCATGGAAGTCCGAAATTACGGAAATAACTTCCCCAACGGCTATAGAAGTAGTAACCGCTGATGGAAGTTACATACTTAGGAGAAATTTCTGGCGATGAATACGGGTTAATTAACCACTCTAGAATTTTGTCAAGTGTTACATGGTCGTCCATGTGTTTTGCCCATGGACGACTCTTTGTATATAGATTGATGTTGTATGGTCGTCCATGAGCTTTGCACATGGACGACTCTTCCGACCTGATTGCCTGAGGTTTATTCAATTGATCAATACTCATAGACAACCTGTCTGGACGAATCAGAGATGGTCTGGCCATTTGGCTTACTGGTGATCATGGACGATACCCTTGGACGAACCATAGATGGTAATTTTTTGCTATCCCATCATGATATATGTGTGTTAACCTAGAGTTGATAATTTGACTAAGTTAATCACTTGACTAATTAACTAGGTTAATCTGATTATGTTTAAGGGGTCTAAAAATGAACAAAATTTTATTTCGAATTCAAAAAGAGAACTCCTAAAATTTATCAAAAAAAAATTATAGTTACTGCTTATCTCTAAAATTTATTATTTTTATTTGTTTGAAAAATAATATATATATATATATATATATCTAAATTATAATAGATGTAAATTATTAACTTTTACAAAAAAAAAAAAAAAAAAAGAGCATCCGAGCACCCGCATGGCGTGGACACGTTCTCAAAGGCTAGTTTAATTATAAGAACTTATAAATAGTATTTAAGGCCCAAAATTATTGAGCTAATTGAGGCTCGTTTCCTGCCCGTCAAGTCTATTAAAAGGCCTCAATGGTTTTCAACTTAACTAGTCTTCGGCCCAGCATTCTAACATTTTAATTAGTTTATGGGCTGTGCGCCGGACCACGACATATACTGCCAGGCCCAAATTTAAGCTTCCGCTCTACCCAAGCTCCCAACAAGAACTTATAAACATAGTATTTAAGGCCCAAAATTAATTAGTTCAACGTTTTTGCGTTCTTCGTGATCTTCTTCTTAATTCGCCAAAAAATCAGGGACCTTCCTCAGGTGAAATGTCACTTTTTGAATTCTAATTTTTTTTATTATAGGATTTTGAATTCTAATTGAGTAGTCATTTAGTGTTTTTTTTATTGGTATTACTATATTTGTATGGAGTGAATAGAATTTGTTATAGAAGTTTTAAGGAGAACACAGAGAATGTTTGTATTGAGAAAAATATGTGAGAAAATGTCCATATATTCTTTAATATATTTATTTGTTCTTCTTAAAATTTCATTCATCCCACTTTTCTATCCTCTCAAAAGATATCATAGAACGTGCCCTGTAATAACTAGCTGTGTCCAAATATTCTACTTCTGTGACTCTGTAGCTTACACATTTTAATAACGGGTTTACATAATCAACCACTACGCCAATTTCCTCTTGACTTGCTCGTGAACTATATATCATCTTTAACAAAATGGTGCCCATTATTACCTGCAGATTCTAAAGAGAAGGTATATTTTGAAACGAAGTCCTGCTTAGAATCTGATTGTGAAGATTTCTTCAGTGTCAATGGTGGTGAGAGTTGTTTTCAATTTGTTTCAGAATTTCGCTTATATGTATATATTCCTTGTTAACTACTGTAATTCCTTGAAATGTATAGACTCTTTAAAAAAAAAAATTTGGGAGACTAGTTTGTAACTTTGTATATGAATCTTAGATTTTTCACTAGCTTGTAATTTCTGCAGATACTACCCTATCTCGTGGAAACACTCCTATCCACCATTGCAGCTTCAAAGAAACTCCTCACTATGAAAAACCAGTTACATGGACGGTAGATCCAGTCCCTTTTGAACCCACTGCAACAGATATGAAAAAACAATTAATTAAGCTTACATATTGTAGACTAAACGGAAGAATCTAGTCACGTGTCACATTGATAACTAAACGGTTCCTAGGTGATAACAAAGAAAACTCATACAATTTTGTAAGATTTTGGAAATAAGTTTCAGTCATGATACCTTGCCAATAATTCCTTTAGAGATGCAGCACTCTCAAGTCTCAACTCAGAAAGCTGTCCAAGTAATTCTGAGGTGGTTCTATTCATCATGTTGACACTGAGATCGAGTATCTCCAAACGGGACAATTTTGTATAGATAATGGAATTGAACTGGAGAATGTGTTGCCGTAAAGTTGAAGGTTTCTCAAATGTTTTACATTCCCCAAAGAACGAGGCACGTTCCCAATAAGTTGGTTCAAGCTCAAATTTAAATGCTCTAGGCTACTGTTACTGCATTCCAAAATAGGCTTAGAAAAATTCTGTTATTTTGCCACTTAAATGATTTACTGATAAATCTATAGTCTGCAAAATTGCATAGGTTCCCCTTTGTAATCTTAGGGATGGAGCCTTTGAGATAACAATTGCCAAGTTTGAGATCTGCGAGGGAAGTGATATTGAACACCAATTGAGGAATTGAAGGGTTGAAGTCATTACCAGAGATATCAAGTTTTGAATGTGATGAAAAGTTGACAGAGGGAAAACATTGAGGGAGATAGTGAAGTAGACAAAAGGACAAGCGCAACTCCAACAGTGAAGGGAGCAGATTAATAGTTGGCAGCCAATCAGTTTTTGCTTCGGAAAGGTTCACGCCATTCAAACTAAGGTGTTTTAGGTAAGAGAGACCAGAAAGCCAATTTAAATTTGAAATTGGTGGTGTTAGTAGATATGCAAACATAGAAAGATCAAGATAAAGCAAGTTAGAAAGATTCCCATGATGAGAAGGGATCATTCCAGCGAAGGATGCATAGGAGAGATTAAGGAAATTCGACTTATTGAGAGAACCAATGAAATTTGGGATGGGAATTCCTTGGAATTTATCGTTGCTTAGGTCCAAGTAATTTAGATATTTTAAATAAAGCAAAGAAGGAGATAAAACACCACCCAAACATACTGTTGAAGTATCACCAGACATTAGATCACAGAAAAATGGACTTTTGAGGTTGAGTTTTATGATGTTACCTGCTTGATTGCTACAGCCCACTCCATACCACTTGCAGCAATCTTCGCCAACCCAGGAAGAAAGACTTCTTGAAGGATCTTCAAGTCCTTCTTCAAACTTGCCTTTTCTGATCTTCAAACCCACCATATTCTACATAATTATCAACTTGTCTTTTCTAATCTTATATGTTTGCATTGTTATTATAATGATGGTTCTTGTTTTCTTTGATAGCATATGATCCATGACAGTATGACTTGAAATTTTGTAGATTCTGTCAATTTTTGTTGAAAATGATTTTGATTTGGTTCAAATAACTTGATTTGTTGATGAAGATGATGTATTATTTTAGCTTGAATCTACAAAAATTATGTCACAGTTTTGGTGGCTTCTTAGTCCTCATCATAGTGGTTTTGTACACTTGTCCATTGAAATGCTTCTTGTATTATTTTACGCATTCGTTAGATCTCTTGACACTTGCAGGGTAAACAATAATCAGTTTGATGTTTTAGCACACTGACTGCAGAATTACCTTCTTTAAATGAAGGCAAATCATCTTTTGACTTTAAAGAGTGAATGTCTACATGCAAATGGTGACATTATAAGGGAAAGAAGATAAAATTGCAATGCATGAGGGGGAAGGAAGCTGTAATATGGTAAGAGTTATGTTAATGGATGCTCTTAGAACAATTGCTAATAAACTATAATAAAAAAGTTTTAACACCTCTTTCATGAATATATAAAAAGCTGTCAACAATATTTATTATTTTATTATTTTCCCAATAAAATGTTTCAAAACAAAGCTCCTTAACCAATTAGGGCATTGGTTAACATTTCCCATATAGTAATTTCTGATAGCATAAATTTTATTTTATGTCTATTGGGCTGTGAAATTTTGTAACTTTTCAACAGTGTGATAGAAGCCAAAGGAGATAATTATAAACAGCTATTTCTATGGCCTCCATTGTACACCAAGGTTGTTGGGTGTCTTTTAAACATTCAAAAGTGCGTTTGGTTGGGTGGAAAAGTAAGAGTAAAGAAAACGGTAAAGAGAGAATGGAAGATGGATTGATTAGAAAAGTGGAAAGAAGTTAAAAAGGAGAGAGAATTAATTTTCTATCTAGCCCACCATTTTTTATCTTCCCAAAATATGAGAAAAATAGGTGAGAAAATGTTTATATATTCTTTACTTTTTTTATTGATTCTTTTTTATTTTCTTTCATCCCACCTTTCTATCCTATCAAGGAATGTATAAATCAACAGTGGGTTAGTGGCAGAGCATATTAAGGAAGTTTTTTTTTTTTTTTTTTTTTTTGAATTATCCTAAATAATTTGAAAATTTTTAAAAGAATCTTCTCATTCCCCCCGCCTCCCCAATAAAGAAATTCTAAAAATAAACATAACTTTCATTTAAATAAAATGTATGTAAAAAAATTACAATAATTAAACATTCAACATCTTTAAAATAAACATATAGTATTTTAACAACTACCTCAACAAATAAAATTGAAAAAAAAAAAATCTAATTTCATCCAAACGTATATACGGCTTACTTATACCATAGTAGAAAAATTGAAAGGTCAGCAGCTTTGTTGAATTGCCATACTACCAAGTCCCCCACACAATTGTAGAAAATTTTGCTCACAATGCTCTCTCTCTCTCTCTCTCTCTCTCTCTCTCTCTCTCTCTCTCTCTCTCTGTTGGCATTTACCTTCTTTTTTTCTTTTTTTTCTTTTCAGTTCTTTCCTTTTTCCACTACTGCTGCAATTTTGTGTTTACAATGTAAAAAGTAAAAGTTTTGTGTGACTAGACTAGACAAGAAAAAGTAAAAGACAAGCTGGAAACTTCCGTAGACCCCTAACCCCTGTACAGTGCTCCTGTGTTACTTTACTTTTCATTTGCTTTCTTTTGATTTCTTTACTTTACTTTTCATTTGCTTTCTTTTTTGTTTTCCTTCTAATATATTATTTGTTATTATAATAATCAATATACTATATATCGTATTGGCATTATAATTTATAAAAGTACTTGATTAGTTTAATTAAAGTATACGGTATATACTACTATATTAACATGTATTTAGTTGTTATTTATAGCACATATTAAGTTATGAAGTATTGTAATTTACTATTTTAGATTTCATAGACACACAAAAATTTTATATATGGCCCCCCAAAGATAAATTCACCGCTCCACCACTAGGCAAAAGTTGGTAGATTTTGAATTCCGTATGCAAACTTATTTATGCAGACTTGTTGGGAAATGTAACTTGTTCAGGTCTTCTACTTTGACTCTGTAGACTGTAGCTTACACATTTTAGTAAACTGTTTTACACTTTCAAATCATTACGCCCATTTCCTCTTGACTTGCTCATGAACCATAGAGCAACTTTAACAGAATGGTGCTCGTTATGCAGGTTCTAAAGAGAAAAAAAAAAAAAAAAAAAAAAAAAAAAAAAAAAAAAAAAAAGAGGAAGTATATTTTGATTTGCAGTCTACATAGAATCTGATTATGAAGATTTCTTCAGTGTCAGTGATGGTGTGAGTTCTTTTCAATTTGTTTCAAAATTTGGCTTACTTATATATATTTACTCTTCTAAAATTCTCATAAAGGCATGACTCTTTTTATTTTTTTTTTAAAAAGGGAGACTATAGTTTATATTTGTGTCTATGCTTTTTTACTAGCTTGTGATTTCTGCAGATACTACCCCCTCGTGGCAACACTCCTATCCACCATTGTAGCTTCAAAGAAACTCATCACTTAGAAAAACCTCTTTACATGGACTGTAGCTCCAGTCCCATTCTTGAACCCTCTAAAATAGATATGAAGAAACATATAATTGAGCTTTTTCAAGAGAGCTTCTGGGATGATGCCATTGATGGCAGTCAAAATTTACAAGAGGGGTCAAAAGTCCATCGTACCATTTGTCCCCTTTCTTCGAAATCTATAAATAAAAACCTTTACAAATACGTAACAATTTTTTTTTTTTTTTAATGAGGAAACTAACTGAAATTTTATTAATGGTTTGACATAAAATTTCTGTCCTGCATTACAAATGAAGAGACATCAACAGGGATGTCCTCGAGCCAAAACTGGGGTGAAAGCAAATATCTTGCTTTCTTAGCTAATTTATCTGCCACCACATTACAGATTCTTCGCACATGAGTGAAAGCAGAGAACCTAAGGTTACCCGCATGGACTCGGCAATCTTCAACTAGATGAACAAAATGGGCAAGGCAAGAACAATCTGAATTTAAAGAGTTAATGATCGTCTTAGAGTCCCCTTCAGAAACAACTTCCTGCAGACCAATTTCAATGGCAAAAGAAACAGCTCTCCTGCAAGCAAGAGCTTCCACCTCCACCACGGACGCAGGTAGACCAATCCATTCAGACAAAGCTCCGATACATTACCTTCAAAGTCTCTAACAACAACTCCAATGCCAGCTGATGAGTCTCTAAAGAGAGCTCCATCAAAGTAAGCTTTGTAAAAAGGCAGGTCAAGGGGTACCCAATGCCCAGAACGAAATACAGGCTGAGGCAAACTAGATAACTAAATGGTATGGTAGTGATCCTTGCACCGTACAATCTACATTCCTCTTAAACCAGATACTCCACCCTACCATAACGAATCAATCTGCTAATTCCAGATCATCAGAGTTCAAAACTCCCACAAACAAATCCCTAAAATCTACGAAGTGTTCAAATAAACTTGTCTGATGGAACTTATCCTCCCACCAAACATATTTAATCCTTTGACATCCTCAAAAAGCGTGAACTGTGTCCTCCAACTCAGTTGCAACCACCACATATTGCAGACTTAGTAACATTCCTATGGAATAAATTCTTCTTAGTAGGCAAAGCTTCATTACATGCCCTCCAAACAAAATGTTTAACTTTATTAGGCACTTGCCCCAAATCTTTTTCCAAAAACCCCGATAGCGCAATAGGATTCAAAGTACTAGGCGTTGTTGAGGCCTAATTATCCATAAGCAACTTATAAGCACTCTTTGTTGTGTATGTGCCTTGAGTTTTACTCTGCCAAATCAGCTTATCAGTAGTGCTGCGATAACCGAGGGGTAAACTCAAGATGGAGACATAGGCAACCCGATCCTCCAACCAGCTTGGGCCATCCTCATTGATAAGGGCACAAACCCGAGTATCCATAGGCAAGCACTTTTGAGGGAAAATGACTTTACTAGAGGTCAAGTGAGGTAACCATTTATCACATTGAATCTTCACTCTTTTTCCATCACCTATTCGCCAAATAGAACCCAAATTGATCACCTTCCTCTCCTTAAAAATGCTTTGCCAAGCATATGAGCCTCCACCCTTAACATCCTCATCAACGATTGATCTTAGGGAAATACTTTACTTTGAAGACTTCGTAGAAAAGGGAGTCTGTGTTGTGTAACAGCCGCCAGACTTGTTTTGACAGTAATTCCTTCATGCAGTAGTGAGGCAATACCCAACAGAAGTTACAATCTTAGGAAGGGCAAATTAGCCAAGTCTGCACGGTGTTTCTTTCCAAATTTGATGCAGAGCTTGAGCTTTAGTGGGAGGAGGAAGTGGCCGAGCCTTGACAGTCCATAGAACTAGAGGCTAACTAGTTAAGCCTAGCTTTTAACTATGTCTATATTACTTGGCAAAGCTTCACTCTAACAGCTCCCTTTCATATTATTTGGCTTCACTCAAGCAAAATTGCAAAGTTATATCATTATTTTTATTTTTATTTGTGGCTGGGAACTAGTTTTAAAGTGAATTATAAACTGATATTCATGTAATATCTTGTGCAAGTGCTCGTGGAGCTACTTCTTGTTGTTGCATCTGTAAAATGTAAAGAGTAAATTTTTTCATGTCAACTTGCGTTGAGGTCCTTGAGGATATAGTAGTATGGTTAACATAGCAAAAGCACCTACATGAGTTAAGAGGTACTTCCTATGAGAAATGGTTATATATGTGACGTACCAAGTTTTAGATGTGCACTAATCATTGGAACCAGTTCTAGCATTGGAACCAGCTCCCAAAACTAATCATCCTCAACAAGCATGGGAACCACCTCCTCCTGGTTGGATAAAGCTTAATGTCGACGCTACTGTATCTGAGTCTTTCGCTTCAATAGCAGCAGTTGCTAGAAATGATAAAGGTGAAGTCATCAAGATTTGGGCCAAGCCGATCTCAAAGTGTACTTTTATCATGGCTGAAGCCTCTACACTCCTTTGGGGAACTCAACTTGCACTTAATGAGAAGTGGAGTCATGTTATCTTTGAGGGAGATGCCAAAAACTGAATAGACCCACTGTCCTCAGAGAGCAGCTCTTCTGATTGGTCTATCCATAATGTAATTAGCAGTGTTTTTTGGCTTAAAGCTCTTTTCTTAGGTGTTAAATTTAATTGGATCAAGAGGGATTGTAACTCAGCTGCTCATGTAGCTGCAAAAATCTCTCTTAATTCTAGGATTTTTGTTTGTTTCTACAAGGACAATCTTTCAAGAGTTCTTAAGCTTGCCTGTAAGGAGGATTGCCCCACTTTCTCTTGCTAATGATATTGAAGTTTATCCACACAAAAAAAAAAAGTTTTAGATGTGCACTACCTTCTATACCTACATTATTCCACGCATTTCTCAATCTAGAATGGTTAAACAAACAAAAAGTTGACCATTGCGATTTGTGCACAATGGAGGCAACAAGCATCTTCAATACATGAGAAGTACAAATCGTAATACAAAGCTTCAAATTTATCTAAGTCCCTTCTAGGGAGATAACACTTTAGAGAGACTCCACTCGAGGCTTAACATATTAAGATATCATTTAACCCAAAAGTAAAGCCCAATTATTAAGTACAATACAAAGACAAGTACAACAAACATACACACACACACACACACATATATATATATATATAAACTAGTTTCATTAAATCCCAGTCTCAGTGTCTTTCTACTTGAAACTTCCTTTGCAGATGAGCCATATTCAATGCAATGACCACTAAAAGCCAATCTTTCATTTTTTCAGCAAAACGGAAGTAAGTGTGTCTCCAAGACTTCTTTATCAACAAGCTGCCACAAACAGCCCAAAATCCCACAATGAAACCCAGTGCAATACTTAGGTAAAACCATAACTTTTCAAATTGATCTTCACCATTGTTATGTACATGTACATCTTGATCTTTATGTTCTGCATTCCTGCCACTTGAACTTGTTGGCAATGGAGGAGGCCCATAAAGTTGTGGGTTACCTTCAAAACTAGAGGGATCGAAGGTTTGAAACTGGGTGGATGATGGAATTTGTCCAGACAAGTTGTTATATGACAAATTCAAATGGTTCAAAAAAGTCATAGATGACATGCTTGGAGGAATGTGACCTGAAAGATGGTTGCATGAGAGATCAAGAGTTTCTAAATCGTGCAAAGCTTTAATATTCTCTGGTATCTTTCCCGTCAACTGATTCCATGACAAATTCAAGGAATTCAGTTTCGTCAAATTTGTTAATTCTGCTGGGATCTCCCCTGAAAGATTGTTTCTTGAAAAATCCATGATTTTAAGAGAAAAAATTGCATCGTAGTATTCATATTGTCTCCCTTTAACAACAAAATCCATATACCGTGGGATGTTCATATGTTCCACGACATTGGAATCTATGTAACCAACCAAACGACCCAAACATGTTGGAATAGGTCCTGAGAAATTATTATGGGCAAGGTCCAAGGCATGGATATTGGTGAGACCACACAATTGTTTAGGAATTTGTCCATAAAGCATATTACCTCGAAGGCGTAATATCTTTATTGAAAAATTTCCTTCTCCAATCCATTCTGGTATGGTCCCTGATAATCTATTTCCTCCAAAATCAAGTGTTGAAATCTGTCTAGAAAGAAATTTCAGGCCTAAAGAGAGGTTTCCAGAGAGATTGTTGTCACTCAATTGCAACCAACTAAGATGAGGTAGTGAGCACATTGAACTTGGAATGCCACCTGATAGATTATTTCTGGACAGATCTATGAAAAACAAATCCAGCATACCCTCCCAGTGGTTGTGGATATTTCCAGAAAAATGATTGTCCGACAGACGAAGAAAGCCCAAAACTCTTAGTCCGTTAATGGATGATGGGATGCTACCATTTAGAAAGTTGTCAGAAAGATCTAATTGTACCAACTGCGACATTTCTTGGCCAATTCTTATTGGTATTGGTCCTGAAAGTGAATTGCTTCTCAAAGAGAACACAGTCACATTAGGCCATAGTGGTAGTGAACCCTCTAAATGATTGAAATCTAGATATACCCTCTGCAAGGAAGAGAAGTTTAATGACTTAGGGAGATTTCCCACTAATTTGTTATGAGAAAGATCTAACTCCACAAGTTGTGAAGACAAGTTCCACAAGCAATTCGATATTGTATCTGAAATTGCAGTATTTATTAAATGGATCTCTGTGAGTTCCTTCTGTGTTCTAAGCCATGCAGGGAATGTAGGGTTCAATTGACAGTCCAAAATCTTGACATATTGTAGACTAAAAGGAGGAATCCAGTCATGTGTCACATTGAAAACTAAAAGGTTCCTAGATGATGATGATGACAAGGAAAACTCATACAATTTTGTGAGATTTAGGAAATGAGTTTCAGTCATGTTACCTTGCCAATAATTCCCGGAGAGATGCAACTCTCTCAGCTCAGAAAGTTGTCCAATTGATTCTGGGATGGTTCCATTCATCTTGTTGTCATAGAGGGACAGTATCTCCAAACAGGACAAATTTTGTATAGATGATGGAATTGAACCAGAGACTGCGTTGCTGTAAAGTTGAAGCTCTCTCAAACGTTTTAAATTCCCCAAAGAATGAGGGATATTCCCAATGAGTTTGTTCTGGCTCAAATTTAACTCCTCCAGGCTACTGTTACTGCATTCCGATAAGGCCTGGAAAAATTCTGTTATTTCGCCACTTAAATTATTTTCTGATAAATCCAAAGTCCGCAATTTGCATAGGTTACCCTTTGCAATCTTAGGGATGGAGCCTGTGAGATTACAATAGCTAAGTTGGAGATTTGTGAGGGAAGTGAAATTGAACACCCATTGAGGAATTGAAGAAGAGTTGAAGTCATTATAAGAGAGATCGAGTACTGAAAGTGACGTAAAGTTGACAGAGGGAACACTTTGAGGGAGATAATGAAGTTCACATAATGACAAGTGCAACTCCAACAGAGAAGGGAGCAAATTAACAGTTTGAAGCCAATCAGTTGTTGCTTCGTAAAGGTACACGTCATTCAAATTGAGGTATTTTAGGGAAGAGAGACCGGAGAGCCAATTTATATTTGAAGCTATTAGCAAAAAATTCCAAGAGAGATCAAGATAAAGCAAGTTAGAAAGATTCCCAATATGAGGAAGGTTCGTTCCATCAAAGAATGCATTGGAGAGATTAAGGTAAGTCAACTTATTGAGAGAACCAATGAAATTTAGGTTGGGAATTCCTTGGAAATCACTGAAGCTTAGATCCAAGTAATTTAGAAATTTTAATTCAAGCAAAGAAGGAGATAAAACACCACCCAAAGGATACGAACATTCTGTTGAGGTATTACCAGACATTTGATCACATAAAAGTTGGCCATTGAGGTTGAGTTTTATGATGTTACCTGTTCGATTGCTACAGCCCACTCCCAACCACTTGCAGCAATCTTCGCCAACCCAGGAAGAAAGAGTTCTATAAGGATCAAGAAGACCTTCTTTAAATTTAAGAAGGGCTTCCCTTTCCATGTCAATGCAACCCACAGTGGAGTTGCCAGCACTAGAATTGGACCATATAGCTTCAAGTGAAATAAACTCAGTTTGCAAAAGAAGGAAAATAAGAGCAAGTAGAAAGGTGGATTTCATGCTAGCCATTGTTGCTTTGGCAATTTACAATGTTGAAGGTTTAAATGCTATTTATAATGATCATAGTTCATTTCAGATTTTTTATTTTTTGGGATCCCCCTTTCCTTTGAAATGGAAATTAATGTTACTAATCTTAAAACACGTTTCGGGGGAAAGACAAGGAATTTTTTGCATTCCCAAACTAGCCTTCTCACACACCGACACACACTACTGGCTAGTATGTTAAAGCTCTTTTTTTCATTTTCTTTTTTTTTTTTAATAATCAAGAATTTTCTTTTTTTCCTTTTAGCTATTATTTGGATATTGGGTTCATATTAATTTATAGGTTAGTTTAGGTAATTGAGTTGCCATTTGAAGAAAAATTAAAAAGAGAAATAAAAATTTATATTGGGGGTTATCATTTTAACTACAAAACGAGGAGTGGATTTTTTATTTTTTCTTTTTAACCATAGTTGCATGTATTTAATTTAATTACAGTATTATTAGAAGAAACCATAATTGCATGTAGATAAGAAACCCTTAAATTCAAATGGGGATAAATAACCTAAATGACAGTGGTGAAGGTTTTTATTTCTTTATTTATATATTAACATAATTTTGAATTTGTGACATCAATATCATTTATTTGTTTATTTATTTTTTACCAAGAGCGTTATAGCTTAATTGATTAGAAATTTTCAAATCACCCTCCTTAACTATCGACATATCAAAAAAATAATGACACCAATTAGTTTTTTATATAGGTAAGATTCAAACCTAAATAATTTTTTTTAAAAATAAATAAGTGACTTTTTCCGTTAATCTAGCTAAAACCCATGAAAATAGTGAAGTTGTAAGAATGTGGATTTTGTTTTTTTAGTTTATCTTTTAATTGTTAAAACACTATTTTGCCATTGATTTTTTTAAGAAAATTAATTTGAACTAAACAATAAATATTTTTTTAAAAGGGTAGATATTAAATTAATATAATAATGAAAAAAAATTACAAGTATAATATGATTTTTCTTTTTTCCTTTTTCTTTTTTCTTTTTTCTTTTATAAAATTAAAAATTTATTCATTAACTAATGAGCAATGTCATAAATATAATATGATTTTCTGGGAAACACCCGAAACTCTTGACAAAAAATCATGATTTCTAGACTATGCCAACAGCTACAGCAGGTGAGCTTTTTTTTTTTTTTTTTTTTTTTTGGAGTCCACGGCGGGGGGGACTTGGTCAAGTCTTCTTTGTAAAAGTAGGAGTCAAGTCAAGTCGTTGTGGAAAATAGGGGTCTCCATAGAAATTTGAGCAGGACCTAGGAAATAAGTGGATGACAAAAATACTAAATTGGTTGTCCCTTAGGCTTTATTAGATTTAGGGAGAATGAAAGAATTCTCCAAATAAAAAATAAAAGAATGAAAGAAAAAGAGACCGGAGAAAGATAGTAATTTTTTTATCTGATGTGTTATGTGTTTGATAAGAATGACAGGGTAGGAAGACGAAGGAAATTTAGTATGTATTTCCTTTGTCTGATAATAAATAAAATAGTAAATTATAAATTACACTTCTAAAATTTGAAGGTAATTAGATTTTACACTCTTAAGTTTTATAATTTAAATTTTACCTCCAGAAGTTTGAGATACTTTGATTTTACACTTTAACGTTTCAGAACTTGGATATTATTTCCCTAAAATTTAGGAGTATTTAGATTTTACACTCCTAAATTCTGAAATTTATGGTATAAAATCCAAACACTCCAAAATTTTAGGAAGTAAAAACGAAACACTTCTAAACTATAGGGGATAAAATCCAAATTCTAAAACGTCAGGATGTAAAATCTAAATATCACCAAACTTTAAGGGGTAAAATCTAAATTCTGAAATTTCAAGGTATAAAATCTAATCACCCCCAAACTTTAGGAATGTAATTTGCAATTTACCCTAAATAAAATAGTATAACTAAAGTAGATATTTGTGGTAATATACAATAATATCTTTAATACTCGTAAGCTCATGTGATGTGTGAGAATATATAAATATTATATAATGAGATGTAATATATAAAAACCAACAATTACTTCAAGTGCTGTAACTTTTCTTTTTCTTTTTTAAAGATTTCTATAAGTATTTTTTTAGGACAAATTTTAATTACAAAATTTGTTAGAATCTAAGATTACAACCTTATTCAATATCTTTTCATTAAATGCGAATTTTGACAAATCCACCATTGAATTACATTTTCTTCTTATATCTTTCATACTTGCAAAATTTCTAAAAAATTAAAGAACAATAGCTATGTTATCAATAAATTGTTTAAATTGCAAGTTTTTGTAATTTAAAATTATGCATAAAATATAATCTTATAGATCATATAGTAAATAATATCCAATTGGCACAAAATTTGACTTGTGTATTAAGAGCATAAATAACATGCAATCCAATAGTTAGATTTTTGAAATATATAGTAATATTAATGATATTGAGTAAGGTTGTTGTAGGGATATTGGGCCCAGGAGTTCATTATCTGTTTGTATATTGGGCCTGTAGCCCACGCCGATGATGAGGTCTTGTCTGAGGAAGGGGAATCTTTGTCAGAAAAGACTATGTTAGTGAATAAAGAGGATGATTTTGGCCATAATAGCTCAACAAGATGGGCAGAGGATAAATGCCTCCTCGGCCAGACAAAGTCAAGGTCTGAGGAGGTAGTCTGGCAACCAAGGTAACATTTCATGAAGTTCTATTGGTGCAGATAAGTATTGTAGAGACATCAGGCGATGAGGATTCCTAAAAAATCTAGAGATAAATCTACTACCTCCGCATTAAATACACTATAGCTAACTCTCTAGCCGTATTAATGAGGAAGTGATACATGAACAGTGGATTTTAGTCTTACATCTACTATATGAAGACTTGTGAGAGGTACTGATGGGACAAGTATCAACACCAACTATTTAGCATGCACGTGGAGCAAAAAGAGAAAGGGGCAAGAGAGTATAAAAGAAGGGGGAAGCAATGAAAGAGGGGATCGAAAAACCAAGAAAGAAATACTGTAGTAATCTAGAATCAAACTTGTAACAATATTTAAAAACATTTTATAAGAATTAGCCTCCTCGGACATTGCCGAGGACTTTTTTTCTTCAGTCTAAACTTGCTTATTTTTACTCTTTCATCATCAAGCCTACCTAACTTGTTGTTTGATTAACTAAAACCCAGTTTTCTAACTCATTCTCTACAAATTCATTATTTTGGGCTTTTTGGGCCTAAGTCCATTCATACCTTAGGCTAGGAATTCAAATCTAGTCCTTACAGTTGTAACTTTAGGCTACAACTAATTTTGTAGCTAAACTTTTTTCATTCTTATCTTTACAAATATATCATTCTATTATTTTTGGTGTGTTTTATTAGTACTTTTTTAAGGTGAACCATATTCTTATAATTTCTGTTATAGTCTGTTATATTATAAGTTTCAAACTTATTATTCAAATTTCTCATCGCTTAACTCTTAAGGAATAATGAGATTAACATGATAATCAAAACTAATCACAAAACTATAATATTATCTTAACCAATATTAAAATGAAACCATAGGGATAAAATATAGAATTATAAAATTTAGAATAATCTATTACTCAAACAAATTGTTTTGATATAAATTCAAATTCTTATTTCTAAAAAAAAAAAACTAAATATTAACCCAAACCAAAATTCAACCAGAGATATAAGAGGGATTTGTGATGGAAATTTAAAAAACATTACATCAAAACACATATTAAAAAAAAAAAAAAATCATCAACTTAAATTAGAGTTATAAGAAAGAACAAAAATCCACCAAAAGAAAGTGGAGAGAGAGAGAGAGAGTGCTTACAGTTTTTTTTGAAAAAAAAAATATGGATTGAATGAAAAAAATGATATTAAATTTATACAAAATAAGATGGGAAGAAGAAGAGTTAAATATGAGAAAGAAGAAAGGATGACAGAAGTTTAATGGTAAAGTAAAGAGTAGTAGGGAAATAAAGTGGCAAAGAGAGAGAGGAAATGTTGGAGAAAATGTAACAATAGATGTAAACTAATAGTCATAGTCTAGTAGAAAGAATAAAAGTTTTTTTTTTTTTTTTGGGAATACAAAGAAGAAAAGTTTAAAAATAGCAGATGATATGACCGTTGATGTGGCTTAACAAATGCGTAGTAATAATAAATGTTACACTTTAACTTTTATACAATAGCATTTGAATTTATGACATCAATATCATTTATTTGTTATCAAGAACGTTGTAACTTTACTAGTTAGAAATTTTCAGATCACCCTCCCTAACTATCAATGTATCTGAAAAATAATAGTGACAATTAGTTTTTAATATAGGTGAAATTCAAACTTAAGTAGTTTTTTTTTTTTAAATAAGAGACTTTTCAGGTAAATCTAGTGTGAAGCTGTGAGATCGTGGATTTTGTTTTTTTAGTTTATCTAATAATTGTTAAAATACTATTCTGCCTTTGATTTTTTTATAAAGATAATTAATTTGAAATAAACAAATTTTTTTTTAAAGGGTAGATATTAAATTAATATAATAATGGAAAAAAATATTACAAGTATAATATGATTTTCTAGGAAACACCAGAAACTCTTGACAAAAAATCTTGACTTCTAGACTATGCTAACAGTTACAGTAGGTGAGCTTTTTCTTTTCTTTTTTTTTTTGATAAAATAGAACATATAATATGATTTTCTGGGAAACACCAGAAACTCTGGACAAAAAATCTTGACTTCTAAACTATGCTAGCGGTTGCAGTAGGTGAGCTCTTTTTTTTTTTTTTTTTTTTTTTTTTTTTTTTTTTTTTTTTTTTTTTTTGGGGAGTCCACGGTAGGGGAGACTTCGCCAAGTCTTCTTTGGAAAAATAGGAGTCAAGCCAAGTCGTTGTGGAAAATAGGGGTCACCATTGAAAATTTGAGCAGGTCCCAGAATCAATTAGTGGATAACAATAATACTATATTGGTTGTCCCTTAGGCTTTATTAGGAGTCAAGCCAAGTCGTTGTGGAAAATAAGGGTCACCATTGAAAATTTGAGCAGGTGCCAGAATCAATAAGTGGGTAACAATAATACTATATTGGTTGTCCCTTAGGCTTTATTAGGGAGAATGAAAGAATTCTCCCCCAAAAAAAAAAAAAAAAGGTAGAATGAAGGAAAAAGAGAATGGAGAAAGACGCTAAATTTTTTATCTTGCGTGTTATATGTTTGATAGGAATGATAGAGTAGTAAGATGAAGGAAATTTAGTATATATTTCCTTTGTCTGATAATAAAAAAAAAAAAATAGGATAACTAAAATAGATATTTGTGGTAATGTACCGTTATATTTTTAATACTTGCAAACTCATGCGATGTGTGAGAATATATAAATATTATATAATGAGATGTAATATATAAAAACTAACAATTACTTCAAGTGTTGTCTCTTTTTTTTTTTTCTTTTTTTTTTAAGATTTCTATAAGTATTTTTTTATGACAAATTTTAGCTACAAAATTTGTTGTAGTCTAAAACTAAAACTTTATTTAATATCTTTTTATTAGATGTGAATTTTGACAAATCCACAATTGAATTACATTTTCTTCTTATATCCTTTATATTTACAAAATTTCTAAAAAATTAAAGATTAATAGCTATGTCATCAATAAATTGTTTAAATTGCAAGTTTTTATAATTTAAAATTATGCATAAAATATAATCTTGTAGATCATATAGTAAATAGTATTCAATTGGCACAAAATTTGACTTATGTATTAGGAGCATAAATAACATGCAATCCAACAGTTAAATTTTCGAAACATGTAGTAATGTTCATGATATTGAATAAGGTTGTAACTTTAGACTACAACTAATTTTGTAGCTAAACTTTCTCATTTTTTATCTTTACAAATATATCTTTCTATTATTTTTGGTGTGTTTTATTAATACTTTTTTTAAGGTGAATCATATTCTTATAATTTTTGTTATAGTATGTTATATTATAAGTTTCAAACTTATTATTCAAACTTCTCGTAACTTAACTCTTAAGTAATAATGAGATTATCATGATAATCAAAACTAATCACAAAACTATAATATTATCTTAACCAATATTAAAATGAAACTTATGGGGTCAAGGAATTAGGCAACCCCGACCCACTTCGTACCAAGTCTAAGGCCCATGCCGAGGACGAAAAAACTTCCGAGGACAGCGTGAAAAAGTCTGAATCACCCAGAAGGACCGCCGAGGACAACTGTGTCCTCGGCCATCCCCAACCAGAGGAAGGAGAGTCTACACCCCATCAAATGCAACCTCCCAAAGCACCCCAAGAGAAAGAACAAGTATAATGTGCCGATCACGGGAGGACGGTGAAGGAGTAAATCCAAGACAAACTGTCACTTTCACATTAAATGCCCACCGCTAGCGTTCTGGTCAAATTAATAAGGAGATGATCCCTGAATGCTGCAGCCTTGGTAGCTACGACTCACAAAAGGATGGAAAAACGGTTGACGGGACAAGCACTCGAATAGTGACCTGTCTGGTCGACAAATGTAGGATTAGGATCAACTGAGAAGAGATATATAATGTAAGAAACCCTTCTAAAAAAGGGGCCCTTTTCCGGATGGAGGGGAGGGAAAAAAGGAAGGCTAACGGGTCCTCCCTGGAAAAGAGCTCACAAAACGGAGCCAAGAATAAACCTTCTTCATCAAACTCGGTTCATCTTAGTTTAATCACTATGAACGCCACGCTAACCGTTGTCCATTCACTAAAACCCGGCCCTTTAACCCGCTCTCTACAAATTCATTGTATCAGGCTAGCTGGGCTTGAGTCCACTTATCTCACAACGAAAGTGCTCAAACCCAGTCCCTACAATTGGCGCCGTTTGTGGGAAAGGACCTGTGTAATAGCGAGTGTAGTGGTTAGTCAGGGTGGGCCCAAGTTCCCATCGGTAGGGGTCCCTGGAGAGGGCCACTTTGATGGTTGTACGGGCTGCACGAAAGCACCACCATTGTTTCTGGGAGAATACACGGCCTTTGTCATAACTCGGCGCTCGCTCAAGTCGACACTTCGAAATGCTGATTGTATGGGGTGGCTTGCTATGAGGGACATAGCCCTAGAGGCTTCTGGCATCAACCGTATGCTCCGTACCTCCATTATATGGCTAATCCCCAAAGAAAAGAAAACTAGGTCCTAGACAGAACCAAGGTATTGCATGGTCCTCGGACTCAAACCTATGGGGAAACTAGGTACTTCAGAAAAAGCTAAGTGTTAGACAGAACCAAGATCTTGCATGGTCCTCGGACTCAAGCCTGTGGGGAAACTAACTACTTTAAAAGGAAACTAGGTCCTAGACAGAATCAAGGTATTGCATGGTCCTTGAACTCAAACCTATAGGGAAACTAGGTACTTCAGAAAAAGCTAAGTGTTAGACAGAACCAAGGTCTTGCATGGTCCTCAGACTCAAACTTGTGGGGAAACTAACTACTTTAAAAGAAAACTAAGTCCTAAACAGAACTAAGGTATTATATGGTCCTCGGACTCAAACTTGTGGGGAAACTAGGTACTTCAAAAGGAAACTAAGTCCTAGATAGAATCAAGGTATTGCATGGTCCTCGAACTCAAACCTGTGGAGAAACTAGGTACTTCAGAAAAGAAAAATAGGTCCTAGACAAAACCAAGGTATTGCATAGTTCTCGGACTCAAACCTATGGGGAAACTAGGTCCTAGACAGAACCAAGGTATTGCATGGTCCTCGGACTCAAACCTGTGGGGAAACTAAGTACTTCAAAAAAAGTTAAGTGTTAAATAGAACCAAGGTCTTGCATGGTCCTCGGACTTAAGCCTGTGGGGAAACTAACAACTTCAAAAGGAAACTAGGTCCTAGACAGAACCAAGGTATTGCATGGTCCTCGGACTCAAACCTGTAGGGAAACTAGGTACTTCAAAAAAAGCTAAGTGTTAGACAGAACCAAGATCTTACATGATCCTTGGACTCAAATCTGTAGGGAAACTAACTATTTCAAAATGAAACTAGATCCTAGACAGAACCAAGGTATTGCATAGTCATCAGACTCAAACTTGTGGAGAAACTAAGTACATTAGAAAAAACTAAGTGTTAAACAAAACCAAGGTCTTGCATGGTCCTCGGACTCAAGCCTGTGGGGAAACTAACTACTTCAAAAGGAAACTAGGTCCTCGACAGAATTAAGGTATTGCATGGTCCTCGGACTCAAACTTGTGGGGAAACTAGGTACTTCAGAAAAAGCTAAGTGTTAGACAGAACTAAGGTCTTGCATGGTCTTCGGACTCAAGCCTGTGGGGAAACTGACTACTTCAAAAGGAAACTAGGTTCTAGACAGAACCAAGGTATTGCATGGTCCTCGGACTCAAACCTGTGGGGAAACTAGGTACTTCAAAAAAGAAAACTAGGTCCTAGACAGAACCAAGGTATTGCATGGTTCTCGGACTCAAACCTGTGGGGAAACTAGGTACTTTAAAAAAAGATAAATGTTAGACAGAACCAAGGTCTTGCATGGTCCTCAAACTCAAGCCTGTGGGGAAACTAACTACTTCAAAAGAAAACTAGGTCCTAGACAGAACCAAGGTATTGTGTGGTCATCAGACTCAAACCTGTGAGAAAACTAAGTACTTCAAAAGGAAACTAGGTCCTAGATAGAACCAAGCTATTGCATGGTCCTCGGACTCAAACCTGTG
Organism: Quercus glauca; assembly: GCA_023736055.1. Classification (NCBI taxonomy): domain Eukaryota; kingdom Viridiplantae; phylum Streptophyta; class Magnoliopsida; order Fagales; family Fagaceae; genus Quercus; species Quercus glauca. The sequence continues at coordinate 21,213,020 of CM043317.1, forward strand.
GGGAAACTAGGTACTTCAGAAAAAAAAAAAACTAGGTCTTAGACAGAACCAAGGTATTGCATGGTTCTCAGACTCAAACCTGTGAGGAAACTAGGTACTTCAGAAAAAGCTAAGTATTAGAAAGAATCAAGGTATTGCATGGTCCTTGGACTCAAGCCTATGGGAAAATAATCATTGGCTAGTCGCACAGTCCATGGGGCAGAGCACCCGATCATTTTCTTGGTCATTCCTATATTGTTAACTTAGTTAAAGATGACTACCAAGGGCTATCGTTGGCTTCGTCGAAATTAGGGTGACAATTCTTCGATTACTACTAACGGCCTTAATTCTAAGTCCCATTGATATATATATATATATAACACACACATTCAATAATTATTGTAGAGAAACAAAAGATTCGTAAAGTAAGAAGAACAACACTCTTTTATTAAATAAAAGAAAGATACATCATACATCAGATGGCCTGTTTTAAAGCTAACTACAATGGAAAAGGCTATGGCAGGCCTGTTTTAAAGCTAACTACAATGGAAAAGGCTATGGCAGGCCTGTTTTAAAGCTAACTACAATGGGAGAGGCTGAGACAGGCTTGTTTTGAGGCTAACTCTAAAAGAGAAAGCCCATGGGAATGGTAGATTCACAGCCTCGTCCCAACAGCAATCAAGCCAGTAGGGATGGCACCAGCAATGAGAAAGAAGAAAAGGCGGAGGTGCCTGACAACCCCATTCTAGAATGGTCCCTTGATTCTCTCCCAGTTTCATGATAACTAGGCATTAGGAGAGGGCAACACTCGGGTGTCACTCGTTCAGCAATCTCGCAAACCTCTATCAGGGTCCCACCATCAACGCAAGACCCAAACTTTGGCGCGCCGGAAATCTGATGCGACCCATGCTTGCTTCGATTCTTGGTTGAAGGAGGAAGGCCTTCTTTCTTGCTTGGTTGAAGGGAAGGAACATCTTTGTCTTTTACTTCCTTGCCCTCGCCCTTACCCAGGGCTATTTCATTCCCTAAGCCTTGATCACAACCTTAGCAAAACCCCTAGAAATACCTAAAGTGTGGAGAGTGTGAAGTTTCTGCTGAATGTGGGGATTTATAAATGAGAAAGAACAAATTCCCCTAGAGGGCCTCATATAGAAGACAAAAATCTAGCAAGAGTTAATCCGCACAAAACTCGAGGAGAGAGATACGGCAAAACAAATCCCACCCAATTTCCAAAAAAATTCCTAACCGTTGGATCTGCGCTACTTCACGAGGATATTAATGAAAGCGCGCCTCGTACACCGAAACGTCAGGAGCGTGCCTTGGACAGGTGAAAAGACTCTGGCACTAATGGAGGACAAGACTTGATAAGCCATGGCAAAGGCCCAAAGACATCAAAATCCTCCTCTCCGTTCGAGCAGCCTGACAGTAGGATTTTAAGGGACTATTGTGTGGCCAAGGAATTAGGCAATCCCGGATCACGGGAGGACGGTGGAGGAGCAAATCCAAGACAAACTGTCACTTCCACATTAAATGCCCACCGCTGTCGTTCTAGCCGAATTAATGAGGAGATGACCCCTGAACGCTGCTGCCTTGGTAGCTATGACTCACAGAAGGATGGAAAAACGGCTGATGGGAGATAAACACTCGAGTAGTGACCTGCCTGGTCGACAAATGTAGGGTTAGGATCAACTGAGAAGAGATATATAATGTAAGAAACCCTTCTAAAAAATGGGCCCCTTTCCGAAGGGAGGGGAGGAGAAGAAGGAAGGCTAATGGGTCCTCCCTAGAAAAGAGCTCACAAAACGGAGCCAAGAATAAACCTTCTTCATCAAACTCGGTTCATCTTAGTTTGGTCACTATGAACGCCACGCTAACCGCTGTCCATTCACTAAAACCCAGCACTTTAACCCGCTCTCTACAAATTCATTATATCGGACTAACTGGGCTTGAGTCCACTCATCCCACAGTGGAAGTGCTCAAACCCAATTCCTACAAAACTATTGGGATAAAATATAGAATTATAGAATTTAGAATAATCTATTACTCAAACAAATTTTTTTGATATAAATTCAAATGCTTATTTCTAAAAAAAAAAAAATTAAAAAAAAACTAAATTAACCAGAGATATAAGAGGGATTTATGATGAAAATTTAAAAAAATAACATCAAAACACATATTAAAATAAAATAAAATAAAATCTATCAACTTAAATTAGAGTTATAAGAAAGAACAAAAATCCACCAAAAGAGAGAGAGAGAGAGAGTGCTTACAGGCTTTTCTGGAAAAAATATGGATTGAATAGAAAAAATAATATCAAAATTATACAAAATATGATAAGGAGAAGAAGAGTCAAATATGAGAAAGAAGAAAGGATAATGGAAGTTTAATGGCAAAGTAAAGAGTAGTAGGGAAATAAAGAGACAAAGAGAAAGAGGAAAAGTTGGAGAAAGTGTAACAATAGATGTAAATTGTTAGGTTCTAAGACCTTAGGAACTAATTTATTAGAACTTCAATTTGTATTATGTTGGCAAATCATGATCAAAACATAGAGTCTAGGTTTACGCTTGCTCAAAGTGTGATTTAATGTAAAATTGGAATCGAGTGATTGCAGAATTTATTAGACAAAATCTGCAAGGCTTGATCAATCGAAAATTAGACTGAATCGATCGAAACTCGTGTAGATTTAATTTTCTGCAAAAATTCTAATTCAACCCAAGCTCATATGACGTGTAGGGTTATGTGTTTTACTCCAATTATAAAAGGAAAAACTCTAACTACGTTTTAGAAGTCTTTGAAGAGTTGTGTGTTGAATTTTCTGTGAGATCTAGAGGTGTTTACCTTCATACACACACATAGAGTTATCAAGATCAAGATTCGCGTCAAGAACTTGATAATCTCTTCAATTGTTGCATAAAGAACTTTAAAGAAGATCTAAAATCTTTGAGTGGAGTCTCAAAGTCACAAGTAAGAGAACTTATGGTTGGTACAGATTAAAAAAAGAAATAGTCCGTGGACTCGGAGCAGTCACATGTGTCACGCCCCAAACCCGATACCCGGATTTGTGACCATGACCGGCATACTAATATCAAGCCTAAACCTGATATTAACAAGAACCAACTTAACTTTTACAAAACTTTTACCAAAAGCTTCCCTCTTTCTTATCATCTTTGTTTCTTTACTTTTTGATATAACTTTTCACTTGATATTCAGAGCATCTACACTGTACTCCAAATATAACATAATCCACCAGTCATTTAATTTCTACATTTTCACATAATACATCTCTTAGTATTTTAAGGTACACAACCTTCATTAGATCCTAAAATACACAATATTACAAACTAACATCAAATTGCTAATTCAGAATCTATACATTTAAAACTAAAACTAGCTCCTTCCAAAACTCAACTAAGGCTCCCTCTGCTCCAAATTAAAACCTGTTGACTGAAAAAATAATAGGGTGAGCTGCGAAGCTCAGTAAAGGTAAGATATATGATAATTCAATAAGGATGCATGTAAATCCATTCATCTCATTTTATAATTATTCAGATAGGAGAACATCTTTTCATGCATAGTATTTTATACTATATATAATAATAATAACTTATACGCTTTTCGTAGGAAAATAATTGTTCTCCTTTTTCTTGTCAAAATAATACTATCGAAACCTTTCAGATTGAATTTCTTTCATTTCTTACAAAGTTACCATATATATTTTCTTTACAAAATAATCATTTTAACTTAAATCAAATAATCGGTAACTGTGTCTTAAATTGGAAGCATCTTACAGAATAATAAAACTGTCCTTCATAAACTTCTTCTCGTAAAATATTATAACTTCCATAATTATAAAACTTAACGTTTCATAAAGAAAATAGATATCTAATAACTTCTTAACGTAAATTTGTACTTTCATCAGAAACTTTATCTTTATAGCATAACAGAATTTCAGAAACTTTTATCTTTAATGAACAGCTTTCTTTTCATCAGAAACTTCTTCTTTTCATGAGAGTTTTAACTTTCTACAATGCATTTAACAAAATAATTCTCTCATGATTAATAACATAATATAGCTGTTCATACATAACTTATTGGTTAGTCCATATCTGATAGGGCTGTACTTATTTGGGAGGCTTCTAGCACCACAGTGCTAGGCATCCAGCATTCCCCACAATGCCAGGTATTCCCGGGATTACATCATAATACATATCTTCCAACCATGGGGGTAGGTTGGCTTCCCCCAAGTTGGCAGTAACCAACAAGGGCGGGTACAGCAGAGCCAGTCCCACTTAATGGCCAATCATATAACGTTTTCCATGGAAAGCCAGTAATTAACCCCTACTGGCAGAGTTCAGATCACCAGAGAACATAACCTGAAAACGTTTCATACTTATACATCATACTGAATTTTCTTATTTTGCATAACGTTTCGTAATAAAAGCATTTCCATTGTTTTCTTTATCATGTTCATGGAATTAATAATAGTATCAATATGCTTAAATCATATATATAATGTTTCAAAAAAGTTCACGAACATATCTTTGTCTGATAATGCTTACATGCCATATCTTTAATCAAAAACATTTTAATGCATAATATACTTTAAAATAACCTCATGACTTACCAAATGCCCATATAACTTATCCCTTACCTGAAAACAGAGGAACCGAGAGCCTAAAGTCGAAGGAGCTTAGACCTGGCGGCTGGTAACACCTAAACCGAAATCAAAACTTATTACTATCCATAATTTCCTTAACATAAACTTACACATTCATCTCAAAGCCTATCTCTTAAAATTAAAGAAATCCTAATCCCACCTCAACGAGGTTCCCACAAACACAAAATTCATTCATCATACAACATGATGTATTAAATCATAAAAACCAACATTTTCACTTTACTCTCATAAGAGCCAACTTCATTTCAAAAGGTGCTTTGAGCTTAGGGCAACAATGCATGCATAAACATAAACTCTTTTAAGCATTGTAATGTAACCATAAACACACTTAAGGAAACATACAGCATGTTCAGTAAAACAGCTTCATAAATACAACCGTTGAATGGTTTAGAACCCCTTCTTTGAGTACTAAAATCTTGAACCAAGTTATGCAAAAATTACTCTATGATCTAGACATATCATATGATGAGCAAAATAAATTATACCTCAAATCATTTACCCTAACTTTAGAATTAAATCCTCAAAGTTAGGCATGTCCCTTGCTGTTCACTGTTATATTCCAGCAGCATATACTTCATTTATAAAATACAAACGGACCATCAAATCACATCCAAACCTCATACAATTTTACAGAGAAATTCCTCTGTATGTCCAGTATATACCATAAAAATTTCGGAGTCAGAGCATAAAACCATAATTTATTAAAAATCATATAAGACAGCATATTCAAATCTGTCCTGGCAGAAACTCATGCAACTTAGAAATTACACCATTATTTTTCTACTCATCCAAATACTGTGAGACCACTTCCATAACAACCGTATATGTCTTAGCTTTCATATAAAATAACCGTAGCATCCAAATTCACTATATACAATTTAATACATAATTTTCTTTTGGTAAACATCAAATCTGTCACAGGGACAGCTTCAGTGCATGTTCTTTCTAAAATCATCAACAAATAGCAATAGGTATTAATTTCATTTGGGTATTTTTATACCTATACAATACATATTAAAATACCCTAATAAGCATCCAATAGACCATAACACCATCAACTTTCAAATTACTAAAATAGAATCACAAGTTTAGCTTCTAAAATCAGAACAGAGGATACAGAATTGAAACTCAAGCAAATCATCACACCATTAAAATACCCAAACAGAAAATAACCATATATACTTACCCAAAATTGAAGCTAAACTTTAGTAAGAGTTTGATTTCCTTCTTAAAGAGAGATAGCTATGATTTTTGGTGAGAAAGAGAGAGCTATTTGTGAGATGGTGTTGCCGTGTGAGAGCAAAGGAAGAAGAGAGAAAGAAGAAAAGAGCTGGACTTCTGGTTCAGCAAAAGAGAAGATATGGAGAAGACTTTTGGGCAGCCAAAGAAGATAAAGAGTGTGGACTTTTGGGGTGAGAGATACGTGTGTTGGAGAGAAAGGCTTAAGGGGAGCTTCCTAGCTCTTTCCTTAAGAGAAAAGAGAGCAAAGTGAGTTAACAATTTCAGATTTTTTTCCTTGGACCCGTGGAAATAGAGAGGAAGAGATTTTCTTGGAAATTATAGTTGCATGGAAAAGTCAAAGAAGAGATGTGGAGCTTGCTCATTGCATGGCCAACCAAGAAGTCTTTGGGTATGACAACATGCACAGTACTTTGGCTTAAGGTGTGTGGAATTTCCATTGGTTGCATGTGGTTGAAATTTCTACCATACTATCCCATGCATAATGTTTAATTAAAACACCTACAACTATATATATATATATATATATCATAACTTAGCCATTTAATATAGTCCAACAACTATATATATATATATATATATATATCTCATAACTTAATGATTTAATATAGTTTTGTCCATACTTAATATATATATACATAATAAAATTAACCATTCAATTATTTATGATCTTTACAATTCTTATTCAAAGATATTATAAAATAATATACTTATTAAATACTCTTATATTAATTTTAGAAAGTAAGTGACTTAAAATAATAATTAACTATTTAAACACATAGTTTAACTATTAATTTGGGGTCGGGGTGTTACAACATGGTTGTGGTAGTAAGTTTTCTACACAAGGTAGTAATAGGATGTTAGTGGTCTAAATTCTATTATAAAAACTTCAATTCTTTCATAGTAGATCTATTTTTACCTTGAGGATAGTCAAGTTAAATTCTCCCTAGGTTTTTTACAGGTTAAGTTTTCCTGGGTTATCATACCATGGCATTCTTTATATTTCCGCATTATTTGCATGATATGTAATTATTATGTTAACCTAGAATTGAATAATTTATCTAAGTAATCACTTGGCTAAATAACTAGATTAAATAACTCATGTTAAGGGGTCTAAAAACGTACATAAACTAATAGTCGTAGTCTCATAGACAGAAGAAGAGTTTTTTTTTTTTTTTTTAAAGAATACAGAGAAGAAAAGTTTAAAAATAGCAGATAACATGGCCGTTGATGTGGCTTAACAAATGTGTAGCAACAATAAATGTTACACTTTAACTTTTATACAGTAGCATTTGAATTTATGATATCAATATCATTTATTTGTTACCAAAAGCGTTGTAGCTTAACTAGTTATAAATTTTCAAATCACCCTCCCTAACTATTGATGTATCAAAAAAAATAATAGCACCAATTAGTTTTTGTATAGGTGAAATTCAAACCTAAATAGTTTTTTTTAAGATAAGAGACTTTTCTGGTTAATCTAGCTAAAACTCATTAAAATAGTGAAGCTATGAGAACGTGGATTATGTTTTTTTTTTTTTTTTTATCTTATAATTTTTAAAATACTATTTTGCCTTTGTTTTTTTATAAAGATAATTAATTTGAAATAAACAATAAAATTTTTTTAAAGGGTAGATATTAAATTAATATAATAATGGAAAAAAAATACTACAAGTATAATATCATTTTTTTTTTTTTTTTGATAAAATAGAACATTCTAGGAAACATCCGAAACTCTAGACAAAAAATCTTGACTTCTAGACTATGCTAACAGTTACAGTAGGTGAGCATTTTTTTTTTTTTTTGGAGTCCACGGCAGGGGAAACTTGGTCAAGTCTTCTTTGGAAAAATAGAGGTCACCATTGAAAATTTAAGCAAGTCCCAGAATCAATAAGTGGATAACAATAATACTATATTGGTTGTTCCTAAGGCTTTATTAGGGAGAATGAAAGAATTCTCCCAAAAAAAAAAAAAAAATAGAATGAAAGAAAAAGAGAATGGAGAAAGATGCTAAATTTTTTATCTTATGTGTTATATGTTTGATAGGAATGATAGAGAAGTAAGATGAAGGGAATTTAGTATATATTTCCTTTGTTTGATAATAAATAAAATAGGATAACCAAAATAGATATTTGTGGTAACCTTGTTATATCTTTAATACTCGCAAACTCATGCAATAGTGGGAGTATATAAATATTATATAATGATGTGTAATATATAAAAACTAATAATTACTTTAAGTGTTTTCTCCTTTTTTTTTTTTTTAATTTCTATATTTTTTTTTAGGACATATTTTAGCTATAAAATTTGTTGTAGTCTGAGACTACAACCTTATTCAATATCTTTTTATTAGAAACGAATTTTGACAAATCCACCATTGAATTATATTTTCTTCTTGTAGGGATGAAGGGCCTAAATATAGGTATTGGGTTGTGGGTCGTGCCCAAGGATGCCAAATATCCCAAGGACAGATAAACACTAGCGGAGGCATACAAATTAAGGAGCCATGGACAAAGTCTAGTCACAATAAACAAGAAACGTTGTCCAAGGAGAAGCACCTCCTCAACTAAATAGAGTAAGGGGTCAAAGGTCCGACCCTTCATGAAGAATAAGGCAACAAGCAATCGTGTTGGTAAGAATAAACATCAGAGAGGAATAAGACAAAAGAGACTTGGGAAATATCTGAGAAGAAAGCTGCTACCACTGCATTGAATGCTCTACACTTAACCCTCTGGCTGTATTAATGTGAAGATGATACCTGAAAAGTAACTTTCAACCTTACAACTACTCACCAAAATTTCAAGAATGTGCTGATGAAACAAGTATCAAAGCCAGCAATCTGATCTACAGATGGAAAGCTGAGATGAAGGAAGGAAGGGAAATATAAAGAAGAAAAACCCCATTGCAAAGGAGATCATTAGAAAATCTAAGGAGAAATCACTATATACTAAAAAAAACTGTAATTATGTATAAGTTTGAGAGAAAAATATAAGAACAGCCCATCCTCGAACTTGACCAAGGAGAACTTTTCTTACTCAAAACTGTTTGTTTCATTCTTTCCAGCAATAACTAACTTACTGTGATCATTGTCCACTTAACTCATTGAAAGTTCATCTTCAAGCCCACTCTCTAACAAATTCATTGTTTTGGACTCTTTGGGCCATTGACCTTCTATTTGGGCTTTAGGAGCAAATTGTGTCCTTACACTTCTTCTATCCTTCATACTTGCAAAATTTCTAGAAAATTAAAGATCAATAGCTATGTCATCAATAAATTATTTAAATGTAAGGTTTTGTAGTTTAAAATTATGCATAAAATATAATCTCATAAATCATATAGTAAATAATATTCGATTAACACAAAATTTGACTTGTGTATTAAGAGCATAAATAACATACAATCCAACAATTAGATTTTCGAAATATATTAATGTTAATAATATTGAGTAAGGTTGTAACCTTAGCCTATAACTAATTTTGTAGCTAAACTTTGTCTTTTTTTATCTTGACAAATATATAATTCTATTATTTTTGGTGTATTTTATTAATACTTTTTTTAAGGAGAACCATATTTTTATAATTTTTGTTATAGTCTGTTATATTATAAATTTCAAATTTATTATTCAAATTTCTCATCTCTTAACTCTTAAGTAATGTGGCGTTTGGTACGGGGTAATGTTTTAGGATTCCTAGAAATGTTTAAAGATTCCCATGTTTGGTAGCAAATCATGCTAGGCAATCAGATGCCAAGGGAATCTGGATTCCCCCCTTAAACCCCTCTCAGTGGAAATGTGGATTCCCTTTAAAACAAGTGGGAATCCAGATTCCCAAGCTTAAAGGAAATTGTATTTTTTATAAATTGACAATTTTAACCATTTTTCCTTATCATTTAAGCAATTAAGATAAAATATAAAACAAATTATCAATGTCTTTTCCCTTATCTTTATCTTTTCTTGCCAAAATAACATAAACAGGATAAACAACTCTGTTGATATATTTTTTAACAAAGTTTTATTTAGGTTTCACGTGTGGATTAAACTCTTTTAAAAATGTTATTAAGAATAAAGCATTTGAAAATTTAAATAGTTATTTTTGTATTGTACTTATCATTTTGAAATGTTAGACTACAATTTTAATGAATTTGTCATAATTAATAGTTTATATTTGGTTTCTCATTATTTATTTAAAGGAAAGATTTTTTTTTTTTTTTTAAATGACTTAGTAGTTCACATTCAAATCTGGATAGAATGGGAAAAATAAATAATTCATTTAAGATTCCTAGGAATAAACCAAACATTATCATCTCACATTCCTAGGAATATTAAGAGATTCTCAATGAAACCAAACATAGGAATCTGGATGCCAGGAGTAATGTGGATTCTTCCAGGAGTAATGTGGATGCCAGGAGTAACGAGATTATCATGATAATCAAAACTAATCACAAAACTTTAATATTATCTTAACCAAAATTAAAATGAAACCATAGGAATAAAATGTAGAATTATAAAAGTTAGAATAATTTATTACTCAAACCAATTGCTTTGATATAAATTCAAATTCTTATTTCTAAAAAAAATAAATATTAACCCAAACCAAAATTCAACCAAAGCTATAAGAGGGATTTGTGATGGAAATTTAAAAAATATAACATCAAAACACATATTAAAATTAAAAGAAAAATATCCATCAACTTAAATTAGAGTTATAAGAAAGAACAAAAATCCACCAAGAGAGAGAGAGAGTGCTTACAGTTTTTTTTTTGGAAAAAATATAGATTGAATGGAAAAAATGATATTATATTTATACAAAATAAAATTGAGAGAAGAAGAGTCAAAATATGAGAAAGAAGAAAGGATGACGAACGTTTAATGGTAAGGTAAAGAGTAGTAGGGAAAAAAAGATGCAAAAAGAGAAGGGAAATGTTGGAGAAAGTGTAACAATAGATGTGAACTAATAGTCGTAGTCGTAGTCTCGCAGAGAGAAGAGGTTTTTTTTTTTTTTTTGTGAGAATACAAAGAAGAAAAGTTTAAAAATAGTAGATGACATGGCCACTGATGTGGCTTAACAGATGTATAGCAACAATAAATGTTATACTAACTTTTATACAAATATAAATATAGATAAATGAGCAATTTTTAACATTAATTTTGAAATGGGGGATAATATAGTGTTTTTATTTTTCTCCATCATATTTTAGTCTCACTTTTCTCTCAATTTTGGAGGTATTAAATTTGTAGACCATGAAAAAAACAACCACTCACCCCATTTTTCATGCTCACTATTTTCTGATCTACCAAACAAGAGAAATATTTTTCTCTCCTATCTTTTTCATCCTTTCCAAAATCACTTATATCAAACGTACTCAATAAGTTTGAATCTTGCCAAGATTCTAGTATCTTAATTGGCACATTTCTATACACAAAGTGTTTGGGGTTTAGGAGGAAAGAGTTCGAGCTATAAGTTAACAACATATTGTAACTATCTCCAAAAAATTAAATAAATAATAAGTTGGAATCTTGGTCCTACCGTTCACTAATTACCAAGGAGTGACAATTTACCCATGGATCATTCATCTTTAGTGTTTGCCACTAGGTTCCAAGTTTCTACAGAGTGTTGATGTATTTTAGGGCTCTCTTTTTTCGGCCTTCAGTCATGCAATGTAACACTTTTATATTGGGCATGAAATATTGCGTCCAAACATATTTTAGCCCAATTATTTTTCTTCACAAGTTAATGGACTTTTGGCCCACATTACTTCACTACATGGTTGGGCTATTTTCTTTGCTATATGAGTTGAATTTTAAAGCCCAATTTTATGAATGAGATCACCATCAAAGGAGTGCTCTTGGAAGCACACAACCGGCTCCCTCAAAGCACTTGTCAACTCATAAGCATATATTATATATCTCAAGTAAGGAAAAAATTACAAACTAACACCAATTCTAAATAATTTCGTTAGTTAACAACGTTTCTAAATTATTTAGGTAACTAACATCTCGAATCTTTTAGACTTGAGTTCACTGTAGCATTTTAAAATGAGTTCACGGTAACATATTAAGTTTTAAAGACTCAAGTTTCATGTGCTAGCATTGTCTTCCATGTTAAGATGCCAAAGAATAATAGAATAATATATTTATAAAAATAAAAATAAAATAAAAAACGCATCGCGTGGAGGTTTGCTGGACTCACAAAAAAAATTTTAAGTTTCGAATAGGTATCATCTTCCTCATCAAGCTGCTAGCGAAAAGAACAAATAACTCATTGAAAACACAGAAACTCCATGGACCCATGGAGGTTTGCTGGACTCACAGAAAAAAATCCTTGAAGGAATGGATTCTTAAGAACCTCGTACTTCATGCGAAAGAAGGAGCTCAGACACTTCAACCTCTTGAAACTCACTCATTAGTTGTTTCCAAAAGAGCAACTAAATCCTCTTATGGTCCAAGCCTCAAAGCCCAAAGATCTCACAGGTAAGAGGGCTAGTATTTTTTAAAGTTGGGGACCAGTTTTGGGAAATGGCTGGCTTAGTACTCATGCATATTAACCATGTTTGCTTGGGTACATGCTTACATGAAAGGAATGAAAAGAATTATTTTAAAATATTCTTCTATTCCTTTGTTTGGGGGTTTTAATAGAATGAATGGAAAGCCCTTGTTTTGAAGTTTAAGTAGAAAGGAATAGAATAAGTAGGAGGGAATACTCATTCCTTTCTATTCCCTTAAAACCTCAAATTTCCATTCCCCTAAAATTGGGAGGAATGGGAGGGAATAAATTAGATCTAATGATTTTTTTTACCAAAAATCCCAAAATGCCCGTTTATATTCAACATTTTATTTTAAAATATGGTTCTAATAGTAATATTGTCATAAAATGATTTCATTTTATTCCTTCTGTGTTGCTCTCAAACAAGATTACTTACATTCTATTCATTTTCATTCTTTTCCATTCATTTATTTTAAAACATCCAATTAAAGTTACTTAATTCCATTCCATTCCATTTTTTTCCATTCTCTTATGATCATTTCATTCATTTTCATTCCCTTTCCTTATGAACTCCCAAACGAAGCTTAAGGGAATGTAAATCACTAAATCTCAGTGCTATATTTATTTCTCACAATCGCAATTTTCAGTCATTGCTACTCAATTAGTAATCATTTTCTCCATTTGGCTCTTTGTTTCTTTCTCAAAAAAAAAAAATTTGGCTGTCTTTTTTCAACACAAATTATAACTAAGCCAGTTATACATTTTTATATATCCAATGGCCCATCGAACTTTAATTACCCAATTTCCAAAACATCACGTGATGATTAGTGGTATCTATCCAATACTAACCTTTTTCCTTTAGGAAGAGACCAAATCAGATCAACATAACCAATCCTCTAAATCTAGGGAAAAAAAAAAAAACATTTCTAGCTCACAAATCCAAACATGTTCGCTACCTAAGGCGAAGTTTCAAATCTTTCATTTTCCATGAGCAAGTTGGCTTTAGTAGTAGCAACAACTTTTTACGATTACGAAAGGAGATCCATCACTACTTTGCAAAGGGGAAGAGTAGAAAGACCAAATATGATTTCCCAAGCTAGCAAATCTCAAAGTTTTGATTCCTCTTCGCACTTCTTCCTAAATTTCTTTTAATGGCCAAAATACATACTTGTCCTTGAAGTTTATCTTTTTTTTTTTTTTTTTTTTGAAAGCTTCCTTGAAGTTTATCTATTAAACGCTATTGATCTCTTAGCATTAGTATCTTTTAATGGTAACATTGTGTTTGGCAATGAAACATCTATTCGGAAAGAATAAAAAGATTAGAGAATTGTGTTGCCCAATATATTTCAAAGAGGTAGGAAACATATTAGAGCATTAGCATTGATGAGACTCAATTTTTTTAGCTTTTAGCTTTTTAAAGACTCATTTTATATATTTTAACACATCACTTTATAAGAGCACTAGCATCAAGTAAAATATTTGGCATTTGACACACCAAAACCAAAAAACCTCTTACATCAAATATTTCAAATGCTAAAAAATTTAGCATGAATGAACAATATCATCTCAAATATGGAACAGTAAAGATGAAATGCTAAAACATTTTTCCTATTTTTTTATTCTATTCGTACAAATATCTGATCCTCTTTCTCACATTTTTATTTCTCTCTCTAGTCTTTCTCTTCCTCTCTCATTGCCACTGACCTCGCAATCGACTCTCTCTCTCTCTCTCTCTCCTGCAAACTTTCTCTTCTACAGCCATCGCCGCCTATGTCTAGCCACTCACCATCTCACCCTTTGCTGATCTAAGTGTGGTTGGTGGGTTGTGACATATTTTTTTTTCCTTTGGTTGTGGTGAATTTCAGGTGGTGGTGGTGTTGTGCTTCCCTTCTTTTTTTTTCTTCTTTTTTTTTTTTCTTTTTTTTTTTGTAAATTTGGTTGGATTTTGGTGGATTTGGGTTGCAGTCATGGTGACCAATGTTTATGGGTGGATTTGGTGGCCAGTGGTTATGGTGGTTTTGGCGGCCCATAGTGAAAAATATTTTTATTAGGTTTAAGGATTGTAGAGGAAAATGAATTTTTTAATTGGTTGAATATATTATTTTAATATGTTGAATGTGAAAATAGAAGATCTGATGCAAGGTACATTGTAAAATGGTGTGTCAAAATTACTAAATTAAGTTTTGATGTGTGAAACTAGCATTTGGGATAGAATGCCTAATGCTAATGCTCTAATACACCCAACATTAATAGTTCTTTTTTTTTTTTTTTTTTCACTTCATTTAAATATTCTTTTTTATCATTTTTTTTATTCTTTTTTTATTCTTCATCTATTTCTATCTCTTCCTCTTTGTCTCTCTCTCTCTCTCTCTCTCTTCCACCACAAGCTGACCAACCAAACCTTTTTTCCCCAATTAGAACCTTCCACAAACCCACCAACCACCAACACATACAAACCACCCCAATCAAAACCCCTCCCAACCGCCACAACTGACCCACCATACCCATAACAACCCACCACCACCATAACCCATGATGTGAGCCACCACCATAGTCCGATTAACGATCCACCACGTCAATAGCAACCCACGGACTAATCAATAACCCACCACCACCGCAACAACCAGCAACCCAATCCAACCCCACTACTGTGACCAAAACCCACCATAACAACCCTATCAACAAACCACCAACCCTACTATTACTATAGCCCAAACCAACACAACTCAACCATTGATATTAAAAACGAAGAGAGATAGAGAGAGAAGTAGAGGATGAACCCACCCACATTGACCCACCACCACGAACCCAAACGATGATCTCAACGAACCCAAAAGCAAAAGTGAAGAGAAGAAAGGCTTGGTTCAATCAAGAGGGAGAAAGGGGAGGCGCTGGAAGGAAAAAAAGAGAGAAGGAAATAAAAGGAGAGAGAGAGAGAGAGAAAAAAAAAGTGGAAAAATGGTTTTTTAATGAGAGAAGAGAGAGACAAAGAATAAACAAATATTTTTTTATTCTTTTGTTGCTATAGTAAATTGCCAAAGATGGTAGTTTACTGTAACAAGTTTGTTAAAAATTTTAACAATGGCACCATTGATGTGGCTTAATTTTCGTTGTTTATGGTGCTAAAAATAGCAATTTGGCAATATAGCTTCATGAATGCTAAATATAATTTGCATTATACATGACAGACAAATATTAAGCACAATATAGCTTTGTATATCCCTTTATCCATTTCCATTCAAGCTTCATCTCCGCCCTTTGAAATAACTTGTGATAAGTAAATATAATAAGGATAATAATATAGAAGCTCAACCTAACATATAAGAATTCATCTCGCCTACTTAAGTTCCTTCACTTTTCTCAAATTCATCATAGAGATGAACCAAAACTGCACAAACCAGATAATGAAATTAAAGAAATTCAAAAGATAAATGAAGATGTGAAAAAAAATATATTGTTTTCTTTAATTAACTTCAACTTTAGGATTCGATCTTCTTTCACATGAATCACATTCACTGCGATTACCAATATTAGCCTATTTTTCATTTTGTTGACAAAGTGGAAGTAAACATGTGCAAGAAGACTTCTTTACCACAAAAGCACCACAAACTACCCAAAATCTGACAATGAATCTCAATGCAAGGCTTACGTTGAACCGTAACTTTTAAGCAAGGAGTGGTGCTACTTTATTTTTAAAGGGTAATTGCACTTTTCACCCTTAGTTATTGTGCGATTATAGTATTCCCATAAACTTCAAAAATAAAATTCACTTTAAGAAAGATTTATTGAAAACAACAAAAAAAGCTACACAATCCAATTCTCTTTCAAAACATTAAAGACAAATTGGAGCAAACAACAAATGAAACAAGGTCGGCAAAATTACAAGAGCGCGTCCCATTTGGCAATGGCATAAGCAGCATTGTTAGCCTTTCTTTTGACCATGGTTTTAAAACCAGAGCGATTAAAGAACTCGATTTTTATTTGTTGAACCATTGATATTTCTGGTTTTATTGGTCTGATTCCCAATTGAACCACTTCAATTGGTTGGTCTGGTCCGATTTTTAAAACTATACTTTTGACCTAAAGAAAACATAAATAAATAAAAAATTAGACAGAGAGCATATGTCTTGCACAAGCCCTTCAATAGCCTAAACTTCAAAATTGAGTAATGTCCATCCTTAATAATTGATAATATTCTTTGTAACTATAAATACTATTCATTTCACCCCTACCATCATAATTTCCATAAAAATTAATGAAAGAAATCAAAATCTTTTGTAAAAAATCTCTAATAGAATTTTCAAATTTTCATCAAATTTAACAAAAAATCCTAGCATGCAAAGTGCTCATTTCCAATAGTTAAGGAGGTGCATTAATTTTAGAGTTTAGGGTGAAATTGCGACTACATCATACTCAGGGGGACTACAACATGCCATTTTTGTTTAATTTTTTAATTAATTTAGTTGTAAGAACATATAACTAAGTTATAACCCATGCTTAAGCATATACACTAAAACATTTAATAGATTAACAATGAAGCACTCTTATCTAAGTAAAGTAGTTATTTCGATTGAGTTCAAATTTGAAGAATGGCATGGTACCTTGCCGTGCAGTGATAATAGACTTAACCAATTTTCAACTGTATAAATTTATAGGAAGAGAATACCCTACAAGGCAAGGGTGTTATATAACTGTATAAGGCAAAGGCTTATAAGGTATACTCTTCCTTAGGCTAAAGGCTTATAAGGCAAGGGTGGGAAGCGTCTCTTCCCGATGTAGGATTGAGCAAATTTGTGCGAATGGGACGTAGGTCGATTCTTTCCCATCTCAATGCAAACAATACCTGATTAGGGGCCAAGATGAAAGTCCTCCTACAGAAGTGTTTTGAAAAGTGAGTACATTAAAAAAAATAAATAAATAAAATTTCTTTTTAGGAAATAATAAATAAATAAATTCTTACGTTAAAATAGATAAATAAAATGTAGTAAAATTGTATGCGCGGACGAGAAATGCTCTAGCATTCTAATTATTTCATGGGCTATGCTTCTGTGCACGATACACACAGCGAAGCCCAAACTCAAGCCTTTACCCAAACTCGGCTTAGGCCCAATTCAATTTTATTTCCATCGTGAACTCAAAATGACACTCTCTCCGTCGTGATTTCCAGTTCCGGTTTTATTGACTGGTCGAATGAACAAAAACTCTGTCTGTGTTTGATATAGCACTCTCAATTTCATCCTTATATCGATCACTGAATATATCCACAAAAATCGATATGCTGTGCATTTGAGCACAGATAAACCCTAATCTGAAAATGAGTGGAAATGGCCGAAGAACTACTCGGAGCAGAACCAAATCCGCCGCCGATGCCGACGGCGACGATCCTCTCCGCAACACAAAACCTAATCCGAAACTACGTAAAGATAGAAATAGAGCTCATAACTACATTCGGATCTTCGACGTCAATCTGAAAGTCATGCTAGGAGTCAGCGTTTTTGCGTTATTTGTGATCTTCTTCTTAATTCGCCGCCTTGTAAATCCGGCTGAAGAAGTTCGGAGACCGAGGGTTGTAACGCCATTTCCGGCGCCAAAAATCATGGACCTTCCTCAGGTGAAATGTGACTTTTTTTTTTTTTTTTGAATTCTTGTTGATTAGTCATTCAGTGTTTGTTTTATTGGTATTACTATATGTCTATGGAGTGAATTGAATTGGTTATGGCAGTTTCAAGGAGAGCACAGAGAGAGTTTGTATTGGGGAACCTATCGCCCTCATGTTTATCCTGGAATTCGTGCCAGGTATTTTGTTCCTATAGCGATTTTTTTTTTTTTTAAATATGTATTGGCATGAGGGAATAGTCATATAGATTATTATCCAGGTCATGATGATTATCCTGAAAATTCAAAACAAAGAGAGACCAAATATTTCTAGTAATTGATTTATTTGTTTTTATGGTAGAGTTTATGGTTAAACCAGTTTCAGTGTAAATATTATAGGAATTTCTTTGGAGTTTAGTTCTTAGAGCATTCGGAAGTTTCATTAAAAGTTGCCAAAGATGATACCAGAACTATTGTCTTTGGTAGAGGATTTGGTTTGGGTAATACTCTTGGGATGTTCAGGATCTTATTTTGCTGTTTTTGATGTGGACATTGTGGACGGAACATAATAAGCCGCACTTTGGAAGATATAGAGAGACCAATGGATCAGTTGGAATCCTTGTTGATTTGAACTTTGTTTGATTAGTCTCAAATGCGGTGTTCTACACATGGGAATTCCATTTTTGAGTGCCGAGATTCACTTATATTTTGTGTATAATTCTTTGTAATTTATTAAGTTACTTTGTGTTCATCATCATACACATGAAGTAATCTACCTTCTTAATATATACATTTTATAGGAGTTGGGGTTTAAATGTAAAAAAAGTGGATGGTTGATTATGGCTGTTCATATTCTGTACTAAAGTATGTAAATAAAGATCCAGATTTAAACTTCAAAGTATCAAACACCTTTTACACAGTACTTATCCAAAAAAAACGCCTTTACACTGTGGTTTCGTTTTTGGTTTGCAACAGTAGATAAATAGACTTTAGTTTGAAATCAAAATTGAGGAATTTCATGATCCCAGATCTGCAATTGTGCGTGTTGTGTACTCGGAGTTCATGTTTGGACATGACTAAAGTTACTATAAACACTAAAGCAAGGAACTTTGTATTGCTACAAACAGAAAGCCAGTTCCCGGCAAAATGATATAGTTGGGAAGATCACATGGCTGTTATATTTTAGAAATAAGAGGAAAAAGAAAACATTTTTGTCAGCATCTGATTGTTTTTATGTTTGTTTTATTATTCACTTTCATCCAACTTTATGAATTACAAAAGATGTGGTAATAAGCTGCTGTAACTGGCAGGACTCCACGGTCTTTGCTTGCTGGCTTGATGTGGATTGGCGTAAAGGATGGAAGATATGCCATGAGACATGTCTGCCAAGATTCAGATGAGCTAAGCACATATGGTTGGACGCATCATAATGGACGTGACTTTGGGCACCAAATTCTGGTTGACCAGGACATGACTTTGGCAACAAGTTTCTTGAAATCCAAGGTTGATGGCAGTGGCTATGGAGGAGATTGGGCTGTTCGGATTGATGTTCAAAGCAAGCAGTAAATGACCTGACCTGCTAGTTATGATCTTTGCTTTATCAAATGCATATACTATGTTAAGCTTTAATAAAAATTAATAATAAAATAAAATAAATGTAAGGAAAAAATCATCTTCAAAGAAAGAAAGAAAAAGTAGCATCTCAAATTGAGTTAAAAAAATGAAGGACCTGTTAGGACTGCATCAAGTAATCTCTCTGGCATTCTTTTCTGGCTCTGATTCATAAAGACCATAGTTGATTATTTTAAGTTTTTTAAAGAAATTTATGAAGTTTTTAATTCCTTTTATTACTAATATATAGCTCTTAAGCACTTTGTAAATCACGTATTTTAGGTTAATATCTTGGAGAGAAGTGACTGGATGACATGGGTTAGCCATCGGGGGTTTTTTTTTTTCTCCCGTTTCTTGTTGCTAGTTACACACACATATCCCTACTTTGATGCTAGCGCAAAAATGTGAACCACATTAGAGTTGGGTTAATTTTTTTTGTTGGAAAATGATGATCTGTTACTCTTACAGAAAGGGGGGGGGGGGGGGGGGGGGGGAAGCTTTGCCAATCTCATTTTGCAACACAAATTTTTATCTTTTAATATTAAAAATTCCAATACAAATTCTGTACTAAATGAGGTATGTTAGTAGGCATAAGACAAGCCACAGTCCAGAAGTTGTGTGCATCATTCATTTATTAATAGAAGATTGCCTGAGGGAATGAGTGTTATATTTTCAACATAATGCCTACAGTTAAAAGATTGCCTGCATACTTTATACACTTACTATGCACATGGTTTTTGGCAGACTCAGGATTTCTTGATTAGCCATTCTTATACACTTTGCAACATTAATAATTGTTGTAATTCATCAACAGATCTGAAAGGAGTGAGGATATGTTGAGAACTGCACATATATTTTTCTATATGGCTGATGAAGATGGCCACGCTCTAAGTTTGAGTAGAGATAACTTGGATGTTCATGAAGGTTCTTTCCTTGCACCGGGTTCATGAATGGATGTTGGAGGTTGGCAGCTACATTTAAAATCAATGGTAATGTTAGCAATGGAATGAAATGATAAAGTAGCCAAAATTTTGCTTCTTTGTGAATGATAGAAGTATTGCCTTTGGGTCCAGCTCCAACGGTCCTGCGGAGGCTCTGATGGAGTCTAAGGGCACTCTCACTGCTGGGTCTAACTCCGTCGGACCCACAGCGGCTCAGTTGGAATTTTTTGGGGTCAATTGTGTGGATAAAGTTGGAAGTGTGAGTAGTGAGCTTCTGATTCAAGGGACGGATAATGAGGGAACAAGGCAGATAGATGTTGGTGAGATGGGTCAGCCCAATTTGGGTGTCTTGATGGTGGAGGAATTGGCTCTCTCAGAAGCGGTGTTGGGTGAGGAGGAGAATTTGGCAATTTGTAACCCATTGGTTACTATTGTCCCCCCGGGGCTAGCTTTGACGATGGAAATGCACAATGATTCTGAGGTGTTAAATGTTGGAAACACGCTAGATGTCTCTAGGTGGGTGAAAAACAGAATCCCAGGCTTTTGCAAAGTGATTGGGCTTTCTGCGAATCAACATGAAAAGTTGTGTATTGCTTACCTTCAAAAGCTAGAAAGGGAGATGATAGTTATTAACCAGCAGCGGAAGAAAGCTAATGCCTACCAAAAAGCAGTTTCCTCCACGGGTAAAGGAAAAAGAGAGTTGAGGAACCTAATCTCAACGGTTAACTATGATGGGAGATAGTGTGTTGGTTGTGAGGTAGAGATAGTTGTGGGATCTTAATAGTCTTTATGAAGCTGAAGATGATTTCTTGGAATGTTCGAGGTTTGAATGATCCTCAGAAACGTTTGGTAGTGAGGAATTTGTTACGTAAGTGGAAGTGTGACATTGTTTGCCTTCAGGAAACTAAGCTGGCTGGCTTAGATAGACAACTGGTTTGCAGTATATGGGGCTGTCCATATATGGATTGGGTGGCTTTAGATGCTGATCAGACAGCTGGTGGGGTCTTGATTATGTGGGATAGGAGGGTTGTAGAAAAGTTGGAAGTTTTGGTGGGCTTGTTTTCGGTGTCGGTTCAATGGAAAGGTGTGGCGGACGGGTTTATATGGGCATGTTCAGGGGTGTATGGCCCAAATGATAATCGGTTGAGAGGTGCTTTATGGGATGAGTTGGTTGGTATTCATCAGTTTTGGAATGTTCCTTGGTGTTGTTTTGGGGATTTTAATGTTGTTCGCTTTCCTAGTGAACGGAGGGGAGGGTCTAGGCTTACTCCGGCTATGGAAAAATTTTCGGAATTTATTGATGATTTAAACTTGATAGATCTACCGTTGGAAGGAGGGCGTTATACTTGGTCTAGTGGCACTGACCAACCTTTTATGTCTAGGATTGATAGAGCTCTAGTTTCACATGAATGGGAGCATCACTTTCCGGATGTGATCCAACGTATTCTTCCACGAACTGTTTCTGATCATTTTCCAATTCTCTTGGAGGCGGGGGGTATGGCTAGAGGGAAAAGTCCTTTCCGGTTTGAGAATATGTGGTTGAAGACGGAAGGGTTTGTTGATAGGGTTGAATCATGGTGGAATCGCCATTCTTTTTCAGGCACTCCTAGTTATGTGTTTGCTAAAAAGTTGAAAGCGCTGAAAGATGACATTATTCAGTGGAATCGTCAAGAGTTTGGCAATGTTGGGCGAAGGAAGAAAGAATTATTGGGGGTTCTAGAGGTTTTAGATGCTAAGGAAGGGGTTCTTGGACTCTCTGAGATGGAGAGAGAAGAGAGAAATGAAGCAAGATCGCAAGCAGAGCATCTTCTTTCTCTAGAGGAGATCTCGTGGAGACAAAAATCGAGAATGCTGTGCATTAAGGAGGGAGATAATAATACTAAGTTCTTTCATAAGATGGCTAATTCTCATAGAAGGCTTAACCACCTTAGTTTCTTAGAAGTGGATGGGGTGATTTATGAGGACGGAGCAGAAGTTGCTGCACAGGTTGTTCAATTCTATAAATCTCTGTATCAAGAGTCTGAGGAGTGGAGACCTTTTGTGGAAGGTTTGGAGTTTGATCAAATAGGGGAGTCGGAGAGGGGCTGGTTGGAGAGGAGGTTCGAGAAAGATGAGATTCTATCAGTGGTTAGAGCTTTGGAAGGGGATAAAGCCCCAGGTCCAGATGGCTTTTCTATGGCATTTTTCCATCATTGTTGGAGGGTAGTTGAAAGAGACGTTTTGGCAGTCTTTGAAGAATTCCATCAGCATTGTAAGTTTAAGAAATCTCTTAATGCTACATTTATTGCTTTGATTCCTAAGAAGAACCTTTAAGCCAGTCACAGCCTGAAAACAAAGTAACAGCAATCGAACATGAAGGACTTGCTCCATCTCTGCATCACAAAACAAAATAGTATCATCCGCATACAACAAATGAGAAACACTTTCCCCTCTGCCCCTCCTGCCGTCCGCCCTAAAACCACTAAGTAAATCTGCCGCCTCCATTCTCTTCACCATCCTACTAAACACCTCCATCAAAACTAAAAATAATAAGGGAGACAACGGATCCCCTTGTCTCAAACCTCTGGAGCTACCAAAGAAATCTGCTGGGGTCCCATTAACCAACACAGAAAACTGCACTGTAGAGATACAGGTTCGAATCCAGCTACACCATTTCTCCCCAAAACCCATTTTCTTCAACAACTTTAGAAGTGCCTCCCAATTCACATTGTCATAGGCTTTCTCAATATCTAACTTACAAATTACTCCCGGGATCTTACTCTTCATTCTGCTATCAACACACTCATTGGCTATGAGAACTGAGTCAAGGATTTGCCTACCTCCCACAAAGCTATTCTGAGATTCAGATATCAGTTGATCTAAAACCACTTTCAGTCTATTTGCCGTTGGGGGCGTCCCATAAGTCCCCCCTTATTTGGAACCCTATTTTGGAAAATATCGAACGGAAGCTAGCTGGGTGGAAGAAGTTGTATTTGTCGAAAGGAGGCAGGATGACTTTGCTTAAAAGCACACTATCCAGCCTTCCCACATATTTTTTATCTCTTTTCACCATCCCTACACACGTGGCAAACAAAATTGAGAAGCTCCAAAGGGATTTTCTGTGGGGAGACCCTAAGAATCATTTATTGGGATGGGATAAAGTGTGCTTTCCTATTGCTAATGGTGGCTTGGGTATTAGGAAATTGACTACTTTCAATAAAGCCTTGCTAGGTAAATGGCTTTGGCGTTTTGGGATTGAAGAGAATAGGCTTTGGAGGAGGGTGATAGCTTTGAAATTTGGTGAAGAATGGGGGGGGTGGACCTCTAAGTTGGGTAGGGGAACTCATGGTTGTGGTTTGTGGAGAAGTATCCGGAAGGGTTGGGTAGTTTTCAACAAATATGTCCAGTATAAGGTTGGGGTGGGGGATAGAGTGAAATTTTGGACAGACAGGTGGTGTGGAGATCTTTCTCTCCAATTGGCTTTCCCAGTCTTATACAATTTTGCTGCAAACAGAGAGGCCTCAGTAGAATCATCTTTGATAAGTCAAGGAGCAGAGGTTGGGAGAACTTGGAATGTTCGTTTTAATCGAGGTCCTAATGATTGGGAGGCTGCTGTGGTGGATGATTTCTTTCGATTCTTGGCAGACAATTTACCTTCAGAGACTATTGGTGATCGGTTGAGATGGAAGTTGACCAAAAATGGGGATTTTACTATCCATTCTTATTATCATAAGTTACATGGCCCTTCTTCTATTATTTTTCCTTGGAAAGGTATTTGGAAAGTCAAGGCTCCCCGGCGCGTTTCTTTCTTTGTTTGGACAGCCGCATGGGATAGGATCCTCACGGGCAATAACTTGCGGCTTAGAGGCTTTGATTTTGTTGACTGGTGTATTATGTGTCGTTGTTGTGGTGAAACAGTGGATCATTTGTTGTTACATTGTGGAAAGGCTTATCGGATGTGGTGCTTTGTCTTTAAGATTTTTGGGATTTCATGGGTTTCCTCTTTTACGGTGTCAGATTTTCTTTTTAGTTGGTGGAATTGGTTGGGGAAGCATTCTTCTTACATTTGGAACTTAGTTCCTTTGTGTTTGATGTGGTGTATTTGGAAGGAACGCAATCGACGGACATTTGAGGATTTGGATAGATCTGAGGACCAAATGCATGCTTTCTTTTCTGGTTCTCTGTTTCATTGGGCTAGGGCTTGGGGACTCACATCTAGTGACTCTCTTCCTCTTTTCCTTAGCTCTCTTTCTTTGTAATTTAAGTTTTTTATGTCTTTGCTTTTTCTCCCTTTTTGTAATTTGTCCTGCTGGTGCTTTTTGCATCTAGCAGTTTTTTAATATATTTTTTCTTACCTATCAAAAAAAAAAAAAGAAGTATTGCCTTTGAGGAATCGCATGTACATGAGCCACCTAGCTTTTCTGGTGTTATATTTGTAGATATTATCAAGGAAGTTTTCCATGGAGTAGCACTATTAATCTAATCTTTTTCCTAGTTTGGATACTTACCTGTAGCCTACTTTGTGTTTGTGCTTTTGCAGGATGATTTGGAAGTCCATTATTCTGGTTTTAAGACTAATCACATTCACAATTTATCTGAACTTGTCCAGGAAAACCTTGGAGCTCAAGTATGTCATATTTATATTTGCATCCCAATTTCCATTTCCTTTTTTTTTTTTTTTTTTTTTTGGTATCATTAGAAAAACTGTGCAGCTTCAAATTATTAACGTGGTTATTAATTTCTTTGCTTCATAATGCCACCAGGCAAGAAAGTATGGTCGGCTGCAGCTGTCTGACACATCTGATGGCTCTCCAAATATTCTAGTTTTTCAGGTAGGTGGTTATACAGTGATTGGGTACCATGTATTCTTTGAATTATATTCAACTATTTAACTAATTTAGGATCTTAAAGCTGTGAATTATCTGTTAACTGCTCAAGATTTTTTTTTGCCAATCCATTGGAGGCCTCTTGAGCTTATGGGCTACTACAGAAGGCAAGCAGCTACCAAACCACCCCCCACCCCCCTTCTCCCAAAAAAATAAATCTTTAAATAAGGGTGTCCCCAGTGAAAGTGTGTTTCAATTCATAGTCTCTGATATGAAACCAAGACTTTAATAAATACACTAACTGACACCTTCCATCCTTGAAGTTTTCATTATCATCTACCTTCTTTTGAAGTTTTGCAATTCTATGCAGGTTTCTGCTAGGATTCCTTTCAAAACAGATATTGTGTTTGTCTCTAGAACTGGATTGCAAAGCTCAGGAGTTGAAGAACGTGTCAACAGCCTTACAGGTGCCTTCCACATGCATTCAATATGTCTATGATATGCATTTGCAAATGTTTTATTTATCTGTTCATTGAGTTTTCCAATGTCTGCTGGCAACAAAGTATATATGAGAAAAATCAGAAATGTACAAGATAATAGAAAGCCGGCACTTGAAATTTGAGCTACATAAAATTGAAGTTCTAGATAGAGTTATCTGTGGGTTTAGTCTTTGAAAAGTATTGTTGCTAGCCATTATGATCTAAATTATCGAACCAATTTCACTCTGCCTTCAATCTTACTGCCAGTGTTGCTTTCTATTGTGGTTTTTGTCAATCCATAAATCATAGTTCTCCTTCCTGCTAATTATCTAGAATGTGTTTCAGTTTCTCTGCTAATTATCTAGGATGTATTTCTCTATATATAGTTTTGTAGTCCTTTTCCCCTCCCTTTTAGGCTTGAACCACTCTTTGCCAGCTGAGCCAAGACCCAGGGGCAGGTCTTTCCTGAATCCAGGGGAAGTTTTCTACATTAGCTTCTAAATTAAAAGTTGTTGTTTCTCCTTTCACTCTGTTTGTTTTACTGTTAAATTTTAGGTACCTCACTGACTGGTCAATTGAAAGAGAAGCAAAGAGAATTTGACACTAAATTTGAGAAGAGCTTTAATCTGGCTGACAAGGTATCAATTGTTAAATCTTTGGAAGCTTTTTCCATCTACTTTATCATACATGATTTTTTATTGTCATGACACCAGTGATGTCTCTTGTTTTTATAGTTGCATTAGATGAAGTGAGGTAACAGATAGAATTCCCTTTTAGTTTAAAATATATATATATATATATATATAAGAAGAAGAATTTAGAGTTCCCTTCAATGATATCATTTTGTTTATGATATCAATTTGATCCTGAGTAATATGGCGGAGACTATGCTGGATAAGCTGACTAAAGCTTGATAACTAAATGCCCCTGCCCGTCATCTTGAGTACTTTGTTGAAGTATGAGATGTGATGTTTGCAGCCTACCAAAGTCCTTAATTCCCTTGTATTCACGCCTTCCCTCACCCTGCCTTTAACTTTTAGGGTGCTATTTATGCTTTCTGATGTGATATTTAGTTTTGACCTAGCCATCTCTGAAATATCAAACACTAAAACCGAACAATTATTGAGATTGGTTAAATACATTTCATTAAAAACAGTGCAACTGACAATGCATAAGTTGTACATTTGTGACTACTTGAACTGATTTATATGATTTAATTTTAAGAAAGTTAAAATTACAAATGGAAATTAATGGAAGGAAGAGTCAAAACTCATTAAAAGTCTTTTTCCCTTAAGTTTTGTTTTATTCGCCTACTTTATTCTTCCTAAACTTGAAGAATTCTGAATTTGTGGGGTTATATTTTCAGCTCAATTCTGAATCCATGATTGCTGGTAAAGCTGCTATTGGAAACATGTTGGGTGGCATAGGCTATTTCTATGGCCAATCAAAAATTTCACTCCCAGGAAACCCTAATGTGAGTAATATGAATTTGTTTGATTTTCTTTATGCGAAGTAAGTTCTCTTTCAGTAGCGTCGAAGTATTTAAATAAACATTGATTGTTTCCAAACGTAAATGATAACATCAGCCATATGATGAAGTTCTTGTTCTACATGATTTGAGGTATTATTCCATGTCTCAAGCTGCACCATTATCAAGCCTGATTTCTAGTTAGTTAGAGTGCTTCTAGTGATTGAGATGGAATTTTAGATCTTGTTAAGTATTTTAGACAAGTGAGTGTTAAAAGAATGATTAATGGACATAATTAGAGACTCTGGCAAAATAACGAAAATAAAGCTTTCCGTGATTAGTGGACGGTAAGAGGAAAAAGTAACTAAAGATTTCAGTGGTTTCCTGTCTTTCTTGGGGCTTTCCAATAACATAATTAGAGAGTCTCGCTAAATAACAAAATATCACTTGATTTGGTTCACTTCTGAAACCTTTGACATTGAGAGTAGTGGTATAAATCAGGGGGAAAAGAAACCCTCAAGTATTATGTGTTAGGTTTTTTGCATTAACTTCTGTTGTTCATGTTAGTAATTACATTCTAACATTTTTTAACAATGGGACATTATCTAGCCTCGTAGCTCAGTGGCAATGCCTAGTCCCCTTTATGTGGAGAACCAAGGATTTGAATCCCCCATCCCCACGCTTGTAACAATTGAAATATAAAAAATTATTATTATTATTATTATTATTATTATTAACAATGTTTCATTGTTTTATATAGTTTTCATCTATTCCTCTTTGTTTTACAATCTGTGAAACTGCTATTATTCATATATGTCATCAGCTGTCATCAATTTGGACATCTGACAAAGTCCTATAGTGGGCCATTTTTCTCTACAGCTTGGGGGTCTCAATAATTTTATTTCGTATTGGCCAGCTGAACTTTACACAGCTGTTCCAAGTCGACCCTTCTTCCCAAGGGGATTTTTATGGGATGAAGGTTTTCATCAGCTGCTGATCTGGTTAGTTGTCTCTTTTATTGTTCAATCTGCATTTTGTTTTTCCATTGTCACAAGTGCAGATTTTCTGTTACCAGTAGGTTTAAGGAAATATGTAATTTCTCTGACAGTATGAAGTTAATTGCTTTTTTAAATACTAATTATTAACACCATATATATACTATTTAACTTTGAGCAGGCGTTGGGATGTTCACATTAGCTTGGATATAATTGGACACTGGTTAGATCTAATGAATATTGACGGATGGATTCCACGTGAGCAAATTTTGGGTGCCGAAGCCCGAAGGTAATATTGAATCTTCATTCTCTTTTCTTTTCTTCTTCCTCTTCCCTTTTTTTTTTTTTTTTTTTTTTTTTTTTTTTTTAATTTTGTTGTGTAGAGAATCTTTTTCAATTATGCACAATAAAGTTAAGAGTTTTAGATTTTCCCGGTGCAGTAATGCAAAGTCTTTTCTTGTGCACTTGCAGTAAGGTCCCAGAGGAATTCATTCCCCAGCATCCCACTAATGGAAATCCACCAACTCTTATTTTAGCCTTGCGTGGTAAAGTTCTCTCTCAATAACTTTACATAATATGTTACAGGAGAATCAATTTCTGATCATTTTATCTTATCATTTTACGAGGCTTCTTATATGCTAAGTTGAACAATAATGTCAATGAGTTGATGGTGATGCTTAAGTTGATACAAGTTATGGCCTAGTGCAAGATCACATAAGGCCTTGATTCTCTGAATCGAATCATTATGTAGAAAGTAGTTTGATACTAAGTACTGTAGTTGTGGTTACTTATTGCTTAGCAAAAAATCAAGTTTTTGTAGACTAGATTCTCTCTTTGATAATGTGCCTCTCTCCCTTCAAATGTGCTTACTTTGTAGTGGGGCAATTAGTACATAGCTTTCAAGCAAGGGACAATTAATAATTAGGGAATGGATCCCTTCAAGATTACATTTGTACATGATGCATCAGTTTATGATTTACCACTTCCTAGATGTGGGTGATCAGAATTAAGAGCATTTATATGGAATAAATATGGAGAAAGTCACTATTGGAAGAATATTTCTGAAACTGAATCTGCCATAGTGCTGTTTCATGCCGCAATATTGGGGCTGATATGGATTTCAAAACAACAATGAGATGATACTTTATTAACTTTAATATCTTTAATGATAAATAGTGAGCTATGGTACTTATTTTTTTTAAAAAGATGAATAGTGAACTATAGTAAGAAATGTGGAACCATTGCAAGCTTTAAAGCGCCAGTTATACAAATAACAAAGCTATAATTTGTCAACGAGCTATAGTTTAATTGGCACTTCCTTCATAATATTGGGATGGAGGGTTATGTCATGGGTTCAAGACCCACTAGGTGCGTGTGTAACTTACCAATTACCAATCAAAAAACAAAGCTAAATTTGGTCCTTAGATTCTCAAGATTGGGATTTCATATTGAAGTAGCGGCTGAGTTTTATCTGATGCCCTTTCTATTAATGATTAATAATTTATCAACAGAGGTTAAGATAAATTAATTTCTTTTTTCTGGTTAAGTGAATGAAAATCTACAACTGCCAAGGAGATCTAGCTCAAACGGCATCTCCTTCCCTTGTAAGAGCAAGTTGGAAGGTGAGGTCATGGGTTCAAAACCCACTAGGTGCATATATAACTTACCAATTAAAAAGAAAAAAAGAATTGAGAATCAACAACCATAGCTCATATTTTTCTTATAGGGTAGCACTCATGGCTCATTCAGCAATATTGAGCACAACTGCAAAATTCCACTAACTTAAAGAAATAAAATTGGACCATACTGACTTAGGAGTTCTGACTGGGATTTGGATTCAAAGTTAGTTGAGAAATTTAGGAATCAATGACTCAAATTGGATTTTAAATTAACTTGCTTGGGACATCGGTTATTTGTTAATTTGGTCATGAAGATGCCATTTCAAACAAGTAGAAAGAGAGAATTTATGTTCATACAGTGGGTGAACATCCCTTCACTTTATATGTAGAAGAATTGAAGTTATTGCCCATGCCCTGTTTTCTGTATCTGTAGCACATTGTTTAAAACAAGTCAGTTTCTTCTTTTCTTTCTTTCTTTTCTTCCAGAATTGTGCATGTCTCTTGTTTTTGTCATTCAGTTATGCATGATAACAGGAGATTAAAGAATTTGCTACTCTATTTCTTTCCGTCTCCATTTTTTTTATAAGCAAAATAATGTTATTCGAAAGAAGAGCTAGTTTGAAAACCAGGCCTAAAAATTACAAATTGAGATTCAAAAGATCTAAGAAAATTTAAAAAGGTTGATGATGGGAGATTAAAGAATTTGCTACCCTGTTTCTTTCCCTATTCCTTGTATACATTTGTTATCTAAATAATAATTTAGCACTCTGGACTTTGAATCCAGCGACCTGGGTTCGACTCCCAGTAGGAACTCAATAATATCATTTACTTATCAAAAAACATACACCTATCCAAAAAAAAAAAAAAATCCGATAATAGTTTACCATCTTTCTATAAACCTAATTTTCCATGTGGTGCGAAACTTTGCTTCTTCTAGACATTGTTCATAGCTTAAAGAGAAACCAGTTTACTTCCACGGAAAGCAAGGAGATCTCTTCATTCCTAGAGCGGGCTTATGTTCGCCTTGAAGCATGGTTCCAATATTTCAACACTACACAGTCGGGTATATAATGTTTATCTTTCTTTTCCTGTTTTTTTTTATATTTTTTTTATATTTATTTCCTGTGGTGGTTGGGGCTGTAATTTGCAAAGCTGTAGACTATAAAAAGCACATCTGACATCAATGTATGTTTTTGTTTATAATATTTACATTGATTGTTGCTTATCAAATATATATATATATATATATTACATCAACCTATGTGAAGCTCCATTCTCTGAGCTTGATGTCATCTAAAATAGTATATGATTGCGTTTAATATTACTCAAGGATATAGACTATATATAGCCATTGCTGGCATGGTGTATGTAAATGTATATGCTTGTATTTGTATATCATATCATATACTTAATAAAAGTTTCCTACAAATTGTGGTTGTGTCGACTGGATGTCCTTTTTTATTTTATTTTGTATGTGTGTGTGTGTTTTTTTTCTACTTATGCCATGTGAACAGTTCTTTTTCCCCGTTTATTTTAAACGTATAACATAGTTTTCTCTATAGGAAACTCTATTACCCATGGGTTTGGTATATTTAAAATAAGCGAAATCTTGGTGATTTGTCATTTTGGTCCCTTAAATTTTTTTTTTTTTTTTTTTGGGTCATTTTAGTCTGGAATGTTTGTGTTTGTTGTCAGTGTTGGCCCTTCCGTCAATCTCTATTAACTACTAAAAAATATTTTTTGATTCTAAAAGATAATAAAATTTCATTCTATTTATTACAAAAATACAATGTACACCCCATAGGTTTGATAAATTGTCATTAAAAAAATATTTCTTTAGTAGTTAATGGAGTTTATGGATGGAAGGAATATTGCTGACAACAAAAAGACAATTCACCAAGTTTAAAGGGTGTAATTTTATTTTGGCCTTTAAAATCTTACTCCAATTAAATTTTTAAACTCAATTACCAAATGTTTCAAGAAATGTAAAAAGGGAAGTTTCATTATGTATTTTAAATTGTTTTAATAATTTACCTGGTCTTACACGATGTGTTTTCACCACGTAACTTAAAATAATTTTTGATCTTTCATTTTTATTGTTCAGTTTCAATTTTATTTGTTGAAATATCTTAGTTTATATGTGCTTTTTTGCCACAAGTATTATACCAAGAGACACATTCTCGAGTGCAACAATGCACAATTGCGCACTCTCACATTTATGTGCATCTATGCGCTCTTCTTCTTCTTCTTCTTCTTCTTCTTTAGTGGATAAATAGATCTGTGTCTATTCTTTCACAATGATGGATTTTTATTTTTCAAATTTCTGATAAATCTGGACTATTGTCTTTGCACAGGGAAGGAGATGAGCAGCTATTATTGGCATGGGAGAGACGTTACAACAACTCGTGAATTAAATCCAAAGGTTCTACGTTTCAGCATTTCATAATTAGAAACAAGGAAAATGACTTTCTTTTGGTGTGTAAGTATAGAAATAGCATCAATTTTACAATATAAAAGGTCCAAATTTTGAGAAAAAATCTATTAAGGTTAGCTTTTAATTATGTTGTTCATATGTTTTCATTATCAGGTAGGTTTTTTATAACATAGATTGAATCTTTTATATTTATTTTTATTTTTTAATTTATCGGACACGTCCAAATTAAATGCTTTTGAAGTTTCAATAAATGACAAATATTATCTTATGAGTTTGTTAAGTGAGCGTCTTCACATCATGCTGTATCCGCTTTTTTCCTTTTATTTATTTTGTTCTTTTTTTAAAGCATTTCTGGTACAATGAATTACTGAGACCTAATGTAACTATTGTGCTTTATCCCTAGTTCTAACTATGTTTGCCCCTAGGGATTCGGTAGAGTGTTTTTGGTAACAAAAACACATCTGCATATATTTGCAAATTTACCAAACCTTATTACTTGGCACCGTAATCTTCTCAAAAATAAGTCTGGCAAACTTGACTCTATTGATTTAGGCGTTCTTAGGAGTAATATGATGTCATGTGTAGATCTAGAAATTGGAGTTCATTTTGTGCATTATTTATTGACCCCTTTATCAATGTAATGTTGGATTCCTTGGAAACGTTTCCCTAATTGAAAACTAGTGGTAAACTTACATTGTTTCTGGCATTTCCAGACACTCAGCTCTGGTTTGGATGATTATCCACGTGCTTCACACCCAAGTGAAGATGAACATCACTTGGATCTTAGATGCTGGATGTATCTTGCTTCAGATTGCATGCATTCCATTGCAGAGCTTCTTGACAAGGATACTAAACCTGGAAAGGTAATGAGAAAAGATATCTTGAAAACTATTAGAGGTCAGGTCTCATCTAGGGTTCAAATCCCTCCCTCCCCCATTGTAACTCTTGAATTATCAAAAAAGAAGTAGAAATCATCTATTACTTAATTGACCTTTGAAATTAAATGATGCAGGATTATGGTGCAACAGCTAAGCTGCTCTCAGATTTTCAAATTCTGAATCAGGTTAGTTTTATTATCATGCTGTCTGAAACTGAAAGTGTTAATTCCTCTACTTTTTGTGCTTATCATTAGGTAATCTATGATATGTCGTTTTTATTTTATTGTGTAAATAGGTAGCACTATTGGAATATTGATCACAAACAATTCTTCCCTTACTGTTATCAGCTAAGAAGCACGGGTGCGTTTCGGGATTCGGGTGCGGGTGCGGGTACGGGTGCGGGACTCGGCAATTTTTGAAAAAGGTGGGTGCGGGTGCGGCGGGATTCGGCGATTAAAAAATTATTAAAAATATTTTTATTTATATTTTTAATATATTGCTAAGCATAATTTTTCACATTATATAAACATATACCAAATTTAATAACTAAAACATTATGTTCATAAATTAAA
Source organism: Quercus glauca (assembly GCA_023736055.1). Lineage (NCBI taxonomy): Eukaryota > Viridiplantae > Streptophyta > Magnoliopsida > Fagales > Fagaceae > Quercus > Quercus glauca. Next base: position 21,246,795 of record CM043317.1, read on the forward strand.
TACAACCCACAAGATTAAACTAAAAGTCTAAAACATTCCGTGATGTTTGAAAATTAGAATAAAACTCAAAAGTTTGAAACTAAAACAAAATAAAAGATAATCAATAAATGAAGTTTGAATGGCTGTGTCTAGACTCTAGAGTGGCTGACTGGCTGGGATGCACGGACTGAGTGAGTGAAGATTGAAGAAGCCGAGCAAACACCAAACAGAGCACAGAGACAGCGAGACGAGCGATCGAGATTGGAGTGAGTCAGTGAACAGAGAGCACAGAGAGAAGAGAGAGACGAGCAATGGAGTTTGGAGTGAGGAAGGGAGTGAGGAGCTGAGCACTGAGCAGCCCAGCAAGCAGCAACCAGAGAGCGCCGATGGAGATGGAGAGCGATGGAGAGAGGCCGAGAGGGACGGAGTGAATGAGATGTTCTGGGCTAACTGAGTGAGTGTGAGAGTGTTATTAGGTTTTAGAATTAGTCAAACGGTGCGTTTTGCACCTTTTTTTTTTTTTTTTTTTTTAAATTTCGGCCTGAACCGGCCATATCGGCGGTTTCGGCCGATATGGCCGATACGGCCGAAACGGCCGAAACGGCCCGAATCGAGCCGAGTCGGCCCGATTTTGAGCCGCGTCGGCGCGCGTCGGCTTCGCCACGTGGCCGACGCGGCCCGACGCGGCACGGACACGCGGTCAACGGTGTCCGTGCAGCGTCCGCGCACCCGTGCGTATCGGACGCGGGTGCGGCGCCTCTGGCGCCGCACCCGTGCTTTCCAGGTTATCAGTGAAGTGAGGAGAAAAAAAAAAAAAAAAAAAGGTGTTATAAATTTTGTTGGCTTTTCTTTTTGTCCTTTTGCTTCTTCTTTTTTGGTTTGGAGGGGGAGGGGCTGAGTAAACTCTATTAAAAATCATAAAAGCAAAGTTCAACCCAAGAGCGCCGGGTTTCTACAAGAGTAACCCCTTCTAGGAAAAGGAAAAAGGAAGAGAATAAAAAGTCCAAGTGAAAAATTCAAATAAATTTTTGAGCCGCAAAATATAAACTCTAGGAAGTAACTCTAAGCCGTGAAAGAAGTATGTAGTCGAGTATTTGATTAGATGTTTAGGTGAGTACATATAAGAGTAGGGTTGCCATTAAAGATTTATTTTTGTCTCATATGTGCTTGATGTTTAAACAGATGCACTTGGATAATAAATATGGAGCTTACTTTGATTTTGGAAATCATACAGAAAAGGTATGCTGCTTGCATGTTTCTGTTTCTCTCAATATGATATGATGTTTGTGGTGCACTTTCACAAACTGGTGAGTTACACATGCATACAGTGGGATTGAAACCGTGACCTCACCATTGTCCTGCATTGTTTCATTTAAAGGTCAATTGAGTAATATATGAGTTCTCAGTCTCCTAGATAGCTTTTCTCATTGTTATACCTGTCTCCTTTTGCATAAACATGTTTTCATCTTGTTCATTTGGCAAGAATTTAAAAAGGTTCATCAATTACCATCAATCTATCTATTCTGCAGGTAAGTGAAGAAGAATTGATTCAGGGACTTCTCTAGGCTTCTTAGTTCATTAGACATTGAATCTGCAGGCTTGACATGCTAGCATTTGCTATCATCATTGAAACATTAGATATAGATTGACTCTGTTGTGGAATAGGCCCTTGCTCTGCTGAATCACATATATTGTTAGGTGAACATGCCTAGATATTACCATTTTGCTTACAAGATTCACCTGCTTGTATTGAATGTTGGTTTAACCATGCTAGGTTCGTCTGCACTGGAAAGAAAATATGGTAGGAAACAATTATGCAACTCAAGAGCTTGTACGTGAAGTGTTAGAAAGGCCTGAGTTGAGACTGGTTCCTCATGTTGGTTATGTTAGTCTTTTTCCATTCATGGGGAGGATCATTCCACCTGTAAGTTACAGAAAATCAAAATCTTGATGACAATGTTTGACCAATTTTCTGGTGCTTGGCTTTTTGTAATTTATAGCATTGTAATATAAAGTTGTTTCTCCTTTTTTTTTCCCAGTGTGTGTGGTCTTTTTTTTGTGTTTTTTTTTTTTTGGGGGGGGGGGGGGGGGGGGGGCCATGGATGGGGGTGGATTGTCTCCATTTGTTATCGTAGGTCTCTCATGTGGACTGTTTTTCTTTTTCCATACTCTCCTTGAGTGGAGTTTAGTTTTGCCTTCTTATTCTTGTTTTTCTCTCCCCGATCTTATTGATCATTGAAATCTGGGTTCTTGATTTGTGCCACTATAGTACACTTCCAATGTACTTGGTTGGTTTTTTTAAAATGAAATTTCTTACGTTACTTATCAAAAAATATATATATAAATATTTCACTTTACCAACAGAATATATATATTCCCCCCCATTTAACTAATTTATTGTTGTAGATTGTTTACAACCATTACATCTTACTCAATATGCGTCATCACCTAGCTATACAAAGTTCCAATCAATGAATTCATTTCTAACCCTTTTCTTTCCATCATAGCCATTTGTCTAACTCAAAACATAAGTGGAATCATATACTAATTCTATTTCCTTCACTCAAAATTATTTCATTAGGGCTCATTCATTAGAAAACCATTACTAATATACAAATACTTTTCATTCTGCATCCATAAGTTTCAATCAAGTCATAGCAATAATATAGCCTCCATAACTAATGCATAATTCATCCCCTCTAAACATCAATTCTTGCTCAAAAACCCAATTAGAAAATTGCATGGAAATTGTTCAAATCTACAATATCATTTTTGTTGGATCCAAAACAACAATCTTTTTAGTGCAAATTTCTAAGAGATCACTTGTGAAAGCTACCATTTGTGGTTCAAATTAACATATATTACCTTAAGACGTTGTGAAAGATCCTTAAAACCCTGAACAAGCTGAGGCCATAGGCGTTCCCTGTCGTTGGAGTGCCGAAAGCTGGAGTTGAAGACGGAGTACCGAATGCTGGGGTGGAAGACGGAGTGCCGAATGCTGGAGTGGAGGAAGGAGTGCCGAATGCTGGGGTTGAGGATGGAATGTCGAAGGCTGGGGTTGAGGATGGAGTGCCGAACATTTTTGCTCTTGTTGTTGTGGTGGTGGTGGTGGTGGTGGTGAGAAGAGGAAAACTGGAAAATGTGGGGGGTTTCTTTGCTTAAACACAGAGCCTCATTTTGAGTTCTGCAGTTTTTCTTTTTTCCTTTTTTTCGAGTGTTTAGTTCTTGGGCTATTTGGCTTGAGGGCTGAAGTTGAGAAGGACTGAGAGATAGTGAGATCTGAGAATTTTGTTTTTGGGCGCCAGAAGCTGTGAAACTCTTAAGCTGCCAATTTAAATTTGTTTTTAACTCTTTCTTCTTTTTTTTCTTTTTTTTAACTGATATTTGGGGGGGGGGGGGGGGGGGGGGGGGGGCGAGGGGGGTGCATTCATTGAAAATAAAAATATAATAATAATAACCATCTAAACTACGAGTTTATCATCGAATCAAGTTTTTTATGAACGGTTTGATTCCTAGTTTGAAAAAATAAATTTATATTTGTTTGTTTAGTAAATAGATCAAGTTTAAGTTTAGATTCTACTATTAAACAAGTCAATCTCAAATATAATAATATGTTTGAGAATAATCTCAAACTTGTTTGACAAAAGTAAAATTAAACTTGAATATGTAATTTTGTTTAGTAATGGGCTAAGCTCAACTCTTATTTGAAATAAAACTAAATGAACAAGCTTGAATTTTTGAAACTCAACTTGAATCGATTTATTTATAGTGCTAATTTTTTTTTCACGAATATAATTTTTTGTTTTTTCTTTCTAACAAAGTGAACCAAGGATATGATTAAAAGAAGTATATAAATGAGTTAGAGACCAATCACAAAAATGATATTTCGTACTCCAAAAAAACAAAAACAAAAAAATCGATAAAGGTTATACGGTCACCAGCAAGTGACATTATGGTTGTTGTTTGCATATTACCAAAAGATACGTATGAATGAACCTGGTACTTGATGACCCATTAGGGGCAAAATGGTCTTGAAAATAATAAACAGCTCACTGATTAGGGTTTTTTTTTTTTTTTTTGATAAAACTCAGTATATATTATTTCTATTTTGTAATTTTAAGTAAAAGGTTAAGTTTGGATTTAGTGTCTAGTGGTAATAGATCCGTTGAGATAGTGACACATGTCCACTTTTAGACATATGTCACCATCTGACCGGTCTAGTGCACTGGACCTAAACCAAGTCCTTTCAAAAAACTAGTAATTTTTTTTGTTTTTTGAAATGTGGTTTTTTTTTTTTTTAATATGACAACCTTGAAAATAAATAAAAAATAACTTACACTGTTACACATTCTAATAAATTAAAACTACAAATCAAATTAAAATCCTCTAACTTCGATAAAAAAAATAAAAATAAAAAACACAATTGTTCATCTAAATTGGCAATTAACACACCCTCAGTGCTGTCCTATTATACTTTAGTTATGTATAATAACCACTTTAATGAATAAATCAGACACAGTTTATTTTATGCATACAATGTCTCGAACAACATTATAACACCCCTCCCAAAAAAAATTGGGAACCAGTTTGTGCAATTTCAGTAGAAGAGCTACTACACAAATGGCTACTCGCAAACAGATTCCTTGAACTTCTCATTAATCTTCTTTTTCATTTATACTTTATAGAATTGATTTGAAGGATCAAAGAATTGCCTTACTTGGGAAGGCCAAGGCTTCTTTATACTGTTTTAAAAGTTAACTTGGCTCTATTGAGTCTCTTGAACAGCTGGCTTCTTTAACTTGGGGTAATGTGGAACGAGATCTCATCAGGATTTGAAGTAAATTTTCTACACAAGAGGGGCAAACTTAGCTCCAATGTTGATACACAATTATTGCAATCACAAACAAAAGGGAGGAGAACCATCCTTTATGCTTTGTTGTGGCAATTGGAGAGTTCCACTTCAAGGGGATATGATGTTTGGTGTAGTGAACCTTCATCACTATTACTACAGCAGAGAGCTGCATAAGTCGAGTTGGGCAACCAGTAGTGGTCACTTCTTGACATGAAAGCAACAGAGCTGCAGCTAGAAGCTACAGATTGAGTTCAATTAAGGGTGCTTCTCATTAGAACAGAGGAATTAACTCTGCTGCATTACTCCTCGCTATGGCTGTCCTTGAACGTATCTAATTTACGGCAACCCTTGAGAACGTCACTGCGCTCTCTTAAGTATGCTCAACACTTCAAATGCTAGACCCCCCTCCACTTTTGGGGACAATGGCTTCCAGCTTGGGAGTGTTGAGCTACTTCACTCACTCATTTAATCGCTTCCTTTTTATTGACAATCCTAAAGAGTGGGCAGCCATTTTTGCTACTCAACAACATCCCTCTTCTAATCTGCCTGTTCAACTGAAAGACACTGACTATATAACCATTGTATACGTAAATCAATTTTGTTCATGAAACACGCTGCAACTAAGAATGTTCCAACCAGAAAACACTTGTATTTAACATCAGGCATAGGAAATGTTCTAAATTAAAAGTAGCATCCAGAACCAGAATACATAACAAAATTAAACTGAGATCCAATAAGTCATATAGCACCTGACAACCCAACAGAAGAAATGGGTAAATTAAGACTAGTGCCATAAATTAGTCAATGCAAAAGAACAACACGTTTAGAAATGCATAACTGTTGAGAAGATCCTCAACTTCCAAAGACAGCTTTTACACCTTGATTGTCACACTGCATAGGCAAAAACCTGATGGCTTTATATCAGAAGTCTTCCACTCAGAACCCGGGGCTGCATTTGGATCATACAACAGAGTACTGTAACCAGGTTCCTCCTTGAGTGAGAACAACAATAATTTTCCATCCAGTATTCCAAATCGAAACCCAATACTTGAGCTCCCTGTCAATGGAACTGGAACCATCTTCCATGAATTGTCGTCTGGATTGAAGATTGCCAGTTTCCGCTGGTTCTTCCACTCCATACAGAAGAGCTTCTTTCCCAGCACAGCATGAGCCGTGACCATGACACAGCCATTCTTCATTTCACACCAGGTGTGCCTCTCACTGTTGTACACGTCAACAAACTTAGAATTCCCAATTGTGAAGTTTGATCTTCCGCCCATGACATACAGCTTTCCCTCAAGCCCACAGGCAAAGCAACCCCACCTTGGGCGGCGAAGACTTTCTATCAGGGTCCATTTGTCAGTATCTGGGTTGTACACCTCAACACAAGATAGACTGTTGCCATCCATCCCATAACCTCCAACCGCATAAACCATGCCTTTAACCTCTGCACAAGCAAAGTCATACCGAGCCACATTCATGTTTGCTAATTTACTCCAGCTGCATTAACAAAAAAAAAATGTCACAAAACTAGCCAAAGAGATTTTAAAAATTGAAGTAAAGAAAAGGGGAAATAGAGGTGAGGGGGGATCGTTTTTGAAGGTTAGACCAAGTCCCTTGTTGAAACCAAGATCTTTTATGGTGTTTGATATCTTGTGGTTGGGATAGTAGAAACCCAATTCAATACTTAAACTAAATGGAGAACCCACCAAATCAAACACAAGTAAGCAACAACTTGGTATTGCAACACAATGCTGACTAAACCAAGGCATTCGTGCGAACAAGGGTGGAAACCAAATCTCCCTCACTATTCCTACCTCAACTGAAGTTGTTTTGATTTGGTTCTGTAACACTTCAGTATGGGTGGAAATGATAGAAAAAAGAAAGATTAGTTCTGAAATATTTTGAAACTCAAGCACATCAACCCGAACGAACTTGAAGTCAATACCCCGAAAATTAGGCTCAAATTTCTCTTGGAACAGGATATTGCACTAAGGATGTCTATGCTAACAGTCTTATCACATTTTTATTTTCTGATATGGGGCAAGAAACATAGGAACTAATTCACAAATTCATTTTTGGACAGGAAAAGTATTGCATATTCTAGTGCACAATGTATCTCATTAGACGATTTAGTGGTCACAACACAAATCTCTCTATGGAATTCTGCTTTTGAAGAACACCATTGATTGTAATACTACATGTAATATCAAGGGAAGTTCTAAATATTTTAAGGTAGTAATATTATAAAGGATTTTGTTAGCAACTACCCTATAGGCATAAGTTCAAATGTATTTAATCCTATTAATGATTTTTTTTTTATCCTTTATGAAACAAATAAAGTCAAATTGTATACAACCATTAAAAGTAACATACAACCGCCTTGAATTTGTGCTCATATAGTGCATATAACCAATAAATCATTGTCTACTGTTTTGTTTTAATGATGTGAATTACATCTCATAATTGAATATTTAGTATTTCTTACCCTATGGCCTTAGGCCAACCATTAACAATACCCTATTATTACCGTTGTTGTAAGCAGTGAAAGTGTGAAACTAATAAGTTGGTCAAACAGTACAAATCTGTTATTTCTTTTGAACAAAATTTCCAAGTTAAGGCTGTTTTAAACTCAAAAACTCCAGAGTTATATAAAAAGCCATTTAGAAAAAGAAAAAAAAAATTACCATCCAGCAAAATGCTGCAAAATATTTACAAGCCTGAAATATAAATTAATAAAAATTCAATTAAATTTGACAACTGATCTGAATCTACTGCCATAACCAGTTGAGATATATCAATCATGTATAAAGCAACATAGTTCCAAGCATTTAAAAAACCTATAACAGAAAATATACCTGTTGAGGCAAGAATCATATTGGTAAACATCAGCAGAGGCAGAGCCTGTCCCATCGACTACAGAATAGCCAGCCATGACAAGAAGCTTTCCATCAAGAACCACCACCCCAAATCCAGCTTTCAGTGGACCAGGCATCTGTGGAAGAAGGCAGTGTTTCTGGCCCAAACAATCCAGAACCTCCCAGTGGCTTTCCTTCTCTTCAGCATCGAAAGTTAAGACATAGAGCCATTCCTCAAGCACCCCAGCTAATTTCCGCACGGATATGAATTCTTTGCTTTGGATAAATGACCTCCACCTTTTGCACACACCACCCATAGCTGGGAAATTGGAACGAGGAACAAGTGCAAGGCAATGCTTTGCCACATCATCAGGCAGTACAGATTATGGAATTGAACCAGAGAATGTGTTGCCGTAAAGTTGAAGCTGTCTCAAACATTTTAAATTCCCCAAAGAATGTGGGATATTCCCAATCAAGTGGTTCTCGGCCAAATTTAACTCCTCTAGGCTACCGTTACTGCATTCCTGGAAAATTTCTGTTATTTCATCACTTAATTGTTTTTCTGATAAATCCAAAGTCCGCAATTTGCATAGGTTACCCTTTGCAATCTTAGGGATGGAGCCTGTCAGATTACAATAGCTAAGTCGGAGTTTTGTGAGGGAAGTGAAATTGTACACCCATTGAGGAATTGAAGAAGAGTTGGAAGTCATTATAAGAGAGAACAAGTACCAAAAGTGACGTAAAGTTGACAGAGGGAAAACTTTACCTGACATAGTTTTTTGTTAAGAACAATCCAACCTGATCAAAAAAAAAAAAAATCCAATCAAAATTCCCAACCTAAACCTAAACCTAAAGAAAAAAAGAGAAAATTTTGCCAATAGTGGCCCTCTGTCTAGTGGTTTCAGTCGTTTGACAGTGGCGGTAGGCCAGTGGTAATGTGGTATCTCTCTCCGGTCTCATGGAATTTGGAATCTTTGTCTTCTTCTTTTTTCTTTTTTTTTTCTTCTGCCGTTCAATCTGACATATGGAATCTGTATTCTTCTTTTTCCTTTTCTTTTTTCTTCTGCCCTTCAATCAGACATAGTTTGTTCCTATTGTCGTTTTGTTTGTGTTTTCTTTATAGTAAAACAGTTTAAAATCAAATGGCACACCATTTCGTGGTACTTGTTCTCTCTTATAATGACTTCAACTCTTCTTCAATTCCTCAATGGGTGTTCAATTTCACTTCCCTCACAAAACTCCGACTTAGCTATTGTAATCTCACAGGCTCCATCCCTAAGATTGCAAAGGGTAAGCTATGCAAATTGCGGACTTTGGATTTATCAGAAAATCAATTTAAATTTGAAGCTATTAGGGAAGTCTCAGAGAGATTAAGATAAAGCAAACTAGAAAGATTCCCAATTTGAGGAGGGATCGTTCCATCAAACCATGCATTGGAGAGATTAAGGTTAGTCAACTTATTGAGAGAACCAATGAAATTTGGGATGGGAATTGTTGGGAAATAGTTGGAGCTTAGGTCCAACTAATTTAGATATTTTAATTCAAGCAAAGAAGGAGATAAAACACCACCCAAAGGCAAGTCCTTCCTACATTCTGTTGGTGTAATATCAAGATATGGGACACAGAAAAATGGACTTTTGAGGTGGAGTTTTATGATGTTACCTTTTCGATTGCTACAGCCTACTCCCAACCAGTTGCAGCAATCTTCGCCAACCCAGGAAGAAAGTCTTCTTGAAGGATCATCAAGTCCTTTAAATTTAAAAAGGGCTTCCCTTTCCATGTCAATGCAACCCACAGTGGAGTTGCCAACACTAGAATTGGACCATATAGCTTCAAGTGAAATAAACTCAGTTTGCAAAAGAAGGAAAATAAGAGCAAGTAGAAAGGTGGTTTTCATGCTAGGCATCGTTGCTTGGCAATTTACAATGTTGAAGGTTAGAGGCTATTTATAAAGATCCTAGTTCATTTCAGAATGTTTTCCCCCATGCTTATGTTTAGAAGCATTTTTTTTATTTTTCCTTTTTGCAGTTGCTTGGAAATGGGGGGTTTTTCATATTAGTAATTTATGGGTTAGTATTGGTAATTGAGTTGCCAATAGACGTTTCTCCACCCAAAAAAAAAAAAAAAAAAAAAAAAGCTCTGCCAGCAGACGAAAAAGTAAAAAAAAAGGTAAATTGAAAAGTTGGTATGGTGGTTGTAATTTTAATTTTTTACTTCATAAATAAAAATGGTTTATTTTTCATTTAAAAAAAATGGTTTATTTTTTAATTTGCATTTATGACCTATCTTTTATGAAGATTGTTTGGTGAAGAAAGACTAAGTCCACAACATTTTCACAATACTTTTACAAGTATTTGTTAAATTATTTTATTTTTATTTTTTTTGTCTTTGATTTTTGTTTTTTAGAAAATTAATTTGATCTCAACGATAAAGATATTTTCAGAAAAAAAAAAAAAAAAAAAAAAAAAACACACACACACATATATATAACACTTTCATCAAGATTATATTTTAAAAATGTAACACTTTCACCAAGATTATATTAAAAAATAAATCACCAAGAAGATTATACTTCTTCAAAAAATTAAAGTCAATGAATTTTATGCGTGTAACAGTAGTGAATACTAGTATTCCTTTAAGATGTAATCGAGTTGCACTAGCTTTAACTAATGCTGCAAAAGAAATAGAAGAAGTCATTGTTTGGTGAGAAAAATGCCCCCCTTTTCTCTTTCTCATTGTACAAAGTGATATACATCAATAAAGTCTACTATCGTTTATGCTCAAAAAATATATATATTAATAAAATAAATTTTTTTTTTTTTTTTGAGCTTGGAGTCGTTTATGCTCAAAAAATATATATATTAATAAAATAATTTTTTTTTTTTTTTTTGAGCTTGGAGTTGTTTATGCTCAAAAAATATATATATTAATAAAATAATTTTTTTTTTTTTTTTTTTTTGAGCTTGGAGCGCTCCAAGCTCAAAAAATAAAGGCTAGCCTTTATTTAATCTGTCGGCAATGGAGACACCAAAATCACAGCTTCTAAATTACGTTGACAGAGTTAGTAATGGGAGTTTTTTATAAAATAATAATGTATATAACAAATATATAAACACAAATTATTTTATAAACTATTAATATAATAATTGGTTATATAAATAAGTTTTTTATTATTATTTAGAAACACGTAAGGGAAACTTGGTCGAGCCGAAATTGTAAAAAATAGGAGTCACAGTAGAAAATCCAACCAAGGACGACAACAATTCTAAAGCTAACTTAAAACTCGGTCCTCCCTTTATTAAAAGCGTGGCTGCTCTCACCGTAGAAAAATTGAGTCCAAAAGACTCCAAACTAGCTTTAATCGGTGGACGACAATAATTCTAAAGCAAGCTAAATTGATCTACCCTTTAAGGCTAATGGAGTTTACTATCCTAGGTTCCTTGTATTTTCCTCTCACTTTCTTCTTCATTTTAGAGTTACTAAATTTTGTAGACTATGGGAAAATAACGACCCATCCGGTTTTCTTGTCCTCTTTATTTTCTCACCTACCAAACAAGGGAAATTACTTTTCTCTGCCCTTTTCTCTCCTATACATCTTTCCCTAAATCACATAATAAGAAAACACTATCTAATGAAGATATTCTGTGTTGTTATGTTACTCTTACTTACTTTGACATTGTTGGTCACTTATTATTTAACTATGAAAATTTATTTTGTCACGTAGAAAATCTATATTTAGCTTTGCTGAGAATTTTACATTATTTTGCTAAATCTATTTAATAGCATTGCTAGACTTTTAATTGCTTTACTTGACTCATTTATTTTCTCATTAAATTTTAGATGTCTTTATTTTTTTATTTTTTTTATTTTTTTTTTGAGAAAGTGGATGTATTTATTGAAGATATTAGAAGATGTTTGTTGAACTACAAGATTGCTTGTTAGAAGTCTCAAATTGGAAAAATTAAAATGAATTATATATTTTTTTTCTATAAATACACTTCTTTTAAGTCCCAATAAATGAGGATGTAATGCTTGTCATCCTTAAAGAAGAAACATTCGTTGTCGTCTTAATCTTCTATCTGTTTTCAAATTCTCACGCAAGCTCTTCTTCTCCAATAGTCCAATAGTCACCTATGTCTTCTCTCACAAGCTAGCCTTCGACGTGATTCTTGTGATCAGTCATCGTGATTCTTGTGATCATGTTGAGGCTAGATTGACGTTTTAAGTACTTAAAGGATCATATTGGAGCTTGAATTCTAGCCCAAACCTTCTTAATTAATTTGCGCACGCAAGAATATATATATATATATATATATATATATATATGGGTTGGGTTTAAATTATAACTAGATTAACTCTAAACAATGTTACACAACTCAATATTTTTTAATTGGATGTAAATTTTAACAAATCTACTGTCAAATTACATTATCTCAATTCATCTATTGTGGTTGAGAGAGAGAGAGATATGTTGGGAAAAATACCAAAATATGAAATATTGAGCTACAATATCTCAATTCATCTATTGTGCTATTGTTCATATACTTTTTGTCTAAACGCTATTGAACTTGATAAAAAGTGAGTTTTGGCATCATGGTAGTTTCTGTAAGGATCATGTTTTAATGAGCTATTGACAGCCATATATCCAATGAACTTGAGTAGAGTCTTCAGAGGAGAAAATGCAAATACCAAAGTTGTAATAAGGGTCAATGTCAGTATCAGAGGTTTAAGAACATGCACTTTTCTTGACAAACATTTCTAATCGAAACTTAAATTTTCCATTAAATTTGACAAAAATCTTAGTGTATCACCATTAATCTTAATGTTAATTTCACAATTTTTCCAAATACTTGAATTTAGGGTATCACCATTCACACACATTCACTTGAAGTTATTTTTTTAATCCAAATGACATGATTAATAAATGAAATTGGGGTTTATCACATACACACACATTAAATTCAATATGAAAATTGATTGATAACATATTAGATGATATAATATGAATGTTGGTCATCATAGTTTAGAAGACCGGTTTCACCAAGTAAGATAGGTGCCTAACTCCCTCCTATCTTGTAACATAGCCTCCGAGCTTAGATCAAGGGTTAGTAGATCAATGTTTACCAATGTAATTTTCTATTTCTAAATTGCAACTAGGATTTAAGCCATATTAGATTGTATCTAGGATTGTAGCCATATAATTTCTTATGATCAATGTATATTCATTCTCAAATTAATAGAATGGGGAATTTTTCAATTTTGGTTTTCTTATTAATTTCAATAATTAAGTAAGTGACTATTCCATTGTAAAACTCTTAATCTAAATGGGGAAAAAAATATAACACGATCTCTCACACAAACTACTTTGGAGAGTAACCTTGTCTATATTATTTTATATTATTAGGTGATTTCATATTATTTTATGGGTTAGTTTCAGTGATTGAAGTACGATTGAAAGATAAAGAAAATAGCAAAATTGAATATATTAATAATTTGGGGGTTGTAATTTTAACTACACAAACGAAGAGTTGTTTTTCATTTGAAACTATGACATACTCATCTCTCTATAATGATTACTTTCTACCATCTGAATAAGATCAATTGGTTTTTAGTGTAGGCTAGTTTCGAATCTAAATCCTTTATTCAAAGATATAAAAAATAAATTTACAAGTTGATCCAATTAAAACCTCCAAGAGTAGTGAAGTTGTGTGAACTTGGATTTTGTTTCTCCAAAGATTATCTTTTAAGTATTTTTTAAAATACTTTTTTTTCTTTTATTTATGTTTAAAAAAATTAATTTGAACTCAACAATAAAGATATTAAAAAAAATAAAAATGAAAAGTGGATATTAAGAATTCTATTCCAAGTATATATATATATACATAACAATGTAACACTCTAAATAAGATTATATTTTTTCAATAATTAAAGTTAATGAATTCTAGGAAGGGATTTGTAAGTCAATATTAAGAAAGAACCTTTATTAATTTGTTGGCAATTAAGAGACGAGTCATATTGAAAAACATATAAAATATATGATAAAAATAAAAATCACAACTTCTACATTAATCTGATTGCTGAAAGTCTTGGTCAAGCTAAATTTGTTGAAAATAGAAGTCACCCTAGAAAAATGGAGTCGAACCTTAGTAAAAGTTACAATTAGTGGACGGCAATAAGTCAAGCAAAACCAAAGGTCTGTTTGGATATCGCTTACTGCTAAAAACTGAAAACACTATAGCAAAATAATTTTTAAATGTGTAAATAATGTCGTGGAACCCAGTTTTAAAGACAAAGTTGCTAAATATGGTACTTGTGGGTCCCGTGAATAGTACACAGAACCCACAGGAAAAAAACGCTTCCATTGGGAAATGGGCAAAATGCGCTTCCCAAACGAAGGCTAAGTTGGTCGTCCCTCAGCTTTATTCTTAGGGAGAATTGAAAAATGGGACCATGGATAAGTAAATAGAGAAGATACTTTACCAATCATTGGACAAATTTTCTATCTTATATATATATATATATATAACATTGTGACACTCTGAACAAGATTATATTTTTTTCAGTAATTAAAGTTAATGAATTCTAGGTAGGAATTAGTAAGTCAATATTAAGAAAGACCTTTATTAATCTGTTAGCAATTAATGATAAAAATAATAATAATAAAAAAATCACAACTTCTACATTACGTTGGTTGCTGAAAGTCTTGGTCAAGTTGACTATGTGGAAAATATGAGCCATCTTATAGAAAAATGGAGTTGGACCTTAGTAAAAGCATCAATCAGTGGACAAATTTTCTTAGGGAGAATGGAAATTTGGTGTATATTTTTCCTTTGATAATAAAGAAAATGGGACAACAAAAGTAGTAAATTTGTAGCAATCTACTATTATATTCTTATTGGGTGAAATTTGGGTACACTATTTTATGTATAGTACATTTAAACACATAGTTTTATTGTATTTAATTTTCCTTGGAGAATGTATCACTATTTGTATTTTTTTGGTCAATCCAATTATATATTTGATTTTAGTGGGGGATATTATGTATTGTACCAAAAATATTGTACCTAATGGCCAAGAGCCTTATTTTTTTTTTCCAAAAAAAAACCTCCAAAGTTTAAATCCTTTTACCACTAACTATCGAATTATAAAATAAAAATAAGATATTGTATGTAAAGTTGTATTTAATTGGGGTGATAAGGGGAAGTATGGAGAAAGAAATGATGAAAATGAGATTCTCTCCTGTTTGGTTGGAAAGAAAAAGAGGAAGGAAAATGGTGAGATGGGGCGATTTTCCACTTGGGCCTTATTCTTTTTCTCTAAACAGGCAAGAAAATAAGTGAAAAAATGGCCATGAACATGAAATTTTAAAATTACCCTTGTTATCTCATTGTTTCAAATTCCAAGAAGGGCATAATAGTAATATACATTTTCCTTCTCACTTTTTCATCATCTCTACCAAATATACACGATTGAAACTAAAACATTTTGTATCCTCAAACTTTTCTGACCTCCCAACATGTTTTATTATTCCAACTAAACATAGCTTGCCCTCAAAAAACAAAAAAAACAAAAAAAAAAAAGCTAAGTTTACCCTTTTTTTTTTATATAAAATGAGCAAATTTTAACATTAATTTTAAATAAATAAAAAAAGAGATAAAATAGTGATTTTCTTTCTCCTTCATTTTTTCCTCCCTCTTTTCTCTCCATTTTGGAGGTATTAAATTTTGTGGCCCATTCCACTTTCTATCCTCTCTATTTTCTCCCCTACCAAGCAAGCTTTTCTCTCTCATTGGACAAATTTTATATATAACATTGGGACACTCGAAACAAGATTATATATTTTTTCAATAATTAAAATTAACGAATTCTAGGTAGGGATTAGTAAGTCAATATTAAGATGAACCTTATTAATATGTTGGCAATTAATGATAAAAAAAATAATCTCAACTTCTACATTACGCAGATTGCTAAAAGTCCTGGTCAAGTTGACTCTGTAGAAAATAGAAACCACCTTATAGAAAAATGGAGTCGAACCTTATTAAAAGCATCAATCAGTGGACAAATTTTCTTAGGGAGAATGGAAAGATGGAACCATGGAAAATAAGTGAATTGAGAAGATACTTTATCAATCATTTGGACAAATTTTCTATCTTACGTGTTTGGAAGGAAGGATTTAGGAATGAGAAGTTGGAAATTTGGTGCATATTTCCTTTGATAATTAAGAAAATTGGACGATAAAAGTAGTAGATTTGTAGCAATTTACTATTATATTCTTATTGGGGGAAATTTGGGTACACTATTGTATGTATATTTTATGGTACATTTAGGTCCTAAATTAAATTTAAACACATAATTGTATTGTATTTAATTTTCCTTGGAGAATGTAACACTATTTGTATTTTCTTGGTCAATACAATTATATATTTGATTTTAATTGGGGATATAATGTATTGTACCAAAAATATTGTACCTAATGGCCAAGATCCTCATACCACAATTAATTGACACATTTTTTTTCTCAAAGAAAACATCCAAAGTTTAAATCCTTTAACCACTAACTATTGAATTAAAAAAAAAAAAAAAAAAGGATATTGTAAATGGTGAGATTCTCTCCTATTTGGTTAAAAAGAAAAAGAGGAAGGAAAATGGTGAGATGGGAGAATTTTTCCACCTAGGCCTGTCATTCTTTTTCTCTAAATAGGCAAGAAAATACGAGAAAAAATGGCCATAAACATGAAATATTAAAATGACCCTTGTTATCTCATTGTTTCAAATTTCAATAAGGGCATATTAGTAATAAATATTTTCCTTCCCACTTTTTCATCATCTTCACCAAACATACATGAAGGAAAACTAAAACATTTTGTATCCTCAAACTTTTCTGACCTCCTAATATGTTCTATTATTCCAACTAAACAAAGCTAAGTTTACCCATTTTATTACATAAAATGAGTAAATTTTAACATCACTTTTAAATAAATAAAAAAAGAGATAAAATAGTGATTTTCTTTCTCCTTCATATTTTCCTCCCTCTTTTCTCTTCATTTTGGTGGTATTAAATTTTTGACCCATCCCATTTTCTATCCTCTCTATTTTCTCACCTACCAAACAAGAGAAAATACTTTTCTCTCTCACTTTTCTTCTCCCATCTCTTCCATAATCATTGAAATAAAAAATAGTCAATAAGTAGAAATCTAGGGATTACTACTCACTAATTACCAACAAGTGACACTTTACCTCTGGACCACCACTCACATTTAGTGTTTGCCACTAGGTTTCAAGTTTCTATAGAGTGCAATGTACTTAAAGGGCTTTTCCCCCTGCCTTTTGTCCATGTAAAACTTTTATATTGGAATTGGACATAAATTATTGGATCCAAACAAATATTAGCCCATTTATTTTTCTTCATAAGGTATTGGATTGTTGACCCACATTACTTCACCATACAGGGTGGCTTATTTTCATTGCTACATGAGTTGAACTTGTAAAGCCCAATTTTGTGATTGAGCTCACCACCAAAGGAGTGCTCTTAGTATTAGACATATTGCGCCCTTTATAAGTGCTTGGTAAACTCATAAGCAAGTTTTATCTCAAGCAGCATAAAACAACCCTATCTTCATCATTAAGATATTGGAGTAAATCAAAATACATGAATCAACCTTATCCTCATCATTAAGATACTAGAGCACATAACTATGGTTTTAAAAATCAAAACAGTTGGGTTCCAATTAGCTCAATTGGTAAAATCTCTAATTGTTGAAATAGAAATTTGGGGTTCATTCTCCGCTTACATCAAAAACTGATTGGTGTCTTAGTCTGATGATAAAGAGTCATTATCATAAACGAATACTATAGGTTGAAACTGTCTCAAAAATTAAAATCAAAACATTAAAATAACCAGAAATTGGGTTTGGTTCATAGTTTTTACTAGACCACTTTAGGGTTTGGTCAAACTCGTCGGCTTAGTCGAATTTTTAAAACCATGCACATAACAACTCTCACAAATTGCGTGACAACTCATAAGCACTTTCCTTACACAATGGATATATGAAATTACATGAAATATTTGAAAATAATGAATTCAAACTACATCGCTTTTATTTTATATATAATCTAATAAGAACCAAAATTTCATGGCTTTATTTCATGCCAAGAGCCTTGGAACTATATTGACACCTAGTTTTTCCAATTGAGTCTCCTTCATTTTAATTATGGAATTAAATTTTTATTTTTATTTTTTTAAAAAGGCTTTATTTCCTAAGTACAATAAAATAAAATAAATCAAAAACTATATGGATAAACCTAATATGTATTCCATATGTTAACTTTGAAAGGTAAGTTATATATAGAGAATGTGTTAGACACTTTTTATTTTTTATAGGAAGAATGTGTTAGATATTTATCTTCTCGTCTCGTTAAAAATGGTACAATCACCCATATATATACTTCACTTATCCAAATGATCACGTGATGTGCATGTGACCATTTTATTATATAAATGTTAATTTTTAAAATAATAGGTAGACAACACATGACCATTTATATTAGTATAGTTAACAGAATTGAGATGAAGGGTCAATTTGCAACTACCCAAACCCCAAGTGTCCTATAGCATTTTGCACTTCGATTTTCAGGCGAAAATAGTCAAATAGCTTATTTTTGCAAACTGTATATATGTTGCAATCTACCATTGTTTCGAAAATATGTAGGGGTGTACAACTTTTTAGGTATTCGAGTTTGGCGAAATTGAGTTTTCCATGGTACTCGAGTTTCACCATGGAAAAATTTTAAAAATTTTTTATGGTACTCGAGCTCATGGAACTCGAGTACCATAAAAAAAATTTCTAGCAAATTTGAAGTAAATTTTTTCAAAGAACTCGAGTTTTTGAAACTTAAGTTTCATGGTAAACTCGAGTTTAAAAAATGTGGCAGATCCCTACGTATTTCTAAAACAGTTGTAGATTGCTAGTTTTTTTGCTAAATAATGGTAGTGAGCCATTTTCACCTCATTTTCAACCAATCCAAACTTTAGTAAAGCTGTAGAAGGTATAGCATGATTTGCCAATGGTCTTTCATTTATTCATTTATTTATCATTATTATTATTTTGAGATAAAAAGAAACACTTACAAATCAAATATGCTGCTCATGATCTTATCAATAATAATAAATATAAAAATAAAAATATGCCGCTCATAACACAAACCCATGTTCTCTTCCTGCTCACCAAAGCACAAATACTTGGAAAATATCCAAATGGTGCAGTGGTAATGGTCTTTCAACTTTGTCTTAATGAATAAGGACACAAGTACGACCAAAGGTAAATGAGATCAGGGACGGAACTACTCATGGGCAGAGGGGGGCCATTGCCTCGCCAACCCCCCACAAACCTTTGAAAAAAAAAAATTCTAGCATGTGTATTAAAAAAAAGAATTTTAATTCTGGCTCTTAAATTTATATACTTGGCCCCCCTCCCCAAAAAATTTACAAATTGACCCAAGAAATCCAACAAATAGATAACAAGCAAAATCTTAAAAAAAAAAAAAATGCACATATCTAGATAATAAGAAAAATCTTTGGACAAATCATAAATTCGATCTAAGAAAAATCAATAACAACAAATTAATTACAAATCCTAGCAAAAAAAATCACAAAAACCCAATTTCTCCCTCTCACTTGAAAGCTCTATGCCCCTCTCAAATGACTCCACCTTTATAGCCATAGAGACAACTCTTATGCCACATATTGATCGCTTTATGCACACATCAGTTAGACTTTGAAAATATTAAAACGTGTCATTTGCCTTGCAAAACTCTTGATTATAAAATCTTATTATTAAATTTTTTTTCAAAAGAAAAAATACAAATAATAATTAATAAATTAATGCTAATAATGCAACTTTGTCAACCTCTATTATTGATATTCCAATTTTTTAAAATCTAAGAACAAAGAACTTTGGCCCCTCCTAAGTTTGAATCCTGGTTCCGTCCCTGAATGAGATCGTGGTCATCAAGTGCCAAAGTGCGTGAGTTTAATTGCCTACAAAAAAATGGATGGGTTTCGCTTCGTAGCTCAAGACCTTTGCTACTGACAGTAACGTCCCCCATCTCTCTCTCTCTCTCTCTCTCTCTCTCTCTCTCAGTGTAACTGTTTCTTAGATATTTGTAATTTGCTTTGTCGATCTTTTCATTTTATGTTGCTTTGGTGAATGCATTTCCATGTTTGATTTTGGATTTTGAATGTGAATTTTAATGAATATGTTTTCTTCTATTAGGTATCTATGATTTTAGGGAGGAAAATTCACGTACAATAACGGAAAATACAAAAGCTTGGTGAAAGAGGATATTAGATAATTAACTAGAAATAGCAAAGCTGCTCCACCACAGGCGGTGGGCTTGTAAACAAAATATATAAGCTTCATTACTAACACTGCCTAATCAAGCTAATATTTTATCTTTCATATGTGACCCTCTATGTATAATGAATCCTAATTTTAGAATGGCTAGAAGTTGGATAAAACTTACAATCCTCTTGGTTATTTCTCTCACAGAATTTCTGAAAAAGTTCGGAAACTTAAAAGTTAGTTTTACCCTGACACATGCCAAAAGTTACAATTTGATCTTAGGTAGGAGTGACTGGTAGCATTGTGTTGGGCAATGAAGCATCTGTTTTGGAAAGCAGAAAAAGACAGTAGAACAGCGTTGTATAATATATGATTCTGATCTTATTATTTCAAAGAGGTAGAAAACACAACAAATATAATTTACATTAATTATATATGACAAACAAACATGAAGTGCAATACATTTATTGTAAAAGAAGAGCTTTCTAAATAGGAATTAGGGACTTCATTCACTGAATCAGAGATATGTGAAAGCTTAAATTACATTGAGAGGTGCTCTGCTATATAATATATATACAGGGTGCAAGAGCTGAAGAGGGAAAAAAAACTAACCAACTAAGTATCAAAATTATCTAATAACTAATTGACAGCTGTAATCCACTAAGTTAACTAACTGACAGTTGTATTCCACTAAGCTATGATACACGTGCCAATTAATTCTTTAAGTCCAACGGCATATCGTTTTCTTTCAACTTGCATTTCTTCCTTTTGGCTGAACTGCTGTCGTTTATGAGTACTTCCTTTCCTCTGTTCTTGCAATCTGAGTCTTCTTCACCTTTATATGGAGAAGAAATCTGGAGTTGACTCTATGTGGAAAAAATTATATTACTTGGTGTGTTGGTGGAAATCATGCACTTGGACTTTCGCATAAGTATATTTCTTTTGATTCTTATCGTGCATTCCTGGCCGGTATTTGTTTCTTTTGGACAAATAATAACTTAGATCGATCTTTTTCCATTATTTAACAAAGAGGATGTTTTACATGGAGAATATTTTTGGAATTCACTTTGCATATAAAATCCATATATCTATCTCTTCCAGGTCCTAGCTAGGTCCCAATTAAATTTTCTTGTAGGAAAAAGTTTGGCTCTAAATAAGTTTAGAGTTATTTTGCTTCAATTTACTGGTTATTATTGGTTGCTTTTGGCATTGGCTAAAAAATGCAACTTTAATACTATTTAGCTTATTTTTATTACTATTTATAGGTCTCATTGCACTTTTTGATACTATTCATATATTCCACTATACTATTTAAGCTAGTTTTTAGTTTTATTTATATATTTATAGTACTTTCAACAAAAAGTTTTCAATTTCAGCTAAATAAGCTGTTCTCAAACAGACACATTATATTGTAATTGAAAAGATCATCTATATATAGTTTTAATCACATGAATTTTTTTAGGTTGTGTTTGGATGGCAACATTTGGATTTAGATTTGAATTTGAAATTCATTGATTTGAAATGCCTTGATTTGAAATCCATTGATTTTAAAATTTCTTGTTTGGGTATTTTTAAACAATGAAGGATTTGAAATTCCATTATTTGGATACCTAAATTTGAATTTAGATTTAGGTTTGAATTTAAGATTAATAAAATATATTTTTTAATTATTATTTTTCTAAATCCTTCTACATCACAGTTACATCACACGTGTCAATATATCATTGGATGTACATCAACTCCAGCCAATAGAATTTCATTCATCCTACAAAAAGCAAGGACAGTTTGGTCATTTCACTAAACCCTACTTGCAAAACCCTAGCATATATGAACCCTAGAATTCACAGCGCCTCCATAGTTGTTTCTCTGACTCATGGGACGAGCCTATTCCTCCAAACACAAACATAGCCCCCCAAAGTACCAAGCTTCGTCTCATGTGTAGCTACGGCGGCCGCATGACAAGTCGCTCTACTACATGGGCGGCGACACCCGAATCGTCGTCGTGGACCGCCAATCCTCACTTTCCGACCTCCACTCGCGACTGTCGAATACTCTCCTAAACGATCGGTCGTTCACCCTCAAGTACCAGCTTCCCAACGAGGACCTTGATTCTCTTATCTCCGTCACCACCGATGAAGACCTTGACAACGTGATCGACGAGTATGACAGGACTTCGTCGAACTCCGTTAAGCCCTCGAGGCTCTGAATCTTTTTGTTCCCTCTGAAATAGAGCATGGTGAGGGAGAGATTTCAAATTCCACCGTGTCTGTGGGTATTTGAAATCCATGGATTTAAGCTTATCAAATTCTGATTGGATTTGGTACCAAATCCAAATTCATTTCTTTTAACTTACCCAAACAAATGATTTGGATTTGGGCTCCCTCAAATCCAAATCCAAATCCAAATTCAGGTCATCCAAATAGACCATTAATGAGTTATGTGATTTGTTTAAATAAAATACATAAATAATCTTATAATTTGTTAAATTTGGAATATAATTTTGTCCTTTCTCCTAAGAGCAAATTAATCACGGAATACACACTCCAAAACTTTTTATTAAGTGCTTGTTTTTTACGGGTCCGTTTGGATTGAACTTATTGTTGCTGAAACTGAAAACTGAAAACTGAAAACTGAAAACACTGTAGCAAAATAATTTTTAAATGTGTGAATAGTACCGTGGGACCCATTTTTAATATTTTTTATTGCGTGAACAGTACATGAACAGTGCACGCACTGTTCATGTACAGTATTTTTTGCCTCTCATAGTACACATTAGCGGCTGAAAAAAAAAAAAAAAAAAAAAAAAAAAAAAAAAAAAAAAAAAAAAAAGAACCAAAACGCGAAACTGAAAACGTGCCACAAGGATAATCTCTATCCAAACGGCCTCTACGTAGGAATTTAGAATAAGAATTGTTAATTGTTGAGATTTTGTAAAACAAAATATTGAGAATTATAATTTTCATGAAAATACCAATTTCCATTAAATGAGAAACCCTAACCCAAACTATGAAATATCAATTCTTACATATATCATATGAGTAAGAATTACTTAAATTCATTTTTTTTCTTAAAAATAATTGTATAGAATTAATTTCAAAACAAAAATTTTTAATTTCTTCACACCTACAAAAATATTTAAAGGGTGCTTTTATCATTTTTTTTTAAATATAAATAATTGTCAAATTACTGATTCTGTTATTCTTTAGTAACTAAATGATATAAGAATATTTAAAAAAAATTAAGACTTATATCATTAAAAGACTTTATTTTTATAATGCAATTTAAATTAAAATTCTAAGCATATCTAAACAACATAAATAAAAACTCTCAGGAATTTTAATTCTCATGAATTTAAAATATCAAGAGTTTATAATTATTTAGATTTAAAATTAATAGTCCCTAAGGGGACCTATGACTCTTAGCTATTGGAAGAGTAAGGCAAATAGCTCTTAATTTATTTCACTAATAGTTAGTTAGAGTACGTTGTTACCTGAAAATTAATATAGATTAAGAAGTTCACATTAAAGTAATAAAGAAGTGCCCCATGGGCGTTGCAAGTGGCAAAATGAAATTATATTAAGAGAGATAGCCTGGTAGTCTGTCAACTCCCAATACTCAATTTTGCACTTTTGTTGAATAAAAGTCAATCCATAAAAAAAAAATATATATATATATATATATATAAATTAGAGAGAGATTGTTGCAAATAATAATAATAATAATAACAATAATCAAGGTTCACAATAAAGTAACTAAAAAGTGCCCCATGGGCGTTGCAAGCGGCATAGCCGAGTAGTCTGTCAACTCCCAATACTCAATTTTGCACTTTTGTTTAATAAAAGTCAATCCAAAAAAAAAAAAATAAATAAATAAATAGAGAGAGAGATTGCAGCAAATAATAATAATAATAATAACAATAATAAAGGTTCACATTAAAGTAACTAAGAAGTGCCCCATGGGTGTTGCAAGCTGCAAAATGAAATCTATATATATGGGCAAAACTGATAGAAAATTCAACTAAATTTCAAATCGAAATTCAATTAGAGTCGAATTTTGTGCGACGTATCTTATCTAATCTAAGTTTTCAAATTTTTGTGTAAAATGAGTTAATTCAGTGTAAAAATTGAATTTCAATTAGAGGTTAATTTTGAGCCACATGTTCCATTTGATCTAATTTTTTTTTTTTAATTTTTATGCCAAATGAATTAATTTAATGTAGAAAGTGAGAAGTTCAATATAAATAAACCATAAAAAAAACATAATCATATATAATGGGAAATTTAATTATGGAATAAATTTTAAAATTCAATTAAAAAAATGTGATAAGCTAAGATTTTAATAGAAAAATTAAATATAAAATAAAATTTGAATTTGAATTTGAATTTAATTTATATTTATATTTATATTTATATATATATATATATATATATATTTAAACAATATCATGTAAGGCATGGTTTAAAAAAAATATAAGCTAATACTATGTATAATTTGAACTTCTTCTAAAAAAATGTATAATTTGAACTATATAATAATTGTACTCATACATATGCATGAAGTTACATACTAGTTATATTACAAGAGATAGTCTGGTAGTATGTCAACTCCTAATGCTCAATTCTGCACTTTTGTTTAATAAAAGTCAATCCATAAAAAATTTAAAAATTTAAAATAAAAAATAAAAAATAATTAAGAGAGAGATTGCAGCAAATAATAATAATAACAATAATAAGGGTACATTTAAGAATCCTTAGAGCATTCACATCAAATGTGCTAAAAATTTAGCTTTTAACACCTCAAAAGCTTTTTTTTTTTTTATCTATTTTACCTCTCCACTTTACTACACACTCTACATCAAATCTTCTATTTTTATATACAATCCATTAAAATAATATAAACAACCTAACATATTAAATTATTAATTTCTCTATACCCTTTCTGTCTCTCACTTCTCTCTCTTCCTCTCCAACCCATGAAAATAAATGAATTAAATAATAGTAGCGCAACATGCTACAATGGTTAACTATTAGTAGTTGATAACGGTAGCATGTTGCTAAATTTTTTAAGCTTTAGCACCTTTGATATAGCATGTATTTTGGTGTTTAAAGTGCTAAAAATAGCTTTTTAGTGGTTTTACAACCACCACCATGAATGCTCTAATTGTATAAGTTAAAGATTGATAAAGTGAGAGAACTTACTGATTCATGCTTATAAATTTTTGGAATTTTTTTTTCTTATTTGTTGCATACTTCTTCATTTTTTAACTTATGAGAAAGGCTAATAAAGATTAGTCTTTGGAAATTGTCATGTACAAAATTAACCTGTTTTCATCTTAAAAATAATATTTAAAAAAAAAAAAAAAAGACAAAAAGACTTGCACATTTTTAAGTAAAAATATTGTTAACATCATTTTTTTTTTTCCCAATATGGGACTAGTTTTATTGTAAGAAAGACTTCAGATAATTCAATTATTAGGATAATGAAAGTTTGAATCTTGGATATTTTTATTGAAAACATTAGAATATGTCAGTCGAGCTACAAGGCTCTTGACTTGTTGAAAGTCCTATTTTGGAAAAATAAAATGAACTTTATATTTCTTTCTCTATGAATACACTTGTTGAAAGTCCCAATAAAGGAGGATGTTATGCTTGTTGTCTTTAAAGAAGAAACATTCATTGTTGTCTTCATCTTCTCTTTGTTTTAAAATTCTCTCACAAGCTCTTCTTCTTCAGCAGTCCAATCGCCATCTATGTCTTCTCTCACAAAGCTCGACTTCAACGTGATTCATGCAATCATGTTGAGGCTGAATTGATGTTTATGTACTAAAAGATCATATTGGAACGTGAATTCTAGCCCAAACTATTAGGAACCCGGTGGTTCCTAATGGAGATTGATGGGAATTATAGGAAAATGGATGGGGATTATAGGGAAATCGACTTAATTCGAAGTAGTCAGCCTCCATAAAGAAATAGAGAAATTAAAAGAGAGAGAAAAAGGGATATGCACTAATGCACTAAGAAATTGGTTATACTTCATTGATATCTCATATTAGATTACAATCATGTATTTATAGGAGACTAGTTCTAATATCATTGGCTTACATGACCTTATCCTATTGGTTCTATTATTCCCCATGTGCATTAATAATTCCAACATGTGCTAAATGTGATTAACATGTTTAGAATTGTAACTAACTAACTAAATCTCAATACACCAATTATTATTCATATGCTTATAGCATTCCTAACATTTCCCTCCCCTTGAAAACACCTTGCTCACAAGGTGTTGTTGTGAAATAGGATCTTCATCAAAGGAGATCTTCCAATGGACCAATACCGTAGTGACATTTTGATCACCATATTCATGCATTTCTCTTTGACAAGCGGTCCCGTGCATATGAAGGTTTCTTCTTCGTAGATCTTCAAAATTTGCTCAAATTCTTGAGCCTTCAATGGTACTTCAATCCATGGTTTTAAAAACCGAACCGGTCATCGAACCGTTTTTTTTTTCAATTTCCGGTTCAATTCCGGTTTTTGGCCGGTTTTCCAGTTATTGACCGGTTTTAGGGCTTTTAACCGGACCGGACTAGCTCCCGGTTCTCGGTTGAACCGGTCGGACCGACCGGTCCGGTCCGGTTTTTAAAACAGTGCTTCAATCTTTAAGGTCTCATTGGTTCTTTCAACCTTGAAATGTTCTTGTATCCTCAAGACCTCATTCGATTCTAGAACCATTAAAATTGTTGGCGCTTGTATCTTGGATTCTTGGATCACCGACACTTGGATTGCCACTTCTTGAATCATAGACTCTTGAATGGAAGCCTCCATTGGTGCATCAAGAATGGGTTCTTGGAAGATCATCATCACCTTATTTGTTGGTTCTTTCAACTGAACTTGTACATCATCATCCACTTTGACACAAAAATCAGCATCTTGACTTGTAACAACAGTAGTGGATTCTTGGAACTTGATTTGTTCTTCAACTTTCATTGAATTAAGAGATTGTAACTCTTCTTCGGACATGTTTCTAAGATCCTCTTGCACTCTTGAAAGTTCTTCCTTCATGGCCATATTAGATTCAGCCAATGCCTTCATCTTCTTTGTAATATCGTTGGATTCTTCTATAGCTTTGTTCAACAATTCTTGTATTTTTTTCAAAAGTTTTCTTTCATCACAATTGCTCATCTCAAGATCAACGGCTCTGATACCATTTGTTAGGAACCCGGTGGTTCCTAATGGAGATTGATGGGAATTATAGGAGAATGGATGGGGATTGTAGGGAAATTGACTTAATTTGAGGTAGTCACCCTCCATAGAGAAAAAAGATTAAGAGAGAGAGAAAGATACACTAATGCACTAAGAAATTGGTTTATACTTTCATTGATATTTCATATTGGATTACAATCATGTATTTATAGGAGACTAGCTCTAATCTCATTAGCCCACATGGCCTCATCCTATTGGTTCTATTATTCCCCATGTGTATTAATAATTCCACCATGTGCTAAATGTGATTAACATGCCTCGTCCTATTGGTTCTATTATTCGCTATGTGCATTAATAATTCCAACATATGCTAAATGTAATTAACATGCCTCGTCCTATTGGTTCTATTATTCCCTATGTGCATTAATAATTCCAACATGTGCTAAATTTTCCATTAGATTTGATGAAAATCTTAGCGTGCAAATTCTTTATTACATAGTATCCTTTGATACCAAATTCTTTTTTCAAAAAAAGTTTTATTATTTTTTTGAATTTTTAATTAAAGAAGATTTTTATAAAATTCAAAATTAAATACTTCACGACAAGTAGCTAACATAAGTGGATGGAAGAACTTAACTGAATAAGTTTGAAACTTAGAGAGCTCAATTAAAAGAAAGTAAATTTAGAAGACTAAATTGTAATTTACTCAAATTTAAAGGGTGAGATTTGTATTTGTCTTTCCTTAATTTAATTATAAGAACTTATAAATAATATTTAAGGCCCAAAATTATTGAGCTAATGTAGGCTCGTTTCCTGCCCGTCAAGTCTATTGAAAGGCCTCAATGATTTTCAACTTAACTAGTCCTCGGCCAGCATTCTAACATTTTAATTAGTTTATGGGCTATGCGTCTGACCACGACATACACTGCCAGGCCCAAACTCAAGCTTCCACTCTACCCAAGCTCTCAACAAGAACTTATAAGCATAGTATTTAAGGCCCAGAATTAATAAGTTCAGCGTTTTTGCGTTCTTTGTGATCTTCTTAATTCGCCAAAAAAATCATGGACCTTCCTCAGGTGAAATGTCACTTTTTTGAATTCTAATTTTTTTATTACAGGATTTTGAATTGTAATTGATTAGTCATTAATGTTTTTTTTTAATGAGAAATAATATGTCAACAACATTTTCACAACATTTTTACAACAAATCTTAAATAATAGGTTATTACTGATTGTTATTGTTGAGGCAAAAAAGTAATCTTAATGTTATGTTCATATTTGAACCAATAACAACTAACGACCTATGATTTGTTGTAAAAATGTTGTGGACATAGCATCTCTTTTTTTATTGATATTACCATATGCTATGGAGTGAATAGAATTGGTTATAGAAGTTTCAAGGAGAGCACACAGAATGTTTGCATTGAGAAAAATATGTGAAAAAATGTCCATATATTCTTTCCTTTTTTTATATTTATTCTTCTTATATATTCATTCATCCCACTTTTCTATCCTCTTGAGGATATCATAGAACGCGCCCTGTAATAACTAGTTGTGTCCAAGTAGTCTACTTCTGTGACTCTGTAGCTTACACATTTTAGTAACTGGTTTACATGATCAACCACTATGCCCATTTCCTCTTGACTTGCTCGTGACGTGAACTATATATCATCTTTAACAAAATGGTGCCCATTATTCCAAGCAGGTTCTAAAGAGGAAGTATATTTTGATATGCAGTCCTGTTTAGAATCTGATTGTGAAGATTTCTTCTGTGTCAATGGTGGTGAGAGTTGTTTTCATTTTGTTTCAGAATTTCGCTTATGTGTGTGTGTGTATATATATATATATATATTCCTAGTTAACTTCTGAAATTCCTCGAAATGTATAGACTCTTTTTAAAAAATAAAAAT
This sequence comes from Quercus glauca, assembly GCA_023736055.1. NCBI lineage: Eukaryota > Viridiplantae > Streptophyta > Magnoliopsida > Fagales > Fagaceae > Quercus > Quercus glauca. Next base: position 21,275,936 of record CM043317.1, read on the forward strand.
AATATTGGGAGACTAGTTTGTATATGAATCTTTGATTTTTTACTAGCTTGTGATTTCAGCTAATGGAAACACACCATCTCGTGGAAACACACCATTGCAGCTTCAAAGAAACTCCTCACTACGAAAAACCAGTTTACATGGACAGTAGATCCAGTCCCTTTCTTGAACCACTGCAACAGATATGAAAAAACAATTAATTGAGCTTACATATGGTAGACTAAACAGAGGAATCTAGTCACGTGTCACATTGGAAACTAAAAGGTTCCTAGGTGATAACAAAGAAAACTTATACAATTTTGTAAGGTTTTGGAAATAAGTTTCAGTCATGATACCTTGCCAATAATTCCTTTAGAGATGCAGCACTCTCAAGTCTCAACTTAGAAAGCCGTCCAATTAATTCTGAGATGGTTCTATTCATCATGTTGACATTGAGGTCCAGTATCTCCAAATGGGATAAATTTTGTATAGATAATAGAATTGAACTGGAGAATGTGTTGATGTAAAGTTGAAGGTTTCTCAAAAATTTTATATACCCTAAAGAATGAGGCACGTTCCCAATGAGTTGGTTCAAGCTCAAATTTAAATGCTCTAGGCTACTGTTACTGCATTCCAAAATAGGCCTGGAAAAATTCTGTTATTTTGCCACTTAAATGATTAACTGATAAATCTATAGTCTGCAAAATTGCATAGGTTCCCCTTTGTAATCTTAGGGAAGGAACCTTTGAGATAACAATTGCCAAGTTTGAGATCTGTGAGGGAAGTGATATTGAACACCAATTGAGGAATTGAAGGGTTGAAGTCATTACCAGAGATATCAAGTTTTGAATGTGATGAAAAGTTGACAGAGGGAAAACATTGAGGGAGATAGTGAAGTAGACAAAAGGACAAGCGCAACTCCAACAGAGAAGGGAGCAGATTAATAGTTGGCAGCCATTCAGTTTTTGCTTCGGAAAGGTTCACACCATTCAAACTGAGGTATTTTAGGTAAGAGAGACCAGAGAGCCAATTTAAATTTGAAATTGGTGGTGTTAGTTGATATGCAAACGTAGAAAGATCAAGATAAAGCAAGTTAGAAAGATTCCCAAGATGAGAGGGGATCATTCCAGCAAAGGATGCATAGGAGAGATTAAGGTAACTCGACTTATTGAGAGAACCAATGAAATTTGGGATGGGAATTCCTTGGAATTTATTGTTGCTTAGGTCCAAGTAATTTAGATATTTTAAATAAAGCAAAGGAGATAAAACACCACCCAAACATACTGTTGAAGTATCACCAGACATTAGATCACAGAAAAATGGACTTTCGAGGTCGAGTTTTATGATGTTACCTGTTTGATTGCTACAGCCCACTCCTCACCACTTGCAGCAATCTTCGCCAACCCAGGAAGAAAGACTTCTTGAAGGATCTTCAAGTCCTTCTCAAACTTGCCTTTTCTGATCTTCAAACCCACCATATTCTACATAATTATCAACTTGTCTTTTCTAATCTTATATGTTTGCATTGTTGTTATAATGATGGTTCTTGTTTTCTTTGATAGCATATGATCCATGACAGTATGACTTGAAGTTTTGTAGATTCAGTCATTTTTTGTTGAAAACGATTTTGATTTGGTTCAAATAACTTGATTTGTTGATGAAGATGATGTATTATTTTAGCTTGAATCTACAAAAATTATGTCGCAGTTTTGGTGGCTCCTCAGTCCTCATCATAGTGGTTTTGTACACTTGTCCATTGAAATGCTTCTGGTATTATTTTACGCATTCGTTAGATCTCTTGACACTTGCAAGGTAAACAATAATTAGTTTGATGTTTTAGCACACTGACTGCATAATTACCTTCTTTAAAAGAAGGCAAATCGTCTTTTGACTTTAAAGAGTGAATGTCTACATGCAAATGGTGACATTATAAGGGAAAGAAGATAAAATTGCAGTGCAGGAGGGGGAAGGAAGCTGTAATATAGTAAGAGTTATGTTAATGGATGCCCTTAGGACAATTGTTAATAAACTATAATAAGAAAGTTTTAACACCTCTTTCATGAATATATAAAAAGCTGTCAACAATATTTATTATTTTATTATTTTCCCAATAAAATGTTTCAAAAAAAAGCTCCTTAACCAATTAGAGCATTGGTTAACATTTCCCATATAATAATTTCTGATAGCATAAATTTTATTTTATGTCTATTAGGCTGTGAAATTTTGTAACTTTTCAGCAGTGTGATAGAAGCCAAAACCAAGGTTGTTGGGTGTCTTTTAAACATTCAAAAGTGCGTTTGGTTGGGTGGAAAAGTAAGAGTAAAGAAAATGGTAAAGAGAGAATGGAAGATGGATTGATTAGAAAAGTGGAAAGAAGTTAAAAAGGAGAGAGCATTAATTTTCTATCTAGCCCACCATTTTTAATCTTCCCAAAATATGAGAAAAATAGGTGAGAAAATGTTTATATATTCTTTACTTTTTTTATTGATTCTTTTTTATTTTCTTTCATCCCACCTTTCTATCCTATCAAAGAATGTATAAATCAATAGTGGGTTAGTGGCAGAGCATTTTAAGGAAGTTTTTTTTTTTTTGAATTATCCTAAATAATTTGAAAATTTTTAAAAGAATCTTCTCATTCCCCCCCCCCCCCCCAATAAAGAAATTCTAAAAATAAACATAACTTTCATTTAAATAAAATGTATGTCAAAAAATTACAATAATTAAACATTCAACATCTTTAAAATAAACATATAGTATTTTAACAACTACCTCAACAAATAAAATTGAAAAAAATAAAAATCTAATTTCATCCCAACGTATCTAGGGCTTACTTATACCACAGTAGAAAAATTGAAAGGTCAGCAGCTTTGTTGAATTGCCATACCACCAAGTCCCCCACACAATTGTAGAAAATTTTGCTCTCTCTCTCTCTCTCTGTTGGCATTTGCCTTCTTTTTTTCTTTTTTTTTTTTCTTTTCAGTTCTTTCCTTTTTTCCACTGCTGCTGCAGTTTTGTTTTTACAATGTAAAAAGAAAAGTTTTGTGTGACTAGACTAGACAAGAAAAAGTAAAAGACAAGCTTGAAATTTCCGTAGACCCTTAACCCCTGTACAGTGCTCCTGTGTTACTTTACTTTTCATTTGCTTTCTTTTTTGTTTTCCTTCTAATATATTATTTGTTATTATAATAATCAATATACTATATATCTTATTGGCATTATAATTTATAAAAGTACTTGATCAGTTCAATTAAAGTATACGGTATATACTACTATATTAACATGTATTTAGTTGTTATTTATAGCACATATTAAGTTATGAAGTATTGTAATTTACTATTTTAGATTTCATACACACACAAAAATTTTATATATGGCCCCCCAAAGATAAATTCCTCACTCCACCACTGACTGTGGGCAAAAGTTGGTAGATTTTGAATTCCGTATGCAAACTTATTTATGCAGACTTATTGGGAAATGTAACTTGTTCAGGTCTTCTACTTTGACTCTGTAGACTGTAGCTTACACATTTTAGTAAACTGTTTTACACTTTCAAATCATTACGCCCATTTCCTCTTGACTTGCTCATGAACTATATAGCAACTTTAACAGAATGGTGCTCGTTATGCAGGTTCTAAAGAGAAAGTACTAAAAAATAAAAAATAAAAAATAAAAAAGAGGAAGTATATTTTGATTTGCAGTCTACATAGAATCGATTATGAAGATTTCTTCAGTGTCAGTGGTGGTGTGAGTTGTTTTCAATTTGTTTCAAAATTTGGCTTACTTATATATATTTACTCTTCTATAATTCTCATAAAGGCATGACTCTTTTTATTTAAAAAAAAAAAAAGGGAGACTATAGTTTATATTTGTGTCTATGCTTTTTTACTAGCTTGTGATTTCTGCAGATACTACCCCATCGTGGCAACACTCCTATCCACCATTGTAGCTTCAAAGAAACTCATCACTTAGAAAAACCACTTTACATGGACTGTAGCTCCAGTCCCATTCTTGAACCCTCTAAAATAGATATGAAGAAACATATAATTGAGCTTTTTCAAGAGAGCTTCTGGGATGATGCCATTGATGGCAGTCAAAATTTACAAGAGGGTCAAAAGTCCATCATACCATTTGTCCCCTTTCTTCGAAATCTATAAATAAAAACCTTTACAGATACGTAACAATTTTTTTTTTTTTTTTTTATGAGGAAACCAACTGGAATTTTATTAATGGTTTGACATAAAATTTCTGTCCTGCATTACAAACGAAGAGACATCAACAGGGATGTCCTCGAGCCAAAACTGGGGTGAAAGCAAATATCTTGCTTTCTTAGCTAATTTATCTGCCACCACATTACAGATTCTTCGCACATGAGTGAAAGCAGAGAACTTAAGGTTGCCCGCATGGACTCAGCAATCTTCAACTAGATGAACAAAATGGGCAAGGCAAGAACAATCTGAATTTAAATAGTTAATGATCGTCTCAGAGTCCCCTTCAGAAACAACTTCCTGCAGACCAATTTCAATGGCAAAAGAAACAGCTCTCCTGCAAGCAAGAGCTTCCACCTCCACCACGGACGCAGGTAGACCAATCCATTCAGACAAAGCTCCGATACATTACCTTCAAAGTCTCTAACAACAACTCCAATGCCAGCTGATGAGTCTCTAAAGAGAGCTCCATCAAAGTAAGCTTTGTACAAAGGCAGGTCAAGGGTACCCAATGCCCAGAACGAAATACAGGCTGAGGCAAACTAGATAACTAAATGGTATCGTAGTGATCCTTGCACTGTACAATCTACATTCCTCTTAAACCAGATACTCCACCCTACCATAACGAATCAATCTGCTAATTCCGGATCATCAGAGTTCAAAACTCCCACAAACAAATCCCTAAAATCTACGAAGTGTTCAAATAAACTTGTCTGATAGAACTTATCCTCCCACCAAACATATTTAATCCTTTGACATCCTCAAAAAGCATGAACTGTGTCCTCCAACTCAGTTGCAACCACCACATATTGCAGACTTAGTAACATTCCTATGGAATAAATTCTTCTTAGTAGGCAAAGCTTCATTACATGCCCTCCAAACAAAATGTTTAACTTTATTAGGCACTTGCCCCAAATCTTTTTCCAAACACCCCGATAGCGCAATAGGATTCAAAGTACTAGGCGTTGTTGAGGCCTCATTATCCATAAGCAGCTTATAGGCACTCTTTGTTGTGTATGTGCCTTGAGTTTTACTCTGCCAAATCAGCTTATCAGTAGTGCTGCGATAACTGAGGGGTAAACTCAAGATGGAGACATAAGCAACCCGATCCTCCAACCAGCTTGGGCCATCCTCATTGATAAGGGCACAAACCCGAGTATCCATAGGCAAGCACTTTTGAGGGAATATGACTTTACTAGAGGTCAAGTGAGGTAAGCATTTATCACATCGAATCTTCACTCTTTTTCCATCACCTATTCGCCAAATAGAACCCAAATTGATCACCTTCCTCTCCTTAAAAATGCTTTGCCAAGCATATGAGCCTCCACCCTTAACATCCTCATCAACGATTGATCTTAGGGAAATACTTTGCTTTGAAGACTTCATAGAAAAGGGAGTCTGTGTTGTGTAACAGCCGCCAGACTTGTTTTCACAGTAATTCGTTCATGTAGTAGTGAGGCAATACCCAACAGAAGTTACAATCTTAGGAAGGGCAAATTTGCCAAGTCTGCACGGTGTTGCCTTCCAAATTTGATGCAGAGCTTGTGCTTTAGTGGGAGGAGGAAGTGCCTGAGCCTTGACAGTCCATAGAACTGGAGGTTAACTAGTTAAGCCTAGCTTTTAACTCTGTCTATATTACTTGGCAAAGCTTCACTCTAACAGCTCCCTTTCATAATATTTGGCTTCACTCAAGCAAAATTGCAAAGTTATATCATTATTTTTATTTTTATTTGTGGGTGGGAACTAGTTTTAAAGTGAATTATAAACTGATATTCATGTAATATCTTGTGCAAGTGCTCGTGGAGCTACTTCTTGTTGTTGCATCTGTAAAATGTAAAGAGTAAATTTTTTCATGTCAACTTGCGTTGAGGTCCTTGAGGATATAGTAGTATGGTTAACATAGCAAAAGCACCTACATGAGTTAAGAGGTACTTCCTATGAGAAATGGTTATATATGTGACGTACCAAGTTTTAGATGTGCACTAATCATTGGAACCAGTTCTAGCATTGGAACCAGCTCCCAAAACTAATCATCCTCAACAAGCATGGGAACCACCTCCTCCTGGTTGGATAAAGCTTAATGTCGACGCTACTGTATCTGAGTCTTTCGCTTCAATAGCAGCAGTTGCTAGAAATGATAAAGGTGAAGTCATCAAGATTTGGGCCAAGCCGATCTCAAAGTGTACTTTTATCATGGCTGAAGCCTCTACACTCCTTTGGGGAACTCAACTTGCACTTAATGAGAAGTGGAGTCATGTTATCTTTGAGGGAGATGCCAAAAACTGAATAGACCCACTGTCCTCAGAGAGCAGCTCTTCTGATTGGTCTATCCATAATGTAATTAGCAGTGTTTTTTGGCTTAAAGCTCTTTTCTTAGGTGTTAAATTTAATTGGATCAAGAGGGATTGTAACTCAGCTGCTCATGTAGCTGCAAAAATCTCTCTTAATTCTAGGATTTTTGTTTGTTTCTACAAGGACAATCTTTCAGGAGTTCTTGAGCTTGCCTGTAAGGAGGATTGCCCCACTTTCTCTTGCTAATGATATTGAAGTTTATCCACACAAAAAAAAAAAAGTTTTAGATGTGCACTACCTTCTATACCTACATTATTCCACGCATTTCTCAATCTGGAATGGTTAAACAAACAAAAAGTTGACCATTGCGATTTGTGCACAATGGAGGCAACAAGCATCTTCAATACATGAGAAGTACAAATCGTAATACAAAGCTTCAAATTTATCTAAGTCCCTTCTAGGGAGATAACACTTTAGAGAGACTCCACTCGAGGCTTAACATATTAAGATATCATTTAACCCAAAAGTAAAGCCCAATTATTAAGTACAATACAAAGACAAGTACAACAAACATACACACACACACACATATATATATATATATATAAACTAGTTTCATTAAATCCCAGTCTCAGTGTCTTTCTACTTGAATCTTCCTTTGCAGATGAGCCATATTCAATGCAATGACCACTAAAAGCCTATCTTTCATTTTTTCAGCAAAACGGAAGTAAGTGTGTCTCCAAGACTTCTTTATCAACAAGCTGCCACAAACAGCCCAAAATCCCACAATGAAACCCAGTGCAATACTTAGGTAAAACCATAACTTTTCAAATTGATCTTCACCATTGTTATGTACATGTACATCTTGATCTTTATGTTCTACATTCCTGCCACTTGAACTTGTTGGCAATGGAGGAGGCCCATAAAGTTGTGGGTTACCTTCAAAACTAGAGGGATCGAAGGTTTGAAACTGGGTGGATGATGGAATTTGTCCAAACAAGTTGTTATATGACAAATTCAAATGGTTCAAAAAAGTCATAGATGACATGCTTGGAGGAATGTGACCTGAAAGATGGTTGCATGAGAGATCAAGAGTTTCTAAATCATGCAAAGCTTTAATATTCTCTGGTATCTTTCCCGTCAACTGATTCCATGACAAATTCAAGGAATTCAGTTTCGTCAAATTTGTTAATTCTGCTGGGATCTCCCCTGAAAGATTGTTTCTTGAAAAATCCATGATTTTAAGAGAAAAAATTGCATCGTAGTATTCATATTGTCTCCCTTTAACAACAAAATCCATATACCGTGGGATGTTCATATGTTCCACGACATTGGAATCTATGTAACCAACCAATCGACCCAAACATGTTGGAATAGGTCCTGAGAAATTATTATGGGCAAGGTCCAAGGCATGGATATTGGTGAGACCACACAATTGTTTAGGAATTTGTCCATAAAGCATATTACCTCGAAGGCGTAATATCTTTATTGAAAATTTTCCTTCTCCAATCCATTCTGGTATGGTCCCTGATAATCTATTTCCTCCAAAATCAAGTGTTGAAATCTGTCTAGAAAGAAATTTCAGGCCTAAAGAGAGGTTTCCAGAGAGATTGTTGTCACTCAATTGCAACCAACTAAGGTGAGGTAGTGAGCACATTGAACTTGGAATGCCACCTGATAGATTATTTCTGGACAGATCTATGAAAAACAAATCCAGCATACCCTCCCAGTGGTTGTGGATATTTCCAGAAAAATGATTGTCCGACAGACGAAGAAAGCCCAAAACTCTTAGTCCGTTAATGGATGATGGGATGCTACCATTTAGAAAGTTGTCAGAAAGATCTATTTGCACCAACTGCGACATTTCTTGGCCAATTCTTATTGGTATTGGTCCTGAAAGTGAATTGCTTCTCAAAGAGAACGCAGTCACATTAGGCCATAGTGGTAGTGAACCCTCTAAATGATTGAAATCTAGATATACCCTCTGCAAGGAAGAGAAGTTTAATGACTTAGGGAGATTTCCCACTAATTTGTTATGAGAAAGATCTAACTCCACAAGCTGTGAAGACAAGTTCCACAAGCAATTCGATATTGTATCTGAAATTGCAGTGTTTACTAAATGGATCTCTGTGAGTTCCTTCTGTGTTCTAAGCCATGCAGGGAATGTAGAGTTCAATTGACAGTCCAAAATCTTGACATATTGTAGACTAAAAGGAGGAATCCAGTCATGTGTCACACTGAAAACTAAAAGGTTCCTAGATGATGATGATGACAAGGAAAACTCATACAATTTTGTGAGATTTAGGAAATGAGTTTCAGTCATGTTACCTTGCCAATAATTCCCGGAGAGATGCAACTCTCTCAGCTCAGAAAGTTGTCCAATTGATTCTGGGATGGTTCCATTCATCTTGTTGTCATAGAGGGACAGTATCTCCAAACGGGACAAATTTTGTATAGATGATGGAATTGAACCGGAGAATGCGTTGCTGTAAAGTTGAAGCACTCTCAAACGTTTTAAATTCCCCAAAGAATGTGGGATATTCCCAATGAGTTGGTTCTCGCCCAAATATAACACCTCTAGGCTACTGCTGCTGTATTCCGATAAGGCCTGGAAAAATTCTGTTATTTCGCCACTTAAATTATTTTCTGATAAATCCAAAGTCTGCAATTTGCATAGGTTCCCCTTTGCAATCTTAGGGATGGAGCCTGTGAGATTACTATTGAAAAGTTGGAGATTTGTGAGGGAAGTGATATTGAACACCCATTGAAGAATTGAAGAAGAGTTGAAGCCATTAACAGAGAGATCAAGTACTGAAAGTGACGTAATGTTGACAGAGGGAACACTTTGAGGGAGATAATGAAGACCACAACCGCACAAGTGCAACTCCAACAGAGAAGGGAGCAAATTAACAGTTTGAAGCCAATCAGTAGTTGCTTCGAAAAGGTCCACGTAATTCAAATTGAGGTATTTTAGGGAAGTGATATTGAACACCCATTGAAGAATTGAAGAAGAGTTGAAGTGATTATAAGAGAGATCAAGTACTGAAAGTGACGTAATGTTGACAGAGGGAACACTTTGAGGGAGATAATGAAGACCACAATAGGACAAGTGCAACTCCAACAGAGAAGGGAGCAAATTAACAGTTTGAAGCCAATCAGTAGTTGCTTCGGAAAGGAGCACGAAATCCAAATTGAGGTATTTTAGGGAAGTGAAATTGAACACCCATTGAGGATTTGAAGAAGAGTAGAAGCCATTATCAGAGAGATCAAGTACTGAAAGTGACGTAATGTTGACAGAGGGAACACTTTGGGGGAGATAATTAAGATAACAATGGGACAAGTGCAACTCCAACAGAGAAGGGAGCAAATTAACAGTTTGAAGCCAATCAGTAGTTGCTTCGAAAAGGTCCACGTAATTCAAATTGAGGTATTTTAGGGAAGAGAGACCAGAGAGCCAATTTATATTTGAAGCTGTTAGCCAATAATTCCAAGAGAGATCAAGATAAAGCAAGTTAGAAAGATTCCCAAGATGAGGAGGGATCGTTCCACCAAAGAATGTATAGGAGAGATTAAGGTAAGTCAACTTATTGAGAGAACCAATGAAATTTGGGATGGGAATTTCATGGAAATAGTTGAGGCTTAGGTCCAAGTAATTTAGATATTTTAATTCAAGCAAAGAAGGAGAGAAAACACCACCCAAAAGCAAGTCCTTCCTACATCCTGTTGATGTAATATCTTGTTCAAGCAAATAACTGAACCCAAGATATGGGTCACAGAAAAATGGGCCTTTGAGGTCGAGTTTTATGATGTTACCTGTTCGATTGCTACAGCCTACTCCCAACCAGTTGCAGCAATCTTCGCCAACCCAGGAAGAAAGTCTTCTTGAAGGATCATCAAGTCCTTCTTTAAATTTAAGAAGGGCTTCCCTTTCCATGTCAATGCAACCCACAGTGGAGTTGCCAGCACTAGAATTGGACCATATAGCTTCAACTGAAATCAACTCAGTTTGCAAAAGAAGGAAAATAAGAACAAGTAGAAAGGTGGTTTTCATGCTAGCCATCGTTGCTTTGCGATTTACAATGTTGAAGGTTTAAATGCTATTTATAATGATCATAGTTCATTTCAGATTTTTTTTTTTTTTTTTTTTGGGATCCCCCTTTCCTTTGAAAGGGAAATTAATGTTACTTATCTTAAAACACGTTTCGTGGGAAAGACAAGGAATTTTTTGCATTCCCAAACTAGTCTTCTCACGCACCGACACACACTTCTGGCTAGCATGTTAAAGCTTTTTTTTTTTTTTAATCAAGAATTTTCTTTTTTCCTTTTAGCTATTATTTGGATATTGGGTTCATATTAATTTATGGGTTAGTTTTGATAATTGAGTTGCCATTTGAAGAAAAATTAAAAAGAGAAATATAAAATACTATTGGTGGTTATCATTTTAACTATAAACGAGGAATGGATTTTTTATTTTTTATTTTTAACCATAGCCGCATGTATTTAATTTAATTACAGTATTATTATTTTTAGAACAAACCATAACCGCAAGTAGATAAGAAACCCTTAAATTCAAATGGGAATAAATAACCTAAACGTGGATTTTGTTTTCTAAGTTTATCTTTTAATTATTAAAATACTATTTTGCCTTTGATTTTTTTTTTAAAGAAATTTAACTTCAACTAAACAATAAATATTTTTTTTTAAAATGGTTTATATTAAGTTAATACAATAATGTAAAAATATATATATTACAAGTATAATACAATTTTTCTTTTTTTTTATTGATAAAACAAAATATTTATTTATTAACCAAAAAGCACTGTGTTACAAGTATAATATAATTTTCTAGGAAACACCAGAAACTCTTGACAAAAAATCATGACTTCTAGACTATGCTAACAATTACAGTAGGTGGGCCTTTTTTTTAGTCCATGGTAGGAGAAATTATACAGTTCTCATGGTAGACAAGTGATGTGGTCCATCATTCCAGTAAAAGACTCTTACCTATTTAAAATTGTTGAGTCACCATTTAGTTTTTATTTAAAACTCCACAATTTTAAATAAGTAGAAATCTTTTACTGAATGGTGGACCACATCACTTGTCCACCATGAATACCTTATAATTTCTCCCATGGTAGGGGAGACTTGGTCAAGTCTTCTTTGGAAAAATAAAGTCCCGTTCAGTTAAAGATTTCTAGTATTATTGTTTATGTGTTGTGAAAATACGTGTAGGTTAAAAAGTGTTGTAAAAATACGTGTTTCAATATTTAAACACTGAAAACTGTTGTATAAGTGCATATACCAAATACCCCTAGGGGTCAAGTCAAGTCATTGTGGAAAATAGGAGTCAACATAGAAAATTTGAGCAGGACCTAGAATCAATAAGTGGATGCCAATAACTCTAAGCAAAACTAAATTTCTTGTCCCTTAGGCTTTATTAGGGAGAATGAAATTAGAAAAAAGAGAATGGAGAAAAATACTAATTTTTTTTTATCTTATGTGTTATGTGTTTGATAGGAATGATAGAGTAGTAAGATGATGGAAATTTAGAATATATTCCCTTTGTTTGATAATAAATAAAATAGGATGACTAAAATAGATATTCATGGTGATGTACTTCTAGATCTTTAATACTCACATACTCACACAATGTGTAAGAATATATAAATATTATGTAATGTAGTGTAATATCTAAGAGTTAATACATGACAAATAAATTAAGTACAATACATATTTATTACATTGCCTAATTTATATATTACTAAGGCGAAACTACACTATTGGTCCCTCAAGTTTACCCTGTGTGCGCAATTGGTCCCTCAAGTTTCAAGTGAGCACAATTGGTCCCTTAAATTTTCAAAATGAGCAATATAAGTCATTCTATTAACTTCCGTTAGTAGTGTTGCTTACGTGGCTAACGAAATAATGACCTGCCATATTTTTTAATGACATAGCATTTTTTTATTAAAAAATTAAGAAAAAATGAATTCACACATTAAAAAAAATTAAAAAAAAAAACTGACCCGTTCTAATTCAAGTCTTAATCCTAACCCGGTACCAAATTAAACTCATTTGCAATCTAATTTACAAACCCACGAGAGAAAGAGATTGAATAGTTGCAAGCTCTACCGCTAATAGTCAAATACTAGAGTATAACTCCAAGTCTCTAACAGAGCTCTAGACAAGATGCATGTGGAGGAAAATAAGATTGTTATCAACTCTGTTAATGGGGCCTCTAGTGACAATATGACTGTCGAGGTTACCAAAGAGAATCCACATATAAAGGATCGCCAGAATGTATTGGAAGCCAGAAATCTTGATGAAGTTTTTAGCAAGGAAGAAGATTAGTCCCAGAAACGGCTGGCAATGATAGTTGTGCTTATGGGGGTGACATGTGTGGCTTTTGGTGGTAAAGGGAAGGTCATAATTCAATTGGGAATAGCATTAACAAAACGCCAAATGTGTTGATGCCAGAGGAGAATTAGCTTTTCTATATTGTGATTTTTATTGAGAAACAATCTGGATTTGGCAGATATGAATGCCATTTTCGAGCAGGTTATTGCAGGGTTGGACAATTGCTGAATTTTACAGTTGTGTGAGAGAAGCAGGGAGGCAAAGGCCGCCGTCTCCAGCAGAGGACAGCGATGTCGCCGATGGCTGGGTCTTTGGAATTGTTCAATCTCTCTTTTGTGGGTTTGTGAATTAGATTGCGAATCAATTTTAATTTGGTACCGGGTTAGAATTAAGACTTGAATTAAAACAGTTATATTTTTTTATTACGTGTAAATTCATTTTTGTAATTTTTTAATAAAAAGAAATGCCAAGTCATTAAAAAAATGACAGGTCATTATACCATCAGCCACGTAAGTAACACTACTAACGGAAGTTAACAGAAAGACTTATATTGCTCATTTTGAAAACTTGAGGGACCAATTGTGCTCACTTGAAACTTAAGGGACCAATTGCGCACACAGGATAAACTTAAGGGACCAACAATGTAGTTTCGCCTATTACTAAATACTGAAGTGTGACATTTATTGCTACTTAGCTCCTATTGCACCACCTCATTGCCACGTCATTCGTACATAATTATTATTTATTATTTATTTTTATTTTTTTACAATATATATATATATATATATTGACTTTACATATTCATCTTTGTCAGTTTTAACATCTATTTTTTTTTTTAATTTTCCTATATTTTTTTTACATTCACTTATTTTTTAAATATTTACACTTTTTTCAACATTTCTTCTTGCCTTACTTTTTCATCTTCTCACTACCCTCTACTTTAATATTGCTATTCATCTTCCTTTATTTTTCTCTTCTTATTCCTTCCCTCTTACTATAAATTTGTCACTCTTTTCCATTCTTTGCATCGTTTTCTTTCATGAAAAGGTTCTCTCTCTCTCAATGTTTTGGTGGATTTTTATTTTTTATTGCATATCCGCTTTAGATTGATAAATTTTTGTGTTTTTAAGAACTTTAATTTAGGTTGATAGGATTTAGTTTTGTGTTTTAAGTTATTATTATTATTATTTTGCTCTTTGATTGTTAAATTTTTTCTGATTACATTATAAAAAATTAAAGATAGTAGATAAAATTAAAATAGTATTCCATTACATAGCATAATTTGGATAATTTAGTGTTTATTGTTATATCTTTTAATTTTTCTTTTTTTTTTCTTCTCTTCTATTTTACTCAATATTGAAATTCAACCACATTCTCCTTATCATTAAATTATTTATATTTTCTCTCTCTTTTTATTTTAAAAAATAAAAAATGAAATTTTTTACTTAAATTCAAATAAAAGAAAATTGTGCTCATCAAATTGTACTCATTTTTTTTTAACATTTACATTTTCTCCAATCTTTCTCCTTCTCTTTACCTTTTCATCTCCCCAAACATTCTACCTTGATATCACTCTTCCTCTTTCCTTTTATCTTCCTTTATTTTGTTTCTTTTTATTATCATCCTCTTAGTATAAATTTGTCATTCACTCTTCCATTTTTTACATAATTTTCTCTCACAAAAAAGTGGTTATTTCCTATTTTTTCTCCCGTGGATTTTTATTTTTATTTTTCTTGCATCTCTATTTTAGCTTGATAAAGTTTTGTATTTTTTAGAACTCTATTTTGGTTGATGGGATTTAGTTTTGTGTTTTAAGTTTTTTTTGTTTTTTTTTTTATGACTTTGATTGTTAAATATTATCATATTGCATTATAAATAATTAAAAATAGTATATAAGAATGTACTATTATTATATTACATAGAATTATTTGGATAAGTTAGTGTTTATTGTTATGTATTTTATTTTTATTTTTTTCTCATATCATTTTATTTAACATTTAAATTCAGCCACATCCTTCATATATATCATTAAATTATTTATATTTCCACTCCTTTTTTATTTTAAAAAATTTAAAATATAATATTTTGGCTAAATTAAATAAATAAAATTGTCCACAGTAAGTGGAGTAATGCTAGGGAAACTCCCATTCTCGCACCCAATGCATCAAAAGGTAGAATGAAATACAAAAAAAATCAAGTTAGAAACACTAAATTTATAAAATTAAAAAAAATTAAAAAAAACTAATAATGCATATTTAATGTCACAAAATCATCATCAAATTTTGGAAAACGATAGGTTGCCAATGGAGAGAGAGAGAGAGAGAGAGATATGGTATAGAAAAAACCAATACAAAGTAATAAAGAGTAGATAAGGAAAGAAAGAAAAAAAAAAAAAAAAAAAAAAAAACGACCATTAGTAATCGTTGATTGGAAAACAAAGAGGTTGTAAGGAGAAGTAAAAAATAAAATAGAAATTACCATGCGGAGAACATTAAAAACTTTACAGTGTAGTAACATAAACTATTAAATTCACTTAAAAAATTAAATCAACAATCAACAATTAAATACAATCATAGTACTAAATTTAAATTTAAAACTAATCAAACTCTAACTATGGAAACCATATTAATCATAACTAAAAAAGAGATGTTCTTTGATAGTAGTAGAAATTATATAAGAAATAAAGTTAAAAAATTTAAAAATCCATTTTTTGACATTTCATTTAACCTTATATATATATATATATATATATATATATAATTTTCATACACTATTACTTTCGAAAATCTAATGAAAAATGCTACCTCTCATTTGTCATCTTTGTTATGCAAATTATCAGTTAGTAAATATATGATAATGGTAAGAAGTGTTACAAATGAGATCATTAAAAAAAAATATATACAAAATTAATTAGCTACTATCATTATGGAGTAGTAGTCTATAATTTTACGTATCCAAAAAAATGAAATATTTAGAGTTTTCTTAAAGATATGTGTAAAGATTCACTATATATATGTGTGTGTGTGTGTGTAAAGATAAAAAAAGGTATATTTAAGGTTTTTATTAACTTAAAAACTAATGAAAAACCAATGGTTAATAACTAAAATTATAGTGTTAATAACTAAAACCAATGTTATAGTATTAATAACATATTTAATGAGACCATCCTAAAAAAATTATCACGCGCAACATGCGGGTATGCAACTAATAATTAATTAAAAAGAGGAAAAGAAGTGAGATTGAATGCATTAATGGGGTTCATAAAAAAAAAGAATGCATTAACAGGCTTAAATCGTTAATTGCCCATTTGGTTAGAAATTTTTAATATTATTGTTTAAATATTATGAAAATACGTGTGGGTTAAAAAGTGCAGTAGAAAAACATGTTTTAGTGTTTAAACACTAAAAGTGAAAACTGTTATTTAAACAACAATACTAAACACCCCCTCAAAGATACAATATTTTTCACCCTTTTTTTTAATTATGAAATAAGTTGTCTTTGGATTTATTGTTAAGTTTTTCCTTGCGAAATAACAGGGCAATCTCACTTTGAAGATTTTCTGTTTTTCTTTTTTTCCTTTTTAGCCGGTAAGTAAAATTACACAAGGGACAATTACGAATTTGGAAGTCTATAGACGTGTGCATCCCAAAATTCCACTCCTGTCAACGTAAATGAAAAAAAAAAAAAAAAAAAAACATTTGTGGTTTGCATTCAAGGAATGAATGGGGCCAGGAAAATTGAGAAAACAAAGAGCTATCAATTCACACTAGACAAGACTTGTATCGTACATGACAAGAAATAATGGCCAAGTTTTTGTGAAAGAGACAAAAAAGAAGAACAGTTGTTTTCACTTTGTGAATTGGAGGTGATCATGTGATGACAAAGAAGAACAGTTGTTTTCCTCAGTGCTAGACTAATTGAAGTAGCACGATTAGCATCTATACAAGTTGATGTAAACATTTGCAAAATATACAAAATATAAAAAGTAACAAATATTATATATTTTATCTCAAAATTTTTTTACATTAGTCCTTCTAAAATTGTGTATATTTACACATTTATTATAGTAACTGTGCATATATGCACAGTTATTGTAGTATGTGTATACCATTATTTTATTAATTTCACATTTTGCACTTTTCTTCTCTTCCTTGTCCTCATCGTCTTTTTCCTCATATACACACAAATACAAACACACCCACACACAAACACACCCACATAGACAAACCAATAGAGAGACAAATCAATGCTTACGGCGGAGACCGATGCTTGTGGGTCGATGGAGTCCGTTCTTGTGGGTTTTGATTCTTGTGGTGCTAGTGGGTTTTTATTCTTGTTGTTAAGTTCTAAGGTCTTAGGATTTTATGTATTTAGAACTCTAATTTGTAATGTTGGCAAACCATGATCAAAACAATGTATTTAGTCTTGTTTAGGCTTGCTCAAAGTTGGTTTAATATTGTAAAGTTGGAATCGAGTGACTGCAGAAGTACTTGGGACTTTCGGCCTGGCTCAATCGATCGAAGGATAGGCTCGATCGATCGAAAATCACACAGGTTGTTTTTTCTGCAGAATTTCCAACTCAGCCCTAACTCTTTAAACGTTTAGGGTTTTATGTTTTTGCCCTAGGTATATAAGGCAAACCCTAGCCACGTTTTTAGGGGTTGCACAAGTTATATTGTTGCTCATACATTGCGGTTTTGTGTAAATCTCTTGTGAGATCTAGAGGAGCTTTCCTTTACACAAAGCTTAGGGTTTTCAAGATTGAGATCACTTCAACATCTTGATGATCAACTTGGTTGCTGCTTTTGAAGCTTAAAGAATATCAAGCGTGGGTGCTTGTAGCTGATCAAGGGATTCAAAGAAAGAAGTAGTCCGTGGACTCGGAGCCTGCGCGTGGTCGTGTCAGGAAGTTTTACTGGTGGGTAGCATTAGGAAGTCAAGCAGGGAGCTTGTAAGTCCTTTTGTAAGAACTTCAATTCTTTCTTAGTAGATTCCGTTTTGCCTTGAGGATCGGTGGGTAAAATCCTTCCCAGGTTTTTTCGTGTGGTTTCCTAGATGATCATATCATGTGTTATTTATTTTCCGCTGCTTTATATGCTTGATATGATTTTGTGATTGTTTTAACCTAGAATTGCTTAATTTGACTAAGTAACAACTTGGCTAATTAATCTAGGCTACGCAATCTGGTTATTTGTAAGGGGTCTAAACCGTTCAAGTGGTATCAGAGCAGGTTACTCTTTTGGCTGAGATTTTTATCTCTGAGCTGATCCTTGACCCCGGCTGTTATGGAGCATGGACACTCTCTGTTTGTTCCTCCTCACTTTGATGGAAACAACTATGCTTACTGGAAAGTAAGGATGAAAGCATTCCTGAAATCCATTGATGAGAGGGTGTGGAATTCCGTTGAATACGGATAGGAGAAGCCCACTACTCCTGTGAGTGAGTGGCAAACTTCTGAAAAAGAAGCAGCAGGCTTCAATAGCAAAGCTACGAATGCCATCTTCAATGCTGTTTCAATGGAGGAATTTAAGAGGATCTCTAATGTTGAGGTTGCTCATACTGCTTGGAAAATCCTCCAAACTGTGCATGAAGGCACAAAGGCTGTTAAAATAAACAAATTGCAGCAATTAACTTCTAGGTTTGAAAGCATTAGAATGTCTGATGATGAAACCTTTGATGAGTTTTATGCTAAACTTAATGATATTGTTAATTCTGCTTATAATTTGGGTGAAGTCTATGATCAACCTAAAATTGTCAGGAAGATACTTAGATCCTTAACTGAAGACTTTAGATCCAAAGTGACAGCCATTACTGAAAGTAAGGATGTTGACTCCATCCCTGTGGATGAGCTTGTAGGATCACTTCAGTCCTATGAGTCTGACCTACCCAAGACTGCCAAATCCAAATTAATGGCTCTTAAGTCTGTTGATGATGTTGAGGCTGGTGGATTTGATGATGAGCTCTCTCCTACTGAGATAGCCTACCTTGCCAAGAATTTTAGAAATTTCCTTAGAAACACTAATAGGAAGGCAAGGAATACCAACACTTTAGGAAGAATGATCCCACTAAGGTTAATAATTTTGAAAAACCTAGAGAACAAGTAGGTCAATCTTCTAATAACTCTTTGGGTCCTCAGTGTTTTGGTTGTCAAGGGTATGGTCATGTCAAATCTGAATGTCCTACTTTCTTGAGAAATAAGGGTAAAGCTATGGCGGTAACCCTTAGTGATAATGAGACTTCCGATGATGAGTCCGGTTGTGACGAGGATGGAAACTTCATTGCTTTCACTGCTACTGCTGTAGTCAATGAAAGCATATCTGCTGAGGAGAACCCTGCAGATGGGGAACTCTTTGAAGATGCAGATCTTTAAGAGGCCTACAACAAACTTTGCAAAATTGCTGCAAAGGATGCTATGAAAGTTGATCTAGGCCTGAAGAAAATTGATGCGCTTGAGCTTGAGAAGAACTTGCTTGTAAAATTGTTTGATGCTAATGATCTTTTGAATAATGTTAAATTTGAGAACATGCTTTTGCTTGATAAAGTTAGAACTTTGGAACATGATTTATCTTTTGCTAGATCTGCTAGTTCTAAACTTGATCACATGCTGAATGTTCAAAAGTATCCTTCTGATAAAGCTGGGTTAGGATATGTTGAAAGCATCTTTGATTCTGGACCCCATTCCACAGTCTTTGTTCCTTCTTCTTCTTATGTACCTTCCGTGAGTGAGGTTGTGAGTGAAACTATTAAACCCCCTGTGAGTGAGGTTGTTAAACCTGTAGAAGTTTCACCACCTAAGAAGATTATGGTAGACTTAAGAGAATCCAAACCTAAGGAGCCTACCAAACCTAAGGACAAGATGCATGGTAAACCTGCTTGGGTTTGTCATTATTGTGGTAAGTCTGGACATATCCGTCCTAACTGTTACAAGCTTCAAGCTGATAAGAGAGCAAAAAGACCAAAAGTGCCTGTGCCTCAAGCACAAGATCCTATGGCTCTAATTGGTGAGTTGGTAAAGGCTTTAAACCTTTATTCCAATTCTGGAGTTGGGAATCACTCTAATGTGAATAAGAACTCCAATGCTCGGGGTGCATCTAAAAAGTTTTGGATGCAAAAGACTCGAACTAACTGAGTCTTGCTGACATGGTCCTTGTGCTTCATTGCCCTATTCTGTTGTGACCATTGTTCTTTGTTTTTTGTGTTTTTCTTTTGTTCTAGGATTTGCATTGCATTACATACATGCATTTCATTCTAGGATTTATTTGTTTTCTCTTTTAATAATAATTAAAAAAAAAAAAAAAAAAGGAGAAAGCAAAATCTTTGTTGAACACTATTTTTCTTGATTTTTTGAAAACAAGGTTGGTCATTCTTTTTACACATGTCATGTCTTGTGTACCTTGTTTAACTTTGATGAGCTTATATATTGCACTTGTCTAGTTGAAACTTAGTAGTGCATGTTGTGTGGGAAAGATGTGTGTGGTTTTTAATCACTTTGCTTTAATCATGAAGTCACGTATTCTTTGACTGTCGGACTTGATCCTTTTGAGAAAGGCATAAATAACCATCTCACCACTGTTCACTAGCCAATCATGAACACCTTAGTGCATATCATAAGATTTAGTGGTCGAGAAAGTGTAGCACATGCACAAAAAGAACATAAGGTGTAGCC
This sequence comes from Quercus glauca, assembly GCA_023736055.1. Lineage (NCBI taxonomy): Eukaryota > Viridiplantae > Streptophyta > Magnoliopsida > Fagales > Fagaceae > Quercus > Quercus glauca. The sequence goes on from CM043317.1 coordinate 21,296,429, forward strand.
TCAATTAAAATTAAAACTGGTGTGTACTATTAAGCTTGATGCCAATTCACTTAATTCAAACCGGTGTGTACTATTAGGCTAAATGCCATTTCACATAAATAAGAGGCAAAAATGCAAGAAACTTACATGATTGCAAGCTTTTGATCTAGGAGATGTGGGAGTTATAGGATGTAACTCTTTAGGTGATAGTCTCTTTTAAAATTATATGTGATGAATTGTGTAGACTTTGTGTTTGATTGCCATTCACATATCACCTCACATGTATCTCAAGTTTTTGCTAGTTTCACACACTACACAAGTTACTCTTTGTTAAACATTGTACATGCTAGTGTGTGTGTTTTTGGTCTGACCAACCAAGTTTAAAAATATCTTGAGATTTGTGCACAACATACTTGTTGCTTGAGAAAATTAAATGGAAGGATGATTGACACTTGTTTGTGAGAAAATTTGGTTTAAAATTTGGGTTTTTGAAAAAGCATTTCATTCCATCTCATACTCATGCATTTGTTTCTTCTATTTCAATGCTTTGAGGAGTGTTTTCAAAAAGTGCTTGTTGATTTTCAAATCCTGTGTTTTTCTCAAAATTTAGTGAGATTCTGCCCATTTCGATCGATCCAATCTAATTTTCGATCGATCGAAAAAGTGCTCTCAATTGTCTTAAAATGACTGTGTCATTCGATCGATCGAATGTAATTTTCGATCGATCGAAGATCGTGGAAAAGTTTTTTAAAAAGAAGAAATCTGACTTTTTCAAAGTTCCTTTTCTCTCTCCGACAAGGCAAAGATTAAAAGATCCAATTTTTGTCGTTTTCTTCCAGATTTTTTTGCAAAGAATCTCTCTCCTCAAGCCGGTATGTCTGTTTTGCCCTTCCTTTTGCTTTTATTTTCATGATTTCATGCATTTTTCATGCATTTTAGAGGAAATTTTTGGAACTTTTCTTTTTGGGTTTTGTGATGATTCAAACCTAATTGGATGAAATTGATCAATGGGTTTTGGTGGGGACACACTATAGACATGTTCTTAATAGTTTAATTTGATCAATTTTGAGTTTTGTGGAAAATTGAAATTTCTAGGGTTTATGTTTGATCCGAATTGGAGCTTTTTGTGAAATTGAGGTTAATTGATGAAATTGGCTTGTGTAATTGATGCAATTGGTTATTATAAACTGTTTTCAATGGTGTATAATGATTGATTCTTCAATTTATTGAAAAAATTTTCAAGTGATTTTCAAATTTTTTAGGGTTTTTGTCAAGAAACTCTATGTTCAAGCCAATTTTGTGAAATTAAACTTAATTTGATCCTGGTTACTGCATTAGTTCATACATCATAACATTGTTAATGTTCATGCATCATATAGATTTTTATTCTATATTTTTTTTGTGCTAACTTGCAGTCTATCCTTAGTTTTGTTTTTGTTCTTTTCGGTTTTCTCTTTGTGCCTCTGTCCTTTCCTTAGCACCATGCCTAGGAAGACTAGAGCACGTAGGACTCTTCCCTCTCCTTCTCCACCCCCACCTTCTTTTGATAGTGAGAGGTTCCCCCGTGAGAAAAACCAAGAGATCTTTGAGACTTTAAACCTTAAGAGAAAGGTTTGGGCTGAGCGTTTTGTCCTGTTAGATAAGTTAGATCCTGCCATTAGGGCAAATTTTGAGCGTAGGGGTTGGTTGCCTTTGTTAGCTGTGTTTGACCCTCCACCTCCGGCTACCTTGATTAGAGAGTTCTTCTCGAACCTCTCTGTCCACATCTATAATTCCAACACTCTTGTTAGGAGTTGGATACGAGGTGTAGAGTACACCATTACTCCTCAGGTAGTGGCTGATGCTTTTGAGGTACCATTGGTTAGGCATCTTGTCTATCCCTATGATGAGTCACCCGAGTTGAGTGATGTCATGTCTTACATCACTGGGTCATCTATCCAGTGGGGTTCTGATCCTAGGATCACCACCGCTGAGCTTCCTGAGACTACCTATCTCTTCTTTAGGATAGCCCGTCACTCACTCTGGCCCATTTCTCATCTGCACACCATTCCTCTTGAGAGGTGTGTATTCTTATATGCTCTTGTTACTGATGCTTCTATTAGTTTTCCCCATCTTTTTCTTCGTTCTTTGAACGAAGTTTATAGGAGTTCATCTATTGCTCATGCCCTTGTCCATCCTATTTTCATTCATAGGATTTTACTTTATCTAGGTTTAGAGGATTTCCCTGCTTCTGAGCCTGTACATGTTATAGGTCCTATAGGTGCGTCTTTTCTTAGACAGAGGGCCGCTCATCTTCGAACTGGTTCTAAACACCCTAGGTCTGAGCCATCTAGTAGCGCTCCTCCTCCTCCTTCTTCTTCTACAGGTCCTGCTGGTGAGGCTGTTCCAGATCCTGTAGGTGCTGCTGCTGTTCCTCCACCTCCTGCGGCTGACTTCGATGTTCGTCGTTCTTTGGAGACTGTCATGACCGTTCAGGCGGCTTATGGTCAGCTTTTGGTGGATCTGTTCGACGAGATTCGTGCTCTGAGAGCGGATTTGGCGCATCTTCGTTCCCCCTCACCACCTCCTTTTGATGATGGCCTATGATGCCCTTTGGCATTTCGTCACAAAAAGGGGGAGTAGAGTTTTGACTTGTAGAGGAGATTTTGTTAGGAGATTTTGTTGATAGGGGGAGATTTTTTGTTAGTGGGAGATATTTTTTATTAGCATGGGATATTTTTGTGGAGTTTATTTAGATTGTATCTAGGTGCTTCACTTTGTATATCATTTTTGGGGATATTCATGTTAGGGGGAGTAACATTGATTGATATATTGATATATTTTTTTACATGATTCTTGTTGTCTTATGATTCACTGCTTATTGATTTATATTTATGAGTTGATTCATTGATATATTTCTTTATTTTGTGTTGTGTGAATCTTACAAGAATATTATACCTATTTATATACTATTTCCTGCCACACATGCGTTTATGTGTTTGTTGAGTATTTCAGGAATATACAGGTTGCTTCAACAAAGCTGCTGTCTACACTTGCAACCAATGGATAATAGTTAGGTTGAACTTTAGTTTATGAGCATTATTTTGTAAAGGGCTTTTTACTTGTAAACTTTGAGCTTTTAATTTGTGTTTTGTCACGGATTGCCAAAGGGGGAGTTTGTTAGGTTCTAAGGTCTTAGGATTTTATGTATTGAGAACTCTAATTTGTAATGTTGGCAAACCATGATCAAAACAATGTATTTAGTCTTGTTTAGGCTTGCTCAAAGTTGGTTTAATATTGTAAAGTTGGAATCGAGTGGCTGCAGAAGTACTTAGGACTTTCGGCCTGGCTCGATCGATCGAAGGATAGGCTCGATCGATCGAAGGATAGGCTCGATCGATCGAAAATCGCACAGGTTGTTTTTTCTGCAGAATTTCCAACTCAGCCCTAACTCTTTAAACGTTTAGGGTTTTATGTTTTTGCCCTAGATATATAAGGCAAACCCTAGCCACGTTTTTAAGGGTTGCACAAGTTGTATTGTTGCTTATACATTGCGGTTTTGTGTAAATCTCTTGTGAGATCTAGAGGAGCTTTCCTTTACACAAAGCTTAGGGTTTTCAAGATTGAGATCACTTCAACATCTTGATGATCAACTTGGTTGCTGCTTTTGAAGTTTAAAGAATATCAAGCGTGGGTGCTTGTAGCTGATCAAGGGATTCAAAGAAAGAAGTAGTCAGTGGACTCAGAGCCTGCGCGTAGTCGTGTCAGGAAGTTTTACTGGTGGGTAGCATTAGGAAGTCAAGCGGGGAGCTTGTAAGTCCTTTTGTAAGAATTTCAATTCTTTCTTAGTGGATTCCGTTTTGCCTTGAGGATCGGTGGGTAAAATCCTCCCCAGGTTTTTCCGTGTGGTTTCCTGGGTGATCATATCATGTGTTATTTATTTTCCACTGCTTTATATGCTTGATATGATTTTGTGGTTGTTTTAACCTAGAATTGCTTAATTTGACTAAGTAACAACTTGGCTAATTAATCTAGGCTACGCAATCTGGTTATTTGTAAGGGGTCTAAACCGTTCACTTGTGGTTCTTGTGGTGGAGATTGGTGCTTGTGGTGGATAAATTATTTGACCATGAGAGGAAAAGAAAGAAGAAGATGCTTGTGGAGGGAGGTGATTTGACCATGAGGAAAGGAAGAATGGGGAGTTTACAATGAAAGGTAGAAGAAAGAAGTAGAAGAAGCCAGAAGAACAAAGATTGGTTTGAGTGAGAAATGAGATAAGAACAAAGAAAAATGGATAAGTACAAAAGAAAAAGTAGGTACTTTGGAAAAAGGGACAAGTACAAAAGAAAAATAATAATTAAAAATTAAAAAATATATATTATTATTTAAATAGAGAAAATTGTAAAATAGATGAATTGACATGGATACTCTAGAAAAGTGATGGTGTAAAAAAAAAAAAAAAAAAAAAAAAAAAAGGTAAGTTTTTAGTGTAAAATAGTTGGTGAACCTCTATTTTTCTATAAGTATAGATCTACGTGGGAAGGTAATCAAGCCTACGATTCTATTAGAATATCATTTTCAACTTTATAGCAAAACCTATTTTTTAATAACGGACTATTTATTAATTAATTATTTTAGAAAATTTTCTTACTACTATTGTGCTTCTTCATATTTAATAAAAAGTTTTTAAAAGCATTTCCTAAAAAAGGGGTATTTATTAATTAATTATTTAAAAAAAATTTCATACTACTATTATTTTTTTTTAATAAAAAGTTTTTAAAAGCATTTCCTAAAAAAAACCAATTCCGTTTAAACAAAATACTTGTACCATAAACGACAAGGAATAAATGGCTAAATAATTGTTTTCATCTTTCAAATAAATAAATAAATAAACCACTTCTAATGCTTGACTATAGTCCCATTAAACTTTTTTTATTATGAAAAAACAATGATAATATATATATATATATATACACACACAATTATTTACACAATTTTTTTTTAATGGGATACTTCCAGACAACAACAACATGACTAGGAGTAAAAACCAAAATAGAGAGCTAGCAATAGCAACAGTAGTGACTAGAAATGACTTGTACAGTACATGAGAGGAAAAAATGGCCAATTCATTGTGAAAGGGAGGTGATGATAGAGAACAATTTACTAGCATCAAGAAATTATTATACAGTCCAAACTTCCAAGACTTCAGCTTTCCAAAGTCTTTGGGAGTTCCAAACATTGACCAAAGACTTGTGAAACGTTAACAGTAAGTCTACTAATCTAAACCACACATTTTCAAGATTCATTGAATCTTTTAGTAGGAATATTCATATTTTGTTTTCTCTCATACAAATTGATGGCAAATATCTTTCATTCAACCACCGTGTGTTTCACCAAGTCTTTTGGTCTTTGCTCGGAACTTCCACAAGACTTGGGAAGTTATAGTCTTGTCTATTAACCAGTGTGCATTTCCAATTCATTGTGAAAGGGAGGTGATGACAGAGAACAATTTACTAACATCAAGCAATTATTATACAGTCCAAACTTCCAAGACTTCAACTTTCCAAAGTCTTTGGGAGTTCCAAACAATGACCAAAGACTTTTGAAACGTTAACAGTAAGTCTACTAATCTAAACCACACATTTTCAAGATTCATTGAATCTTTTAGTAAGAATATTCATATTTTGTTTTCTCTCATACAAATTGATGGCAAATATCTTTCATTCAACCACCGTGTGTTTCACCAAGTCTTTTGGTCTTTGCTCGGAACTTCCACAAGACTTGGGAAGTTATAGTCTTGTCTATTAACCAGTGTGCATTTCCAATTCATTGTGAAAGGGAGGTGATGACAGAGAACAATTTACTAGCATCAAGCAATTATTATACAGTCCAAACTTCCAAGACTTCAGCTTTCCAAAGTCTTTGGGAGTTCCAAACAATGACCAAAGACTTGTGAAACGTTAACAGTAAGTCTACTAATCTAAACCACACATTTTCAAGATTCATTGAATCTTTTAGTAAGAATATTCATATTTTGTTTTCTCTCATACAAATTGATGGCAAATATCTTTCATTCAACCACCGTGTGTTTCACCAAGTCTTTTGGTCTTTGCTCGGAACTTCCACAAGACTTGGGAAGTTATAGTCTTGTCTATTAACCAGTGTGCATTTTCAAGGTTGATGAATAACTGAGTCAAAAGCAACGAACAAGAAACTGAAAAGAGAAATAAGAGAGTTTGGGAAGCGAAGAGAAAAGGAAACTAAGAAGCAAGAGACATTTAGATTTTTTTTAAAAAAATTAGAGAATCAATTGAATTAATTCATCTCAATACAAATATATTATTTATATATAAGAGCTGGGCTTAACTACTTGCTTCTTAGTTTGAATCCAAAGTAAATTAAAAAAAATTAATTTACTTTGGATTATGAGGAAACACTTGATCGAGAAGCAAGCCTAGATCAAGTGTTTCCTCATAAACCCCTTTTTTTGGTTTTATATATGAACTGCACATCACACTCATCATGGTGAAGTTCTATTTTTCATCCATAATTTTTCATTATTTGTGAATTCTAATGCATAAAATTGTTTATTAAAAAATATATATCATCATTTTAAAAGGAAAAAAAAAAAAACAGTTCATGTAGATCATGAGGATTGAGAATTTATTTAATGTTCACTAAATTGATATTTAATTTATTTTTTACTAAAAAATTTATTGTAACATAGAAAATTAATAGTTGATAATGATGCTCAATTGCAAAGTCATCTTGTTGAGGACCAAATAAAAAAATAAAATAAAAAATAAACAATCTTTTAGATGGAGTTAGACAACACATACCTAGATATTGAAATCCCAAATTTTAATTTTGTAGTCTAAATAAGCAACAAGCCAATTTCTCAAACCAAATACATAGTTATAATGTGTAACCAAATATAATTTAAGTGGCCACTTCAATGTTTAAGTTTTTAAGGACAAATTTCAATTTTCGGGGCTGATTTTTAATTTTTGGGGGGCCAAGAATTTTTTGAAACAAAATTCTCAAATAACGGTCTATTTATTAATTAATTATTTTAGAAAATTTTCTTACTACTATTGTGCTCTTTTTTTTTAATAAAAAGTTTTTGAAAGCATTTCCTAAAAAAAAGGTATTTATTAATTAATTATTTTTAAAAAATTTCATACTACTATTATGTTTTTTTCTTAATAAAAAGATTTTTAAAGCATTTCCTAAAAAAAACCAATTCCGTTTAAACAAAATTCTTGTACCATAAACGATAAGGAATAAATAGCTAAGTAATTTTTTTCATCTTTAAAATAAAAATAAAAAAACCACTTCGGATGCTTGACTATAGTCACATTAAACTTTTTTTATTATGAAAAAACAATGAAAATATATATATATATATATACACACACACATATACACACAATTATTTACACAATTGCTTTTTAAATGGGATACTTCCACGCAACAACAACATGACTAGGAATAAATGCCAAAATAGAGAGTTAGCAATAGCAACAGTAGTGACTAGAAATGACTTGTACAATACATGAGAGGAAAAAATGGCCAATTCATTGTGCAAGGGAGGTGATGGCACTGAAAAATTTATTGGCATCAAGCAATTATTATACAATCCAAACTTCCAAGACTTTAGCTTTCCAAAGTCTTTAGGAGTTCCAAACAATGACCAAAGACTTGTGAAACGTTAACAGTAAGTCTACTAATCTAAACCACACATTTTCAAGGTTCATTGAATCTTTTAGTAAGAATAGTCGTTTTTTGTTTTCTCTCATACAAATTGATGGCAAATATCTTTCATTCAACCACCGTGTGTTTCACCAAGTCTTTTGGTCTTTGCTCGGAACTTCCACAAGACTTGGGAAGTTATAGTCTTGTCTATTAACCAGTGTGCGTTTTCAAGGTTGATGAATGACTAAGTCGAAACCAACGAACAAGAAAATGAAAAGAGAAATAAGAGAGTTTGGGAAGCGAAGAGAAAAGGAAACTAAGAAGCAAGAGACATTTAGATTAAAAAAAATAGAGAATCAATTGAATTAATTCATCTCAGTGCAAATATATTATTTATATATAAGAGCTGGGCTTAACTACTTGCTTCTTAGTTTGAATCCAAAGTAAATTAAAAAAATTTAATTTACTTTGGATTATGAGGAAACACTTGATCAAGAAGCAAGCCTAGATCAAGTGTTTCCTCATAAACACCTTTTTCTGGTATTATTTGTGAACACATCACACTCATCATGGTGAAGTTCTATTTTTTGTCCATAATTTTTAATTATTTGTGAATTCTAATGCATAAAATTGTTTATTAGAAAAAATATATCATCATTTTAAAAAGGGAAAAAAAAAAAAAAAAAAAAACAGCTCATGTAGATCATGAGGATCAAGAAATTATTTAATGTTCACTAAATATATATTTAATTTATTTTTTACTAAAGAATTTATTGTAACATAGAAAATTAATAGTTGATAATGATGCTCAATTGCAAAGTCATCTTGTTGAGGACCAAATTAAAAATAAAATAAAAAATAAAAAATAAAAAACAACTAAACAATCTTTTAGATGGAGTTAGACAACACAGACCCAGATATTGAAATCCCAAACTTTAATTTTGTAGTCTAAATAAGCAACAAGCCAATTTCTCAAACCAAATACATAGTTATAGTGTATAACCAAATATAATTTAAGTGGCCACTTCAATGTTTGAGTTTTTAAGGACAAATTTCAATTTTTGGGGCTGATTTTTATTTTTTGGGGGGCCAAGAATTTTTTGAAACAAAATTCTCAAATAACGGTCTATTTATTAATTAATTATTTTAGAAAATTTTCTTACTACTATTGTGCTTTTTTTTTTTTAATAAAAAGTTTTTAAAAGCATTTCCTAAAAAACATATTTATTAATTAATTATTTTAAAAAAATTTCATACTACTGTTATGTTTTTTTCTTAATAAAAAGATTTTTAAAGCATTTCCTAAAAAAAACCAATTCCGTTTAAACAAAATACTTGTACCAAAAACGATAAGGAATAAATGGCTAAGTAATTGTTTTCATCTTTAAAATAAATAATAATAAAAATAAATAAAAATAAAAAACACTTCGGATGCTTGACTATAGTCACATTAAACTTTTTTTATTATGAAAAAACAATGATAATATATATATATACACAATTATTTACACAATTGTTTTTTAAATGGGATACTTCCACGCAACAACAACATGACTAGGAGTAAATGCCAAAACAGAGAGTTAGCAATAGCATCAGTAGTGACTAGAAATGACTCATACACCCCTTTTTCTGGTTTTATGTATGAACTGCACATCACACTCATTATGGTGAAGTTCTATTTTTCGTCCATAATTTTTCATTATTTGTGAATTCTAATGCATAAAATTGTTTATTAAAAAAAATATATCATCATTTTAAAAGGCAAGGCTGGGAAGCGTCTCTTCCTAATGTGGGATTGAGCAAATCCGTGAGGGTCACACCTGAACCCAAAGCGGACAATTCCTTCTTGGGGTAGATTCGTTCCTCCCACAGTTATTATTATTTTACAACAATGTGTATATAGAAATTTAATTCTTAGATTTTGCTAATAATTGGTTATTTGATAATATGTTTTGGGTGGGTGAAATTACAATTTCTGCAAAGAAAATAACTTTAATAGATTATCAACAACAAATTGTTTTTCCTAATTGGTCCAATTAATCACTGTTAAGTTTATTAATTTTCTCAATTACGTTTTTCGATCTTTTGGATTGTAAGCAGAAAAAATAACATTTGAGAAAGTTTGTTTAAAAATAAAAGAATAATTTACAAATTTTATATTCTTTTTAATGATTCACAAATGTTATAAATAAATTTTATTAAAAATGGATATTTTAGTTAACTTGAATTTTGAATTTCTGAGAAAAATTGTATTGTTTTTATTTTGGTACAACAAAATTTATATTTATGATTTATAATTGTTCTTATATTACATTTATGATTGTTCCTATAGTAGATAAATATATGATTATGAAATACATTATTCTTTATTAAATTAGTTTAAATTATAATTAATAAAATTAATAAAACTACCATAAAAATGATTATCACGCACAACGCGCGGGTTCGCAGCTAGTATTACTAAAAGCTTAAGTGTAACATTTAATGTTGCTACGCTCACGTTAAGCCATGTCAGTAGCCACGTCATCATTTTTTGTTTCCAATTTTTCTTATATATTTTTTTAAACATTTTCTCATTTAAGGTGACTTAAAAACTCCATTATTTAAAAATTAAAATATCTTTTAACAATTATTTTTATTATTAATTTTCCAAAACTCTCCCTCCCTTTTACCTCTTCATCTCCCCACTACTTTCTACATTTATATCATTCTTTCTCTACTGCAGGGGCATAATTTGTAATGGACCCTTAACAATAAAACTTGTAGAGAAGTGGGTATACGGGCTAGGCATTAACGATATGAACGACAAATGATGTGAGACCAATATGGATAATAACAGAATGACTTTATTGAGTAGTTTTCATGAGGATAAAGGCCATGAATCTGGTTCAATATTGGTAAGAGGTTTTATAGTGACTTTGGATAAATGTTTGTGGGGATATTCATAACTTTGGTTAAGTGTTTGTGAAATATATTTATCCTCGGCTTTGTCCGAGGATCTATTTTTCTTCTAATTCATATGAATGCTCCCCCCCCCCCCCCCTTTTATGTTGGGAAATCCCTTAGTTATATAGTGTTTTCTATAGTTAATCTTAGCCGTCCATTTGTCGACTATTTGAACTTTGTGCACAGGGGTCTGTCTCATCGTCTGCGGTTGCAGGCTTTATGTTAGTTCCAGGCCGCCTTTGCAGACTTTCTAACAGTTGAAGTGACCGAAACATTAGGGCTTGTAGGTCACCTCACCATTAAGGCAGTCAGAATGTTGGTAGTGTTTATTTTAATGGATGAAGGATATTTTTCCCTTTGTCAAAGTCGGTGCGCTGAGGATGTGATCATCCTCGGCAAGGCCCTTGGTTGACCTGGGTTCTTCCCCATTATCCTCGGCCTTTGTATTATCCTCGGCGTGGGCCTTGGGCCGTATAAGGTGGGCCATCGTGGTTAATGCGATAGGGCCCCACAATAGCCCCTCAAAATTCTGCTGCACGTCCCCTTGGGCGGGGAGGAGGATTTTGACTTCCTCGGTGTTTTTTTCGCGCCCTCTTGAGCATTGCGTTTCTGTTAATGTTATCGTTACTTCAACTGCTCTTGCAGTTTCCTTTTGGCGCTAAGGGGCCGTCTGAGGAATCTTTTCCTTATTTTTACAAGTTTTTCTTCTTCCAAAGCGTACTTTCTTATCTGAGTTTTTCACTAATTCCGTTATGAATTGTGGGTTTTGAGTTGCTTATGCTTAAGCACTCAATTTCTCGTGGTTTTCGTTCTCGGACTACGTAGTGCCCCGTGGTTGCCTGACACTTGGTTTTTATTCTGAAATATCTGGTTTCGCCATGAGGCTTGGGTCCGAGGACCATGCAATGCCTTGGTTCTGTCCAGTACCTAGTTTTCTCATTTTGTCATCTGAAGTATCTGGTTTCCCCATGAGGCTTGGGTCCGAGGACCATGCAATGCCTTGGTTCTGTCCAGTACCTAGTTTTCTCATTTTATCATCTGAAGTATTTAGTTTTCCCATGAGGCTTGGGTCCGAGGACCATGCAATGCCTTGGTTCTGTCCAGTACCTAGTTTTCTCATTTTGTCATCTGAAGTATCTGGTTTCACCATGAGGCTTGGGTCCGAGGACCATGCAATGCCTTGGTTCTGTCCAGTACCTAGTTTTCTCATTTTATCATCTGAAGTATCTGGTTTCCCCATGAGACTTGGGTCCGAGGACCATGCAATGCCTTGGTTCTGTCCAGTACCTAGTTTTCTCATTTTATCATCTGAAGTATCTGGTTTCCCCATAAGGCTTGGGTCCGAGGACCATGCAATGCCTTGGTTCTGTCCAGTACCTAGTTTTCTCATTTTATCATCTGAAGTATCTGGTTTCCCCATAAGGCTTGGGTCCGAGGACCATGCAATGCCTTGGTTTTGTCCAGTACCTAGTTTTCTCATTTTATCATCTGAAGTATCTGGTTTCCCCATGAGGCTTGGGTTCGAGGACCATGCAATGCCTTGGTTCTGTCCAGTACCTAGTTTTCTCATTTTATCATCTGAAGTATTTGGTTTCCCCATGAGGCTTGGGTCCGAGGACCATGCAATGCCTTGGTTCTGTCCAATACCTAGTTTTCTCATTTTATCATCTGAAATATCTGGTTTCCCCATGAGGCTTGGGTCCGAGGACCATGCAATGCCTTGGTTCTGTCCAGTACCTAGTTTTCTCATTTTATCATCTGAAGTATCTGGTCTCCCCATGAGGCTTGGGTCCGAGGACCATGCAATGCCTTGGTTTTGTCCAGTACCTAGTTTTCTCATTTTATCATCTGAAATATCTGGTTTCCCCATGAGGCTTGGGTCCGAGGACCATGCAATTCCTTGGTTCTGTCCAGTACCTAGTTTTCTCATTTTATCATCTGAAGTATCTGGTTTCCCCATGAGGCTTGGGTCCGAGGACCATGCAATGCCTTGGTTCTGTCCAGTACCTAGTTTTCTCATTTTATCATTGAAGTATCTGGTTTCCCCATGAGGCTTGGGTCCGAGGACCATGCAATGCCTTGGTTCTGTCCAGTACCTAGTTTTCTCATTTTATCATCTGAAGTATCTGGTTTCCCCATGAGGCTTGGGTCTGAGGACCATGCAATGCCTCGGTTCTGTCCAGTACCTAGTTTTCTCATTTTATCATCTGAAGTATCTGGTTTCCCCATGAGGCTTGGGTCCGAGGACTATGCAATGCGTTGGTTCTATCCAGTACCTAATTTTCTCATTTTATCATCTGAAGTATCTGGTTTCCCCATGAGGCTTGGGTCTGGGACCATGCAATGCCTTGGTTCTATCCAGTACCTAGTTTTCTCATTTTATCATCTGAAGTATCTGGTTTCCCCGTGAGGCTTAGGTCCGAGGACCATGCAATGCCTTGGTTCTGTCCAGTACCTAGTTTTCTCATTTTATCATCTGAAGTATCTGGTTTCCCCATGAGGCTTGGGTCCGAGGACCATGCAATGTCTTGGTTCTGTCCAGTACCTAGTTTTCTCATTTTATCATCTGAAGTATCTGGTTTCCCCATGAGGCTTAGGTCCGAGGACCATGCAATGCCTTGGTTCTGTCCAGTATCTAGTTTTCTCATTTTATTCCTTACTTTATCTATTTATCCACAGCCGTTTAATTCTACATTGCTAGAATTTACAATAGGCATTAAATAATTACATTTTTCAAGCAAGATAATAATAGCAATAAATGCGGGCTGGAGTTGGTGGAGGATAAGACCTTGCCGTGTTTTGCCTCTTCGTTTGATGCGACTCTTCTGATTACGAGGCGTCTCATAGGCTGTCCAAGTAATGCGTTCTGACGCTTCGGCGTCTTCTCGTTTAATGAGGCGCCTCCTCGTTAATGCTAACCATGGATCTACGAGGATCTAACGGTTGATAGGCCCCTTGGAACTTAGGGCGGAATTATTGCCTCCGGAAATCTCTCCCTGGGATTTATTGTGGATTGGCCCTCATCAATATTCCGCCTTCTATATAAGGCGCTTCTAGGGCAACCTTCTCCTTCACACTTGACAAACATCCGTCTTAAATTTCTCCCAAAAATATCACCCTAAAAGGTTCTGCCAAACATAGCCGTCTGAGTCCCTTCGAATGAGTTGGCCCTTGGAAGGGGCAATCTCGGGGATGCACAGCCCCTATCAGGAGCCGAGGATGGCACTCCGACCCTGGACGTAACCACCTCCCCTTGGGTATGGGTCATTGACCCTCCAAGCCGGCTGCAATGGGGGTGGAAGGGAAGCCAGGCGGAACCCAGAAGTGGAACCGTCCTGTGCCGCGACCTCTTCCACCTCCTTTGTAGCTCTTCTTCCCTCTTTTCTCTTTTTTCTTTTTTTTCTTTTGCTCCTCAACGAGCCTTTCTCTTTTCCTTTCCTTTTCTCTTGCTTCTCATCCAGCCTTCTTTTCTACATTTTGTTCCTCTGCCAGCTTTCTTTCTCTTCTTTCCTCCTCTCTTCCTTCACTTCTTTTCTATCTTTTATTGTTCAGCCAGCTTTGCTTTCTACCTTTTGTTCTTCATCTCTTCTTTCACCCTTTTTTTCTTTATCTTTTGTTCCTCAACCAGCTTTGCTTTCTACCTTTTATTCCTCTACCAGTTTTCTCAAGCGTTTGCCTTTGTAATTAGCTTTAGAACAAACCCCCTGGGCATCACTTGTAAGAGATGTAATATTTTTTTATTAATAAAGAAGTAGACCTGCTTTGCATATTGTCTCTTTTCTTTTTCGTATACTTTTATTTCTTGTTGTTGTAGACTTTTGGATGAATACTGTTGCTGAAAACTGTGTAGATCTGTATTTTTCTTGATTGATTTTTTTTTTTACACCAGCCGTCGCACCGCTAATACACAAGTCCGCCCCACGGTGGGCGCCAATTGTAGGGACATAATTTGTAATGGACCCTTAACAATAAAACTTGTAGAGAAGTGGGTATACGGGCTAGGCATTAACGATATGAACGACAAATGATGTGAGACCAATATGGGTAATAACAGAATGACTTTATTGAGTAGTTTTCATGAGGATAAAGGCCATGAATCTGGTTCAATATTGGTAAGAGGTTTTATAGTGACTTTGGATAAATGTTTGTGGGGATATTCATAACTTTGGTTAAGTGTTTGTGAAATATATTTATCCTCGGCTTTGTCCGAGGATCTATTTTTCTTCTAATTCATATGAATGCTCCCCCCCCCCCCCTTTATGTTGGGAAATCCCTTAGTTATATAGTGTTTTCTATAGTTAATCTTAGCCGTCCATTTGTCGACTATCTGAACTTTGTGCACAGGGGTCTGTCTCATCGTCTGCGATTGCAGGCTTTATGTTAGTTCCAGGCCGCCTTTGCAGACTTTTCTAACAGTTGAAGTGACCGAAGCATTAGGGCTTGTAAGTCACCTCACCATTAAGGCAGTCAGAATGTTGGTAGTGTTTATTTTAATGGATGAAGGATATTTTTCCCTTTGTCAAAGTCGGTGCGCTGAGGATGTGGTCATCCTCGGCAAGGCCCTTGGTTGACCTGGGTTCTTCCCCATTATCCTCGGCCTTTGTATTATCCTCGGCGTGGGCCTTGGGCCGTATAAGGTGGGCCATCGTGGTTAATGCGATAGGGCCCCACATCTACCTTTTTATTTTCCCTTATTTTGACTCATCTTATTCTCAATATCTTATTATAAATTTAACATTTTCTTTTTCATTTTATGTATAGTTTTCTCACACAAAACAGGTTACTTCTCTCTCTCTCTCTCAATTTGTTTTTCATTTTTTTGTTTTATTTTTTATTTTTATTTTTTTTGCATCAATTCTTTAGGTTGATTAATTTTTGTGTTAATTATAATTCTACTTTGGGTTGATGCAATTTAGTGTTGTGTTTTAAGTTGTTATCTTTTATATTCTCTTTGATTAAATATTATCCTACTACATTATACATATAGTACATAACAATATAATGTTATTATATTACATAGAATGACTTGGATAATTAGATGTTTATTGTTATATATTTTATTTTTACTCTTTTTTCCTCTCATCTTATTTTATTCATCATTTAAATCCAGTCACATCCTTCATACCATTAAATTATGTAGCACAAATCAAGGAAGTGGCTAGACACAAACCTGCCTTCCTTTACCATACATTGGGGGAATCAAAATATTTGTGTGATAAAGGGTCATATAATTTATAATTTAGATAGCACCCTTTGAATGTGTCTAGGTTCGTAGATTGAGCAATTTTTAAACTTAAAAGGCTATTGAGAATGAACTTTTTGAATCAAGGCTAAAAAAATATGAACTATTATATATCATTTAATAATACTACTATATATTTAAATATTGATCTTATGGGAAAAGTTACATAAAATATTGAGAAAAAAATGCTTTATATAACAATCTACTAAAAATGTTTTTTAAATATTTAAACATTTCTATTTTTCATATCACTAACGTGTTTTACAACTACCACATGTGTTAACTTAAGTCTTAATATTCTTAAGTTGTTTCGGCAAAAAAAAAAAAAAAAGGTTGTCACAAAAGAGGAGTTCATTTAAAGTTTTTTGCAAAATGAAATATCTGTTTTGTAAGGCTACCAAACTTGATAACTTGTAAATGATGGAACCACGCGCAACAATATTTGCATAGTTATGTAATTCCAGTTAAAGCAATTGTGTATACTTTTATTCTTCAAAAAACACACATCTACCAGTAGTTAAACGTTCATCTTGGATAATTTTAACTTTTCATATAATTTTACCTTTACATATTCATCTATTTTAATTTAGTTTTTTTATTAAAAAAAACTTTAATTTAGATATTTATAAGTAAATAATGAAATAATGATTCATGAATAATCAAAATATATATATATATATATATATATCTATACATATTTATCTTGTGCGGTTGTAACTTTACATAAAATTTTGCATTTATACATTCATCTTCTTTAATTTAGATGTTTATAACTTAATAATGAAATTTATAAATAAGGTAATTAAAACAATCATATTTCTACAATTCAAAAAGTCACAATTTCTTTTTTCAGAAAAAGGCCTTTTACATTTCCTTGGAATTATTTTTAATTTTAATTTTTTTTATATAAAACCTTTGACATAGCACTAACCTAACCACTTCATACATTAAAAAAATTTTAAGGCTCATTATTATTTCATTAATATATTATGGATTCTTAATTGATTGAGACCAAACTAGAGAAATGCCTTTCATATTTCCTTGAAAAAAAAAAAAAAAAACACTAACTTTTGACATACCACTAACGTAACTACATCTATAACTATTTAAGCCATCTATGATATATATTTTTTATTGATAACTATAAAATTTACAACTAGCCAGGAACATACAAAGTAATAAAGAATAAATGAAGGAAGAAAAAAAGAAATGAAATCAAATGTCAATTAATAACCGTTATTTGGAAAATAAAAATGTGGTCAAGAGGAGTAAGAAATAAAATAGAAATAACTATACAGAGGACATTGAAAAATTTATAGTGCAATAAAATCAACCAAAACATTCACTTAATTTAATCAATAATCAACAATTAAATATAATAATACAAAATTTAAACTTAAAACTAATCAAATTCTAACTAGGGAAATTTTATATATATATATATATAATCATAATCTTCATACACCAAAACTTAAAAAAATTTAATGAATAGTTTTACCTCTTATTTAATGCCTTTATTATGCAAATTATCAACCAATAAATATAAGATAAGGGTAAAAAATGTTATAGGCAAGATTATAAAAAATATGATAAAACTATTTTTTTTTTTTTTAAAAAACTCTTTATAAAATTTAGGAACTAAAATAGTATTTTATCTAAAAAATTATCACGCGCAACGCACAGATCTACGACTAGTAAAAAAATAAAAAATAAAAAATAGGGCCTAGTCCAACATGACTCCATCCCTGCCTACGGTCAACTGGTATAAACTTAATACTAACGGCTCCTTCTTAGGTAATCCTGGCAAGGCTAGGGGAGGTTTAGCGTGTGCTATTGGGTCAACATCTAGCGTTATTGCGGAGCTTTGGGCTCTTAGAGATGGACTCAGTCTCTTCAACCAATTCCATATTCAGTCTCTTAATATTGAATTGGATGCCTCTATGATTATTAATTTGCTTTGCAATAATAACAGATTCTCTAGAACCTTATCTCCTCTAATTGATAATTGTAGGGTCCTTGTCATCAGGGTTCTACATCACAAGATTCAGCACTGCATTCAGGAGGCTAATAGGTGTGCTGACACTTTGGCTAGAATGGGAGCTAGGATTCTTACTGATTTTGTTTCTTTTGTCATTTCCCCTTCTTGTATTTTGGATCAAATTAGGATTTATGCCTTGGGTGCTGTTTACGTAGGTGCTGCAGTAGCAGTGCCATAACTCTTTAGTCTCTTCTATAATATTTTCCAGTTTATTGAAAAAAAAAAAAAAAAAAGACTTATTATGGGGGAATTATTTGATTGTGTCATTTTGGGTTATCAGGTCTAGGCCCATCGTCTGTCTACTTATGGACAGAATGCAGATTGTATAAAAAGTATCCCACTTTAGTATGTTTGGATTGGATGGTTTCGACAGACTAGATGGGCTAGGTTAAGAGTGCTTATCGACTTCTAATGGTGAGGACACAAGAAACGTTTCTTCCACAAATCATTGAAAGGAGGTAAGGGGGGGTGAAGAATGAACAAAATAAAAGAATAAAGATGTTGTTTATAGATTATTATACTATTATTAATAATTATTGACATCAAAATATTATTATTATTATTATTATTATTATGGTTAAAAAGTAGCTATTTTATAAACTTCTAAAACATCAACAAGATTTAAATTTAATATACATATGGCGTCATTTTGAAGGTTTAGTTTTTTTTTATTTACGGGTATATTAGAATGTAATTCTCAGTGGATAGATGTATACATCCAAATTCGGGACATCTTGATTCTTGAAAACTACTTTCCAAAAAAGAGTGCTAACACAAATGAAAAAAAAAAAAAAAAAAAAAAAGAGAGAGACTCTTTGGGTATCTCCCTTGTGAGGGATTTCACAATTCGCTCCAACACCAATGAGCTTGGTCTGCGATCATATGCTATAAAAGATTTGTATCCCCTCATCCTTCACCAATTGATCGTTGGATGGATCAGTAAGGCACACGGTCTAACAAGTGGTATCAGAGCCAAGGTCATAGGTTTGAGTCGTTGGAGCCGCATTGTGAGGGAGGGATTGTGAGGGATTTCACAATTCGCTCTAATATCAATGGGCTTGGTCTGCGATCGAATGCTATAAAAGATTTGTGCCCCCTTATCCTTCACCAATTGGTCGTTGGATGGATCGGTAAGGCACACGGTGCAACATCCCTTATTCCTTCGCTTTCAAGTCAATACTCAAAAGATCCAAGTCAATGCGCTTATTCAAACTAGGAAACTTCCAAGTTTGTTGCATGAAATTACCTGCGCAATTGCGGAGAAAATCAGAGTCACTCTTTTCTCGGCAGATAAGAAGTGTTTATTTCTCTTTATCAATAATTGGTTTGCTTCTATTCTGTGCAGAAAATCGTAGTGTTTCTTATCTAGGTTTTCACGTTTCAAAGATATTGGACACTGAGTTATGGCAGAAGTTGGAGGGGCTGCGCTGGGGGCATTGTTTGGAGAAGCATTCACGTTATTACATGAAGGAATTAAGAGTTGGGGAAGCAAAGCTCTTAAGTTCAGCTCTACTCTTAAAAGCCTCGCATTCAGTCTAGATCGTTTAGCTCCAGCGGTGGAAAAAATAAGAGAACTAAGTGAAGAACTTGATCTCCGAGAAGACTTAGAGAGTTTGATCGATCAAATGAACAAGGCCGTGGAACACATTCTCAAATGCTCGAAAATCAAAAGGTGGAAGGGCCTTTTTAACACCAAGTACTTGGATGAACTTACTGAGTTGGACAGCAATTGTGAGGTTCATTCAAGTCGATATGCAACTACACATAAGAAGGGATATGTTGCAGTTAGTGAAGAGGTTGTCCATTCTGAAGGATAAGAAGTCGCCTGTTATGTCGTGTTTGGTTCCTAAACCTCCGGAATTCATTGTTAGGTTGAAAGTGCCTTTGGAGGAGTTGAAGTCAATGCTGTTTAAGGAAGAGTCGCTACTTTTACTCAGTGCTCCTGGTAGATGTGGGAAGACGACATTGGTCACACTGCTTTGTCAGGATGAGGACATAAAAGGTACTTCAATGTCTCAAACTCTTTGTCTTTTGCGTGTGTGTTTAGTTCTTTCCAATTGAAATGTGGTTTAGGAAACAAGTTACTTGTTCCATTAAAGATCAATCGCAGTGTCTTTTTGCTTGAATTTTCCTTTGCGGATGAGCCATATTCACAGCAATGACCACTAAAAACCTATCCTTCCCTTTTAGGTTGTCTCTAGGATTTCTTTATCACCAAAATTCCATAAACTGCTCAAAATCCCACAATAAAACCCAATGCAATATTTAAGTAAAACCATAACTTTTCAAATTGATCTTCACCATCGTTATGTAAATTTACATCTTGATTTTTATGCTATGCATTCTTGTCACTTTGACAAGTTCAAATGGCTCAAAAAGGTCATAGAAGACATGCTTGGAGGAACACTACAACAAAATGCATTTTCAATAACGAAAAAATTCGTCACTAAAAGTTCAGTTTTTCATCACTAAGGACCTTTAGTGACGAAATCTACTAATTAGCAACGAAACTCATTTCGTCGCTGAAACCCCGTTGCTAAAAGTTCTAGCAATGAAAAATTTTGTCACTAAAAGTCCGATTTTTTTTTTAAACTCTTCTATTTATCTCAAACCTGATCTATTGGAAGAAGTATGGGCTATCTCTCCTACCGCAGTCTCTTCTCTTTTTATTCTGTGTTTTCTCTACTGCCGTTAGTTTCTTTTTCTTCATTTACTATATGTGTTCCTCCATCTTCTATTTCTTCATTTCTTCTCTGCCTCAGATATGTTTCTCTCTGTGACCGCTTCTCTCTATTTCTTTTTCTTTTTCTTTTTCAAATTTGGTTGCACTGGCCCTACAACTTTAGACTTTTTGATACAGAGACCTAGAGAATTAAGGGATATGGAGATTGGGGAAATTCTTCAAGGTGCTGGGGCTTTAAGTGTAAAAGATATACTATACATCCAACTGTACATGAATTAATGGGCTCCAACAAAAGTTCCTTGGATAACTAAATCTCTAACCCCAACACTAACCATGAAAGAGAGTTCAGACAGGCCAATAATTAAGCATCAACATGCATTGATGGTGTTGGCATCTTTTATTACAACTATGGCCTTTCAAGCTGGAATAGCCCCAATGGGAACATGTTGAGGATTTTTTAAATAAAAAAAAAAATTTGACTGAAAACGATAGCATATGGAGGAGTTTGAAAGAAAGGAAAAAAATAAAAAGAAAAAAATGTTAAAAGGTTGAGAGAATAAGTGGATGAGAATAAAAGAAAGGTTAAAAATATGTTAGTAGGATAGTTAGGGTAAAAAAAAATATAAATGATGCTAAAGATATAACAAATTTCATCACTTAACCTCTAGAAACTGTTTCTCAAAAAAAAAAAAAAAACTTAACCTCTAGAAACTAATGTCACCAGTTATTAAAAAAAAAATTTGATATTGGTTTATTATTTATTATGATAATGCCATTTACCAATCATAATTATTGTCATATCAATCCACAAAATGTTTTGTTATTAATTTGTTGTATCTTTAGCATTTTGTAAAATAATTAGTTTAGTGTGTTATATATATATATATATAGTGATAATTATGATATATATCATTCCCTTAGGTAAACCGAAATCATCTCTAATACGAAATTGACTCTTGCGATGTACACCTTGTGTTTGACAACATGTCTCACTTATGCATTAGTTTAAGTCAACTTCATGGTTTGTGTCTCTTGGTTTAGTTTCCATTGGTCTTTTTTTTTTTTCTTTTTCATGTGCATTTAGGCATACTAAGCCATCAACATAATTTGTATTTTTAGTACATTAGAACTTTAATCATAAAAGCCAAAAATGCAACATTATAATAGTAGTCTTCTTACAATGAAATTTTTTATGAATTATGTTTTTCGTATTAATATACATTTGCAAGGACAAATAAAATATTGGAGAAAATTATAAACTTGATAACATTCAAACATTAAGGGGTAAGATTATTACTAAGTGAGAGATTGAGAGAGAAAATTCATTGAAAAATATTAGTTTAATTTAAAAAAAAAAAAATCTCCTTAAGTAATTTTCTCGTGCATCGCACAGGTGAGCAACTAGTTTTGCTAAGTGAACACTACACTGGCAGAAAAGTCAAAAATCACTACTCAAAAAAGTGCAGACGCAAGACACGCTGCTTTTCAGCTATCCAAACCACACCTTAACCAGTCTTTCGGCCCAGTATTCTAACATTCTATTTATTTCATGGGCTATGCTTTTTGAGAACAACACACACTGCCGGGCCCAAATACAAGCCCATCTTAGGCCTAACTTCAATTTTATTTCCATCGTGAACTCATAATGACTCTCTCTCCGTCGTGACTTTCAGTTCCAGTTATATAGACTGTGTCTGCGTTTGATCTAACACTCTCAATTTCAACCTTATATCGATCACTGAATATATCCACAAAAATCGACATGCTGTGCATTTGAGCACAGCTAAACCCTAATCTGAAAATGAGTGGAAATGGCCGAAGAACTACTCGGAGCAGAACCAAATCTGCCGCCGATGCCGACGGCGACGATCCTCTCCGTAACACAAAACCTAACCCGAAACTACGTAAAGATAGAAATAGAGCTCGCAACTTTATTCGGATCTTCGACGTCAATCTCAAAGTCATGCTAGGAGTCAGCGTTTTTGCGTTCTTTGTGATCTTCTTCTTAATTCGCCGCCTTGTAAATCCTGCTGAAGAAGTTCGGAGACCGAGGGTTGTAACGCCATTTCCGGCGCCAAAAATCATGGACCTTCCTCAGGTGAAATGTGAATTTTTTTTTTTTTTTTTTTTTTAATTCTGTTTGATTAGTCATTCTCAGTGTTAGTTTTATTGGTAGTATTACTATATGTTTATGCAGTGAATTGAATTGGTTATGGCAGTTTCAAGGAGAGCACAGAGAGAGTTTGTATTGGGGAACCTATCGCCCTCATGTTTATCTCGGAATTCGTGCCAGGTATAGTGAATATTCTTATTTGTTTGAGGATTTTTTTTTTTTTTTTTTTTTAATTACAACATGTTCTTTGTGAAATGAACTATGTATGGGAATGAAGGAATAGTCATATAGATTATTATCCAGGTCATGATGATAATCCTAAAAATTCAAATAAAGAGAGACCAAATGTTTCTAGTAATTGATTTATTTGTTTTTATAGTAGAGTTTATGTTTAAACCAGTTTCAGTGTAAATATTATAGGAATTTCTTTGGAGTGTAGTTTTTAGAGGTTTTGGAATTTTCATTGAAAGTTGCCAAAGATGATACCAGAACTATTGTTTTGGGTGGAGGATTTGGTTTGGGTAATACTTTTGGGATGTTCGGAATCTTATTTTGCTGTTTTTTATGTGGACATTGTGGAGGGTACATAATAAGCCGCACTTTGGAAGATACAGTGAGACCAATGGATCAGTTGGAATCCTTGTTGATTTGAACTTTGTTTGATTAGTCTCAAATGTGGTGTTCTACACATGGGAATTCCATTTTTGAGTGCCGAGATTCACTTAGATTTTGCGTATAATTCTTTGTAATTTATTACGTTACTTTGTGTTCATCATCATACACATGAAGTAATCTACCTTCTTAATATGTACATTTTATAGGAGTTGGGGTTTTAAGTGTAAAAAAGTGGGTGGTTGATTATGGCTGTTCATATTCTGCGCTAAAGTATGTAAATAAAGATCCAGATTTAAACTTCAAAGTATCAAACACCTTTTACTCAGTACTTATCCAAAAAAAACACCTTTACACTGTGGTTTCGTTTTTTGGTTTGCAACAGTAGATAAATAGACTTTAGTTTGAAATCAAAATTGAGGAATTTCATGATCCCAGATCTGCAATTGTGCATGTTGTGTATTTGGAGTTCATGTTTGGACATGACTAAAGTTACTATAAACACTAAAGCAAGGAACTTTGTATTGCTACAATCAGAAAGCCAGTTCCCGGCAAAATGATATAGTTGGGAAGATCACATGGCTGTTATATTTAAGAAAGAAGAGGAAAAAGAAAACATTTTTGTCAGCATCTGATTGTTTTTATGTTTGTTTTATTATTCACTTTCGTCCAACTTTATGAATTACAAAAGATGTGGTAATAAGCTGCTGTAACTGGCAGGACTCCACGGTCTTTGCTTGCTGGCTTGATGTGGATTGGTGTAAAGGATGGAAGATATGCCATGAGACATGTCTGCCAAGATTCAGATGAGCTAAGCACATATGGTTGGACGCATCATAACGGACGTGACTTTGGGCACCAAATTCTGGTTGACCAGGACATGACTTTGGCAACAAGTTTCTTGAAATCCAAGGTTGATGGCAGTGGCTATGGAGGAGATTGGGCTGTTCAGATTGATGTTCAAAACAAGCAGTAAATGACCTGACCTGCTAGTTATGATCTTTGCTTTATCAAATGCATATACTATGTTAAGCTTTAATAAAAATTAATAAAATAAATATAAGGAAAAAATCATCTTCAAAGAAAGAAAGAAAAAGTAGCATCTCAAATTGAGTTAAAAAATGAAAGACCTGTTAGGACTGCATCAAGTAATCTCTCTGGCATTCTTTTCTGCTGGCTCTGATTCATAAGGACCATAGTTGATTATTTAAAGTTGTTCAAAGAAATTCATGAAGTTTTTAATGCTTTTATTACTAATATATAGCTCTTAAGCACATTGTAAATCACGTATTTTAGGTTAATATCTTGGAGAGAAGTGACTGGATGACATGGGTTAGCCATCCGCCGGGGGGGGGGGGGGGGGGTGGTTTCTCCTGTTTCTTGTTGCTAGTTACACACGCATATCCCTACTTTGATGCTAGCGCAAAAATGTGAACCACATTAGTGTTGGGTTATTTTTTTTTGTTGGAAAATGATGATCTATTAATCTTACAGAAAAGGGGGGGGGGGAAGCTTTGCCGATCTCATTTTGCAACACAAATTTTTATCTTTTAATATTAAAAATTCCAATACAAATTCTGTACTAAACAAGGTACATTAGTAGGCATAAGACAAGCCACAGTCCAGAAGTTGTGTGCATCATTCATTTATTAATAGAAGATTGCCTGAGGGAATGAGTGTTATATTGTCAACATAATGCCTACAGTTAAAAGATTGCCTGCATACTTTATACACTTGCTATGCACATGGTTTTTGGCAAACTCAGGATTTCTTGATTAGCAATTCGAAACACTTTGCAACATTAATAATTGTTGTAATTCATCAACAGATCTGAAAGGAGTGAGGATATGTTGAGAACTGCACATATATTTTTCTATATGGCTGATGAAGATGGCCACGCTATAAGTTTGAGTAGAGATAACTTGGATGTTCATGAAGGTTCTCTCCTTGCATCGGGTTCACGAATGGATGTTGGAGGTTGGCAGCTACATTTAAAATCAATGGTAATGTTAGCAATGGAATGAAATGATAAAGTAGCCAAAATTTTGCTTCTTTGTGAATGATAGAAGTATTGCCTTTGAGGAATCGCATGTACATGAGCCACCTAGCTTTTCTGGTGTTATATTTGTAGATATTATCAAGGAAGTTTTCCATGGAGTAGCACTATTAATTTATTTTTTTTCCTAGTTTGGATACTTACCTGTAGCCTACTTTGTGTTTGTGCTTTTGCAGGATGATTTGGAAGTCCATTATTCTGGCTTTAAGACTAATCACATTCACAATTTATCTGAACTTGTCCAGGAAAACCTTGGAGCTCAAGTATGTCATATTTATATTTGCATCCCAATTTCCATTTCCTTTTTTTTTTTTTTTTTTTTTTTTGGTATCATTAGAAAAACTTTGCAGCTTCAAATTATTAACCTGGTTATTAATTTCTTTGCTTCATAATGCCACTAGGCAAGAAAGTATGGTCGGCTGCAGCTGTCTGACACATCTGATGGCTCTCCAAATATTCTAGTTTTTCAGGTAGGTGGTTATAGAGTGATTGGGTACCACGTATTCTTTGAATTATATTCAACTATTTAACTAATTTAGGATCTTAAAGCTGTGAATTATCTGTTAACTGCTCAAGATTTTTTTTTTCACCAATCCATTGGAGGCCACTTGAGCTTATGGGCTACTACAGAAGGCGAGCAGCTACCAAACCACCCCCCACCCCCCATCTCCCAAAAATAGTCTCTGATATGAAACCAAGACTTTAATAAATATGCTAACTGACACCTTCCATCCTTGAATTTTTCATTATCATCTACCTTCTTTTGAAGTTATGCAATTCTATGCAGATTTCTGCTAGGATTCCTTTCAAAACAGATATTGTGTTTGTCTCTGGAACTGGATTGCAAAGCTCAGGAGTTGAAGAACGTGTCAACAGCCTTACAGGTGCTTTCCACATGCATTCAATATGTCTGATATGCATTTGCAAATGTTTTATTTATCTGTTCATTGAGTTTTCCAATGTCTGCTGGCAACAAAGTATATATGAGAAAAATCAGAAATGTACAAGATAATAGAAAGCCAGCACTTGAAATTTGAGCTACATAAAATTGAAGTTCTAGATAGGTTTATCTGTGGGTTTAGTCTTTGAAAAGTATTGTCGCTAGCCATTATAAATTATCGAACCAATTTCACTCTGCCTTCAATCTTACTGCTAATGCTGCTTTCTATTATGGTTTTTGTCAATCCATAAATCATAGTTCTCCTTCCTGGTAATTATCTAGAATGTGTTTCAGTTTCTCTGCTAATTATCTAGGATGTATTTCTCTATATATAGTTTTGTAGTCCTTTTTCCCTCCCTTTTTGGCTTGAACCTCTCTTTGCCAGCTGAGCCCAGACCCAGAGGCAGGTCTTTCATGAAACCAGGGGAAGTTTTCTACATTAGCTTCCAAATTAAAAGTTGTTGTTTCTCCTTTCTAACTCTGTTTTACTTTTAAATTTTAGGTACCTCACTGACTGGTCAATTGAAAGAGAAGCAAAGAGAATTTGACACTAAATTTGAGAAGAGCTTTAATCTGGCTGACAAGGTATCAATTGTTAAATCTTTTTCCATCTACTTTATCATACCTGATTTTTTATTGTCATGACACCAGTGATGTCTCTCATTTTTATAGTTGCATTAGATGAAGTGATGTAACAGATAGAATTCCCTTTTAATTTAAAATATATATATATAAAAAAAAGAAGAAGAATTTAGAGTTCCCTTCAATGATATAATTTTGTTTATGATATCAATCTGATCCTGAGTAATATGGTGGAGACTATGCTGGATAAGCTGACTAAAGCTTGATAACTAAATGCCCCTGCCTGCCATCTTGAGTACTTTGTTGAAGTATGAGATGTGATGTTTGCAGCCTACCTAAGTCCTTATTTCCCATGCATTCATGCCTTCCCTCACCTGCCTTTAACTTTTAGGGTGCTATTTATGCTTTCTGATGTGATATTTAGTTTTGACCTAGCCATCTCTGAAATATCAAACACTAAAACCGAACAATTATTGAGATTGGTTAAATACATTTCATTAAAAACAGTGCAACTCACAATGCATAAGTTGTACATTTGTGATTACTTGAACTTATATATATGATTTAATTTTAAGAAAGTTAAAATTACAAATGGAAATTAATGGAAGGAAGAGTCAAAACTCATTAAAAGTCTTTTTCCCTTAAGTTTTGTTTTATTCGCCTACTTTATTCTGCCTAAACTTGAAGAATTCTGAATTTGTGGGGTTATATTTTCAGCTCAATTCTGAATCCATGATTGCTGGTAAAGCTGCTATTGGAAACATGTTGGGTGGCATAGGCTATTTCTATGGCCAGTCAAAAATTTCGCTCCCAGGAAACCCTAATGTGAGTAATATGAATTTGTTTGATTTTATTTATGTTAAGTAAGTTCTCTTTCAGTTGCATCGAAGTATTTAAATGAACATTTATTATTCCAAACATAAATGATAACATCAGCCATATGATGAAGTTCTTGTTCTACATGATATGAGTATTATTCCATGTCTTAAGCTGCACCATTATCAAGCCTGATTTATAGTTAGTTAGAGTGCTTATAGTGATTAAGATGGAATTTTAGATCTTGTTAAGTATTTTAGACAAGTGAGTGTTAAAAGAATGATTAATGGACATAATTAGAGACTCTGGCAAAATAATTAAAATAAACCTTTCTGTGATTAGTGGACGGTAAGAGGAAAAAGTAACTAAAGATTTCAGTGGTTTCCTGTCTTTCTTGGGGCTTTCCAATAACATAATTAGAGAGTCTCGCTAAATAACGAAATATCACTTGATTTGGTTCACTTCTGAAACCTTTGACATTGAGAGTAGTAGTGTACATCAGGGGGAAAAGAAACCCTCAAGTATTATGTGTTAGGTTTTTTGCATTAACTTCTGTTGTTCACGTTAGTAATTACATTCGAACATTTTTTAACAATGGGACATTATCAAGTCTTGTAGCTCGGTGGCAATGCCTAGTCCCCTTTATGTGGAGAACCAAGGATTTGAATCCCCCATCCCCGCACTTGTAACAATTGAAATATAAAAAATAATAATAATAATTAACAATCTCTCATCGTTTTATATAGTTTTCATCTATTCCCCTTTGTTTTACAATTTGTGAAACTGCTATTATTCATATATGTCATCAGCTGTTATCAATTTGGACATCTGACAAAGACCTATAGTGGGCCATTTTCTCTACAGCTGGGGGGTCTCAATAATTTTATTTCATATTGGCCAGCTGAGCTTTACACAGCTGTTCCAAGTCGACCCTTCTTCCCAAGGGGATTTTTATGGGATGAAGGTTTTCATCAGCTGCTGATCTGGTTAGTTGTCTCTTTTATTGTTCAATCTGCATTTTTTTTTCCATTGTCACAAGTGCAGATTTTCTGTTACCAGTATGTTTAAGGAGATATGCAATTTCTCTGACAGTATGAAGTTAATTGCTTTTTTAAATACTAATACTTATTATTAACACCATATGTATACTGTTTAACTTTGAGCAGGCGTTGGGATGTTCACATTAGCTTGGATATCATTGGACATTGGTTAGATCTAATGAATATTGATGGATGGATTCCACGTGAGCAAATTTTGGGTGCCGAAGCTCGAAGGTAAAACTGAATCTTCATTTGGCTGTGCTCTTTTCTTCTCTTCTTCCTCTTCCCTTTTTTTTTTTTTTTATTTATTTTGTTGTGTAGAGAATCTTTTTCAATTATGCACAATAAAATTAAGAGTTTTAGATTTTCCCGGTGCAGTAATGCAAAGTCTTTTCTTGTGCACTTGCAGTAAGGTCCCAGAGGAATTCATTCCCCAGCATCCCACTAATGGAAATCCACCAACTCTTTTTTTGGCCCTGCGTGGTAAGGTTCTCTCTCAATAACTTTACATAAATATGTTACTGGAGAATCAATTTCTGATCATTTTATTATATCGTTTTATGAGGCTTCTTATATGTTAAGTTGAACAATAATGTCAATGAGTTGATGGTGATGCTTAAGTTGATACAAGTTGTGGCCTAGTGCAAGATCACATAAGGCCTTAATTCTCTGAATCGAATCATTATGTAGAAAGTAGTTTGATACTGAGTACTGTAGTTGTGGTC
The DNA here is from genome assembly GCA_023736055.1 of Quercus glauca. NCBI lineage: Eukaryota > Viridiplantae > Streptophyta > Magnoliopsida > Fagales > Fagaceae > Quercus > Quercus glauca. The sequence goes on from CM043317.1 coordinate 21,325,875, forward strand.
ACTTATTGCTTAGCAAAAAATCAAGTTTTTGTAGACTAGATTCTCTCTTTGATAATGTGCCTCTCTCCCTTCAAATGTGCTTACTTTTTAGTGGGGCAATTAGTATAAAGCTTACAAGCAAGGGATAATTAATAATTAGGGAATGGATCCCTTCAAGATTACATTTGTACATGATGCATCAGTTTATGATTTCCCACTTCCTAGGTGTGGGTGATCAGAATTAAGAGCATTTATATGGAATAAATATGGAGAAGATCACCATCAGAAGAATATCTCTGAAACTGAATCTGCCGTAGTCTAGGTTGCACGGACACGCCATTTTTGGCGTCGTGTCGGTGTCGGACACCGGAACGGGTACGACTCGCCGGATTCCGGTGTCCGGCGAGTGTCCTCTTTTTTTTTTTTTTTTTTTCGTTTCTCCGACACGCGCCGACACGGCTCCGACGCGGCTCCAAGGTGTCCGACACGCCAGCAGTGAAGAAAAAAAGAAAAGAAAATCATAGATTGAAGAGAAAAATTCCGGCCGAAATCAAAGATTCGGCCGGCACGCATTTTGGGCTTCTTTCCCTCTTACAAAATAAAAAGAAAAATCACTGCCACTGGATCTTCTGTAGAGGAGATGAAAAAGAAAGGAAAAAAAACAAAGAAAAAAAAGGAATGAGATGAAGGCATGAAGCAGAGCCGGTGTGACCGTGTCAGAGAGAAAATATAAAAGAAGAAGAAGAGGAAAAAGAGGAGAAAAGAGACTGAAGCTACCTGAGCCACTGAAGCTTGAAGAGACGTGGTAAGTGGGAACTTTGGAAATGAGAAGAAAGAACAAAGAGTGGTCAGTGGGCAGGTGAGATGAGAAGTAAATAGTCTAGATCATGTGAGTGGGTTGGGAAATGGGAAAAGTTAGTGGAAGAAATTTCTTCTAATTGCCCAACTTGTTTCATTTATTTACAAAAAGACCATTACTAATTATATTTTAATAATAATTAGAATAATCTACTTACTTTATTTTATAGGAAAAATCATCTGCATATTTTATTTGAGTTTTTTTTTTAATATAAAATTGTATATATATATATACACAAGGTAATATGTATAAAATGTTTACCAAAAAATATATATATACACACACAAGGTAATATATATAAAATGTTTACCAAAAAAAAAAAATATATATATATATATATAAAATATGCCTAAATATAAAATATAATTAATTATTTAACCGCCGTGTCCCCGCCATGTCGTGTCCTTATTTTTCAAAAATTGCCGTATCCCTGTGTCCGTGTCCGTGTCGTGTCCGTGTCCGTGTCCGTGCAACATAGGCCGTAGTGCTGTTTCATGCCGCATTATTGGGGCTGATATGGATGTCAAAACAACAATGAGATGACACTTTATTAAACTTTTATATCTTTAATGATAAATAGAGAGCTATGGTACTTATTTAAAAAAAAAAAAAAAGATGAATAGTGAACTATAGTAAGAAATGTGGAACCATTGCAAGCTTTAAAGTGCCAGTTATACAAATAACAAAGCTATAATTTGTCGACGAGCTATAGTTTAATTGGCACTTCCTTCATAATATTGGGATGGAGGGTGATGTCATGGGTTCAAGACCCACTAGGTGCATGTGTAACTTACCAATTACCAATCAAAAAACAAAGCTAAATTTGGTCCTTAGATTCTCAAGATCGGGATTTCATATTGAAGTAGTGGCTGAGTTTTATCTGATGCACTTTCTATTAATGATTAATAATTTATCAACAGAGGTGAAGATAAATTAATTTCTTTTTTCTGGTTAAGTGAATGAAAAGTCATCTTGATTTGAAAATCGACAACTGCCAAGGAGATCTATCTCAAATGGCATCTCCTTCCCTTGTAAGAGCAAGTTGGAAGGTGAGATCATGGGTTCAAAACCCACTAGGTGCATATTTAACTTACCAATTAAAAAGAAAAAAAGATCTGAGAATCAACAACCATAGCTCAGATTACTTCTTTTAGGGTAGCACTCATGACTCATTCAGCAATATTGATCCCAACTGCAAAATTCCACTAACTTAAAGAAATAAAATTGGACCATACTGACTTTGGAGTTCTGACTGGGATTTGGATTCAAAGGTAGTTGAGAAATTTAGGAATCAATGACTCAAATTGTATTTTAAATTAACTTGCTCGGGACTTGGGTTATTTGTTAATTTGGTTATGAAGATGCCATTTCAAACAAGTAGAAGGAGAGAACTTATGTTCATACAGTGGGTGAACATCCCTTCACTTTATATGTAGAAGAATTGAAGTTATTGCCCATGCCCTGTTTTCTGTATCTGTGGCAAATTGTTTAAAACAAGTCAGTTTCTTCTTTTCTTTCTTTCTTTCTTTCTTTTCTTCCAGAATTGTGCATGTCTCTTGTTTTTGTCATTCAGTTATGCATGATAACAGGAGATTAAAGAACTTGCTACTCTATTTCTTTGTCTCCATTTTTTTATAAGCAAAATAATGTTATTCAAAAGAAGAGCTAGTTCAAAAACCACACCTTAAAATTACAAACTGAGATTCAAAAGATCTAAGAAAATTTAAAAAGGTTGATGATGGGAGATTAAAGAATTTGCTACTCTGTTTCTTTCCCTATTCCTCGTATACATTTGTTATCTAAATAATAATTTAGCACTCTGGACTTTGAATCCAGTGACCTGGGTTCGACTCCCAGTTGGAACTCAATAATATCATTTACTTTTACTTATCAAAAAACATACATCTATCCCCAAAAAAAAAATCTAATAATAGTTTACCATCTTTCTATAAACCTAATTTTCCATGTGGTGCGAAACTTTGCTTCTTCTAGACATTGTTCATAGCTTAAAGAGAAACAAGTTTACTTCCACGGAAAGCAAGGAGATCTCTTCATTCCTAGAGCGGGCTTATGTTCGCCTTGAAGCATGGTTCCAATGGTTCAACACTACGCAGTCAGGTATCTAAGGTTTATCTTTTTTTTTTCTTTTTTTCTTTTTTTAATTTCCTGTGGTGGTTGGGGCTGTAATTTTGCGAAGCTGTAGACTATAAAAAGCACATTTGACATCAATGTATGTTTTTGTTTATAATGTTTACATTGATTGTTGCTTATCAAAAAAAAATTACATCAACCTATGTGAAGCTCCATTCTCTGAGCTTGATGTCATCTAAAATAGTATATGATTGTGTTTAATACTACTCAAGGATATAGACTATATATAGCCATTGCTGGCATGGTGTATGTAAATGTATATGCTTGTATTTGTATATCATATCATATACTTTTATTATAGAAGTTTCCTACAAATTGTGGTTGTGTCGACTGGATGTCCTTTTTATTTATTTATTTATTTATTTATTTTTTTGTGTGTATGTTTTTTTTCTCCTTATGCCACATAAACAGTTCTTTTTCCCCTTTTATTTTAAACGTATAACATAGCTCTTGTCAACATTGTTGTCTTCTATAGGAAACTCTATTACCCATGGGTTTGGTATATTTTAAAATAAGCAAAATCTAGGTGATTTGTCATTTTGGTCCCTTAAAATTTTTTTTTTTTTTTTGGGTCATTTTAGTCCAGAATGTTTGTGTTTGTTGTCAATGTTGGCCCTTCCGTCAATCTCTATTAAGTATTAACTACTAAAAAATATTTTTTGATTCTAAAAGATAATAAAATTTCATTCCATTTATGACAATAATACAATATACACCCCATAGGTTTGATAAATTGTCGTTAAAAAAATATTTCTTTAGTAGTTAATGGAGTTTATGGATGGAAGGACTATTGCTGACAACAAAAAGACAATTCACCAAGTTTAAAGGGTGTAATTTTATTTTGGCCTTTAAAATCTTACTCCAATTAAAAATTTAAAACTCAATTTCCAAATGTTTCAAGAAATGTAAAAAAGAAGTTTCATTATGTACATTAAATTGTTTTAATAATTTACCTGGTCTTACACGATGTGTTTTCACCACGTAACTTAAAATAACTTTTGATCATTCATTTTTATTGTTCAGTTTCAATTTTATTTGTTGAAATATCTTGGTATATATGTGCTTTTTTGGCACCAGTATTATACCAAGGGACACATTCTCGAGTGCAAGAATGCACAACTGCGCCCTCTCACATTCATGTGCATCTATGCTCTCTTCTTCTTCTTTTGTGGATAAATAGATGTGTGTCTATTCTTTCACAATGCTGGATTTTAATTTTTCAAATTTCTGATGGATCTGGACTATTGTCTTTGCACAGGGAAGGAGATGAGCAGCTATTATTGGCATGGGAGAGACGTTACAACAATTCGTGAATTAAATCCAAAGGTTCTATGTTTCAGCATTTCATAATTAGAAACAAGGAAAATGACTTTCTTTTGGTGTGTAAATATAGAAATAGCATCAATTTTACAATATACAAGGTCCAAATTTTGAGAAAAAATCTATTAAGGTTAGCTTTTAATTATGTTCATATGTTTTCATTATCAGGTAGTTTTTTTATAACATAGGTTGAATCTTTTATTTTTATTTTTTAATTTATCGGACATGTCCAAATTAAATTCTTTTGAAGTTTCAATAAATGACAACTATTATCTTATGAGTTTGTTAAGTGAGCGTCTTCACATCATGCTGTATCCTCTCTTTTCCTTTAATTAATTTTGTTCTCTTTTTAAAGCATTTCTGGTACAATGAATTACTGAGACCTAATATAACTATTGTGCTTTATCCCTACTTCTAACTATGTTTGCCCCTAGGGATTCAGTAGTGTTTTTGTTAACAAAAACACATCTGCGTATATTTGCAAATTTACCAAACCTTATTACTTGTCACCATAATCTTCTCAAAAATAATTCTGGCAACCTTGACTCTATTGATTTAGGCGATCTTTGGAGTAATATGATGTCATGTGTAGATCTAGAAATTGGACTTCATTTTGTGCATTAATTATTGACCCCTTTATCAATGTAATGTTGGATTCCTTGGAAACGTTTCCCTAATTGAAAACTAGTGGTAAACTTACATTGTTTCTGGCATTTCCAGACACTGAGCTCTGGTTTGGATGATTATCCACGTGCTTCACACCCAAGTGAAGATGAACGTCACTTGGATCTTAGATGCTGGATGTATCTTGCTTCAGATTGCATGCATTCCATTGCAGAGCTTCTTGATAAGGATACTAAACCTGGAAAGGTAATGAGAAAAGATATTTTGAAAACTATTAGAGGTCTCATCTAGGGTTCAAATCCCCCCCTCCCCCATTGTAACTCTTGAATTATCAAAAAAGAAGTAGAACTCATCTATTACTTAATTGACCTTTGAAATTAAATGATGCAGGATTATGGTGCAACAGCTAAGCTGCTCTCAGATTTTCAAATTCTGAATCAGGTTAGTTTTATTATCATGCTGTCTGAAAGTGTTAATTCCTCTACTTTTTGTGCTTATCATTAGGTAATCTATGATATGTCGTTTTTATTTTATTGTGTAAATAGGTAGTACTATTGGAATATTGATCACAAACAATTCTTCCCTTACTGTTATCAGTGAAGTGAGGAGGAAAAAAAAAAGGTGTTATAAATTTTGATGACTTTTCTTTTTGTCCTTTTGCTTTCTTTTTTTTTTTTTTTGTTGGTTTGGAGGGGGAGGAGTTGAGTAAACTCTATTAAAAAGCATAAAAACAAAGCTCAACCCAAGAGTGCAGGGTTTCTACAAGAGTAACCCCTTCTAAGAAAAGGAAAAAGGAAGAGAATGAAAAGTCTAAATGAAAAATACAAATAAATTTTTGAGCCACAAAATATAAACTCTAGGAAGTAACTCAAAGCCATGAAAGAAGGATGTAGTTGAGCAGTTGATTAGATGTTTAGGTGAGTACATATAAGAGTAGCGTTGCCATTAAAGATTTATTTATGTCTCATATGTGCTTGATGTTTAAACAGATGCACTTGGATGATAAATACGGAGCTTACTTTGATTTTGGAAATCATACAGAAAAGGTATGCTGCTTGCATGTTTCTGTTTCTCTCAATATGATATGATGTTTGTGGTGCACTTTTCACAAACTGGTGAGTTACACATGCATCCTGTGGGATTGAACCCGTGACCTCACCATTGTCCTGCATTGTTTCATTTAAAGGTCAATTGAGTTATATATGAGTTCTCATAGTCTCCTAGGTAGCTTTTCTCATTGTTATACCTTACTCTCCTTTTACATAAACATGTTTTCATCTTATTCATTTGGTTAAGAATTTAAAAAGGTTCATCAATTACCATCAATCTATCTACTCTGCAGGTAATTGAATAAGATTTGATCCAGGGACTTCTCTAGGCTTCTTAGTACATTAGACATTGAATCTGCAGGCTTGACATGCTAGCATTTGCTATCATCATTGAAACATTAGATATAGATTGAATCTGTTGTGGAATAGGCCCTTGCCCTGCTGAATCACATATATTGTTAGGTGAACATGCCTAGATATTACCATTTTGCTTACAAGATCACCTGCTTGTATTGAATGTTGGTTTAACCATGCTAGGTTCGTCTGCACTGGAAAGAAAATATGGTAGGACACAATTATGCAACTCGAGAGCTTGTACGTGAAGTGTTAGAAAGGCCTGAGTTGAGACTGGTTCCTCATGTTGGCTATGTTAGTCTTTTTCCATTCATGGGGAGGATCATTCCACCTGTAAGTTACAGAAAATCGAAATCTTGATGACAATGTTTGACTAATTTTCTGGTGCTTGGCTTTTTGTACTTTGTAGCATTGTAATATAAAGTTGTTTCTCCTTTTTTTTCCCAGTGTGTGGGGTCTATTTTGTGAGGGGGGTGGATTGTCTCCATTTGTTCGCGTAGATCTCTCATGTGGACTGTTTTACACAGGAATCATGGATTCTGGAGAAACAGCTTAACCTCATTTCAAACCAGAGCATCCTATGGACTGACTATGGACTCCGTTCTCTTTCCAAAACAAGGTGTTAATCTATTCTATCTAATTAATGTACTTTGATACATAATGTGCTTGAGATCATGTTTTTCCTAGAACTAATCAGACCACCACGTCTCATTTTGTATGCTGCAGCTCATTATACATGAAACGCAACACAGAGCACGACCCACCGTATTGGAGAGGTCCAATTTGGATGAACATGAATTACATGATTCTTTCAGCACTCCACCATTACTCTAAAGGTATAACTCGGCACCTCACACAAACAAAAAGAACCACAAAGAAAATCTTTTACAACAAATCTTTTTGGGTTGATTGTAACAGAGGATGGACCATATAGAGACAAAGCCAGAGCCATCTATGATGACTTGCAAGGCAATTTGATTAGGTACTGTTTCAGATTCTTTTGCCCTCAACGCCTGAATATGGCTGAAGCTCTCATGAACTCATTAGTTGATTTAAATATTATTCAAACCTTGCTGCAGAAATGTGGTACGCAATTATCACCAGACTGGGTTTCTGTGGGAACAATATGATCAGAGGAAAGGCAAGGGAAAAGGCGCACGTGTATTTACTGGTTGGACGGCACTTGTGGTATTAATGATGGCAGAAGCTTATGGCGAAAGTTAGGATACTTGGAATCTGTTGTACCGTAATATATCATTAGATGTTTAATGGTCGGAGCATCCCTATTTTGTTTTTTTGTTTTTCTTTTTGTTTCACCTTTTCCTACAGTTTTTAGGGAAATTATAAGTTGATGAAATCATTGGTATCTCTACATTTGCACACTTGCCCTTTTGCGTGCATCATTGTGGCATAATGTTTTGGAGGATCCAACGTTGCAGGAGCTTGTATCAAGCATTTTGTTTCAGTTTTTCTTTTTGTTAGTTGAAGATGAAAACAATGATAACATGACTAGGCGTGCTCTTTGGAATCTCCCAAATATTGTTATTGATGTGCAAAGTCCAGTGAGGTGTGCAATTAGACTGAATCAGAATACTGATCAATCCATAGGTTGCACCTGTCCACACACCAAGTACCTGTGCTAAATGTTCGACTAGGTTTGCATATATGACAAGCAAGCACTGGATTTCTAAAGTTGACAAATACGTGAAAAGTTAAAAATGGGGATATAAATGTAAACACGTATCAACATCTAATATAAATTAACTGGAAGCATTTTCTTATCTGGATCAAGAGCTGGGACTATCTAATAGAGAATTTGAACTTCGAGACGTGCTTTTTTTTTTTTTTTCTCTGAGTGAGAAGCCAGAAGAGAGCGATTGTAGACCGTGATTTCAGGGAGCCCAATTGAGTTTCAGTTGTTTAGATGAACCATTGAATTGTCTGTTTAAAAGAATGCAGTGCTTTAAAACTGACAAGTCAAGAAAAAGTACCAAAAGAAACCGGAATGATGTATGAAACATAACTATATTAGATCATTTAAACCATTTTATAAAAGTTCAAAGAATAAATTCGACCTATGAAAACATTCACTGGAGAACAGTAACAAATGCAGCAAATTTCATTCACTGGCTGTCATTATCATGAACGCATATTTATGGAACCCAATTGTCAGCCTACATCGTACTGCAATGGAGTGCTCACTGGGTTAAAAAAAAACATATGTTCGTCATTTTTTCCTCAAGGTCTGACCTGTTCACTAAAAGTAGGGTGGGGGGGGGGAGAATTTTTTATTATCACGAGTAAATGAGAGTTTCTAATGCTCTAAATGTTAGCTAAAACGAATTCTGCTATTTTACTTAAAAATTTTCTATTGGGGTAGAATTATATCAGCCGCCAGTGACTTTTTTGTTACCTCAAACTCAAAAGCTTTTTTAACACATTGAAAATATCATCATAAATAAATGTAAATGTGTCTGCCGTATAAGCTATATCAGCTCAATCTGTCAACTCTGTGTCCTCGGCCATAATGATCTCCATGTCCCTGATATCTCTCTTCAAAACATTGCCAAGCCTAGCAATGGCCTCCGTCTGCTGTTGTACGACCTGGGCCACAAAAATGGAAGATAAGGACAAGGATGTCGTACATCATAAATTTTCAGAATTCTAATAATGTTTAATTAAAAGGGTAGTGCCCCATACTGAGAAGTTGTAAATTATTACGCAATATTAGTACACTCTTTAACCCCAAAAAAAATAATGTGCTCGTCAAAATAATTAAAACGTCAAGAAAACAAATGATAAGCATTCAAATTGTAGTCTGCTCTCACCTCTTGCATATCAACAAGACTCTGTTCATGTATTTTGGTTGATCCTGGAAGATAAACAGAACCTCCGGCACCAATGCCATTTGCTTGAACACGGGACAAAGTCAGCAGGTTTTGTACTCTTCTAGAAAGTTCTGCTCCAGATCCTTTCAGCTGAAAATGTGTACTCGTCAGTACAATCTCCAGATAACAGCCCAAGAGAATTACCAAAAATCAAAATGAGGGCAAAGGGCACGAAATGTCTACCTGTCTAGTTATTGCAGCTAACTTCTCAGCCAATTCAACTTCCCCTTTCATTAAGGGTAATCGGAAACCCTTACCCTCCAATGCCTCCACCATTCTCATTACCTTTAGGAATATCACATGTAAAGATAGAAGTCAAAAGAAATTACAATAATATTACAAGGAAATTCTTTATCCTGGGCCTCCGAGCCAACTGCAGATTTGACTAAAAAATAGATAACAAGAAAAGAAGCAAACCCTGACAAACCTAAATCATACTTTTAGTCCCTAAAATTAGGTGCGGAGTCTATATTGTTCCCTTAAATCTAAAAGGATTAGATTTTATCCCTGATAATTCAAAAGGGAACAGTTTCATCCCTCAATTTATTTCTGTTTATGCGACTAACAGGATGCTAAGGAACCCCATTTTTGGGGGGCCAAATCAAACTAACCACATATTTAAAAGACCAAAATTGAATCGACCCCATAGACACAGACAAAATTGATAAATTTTTTGAAATTTCATGGGCCAAATCCAAACTTTTTGATATTTGAAGGACCATAATCAAACTCCCAAATTTCAGGGACCAAAAGTAGAGTGAAAAACAGAATTTTTCCCTCAATTATGCATTATCTTGATGAAAACAAACAAGACAGATTGATTTTCTGATGCAATTGACTACATCATACTACAAAGTTACCATAGTTTCTCAAACAGAGTATAAATTGCCCCTACCCTTAAAAGACGCCTTTGAAGACCTTGCTCTTTCTGTCTCATTCTTTCAATCAACGGGAGAGTGTCAGCTTGCAAATGTCTTTGAAGCTGCAGAGATTATTCGATGTGTAAATGCTAAATCCATGTGAGAGTGAGAGAGAGGGAGAGAGACAGATAGACACAGAGAGAGAGACAGAGAGACAGACAGAGAGAGAGAGAGTACCATCTTCACATTGCTTTGGGTAATTCGCAGTCTCTCAGCATCTGAAACAATGACATCATCTTGGAGCTGCATCAAGCCAGTATTAAAATGTTATACTGGCCTGCCCCAAAATATGATAAATAAAAGGGAAGAGAGCAAAATCCATAAGGTAAGGTTTCCTAGAACATCCAATTATCCTTGCCACTTTTTCTCCTTGGAAGTGCAACAAAAGAAACAACAGAAAAATAACTATTGCAGCCTCAACAAGGTAATCTTCTACTCATCACTAAATTTATTCCTTTCATATAAAATATTTCACTTTACCAACAGAAGATATATATATATATATATATATATTCCCCCATTTATCTCACTCATTTTTGTAGATTGTTCACAACCATAACATCTTACTCAATATGTGTCATCACCTAGCTATACAAAGTTCTAATCAATGAATTCATTTCTAACCATTTCTTTCTATCATAGCCATTTGTGATCGGTATATTATTGACATTAAGTTTTTCTTTTTCCATACTCTCCTTGAGTGGAGTTTAGTTTTGCCTTCTAATTCTTGTTTTTCTCTCCCCGATCTTATTGATCGTTGAAATCTGGGTTCTTGATTTGTGCCACTATAGTACACTTCCAATGTACTTGGTTTTTTTAAAATGAAATTTCTTACGTTGCTTATCAAAAAAATATATATAAATATTTCACTTTACCAACAGAATATATATATATTCCCCCCCATTTAACTAATTTATTGTTGTAGATTGTCTACAACCATTACATCTTACTCAATATGCGTCATCACCTAGCTATACAAAGTTCCAATCAATGAATTCATTTCTAACCCTTTTCTTTCCATCATAGCAATTTGTCTAACTCAAAACATAAGTGGAATCATATACTAATTCTATTTCCTTCACTCAAAATTATTTCATTAGGGCTCATTCATTAGAAAACCATTACTAATATACAAATACTTTTCATTCTGCATCCATAAGTTTCAATCAAGTCATAGCAATAATATAGCTTCCATAACTAATGCATAATTCATCCCCTCTAAACATCAATTCTTGCTAAAAAACCCAATTAGAAAATCGCATGGAAATTGTTCAAATCTACAATATCATTTTTGTTGGATCCAAAACAACAATCTTTTTAGTGCAAATTTCTAAGAAGATCACTTGTGAAAGCTACCATTTGAGTTTCAAATTAACATATATTACCTTAAGACGTTGTGAAAGATCCTTAAAACCCTGAACAAGCTGAGGCCATAGACGTTCCCTGTCAGCACTTTCCATACCTTCCAGCTTTCCCATTGCCTCCGCCCACATAATCTGGGAATGCAAACTATCTCAAAACTTAGCGAAAATGACTCAAACAAAGAAATTTGTAGCTCACAATACAAAAAAACCAATGCAAACATAAACTCACATCTGATACACCAGCAGGTTTCACCCTGAACTGCGGATCCGTTACGCTGAACAACAAATGCTGCAAAATCAACACAATCATAAACACATAACATAAACCTCCAAAACCCTAATTTCTCAATTCCTTTGCTCAGAAATGGCATTGAATCAAACTGAATTTTACTCCATTAATTAAGAACAATAAATTCTCTCTCCACAAACACAACGTCATTAAGTTACATCATGAGCTTAAAACCCAATGCATTCGAAAATCTAAATAGAGAGAAACCGAAAAAAGATAACATATAAACGAACCTTGAAAGCATATTTAGGGTTTCCAGGCTCTTCTTTATAAGCATCGACAATCGCCTAATACAGATAACACACAAGAAAATCAAAAACTCAAAACCAAAATGCAAAAAAGAAAAAGAGCTTAGGGTTAGGGTTAGGGTTAGGATTAGGGTTTTACTTGAATATCGCGATCGGCGAGAGAGAAAGGGAGAGGAGACACAGGAGCCATCTGAGTAGTCAATTGCGCATTGGGGAAAGGAGTTGGCTGCGGCGTAGAAAACGGCGTCGTTTGGAAGCCGAAACCGGTAGATGGCGACTGTTGCTGAAACAACGGTGTCTGTTGCTGCTGCTGCTGCTGCTGTTGTTGTTGTTGAGAAGAGAATGGTGTGGAGAAGAGAGAAGAGCCGAAACCGCCGGCGAAAGACGGCGTCGTTGGAGTGCCGAAAGCTGGAGTTGAAGACGGAGTACCGAATGCAGGGGTGGAAGACGGAGTGCCGAATGTTGGAGTGGAGGAAGGAGTGCCGAATGCTGGGGTTGAGGATGGAGTGCCGAAGGCTGGGGTTGAGGACGGTGTGCCGAACATTTTTGCTCTTGTTGTTGTGGTGGTGGTGGTGGTGGTGGTGGGAAGAGGGAAACTGGAAAATGTGGGGGATTTCTTTGCTTAAACACAGAGCCTCATTTTGAGTTCTGCAGCTCAGGTACTCCAACTTTTCTTTTTCTTTTTTCCTTTTTTTTTTTTTTTTTAATTTTTTTTTTTATTGAGTGTTTAGTGCTTGAGCTATTTGGCTTGAGGGCTAAAGTTGAGAAGGACTGAGAGATAGTGAGATCTGAGAATTTTGTGTTTAGGCGCCAGAAGCTGTGAAACTCTTCTGCTGCCAATTTAAATTTGTTTTTAACTCTTTTTTTTTTTTTTTTTTTTTACTGATATTGGGGAGGGGCATTTATTGAAAATAAAAATATAATAATAATAATAATAACCATCTAAACTACGAGTTTATCATCGAATCAAGTTGTTTACATAAACAACTTGATTTGTAGCTTAGAAAAAATATTTTTTATATTTATTTGTTTAGCAAATAAATCAAGTATAAATTTAGATTCTACTATTAAACAAGTCAATCTCAAATATAATAATGTGTTTGAGAATAATTTCAACCTTGTTTAACAAAAATAAAATTAAACTTGAATATGTAATTTTGTTTAGTGATATGTTATAAGCTCTACTCTTGTTTGAAATAAAACTAAATGAACAAACTTGAATTTTTGAAACTTAACTTGAATCGATTTGTTTATAGTGCTAATTTTTTTTTCACGAATATAATTTTTTGTTTTTTCTTTCTAAGAAAGTGAACCAAGGATATGATTAAATGAAGTTTATAAATGAGTTAGGCACCAATCACAAAAATGATATTTCGTTCTCCTAAAAAAAAAAAAATCGATAAAGGTTCTACGGTCACCAGTAAGTGACATAATGGTTGTTGTTTGCATATTACCAAAAGATACGTATGAATGAACCTGGTACTTGATGACCTATTAGAGGCAAAATGGTCTTGAAAACAATTAACAGCTCACTGATTAGGATTTTTTTTCTTTTCTTTTTTTGGATAAAACTCAGTATATATTATTTCTATTTTGTAATTTTAAGTAAAGGGTCAAGTTTGGATCCAGTGTCCAGTGGTAATGAACCCGTTGAGATAGTGACACGTGTTCATTTTTAAATACATGTCACTATCTGACCAGTCTAATGCACTGGACCTAAACCAAGTCCTTCCATAAAACTACTGATTTTTTTTTTTTTTGAAATTTTTTTTTAATATGACAACCTTGAAAATAAAAAAATAAAAAATAACTTACACTGTTACACATCCTAATAAATTAAAACTACAAATCAAATCAAAATCCTCTAACTTCCATATAAAAAAAAACACAATTGTTCATCTGAATTGGCCATTAGCACACCCTCAGTGCTGTCCTATTATACTTTAGTTGTGTATAATAACCACTTTAATGAATAAATCAGACACAGTTTATTTTATGCATACAATGTCTCGAACAACATTATAACACCCCTCCCAAAAGAAATTGGGAACCAGTTTGTGCAATTTCAGTAGAAGAGCTACTACACAAATGGCTACTCGCAAACAGATTCCTTGAACATCTCATTAATCTTCTTTTTCATTTATACTTTATAGAATTGATTTGAAGGATCAGAGAATTGCCTTACTTGGGAAGGCCAAGGCTTCTTTATACTGTTTTCAAAGTTAACTTGGCTGTATTGAGTCTCTTGAATAGCTGGCTTCTTTAACTTGGGGTAATGCGGAACAAGATCTAATCAGGATTTGAAGTAAATTTTCTACACAAGAGGGGCAAACTTAGCTCCAATGTTGATACACAATTATTGCAATCACAAACAAAAGGGAGGAGAACCATCCTTTATGCTTTGTTGTGGCAATTGGAGAGTTCCACTTCAAGGGGATATGATGTTTGGTGTGGTGAACCTTCATCACTACTACAACAGCAGAGAGCTGCATTAGTCGAGTTGGGCAACCAGTAGTGGTCACTTCTTGACATGAAAGCAACAGAGCTGCAGCTAGAAGCTACAGATTGAGTTCAATTAAGGGTGCTTCTCATTAGAACAGAGGAATTAACTCTGCTGCATTACTCCTCGCTATGGCTGTCCTTAAACGTATCTAATTTACAGCAACCCTTCAGGACATCACTACGCTCTCTTATGGCCTGTTTGGGAGTTTAAAGAGGGAGGAGAGTAGAGGGGAGTAGAGGGGAGTATGCTCAACACTTTAAAATGTTAGACCCCCCTCCACTTTTTGGGACAATGGCTTCCAGCTTGGGAGTGTTGAGCTACTTCACTCACTCATTTAATCGCTTCCTTTTTATTGACAATCCTAAAGAGTGGGCAGCCATTATTGCTACTCAACAACATCCCTCTTTTAATCTGCCTGTTCAACAGAAAGACACTGACTATATAACCATTGTATACGTAAATCAATTTCGTTCATGAAACACGCTGCAACTAAGAATGTTCCAACCAGATAACACTTGTATTTAACATCAGGCATAGGAAATGTTCTAAATTAAAACTAGCATCCAGAACCAGAACACATAACAAAATTAAACTGAGATCCAGTAAGTCATATAGAACCTGACAACCCAACAAAAGAAATGCGTAAATTATGACTAGTGCCATAAATTAGTCAATGCAAAAGACCAACACGTTTTGAAATGCGTAACTGTTGAGAAGATCCTCAACTTCCAAAGACAGCTTTTACACCTTGATTGTCACACTGCATAGGCAAAAACCTGATGGCTTTATATCAGAAGTCTTCCACTCAGAGCCCGGGGCTGCATTTGGATCATACAACAGAGTACTGTAACCAGGTTCCTCCTGGAGTGAGAACAACAATAATTTTCCATCCAGTATTCCAAATCGAAACCCAATACTTGAGCTCCCTGTCAATGGAACTGGAACCATCTTCCATGAATTGTCATCTGGATTGAAGATTGCCAGTTTCCGCTGGTTCTTCCACTCCATACAAAAGAGCTTCTTTCCCAGCACCGCATGAGCCGTGACCATGACGCAGCCATTCTTCATTTCACACCAGGTGTGCCTCTCAGTGTTGTACACATCAACAAACTTAGAATTCCCAATTGTGAAGTTTGATCTTCCGCCCATGACATACAGCTTTCCCTCAAGCCCACAGGCAAAGCAACCCCACCTTGGGCGGCGAAGACTTTCGATCAGGGTCCATTTGTCAGTATCTGGGTTGTACACCTCAACACTAGATAGACTGTTGCCATCCATCCCATAACCTCCAACTGCATAAACCATACCTTTAACCTCTGCACAAGCAAAGTCGTACCGCGCCACATTCATGTTTGCTAATTTACTCCAGCTGCAGTAACAAAAAAAATAAATGTCACAAAACTAGCCAAAGAGATTTAAAAAATTGAAGTAAAGAAAAGGGGAAATAGAGGGGAGGGGGGCTCCGTTTTTGAAGGTTAGACCAAGTCCCTTGTTGAAACCAAGATCTTTTATGGTGTTTGATATCTTGTGGTTGGGAGAGTAGAAACCCAATTCACTACTTAAACTAAATGGAGAACCCACCAAATCAAACACGAGTAAGCAACAACTTGGTATTGCAACACAATGCTGGCTAAACCAAGGCATTCACGCAGACAAGGGTGGAAACCAAATCTCCCTCACTATTCCTACCTCAACTGAAGTTGTTTTGATTTGGTTCTGTAACACTTCAGCATGGGTGGAAATGATAGATAAAAGAAAGATTAGTTCTGTAATACTTTGAAACTGAAGCACATCAACCTGAACGAACTTGAAGTCAATACCCCGAAAATTAGGCTCAAAATTCTCATGGAACAGGATATTGCACTAAGGATGTCTATGCTAACAGTCTTATCACATTTTTATTTTCTGCAATGGGGCAAGAAACATAGGAACTAATTCATAAATTCATTTTTGGACAGGAAAAGTATTGCATATTCTAGTGCACAATGTATCTCATTAAATGATTTAGTGGTCACAGCACAAATCTCTATATGGAATTCTGCTTTTGAAGAACACCATTGATTGTAATACAACATGTAATCTCAAGGGAAGTTCTAAATATTTTAAGGTAGTAATATTATAAAGGATTTTGTTAGCAACTACCCTATAGGCATAAGCTCAAATGTATGTAATCCTATTAATGATTTCTTTTTTATCCTTTATGAAACAAATAAAGTCAAATTGTATACAACTATTAAAAGAAACACACAACCGCCTTGAATTTGTGCTCATATAGTGCATACAACCAATAAATCATTGTCTACCGTTTTTTTTTAATCATGTGAATTACATCTCATAATTGAATATTTAGTTTTTCTTACCCTATGGCCTTTAGGCCAACCATTAACAATACCCTATTATTACCGTTATTGTAAGCAGTGAAAGTGTGAAACTAATAAGTTGGTCAAACAGAACAAATCTGTTATTTCTTTTGAACAAAATTACCAAGTTAAGGCTGTTTTAAACTCAAAAACTCCAGAGTTATATAAAAAACCATTTAGAAAAAGAAAAAAAAATTACCATCCAGCAAAAAGCTGCAAAATATACACAAGCCTGAAATATAAATTAATAAAAATTCAATAAAATTTGACAACTGATCTGAATCTATTGCCATAGCCAGTTGAGATATATCAATCAAGTATAAAGCAACATAGTTCCAAGCATTTAAAAAACCTATAACAGAAAATAGACCTGTTGAGGCAAGAATCATATTGGTAAACATCTGCAGAGGCAGAGCCCGTCCCATCGACTACAGAATAGCCAGCCATGACAAGAAGCTTTCCATCAAGAACCACCACCCCAAATCCAGCTTTCATTGGACCAGGCATCTGAGGAAGAAGGCAGTGTTTCTGGCCCAAACAATCCAGAACCTCCCAGTGGCTTTCCTTCTCTTCAGCATCGAGAGTTAAGACATAGAGCCATTCCTCAAGCACCCCAGCTAATTTCCGCACAGATATGAATTCTTTGCTTTGGATAAATGACCTCCACCTTTTGCACACACCACCCATAGCTGGGAAATTGGAACGAGGAACAAGTGCAAGGCAATGCTTTGCCACATCATCAGGCAGCCCAGGTAGAACAGGGCTGTCAAGATCATCAACAACCTGAGAACACAAACGAGGATTGCTTTTCCCACAAGTGGGTATATTTTGCTGGACTGGATTGGTGAAACACATATTCGGTTTTGTCACTCTCTTCTTTCCACTCACAAATCCCACCATTGGCTGAATTGAGCAGTTATATAAATCTTGAAATATATAGCTGATTCTTGTCTCATCAACTATATCACCCAGAAAATGTATCAATATATTTAAATGACAGACTTTAAACTAGAGAAATTCATGGTATCCTTCCCCAATAGGAATTCTGCAAGACCAAGGCATAAAAGATGTTGCAGAACGAATCACTTGAGCTGTAAATGCCGAGGATTTTCTGTGTTTCGTCCAGTCTGATTCAAATGCCATGCCAAAAGTTTTGCTCTTAGAGTAGTTTCTTCTTGTTCTTCTATGCAATGAATTATTAAAGCCTCCAAAGTTGTTTCTTCCTCCGCACATTGCCCAAATATCTACATAGCATACAACAAATTTATCACTACCTACTTTTCAAAACAGGAATGCAAAAGTACAGATGTTTATCCATAAAATCATTGACTTAAACATGATGGGAATCTCATACCAGTCAAGGCCATAAAAATCAGCAAGTTTTAACCCCCTGTAACTTCCATTTGATTGAAGTACAGGACAACCTGATCATATAAGAAGAAGAAAAGTCAATTCAAATTAGTATCACCGAAACTTGAGTTAAAGACCCCACGAAGGAAAAAAATTGACATTAACAGCTATAAGCCTATGACTAAAATTATAACATGGACTCAACAAATGCATAGACTTTTCATGATAACTATCTTTTTTCTCTTCTTTGATAAGTTTTATGGAAAAAGAGAATTACTTCACTTTCAGGATGATGAACACAAAGTATCTTTAAAAAAATTACTATTACTAAGAATCAAACAGAAAAGCTAAGAGAATTATGAAACTCAAAAAGTCACGACTATCGTTTTCAAAGAACGGGGCCTACAAGGGCCTATTAGCCTGGTCATAAACACCATAATTGCAAACAAACGGTTGAAATTAAAAATTAAAATAAAAAAGCATTTTCTCCAACTTCCTCTGTTCATATCTATACATCACGTTTCATCACCGCAAAACAAAAAAAAAAGGCACAACTTTATTGGAAGTGGTAGACAAATCAAATTGACACAATAAACAATCCAAAAAAGGCCTTATTATATATTCCTCTTTAAACTTCAAAACGCGTAAATTCAAAGACCACTCGCCCACCCACCTACCCATACAATAACAAAATAACAATAGAAGAGCCATGAAATATAAAAATCAAAGATTTATACAATTTTTAAATTTTTTTTTTCCTAAATCATTATTCAGCATAGATGTTAAAACCAAGATGCAGAACTAAATATTCACAAACAAGTAAAACTCAACCTATAGGGATTAGTAGATCGTTAACTGGCCCCGTAGCTACGTGTTTGTTTTTCCAATCGAAAATCATGAATAGATCAGATCTAATATCCTCACCTCGAAAGTTAAAAACAAGAGAGAGAGTTTAATAACCAGATCTGAAGTCAATTGCTTAAAGAAGGACAAAGTGAAAACTTTAGGAATTAAAAGCTATTAGAACAAGTTTAGTGTATCAAGTAAAGGTGGAGGTAGTAAATAGAAACAAATAAAGCGAGAGATAGGAGCTCAACAATTGAAACACAAAGAAAGAGAGAGAGAGTGCAGAAGATAGACAAAAACCTTCATGTATATATACTCATAAGAGCTAAAACACTAATGAAAGAGCTATTGTACCATATTTGACATTGAAAGCTAGACACAACCAACAAAATTATCCAAAAAAAGTTCAAATTTTCGATTTAATGTCATGAAAAATCTATATTTACCGAGACCACAGTTGACAAAATACCATTTTGCAGAATTAATAAAAAAAACAATGCAAAAAATCGCAACCTCAAAAATAAAATCTAGGCATAAGCGAGAAACAAGCAAAACAAATTATAGATTTCTAAAAATGTCATCGTAAGCACTAGCATAGGAATCAGAGGAGAAAATGTCGGTGGATCTGAAATCAAAAGACATGAACTAGTACAATGAAAAGAAACAAAGATTAGAGACGAAAGTAATACCTGAAAAACGAGGATGTTATCAAATTCCAAATCCAAAGAGATTGTATTTGTTACAAAGCTGGGAAAAAAGAAAGAATAATATATGTGTGTGTATGAAATATAAGGTGAGGCAATTGTGAATGCAAAGTGGGTGCTTTTATAGGAATATTAAGGAGAGGAAAGCCAAAAACAAGAGGGAAAGATAAAACTGGCAGAGCCCGACCACGTCAGAGAAATAGAAATACATATATGAGAGATATGTGCCTAACTGGAAATAAGGAAAAAGACCAGCACAGCATTATCTTTGTGTATTATTCCCGACATAAAGGAATACTTTTACTACACAATTTATCTATAAATATTACATTCTGTTTTGTTTTTCTTTTCTAATTATTTTGTGTGTGTCAAAAGTTAGACTGATGGGATAAGGTGAAAATTGCTTACTCGGACAAAGTGTTCTCTATCCATGTACACGTTTTTGAGCCGCTGGATTTTAGGTCTACTTTTGGGATTATGACTAAATCCGTGATTACTTTCTGGGATTATGATTCCGTGCGTCCAATCTGCTAGATATGTTTAGAAATATTTTTATAAAAAAAAAATTTTTAAATTTATAACTTTTTATATTTCTTATAAAAATAGTAATAATTTTTTTTTTTAATAATGTATTAACAAATACAATATTTAGCTTAAGCTATAGATAAAATATAGTAGAATTATGTAAAGTTATTATCCACCATTCATAATTAATTATTGGACAAGTTAAAACTATAACAGATTATAGTAGATTTATATATGGTAATTATTCATCATTTACGATCAATCATTTTTTTAGAGGTTAAAAAAAAAAAAAAAAAAAAAAAAAACTAGTTATGCTGAATTGGTACATGCGTATGTGGGGTACTTAGTTCCCAACTCTACTTTTGGGTTGCAAGTTTTGGGTGTGGTAAATTTAGACACAAGGTGCTCTGTAAAATGAAATTCTTGTTGTCAAATTGAGAAAACAAGACGTGGCTAATCAATCAGATAATTACTTCCGCAAAGTCATTTTCTTCCTTTATTTAGGGCAAAAAAAAAAGTTACGTTGGCTTGAAGATAAATTTTTACCAAAATTCTCGTTATCTTATTTGAGTAATACTGCAGACATAAACTATTTTACAAATTATTAATATAGTAAATTTTTACCGGTTTTCATCTGGATCTACTACTAATATCGTTATTTTACTTATCAATAATCATCTATGATATCAGCAATTTTTAAAGTAATTTGTGACTTTAGTATTTTTTTTTTAGGGGTGTCAATTTTCGACCCAACCCACGAACATGACATGGGTTTTTGCCGGTTAGGGTTGGGCCTTAATGAGTTTGGGTCATAAATGGGTTAATCTGAAAGCGACACGATAAGAAACTTGTCATAAGCGGGTCAACTTACGTAACCCGCAATAGACACGTTTAATATGCCAATTTATTTGTATCAACCCGAAATGACCCACTTAACACAACCCGTTTAACTCGTATAACAAATAAATATTCATTTTATTTTAGATTTATCAAATACCTTTTATATCCAACATATATTTTGAATTTAAAAAGAAAAGTGATTAATTACAAAAATTTATAAGGGATATAATTGGAAATTAAAATTTTACAAACCCTAGATCTCTAAACCCTACAAACCCTAAATCTCTAAACCTTCTTAAAAATATCTAGTTTTATTTTTTTTAATTTCAGGCGTACTACTCACTCTACTATCTTATAGTCTCACACCCAATTCTCAAACTCAAAGTCTTAAACCGGTTGTTTCTCTCTCTCTCTCTCATGTGTAATGTTTTTGTTCTATAAACTTTAGTTTACTGTTTGCTCCAATTATTTTAATATTAATACTTAGCATTTGGCAAGTTCCAAGGATATTATATTTTTGTTGAACTATGTTATTTTATTTTTGTTAAATTATATTATTTTTGTTAAATCTATAAACTATGTTATTTTAAATTTTGGTTGAAGTGTATGCACTTCTTTTAGAGTGTAAATAACTTATTTCTAAATGAATGTTATATTTTTGTTAAACTATATTATTTCGAATATGGGTTGAAGACTTGAAGTGTATGCACTGCTTTTGAGATGTAAAAAAAATTTATTTCTAGATGGATATTATATTTAATATTATGTAGGTTGAAATGGGTTGTGTTACATTCGTATCAACCCAACACGACTCGTTTATTAAGCGTGTCAAATGGGTTGGATCAGGTCAACTTGCCTTATTAACAGGTCGGGTTAGGGTTGAAGGATCATGATACGATTATTAAATGGGTCAGGTTAAGGTTGAGCCATTTAGTCGAATACCCCTACCTCGACACAACACAAATCTGACACGCTAACCCGAATTAACACCCCTAATTTTTTTTTACAAATATGGTATATCGTGAGAATACACCAAATCATAGGGAAATTATTGTGTCACCCAATTATATTGTCCTATGATTTTATGGTTTGGTGCATTCTTCCTCTCACAATCACATGGATTTCATTGTAAATTTAATTTGTGTGGATCTACTTTAAATGTAAGAAAAGGAAATACCAGTATACCATGTCATCGTGCTCCAAAAACTTCTAATAATTACTTTCAAATCATATGAAGGTAACAACTACTAAGAAAAGGAATCTAAATAAATATAAATTAAAAAAATTTAAATATGACATTTAGCTATATAAAATATCATCTTAATCCCATCAAAGAATAAAATAAAATACAAACAATATTGAGATACATGCCTGTCAATGCTTCGATAATTTATCTCTTTTATGCTCGTCCAATTATTATGATCATGTGTGCGCATCTCTGATAATATTTATTTGGCTAAATTTTATTTTATATTTTTTAAAATTTAGATTATTTGTTACTTGGACTCTAATTTTGTCAAATTTGTATCGTTTATTTATTTATTTATAAATACAATAGAATTTTAATTTATGATGTCTACTCCATAAGGATTGTTTTTTGTTATCAAACCAAGACATCAATTAGTTATGGTGCATGTAGAATTTAAACTTCAAATCTCTTATTTGATGATAAGAAACTTTACCAGTTAAATTGACTATAATTCACGACTTTTTAATTTGTAATTATTGTTAGCTTAACATTTCCATCCGCTTACATTAGAAACGCAATTGTTAATTCTTTTAAAAAATAATATTGTAACTATCAAATTAAATATGCTCTCTCTCTCTCTCTCTCTCTCTCTCTCTCTCTCTCGTGTTGCTCCATCACCTTCTTTGTGGCATTGGTTAAAAGCAAACCCACTTTATATCCCTTGGGAACATTGTCGCCATGCATGGTACTGCCCAATCACCTAGTCAGGACATCTAGGTCTCCCATCTGATCGTTCGAGGTGGTGGCGAGAAGGAAGTACATGATGGCAACAATGGTCAAATATTTTAGGATCAAGAATACAGCACAACGGTCATGAATGTGTGATACAATTTGTGCTCCGAGGGTGAGGTTATGCTAGGTTGTTTGTACTTTTGGGAGAAATATGGGGTGATCATGTGTCAAGTGGGTTCGAGTTTGGTGTTAATCCATCAACCGACTTGATCACATTAACTTTGAAAGCCTTTATAATTAGCTATCGATTATGGGTATGTGGGTTGTCGACCAATCCACCAAGGAAGATTTGGTAGTTGGATCATTCCCGTTAGTCATCTTGTCGATCGCAGCGTTATAGTGATCTAGTGGCAAAGATCATGTTAATGGTGGCAACGAAAGTCGGTACATATAAATGCGCACACAAATTTGGTATGACATTTTTTTTTTTTTTTTGACGAGTGATATGACATTTTTTTTTTTTTTGACGAGTGAAAATTCTTAATTAACAAAGAAGAGCCAAAAATACAACTAGCTGCCTGCTTCATCCCACACAACAGCGGCAAACACACGGGGGACAGCAGCCAATTAGAATGTACTGAAAATTTAAAGACAATTTACGTCAAATTATAGTTCAATAACATAAAAAATTGAGATCCAATTAGAATCTATTTGAATTTTTTTATTGAATTTTCACTTTAACATATTATATACTATTTGTGAAAAGTTTACACGACAAGGATGTAAATAAAAACTTTTATACTAGTTCTTATTGAATTTAATTTCTTCAATGTAATTTAATCGCATGTAATAATTTTTTTTTTAAAAAAAGAGGTAAATTATGTTTTTGGTTCCTATCATATACATCATATTTTAATTTGATTCATAACCTTTCAATTATGTCAATTTGGTCTTTAACCTTTCAATATCGTGTCAATTTAGTTTCTGCCGTTATCTTTGAGATGAAAATTGATAATATGTCTAATAGTCAAAATAAAAAATTAACTTCCGTTGATATAACAATAAACTAGAATTTTATTTTGACCGTTTATTATGTCAGCCATTTTCATTCAAGATATAACGATAGAAACTAAATTGACATGACACTGAAAGGTTAGAGCCTTAGAGGACCAAATTGACAAAATTAAAAAGTTAGGGACCAAATTAAAATATGGTGAAAATGATAGTGATCAAATATATAGTGTACCAAAAAAAAAAAATTTAAAAACCATCTATTCAATGAATCAATTTATGCTTCATTAATGACAACTTTTAAAAAATAATCAAAATTTAAAATGATAAAAAATTTATCCGAGTGGTAGCCAAATTTACCGTAACCCTTAAAACAGAGCCTTTAACATATAGCTTTGATCAAGTGGGATGATTAATCAAATGTTTCTTTTCTCTTTGGATAAAGACACAACGTTCAACTTCACCATCACTTGCATGAAAAAATCTTGGGTGAGACAGTGGGCGCATTTTCCATACCGTCACATACATGCCAAAGCAGATTTTCATAGCGAACCAAGCATTTTCTGACAGTAGGGAATTGCTGAACCAAAAACTAAGAATCTCAACGCCTGGCACCAATAATAGTGCTTGTCAATTGTCATGTCCAAGATAAAATCTGGTTTTAGCAATAGCCCACAGAAATTCAAAAGTCTAAGAGAAACCCATATTTAATCATTTTATGGTAAAGCAACAAGAGAAATATCAATTATACTTTTAGCTTTCACGTCTGATTTTGATTTTGACAAGTGATTCCGTGGCACTTTTATGGTCATCATACGCCACAAATAAATATTTGTGGCTTGATTAATTAAACAATCAAGTTCAATGTGATCCACTGGTTGTTTTAGCTAGTGGAAGCCGCACTTTTACTAAATTGTCCTAAACTACAATATCTCATTTCTAGAATTAACGATGATTCCTAAAAATAATAATTAAAAAAAAAAAAACCCGATGATTCCCGCAACCTGGGACGTTGATCTTATACGTAGCCTCAACAATCAAGATTCAGGATGCATCCTTGTGTGGCTGATGTAATCCAGTTGGATGCTGTGTAGTTGTTGTATTTGTTTGTTGCTGTTCTGCTGGTGTTGCTGTTCTGCTGTAGCTCTGTTCTTCTTTGGTTCTTTGTTTTAGCTACTGTATTTCATTTCTCTCAAAAAAAAAAAAAAAAAAAAAAAGATTAAGGATGCATCCCTAGCTAATACATGTGGATGTGGTGGTGGAACATGACCCTTTATTATTACTAAACTATTACTAAAAATTATAACAAGGAAAAGTTTTTTTTTTTTGGTCAACAACAAGGAAAAGTTAACCATCCTTATTGGTTTAAGAAATATTTTATAGAAAAAAAAATAATTATTTTGATAATTTTTTATTATATTTTTCATAAAAATTGTGTCAAAATTTTTCTAAAATATTTATTAATAATTACCCTAATAACATTCATTAATAGGACCCATAATAATAATGAGAAAGTTAACCGATCCTCTGAGAGTATTTGCTTAGAAAATATTTTTAGAAATTTTTTATGGGAAAATAAAAATGTAAAAGATTTTTTACAACTTTTTATATTTCTAATAAAAAAAAAGGCGAAAATGCACTTTTGGTCCCTATATTTTGGGCCTATTCACAATTTGGTCCCTAAACTGATTTTGCTCTTATGTCAGTCCCTGATTTTTCAAAATCGTTTTTAAAATCGTCCCTACTGTCAACCCAGTTACAGAAGAAGCTGATGTGGCTAACAGAGTGCATAGGTGGCCTGTTAATCGCTGACGTGGTAAATAAAATAATATTAAAAAAATTTATTTTGCTTTTAAAAATGACAAGTCAGCATTTTAATTAATAAAAAATAAAAATAATTCAAAAAATTCCAAAAAAAAAAAAACCTTTATTCAATTTTAAATATTGAGAAAACAATATATAGTTTCAATTTTTCTTGAACTTTCTTAAGAAACAAACATTAAGTTAACACCCCTTCTCATTCTAGGCTAACGTGTCTATGTTTGTGTTTGTATCTATTTCATTTTCTTCTTTCTTTTAAGATAAACCAAAAAAAAAAGAAAAATCAAAATAAAAATAACTTATTAAATAAATACTATTGGTGAGTGTTTTATGTCTGTATCTTTCTTCTTTTCTTTTCCTTTTTTTTTCTAGATCCTCTCTTTCTCTGTCTCTTGGTGCATATATGTGTTTGTATCTTTCTTTGTTCAAGCTTTCAATCCCTCTCTTTCTCTCTCTCTCTAAACCTGACTCTCTAATCTTTGGGTTTTTCTAGTTTTCCGTGGGGTGGTCTGTAATGGAGGTGCAGATCGGTGATCGAGGTGGAGATTGGTGTGGTTGGGGTGGTCGGGGTGGAGATTGATAATCCATGGGTCTTGGATTATGGGTTTAGTTGGAGATGGAGATGGAGATGGCTGGGTTTGGTTGGAGAGGGCTGGGTTTTTCTGGGTTTGGTTGGGGTGGAGACCGGTGGTCGGGGTGGTTGTTTTTGTTGGAGAGGGCTAGGTTTTCTGGGTTTGGTCGGGGTGGAGATCGGTGGTCGGGGTGGTCGTTTTTGTTGGAGAGGGCTGGGTTTTTCTGGGTTTTCTGGGTTTGATCGGGGTGGAGATCGGTGGTCGGGGTGATCGTTTTTGTTGGAGAGGGCTGGGTTTTTCTGGGTTTTCTGGGTTTGATCGGGGTGGAGATCGATGGTCGTTTTTGTACTGTTTAGTTAACCGTGACTCGGACTGGGCTTCGACTAGGTGGATTTGGGTTTGTTGACGGCGAGTTGATGGTGGATTTGGGTTTGTTGATAGCGGATTTGGTGTTGTTGATGGCGGATTTGCTGTTGATCGGCGGGGTGTTGTTTGATGAAGTTCTGGGTTGGAGATTTCTGGGTTGGAGGTTTGATGATTTTTTTGGGTTGGTTTTCTCATGATGGTTTGGGTTTGATGAATTTTTCATGTTCTGGAGGTTTCGGTGGAGGATAGGGATTTTGTATGAATTTTTGCATTGTTCTGGGTTTGATTGTTCTTGGATTCAGGAATAACATGAAGAACATGAAGAACAAGTTCTTGTGTTCTTAGCTAAAAAACAATTAAAGCAATAATAATAATAAAATCAGATTTAAAAGTTTGTTTTTTTAATTTAGTTTGAATTAAATTGAAATTGAAAAATATAAATTATTTTTATTTTTTTAATTAAACTGACGTGGCTTTTTTTAATTCAGAAAATGCTGACATGGCATTTAAAAAATGTTAAATATATTTTTTTATTATTATTTTATTAGCCACGTCAGCAAACAGTGTATTCCGTTTGCCACCTTAGCATTTTCTGTCACTGGGTTGACAGCAGGGACTATTTTAAAAACGATTTTTGAAAATCAAGGACTGACCTAGGAGCTAAATCAATTTAGGGACCAAATTGTGAATAGGCCCAAAATATAGGGACCAAAAGTGCATTTTCGCTAAAAAAAAAGTATCAAAAATTTCATAAAATTGTTCATTAACAAATACCTTAAGAGTATTAACATCAATATGTGTATAATAGAAAAAAAAATGTGTAAAATTTACACAGTATTGCTTAAAAATGACCTACATTAATTTGTGTATAATCGTGTAAATTTATAAATTTGCTACAGTAATCATATAAATTTACACCGACACTATTCATTTTGCATTTAATTGTTTATTCTTTTTTTACGTATCTCGAGGATAAAATAAGAGAGTGAATGATAGTTGTGTGTGTGAAGAAAGATAAATAATTAAAAAAATCAAAATTTTTTTGATATTTTAATAAAATGTAATATAAAATAAATAATTTGATGTGAGGTGTTTTAAAAAGTAAGTAAATAAAATAGAAAAAAATAAATTAATATAAACAAAAATTTTTGCTTAAACTAAGGCGAATACTCTAAAGTAACCGGATCCTAACAATAGTACTCTAATTATTAGAGTATTACTATTATTATATTATTATTATTTTCTTTTTGGGTAAGCGGAGCAGTGGAAGTGGAAGTGGAACATGACCTCAAACAATGTTCCAAATTCCAACTGGTGTTACAATTACAAAAAAAAAATTAAAAAAAAAAAACTGGTGTTACAATTATAGTATGTGACATGGCATGGTGATGGCAGAGACGTAATTTCGGCATAGACTTGGGGCAATTTGTTGGATGATGATCGTTGGTGGGGGGTGGTTGACAACTTGACTAGCTTGGGTCAATTGCATGGACTGTGGAGTCGGGTCGAAGTTGACGGCGGACGAGCCCACTGGATTGGGTGGGGCCCACCACGGGTGAATAGACGGTCCGATTGTTTTGACTGGCCGTTAGTGAGAGGGTATGGCTGAGCAGCTTTTGGATATTTAATTCCATTTCGTGGAAAGAGACGTGTGCTTGCTTGGGAAGAGTGTAGAAGAATTAATTGCTCTCAATTCTATAAAATCGATTATTAGCAATTCTAAATCTCTGTGAATGTGATATAGTTGATGGGTCTAGACTGTCTAGTAGATCAGTTCTAGTGTCTATCTACTTTTTTTTTTTTTTTAATGAACAATGTCTATCTACTTGGACAAAAGGGTTTTGTCCACAATTCCCTTTGACATCGAGCAATTTGTGATAAGGTTCATGGTCTAGTTCTTCTAGCGTCTATTTTACTCGGACAAAAGGTTTTCGTCCACGGTTCCCTTGACAACGAAGGGCAAAGTTTGGAATCAATTCTCTAAGCTTTTGGATCCAAGACAATGTTTTTTTTTTTTTTTTGGCTAAACAACAACATTATCATTCAACCAACAAAATAGAGGCTGTCAGCCTTATTGGCATTTGCAATTTTTACAAGAAGATTATACATATTGAAACACTAAAGTCTACAAAATCTAGTAGCATACAATGTTATGAGTTCACCTTTAACCAAGTGTCATCATTTTGATGAATCTAGTATGCTAAAGTACTAGACTCAAGACAATTAAATGATCATCAAGATCATGGGCGGCTTTACATTAAGGCCAGGGGGTTCAAATGAACCCCCTGACCTGGCTCAAACAAAATTTTTATATATAAAATTTTTAAAAATTTTTCATTTTGAACTCTTAAAATAAAAATTTGAACACCCTAATCCTAAATTTTGTTTGAATCCAATTGAAATAAGCTTGAAACTTGAATATGATCATCTTAATTTTAATTTCATAATATTTTTACAATAACATGAGGTAAGTTGTAACTACTTTTTATCTGGACCCACAATTAACAATATTTTTTTATCTACCTTTAACAATTGGCCACCTAAATTTTGTTATGGAATTTTTTTGAAAGTATTGTGTCAATTCCAAAATTTTTGCTCATTCATTGAAAAAAATATGAATATTCTTTCTAGGATTTTATCTTACTTTGCAATTGACAACAAAATGAAGTTGTTTTTCCTTACACTTTTCTTCTTCATTAACAAAAAAATTACGTCACTATTACAACCAACACATCTGTACAAATCTGTATCTATATCTGTAATTTTTTTTCTCATTCTCTCTATCTCACTTTCTCCCTTCTATTTTTTTCTTTTTATCTCCAATTATCTCCAATTCTAAGAGAGTGACTGTGTCTATGTGTATGATTAAGAAGTCATCAACTTCAAACGTAAAATCTTACATCAGTTACTATTTTATTTTCTTAGTTTCAAATTTACTCCTAGTTCTACTCCTAAGTGTGTTACTAGTCTTCTCCTTCTTTATCATATATTTTTATATAATTGATATTACATATAAATATACTAAGTTATTATTAATTTGACAAAAATGTATGATTAGTAATTTAATTATATTAGTTTATGCATTTAATAGTTGTTGTCTTACCTATTTTATAATAGTTTTAGACTATTGTATAATATAGTTGTATTGTATACTAAATTTTATTTAGAATATTATTTTAGATTATTGTATATAATATGGAAGTTTATCTATAGAAAAAAAAAAGATTAATCATTTAATTTTTTACTCAACCCTCATGACAAATGACAAATTCCTAGTTTTGCCATTGCTGACACCCCTAGAAAAAAATCCTAGAGCCGCCACTGATCAAGATAGGCTCAAGTCACTAAGAAAGAAGAAAATAAAAATAAATAAAAACCCCCATTTCCTTCACCTTTTTTTGATAGTTTTACTTTGTTTTTGGACTGCAACATTATTTATTCCCCCCAAAAACACTACAACATTAAAAAATGGAAAATGATATTAAGAAAATCTAAATTTGAGATTATATTCTAACTTTTTTTATCAATTAAAATCCTAAATTTATGAAAATCATTTTAATTTGAAGTCGATGTCCATCTCATTCTTTTTTTTTTTTTGAAAGGGAGTCGATGTCCATCTCGATTATTTACTTTCATTATTCTAAATAGTAATAGAGTAAAGAAAGACAAAAAAAAATCATTAATTAAACCATGTGTTTTACCTAGAACTTGTTCATAATCAATTTGGCAACCATTGAATAGAAAGGGTAGAGAGGGAAGACTATTTAGAGAGAGAAAAAAACTTAATTTAAAATGAAAAAATAATTTCCCAAAAATCAAACTTAGCTAAGTGAAACATAAAATTTTATTATTTTCTTTACTATCTAGAATAATAGAAATGAATGGTGAAGATAAACATAAATCTCAAGCAGTCAAATTGAAAGAGTTTTATAACTTTATGATTTTCATGACAAATTTATAAATTTGTAAAATAATTAGAAATGTGGTGTGAACTCTGGACTTTTATACGTACTTAAATTATTCCTTAAAAATATCATTTCTTTGTTTCTTATAAGCCACATAGTCAAAGGAGAAAGATATAGCCAGATTTGATAAGCTTTCAACAATGACAATTTTAATATTTGTTTTTTTATAGATAAATTTAAATAGCTGAGTTATATATAAATCAAATATAAAACCTATTTTATAATATGATATTTCTTTTTTATTTCTTAAGGGGAGGTTTTTGCAGTTCAATCTCATCGAGGTGGATTTGTATGTTTACAAATTCTGTATAATTTGATTAAAAAGAAAGAAGAAAAACTATTTAAATACTGGTCGGTGTGGTGAACCTATAAAAATATTTAAAATAAAAAAATAAATTCCTGCCAAAGCAGTTGCACGCGAAGTGGTAGACAATAATTTCTCACCTACTGGCATTACTTATGCAACACATCACATATCTTCTATACAATGCAACGTACACCATCATATAGGTACCTGACTTTCAAAGTCTTAGTCTCACCGGCAGATATATAATTGTCGTTTATATTTATTTATTTATTTATAAACAAATAATTGTCCATTAGACATTGGAAATCTTTGAGGTAAAAAAAAAAAAACAAAAAAATGTAACCATATTCACACTTAGGTTGTTTCTGAACCTGTTAGTACACTAGAATTTCAATGCTAACTTAACTAACTAATTCCTCTCAAAAAAAAAAGGTTGTTTCTGAACAAATAATTCTATAATTCCTATCCAAAAAAAAAAAAAAATTCTATAATTAACTCACATGATTAGTGGCATGATGGAAAACGACTCGAGCTTTTATGTACATTACACAGGTTCAAACACACCCATTAGCACTTTGTGGGTGCCATATCCATTTGTGTCCTGAGGCGAGTTGGCTGTTGTTATGGCAACACTCAGGCAGTGTAACCACGCGGGCCACCCCCAACTCATTTTTTATTTACCAAAAAAAAAAATAGTTCAATAATTTTCTAGTGGCTACCAGTATCTTTCAAATTCCAATTAGAGGCTTACCTTAAGTAATTAATTAATCGTTAATAATCAAGAATATCAACACCCCCAACCACTTTATTTAATCGAAATTCTTTTTTTTTTTTTAAATTCGAAAACCTTGAAAGTTCAAAGTTGAAAATACATGAAATACCAGTAAGTGTTCAATCATTTTATTAGAGAAGTTATACTTATCTTGCTAAACACTGGCGACACGTGTCATCTACTCATTAACAACTCTCATGCATATCCACTGATGAGTAAGTAACAACTTAGATTAGATGCCATTGATTTCTGCCTTGTGCGTGGGATCATCTACCACCATTTTTAGTTTTTATATGAACTTTGTGTTGTCGACTTGCCGTAGTGCATTGAGCATTGACAAACGTACTTCTCCATCTATATATATTTTTCCCTTTTCTTTTACTCGGTTCAAATGTCTGATTCTGATGTCTAAATCTATATCCATTGCACTTGGTCCTACCTAATAAGTGGACAAATGCATAATTGAGATCTATATGGTCGAATATCCAGCTTACTTTGTCAATGCTTTTTAAGCACTTTATCCTCCTTATCTGGTTTTCCATAAGAACTACTTCTTCAAATTTCACCCATTTTTTCTCTAACAAGTGCCAATTTTTCTTCTACAATGACCGTAAAAATTGTGCTGGTTTTTCAATATAATGTTGGGTATAAAAATGCGATGAATTTTTTTTTTCCTTTTCCTTTTTGGTCTAATTTTGCTTTCAACAAGGACTCAAGCTCTTACCTTCAATTTGTATGAAAGTCTCACTTCATTTGTGATGTACTCATATACCAGCTTTTATCCAATGCATTGGGTACTATGTACCTGCGATTTTTTTTTTCTTTGGTTTAGAATAAAATCCAGGTTACCAAAAGAGAATCCTAGAAAAACGACAAAACGAATCTGTTATTCGTTAAAAAAAAAAAAAAAAAAAAAAAAAAAAAAAAACTGAGAGAAAAGTTGAAGATTATCCATTAATTTCATTCAAGATGGAGATTATTGAAAAATACCATGCTACAAGAGTCATCATCCACCACCTAAAGTAATTAAAAAATGTTCCTATTGTCAAAGAGGGTTTGAAACTTTGAATTATTCCAAACATTGCACTATTACAAACAATTATAATTTCGTGACCATGCATCTGTTTGCTTCAAAAGGATATGGAAAGCCGTACAGTCCATTTAATAGAGTCATGGATAGAGGCATGGTATGGAGCCCCATATCATATATTGTCATACGTATTTATGAAAAGATAAATACTAAGTAAAAAAAAAAAAAGGATTGCTTTCACTTTCTTCACGTCGTTTTTCCAGAAGATAATGCTAAAGTATGTGTATTTTGCTTGGAAATCGACTACCAGGCGAATATTAGGAACTGTTCAAATTAATCCTCGTTCAAAACTTATACCGACAAAACCATGTTCGAAGAGTAGGCAACTGGGCGGTAACCACTACAATCAGCCTATCAGTTACTAGTCTATAGATTCGGTATTGAAAAGTTCAAGGACCCAAAAATTCTGATCTAGGCGTCATGATTGAGAGAATATAAAAATTATGCTAGCTTGAGCCTTAAATTGGGGGGACCTCACGCAGGACTAGTGCGCATATATATGGGATTAGGATGCAAAACTATGATGTGTATTTTGCTAAAATTATTCTACATGATAAGTATGTGATGACTAGTTGCATATTACTTTCATATAAACTTATTATTTTTTTTCAATCACTCAAAAGCTATTACATGGATATGCTCTGTTTCTGGGCGCTGTGGGTCATCAATTCGGTTCGTTCATGGATATGCTCTGGTACGTGGTGATGACAGCTCAATGGGATCAAAGTGGGGTGGAAAACCTGATCGTGATTGCTTGGGCACTGTGGTCGAATCGGAATGAGTACAGAAATGGTGGTGCGAAAAAATCAGCCCAGTCCGTAGTGCAGGGAGCATTGGAGTATTTAGGTGCTTATCAAGCTTGCTTGGAGGTCACGAGGTTGAAGCAGTCAGCTGAGGTAGTGGTGTGGACGCCTCCATCTCCTAATCGCTACAAAATAAATGTAGACGGTGCCGTATTGAAAGAGCAGAAAATGGCAGGGGTGGGGATTGTAATTAGAGATGCTGCGGGTCAGTTGATTGGTGCCTGTAGTAAAAAAATTACTGCTCCTCTAGGCGCCATGGAGGTTGAAGCTAAGGCCATTGAGCTGGGTCTTCAATTCGCCAAGGACATGTCTATCCTGGACTTTACGCTTGAGAGTGATTCTCTGTCATTGGTTAATGCTTTAAGGGACCTATCTCCTCCTCCTTTATCTGTAGCTGCTTTGGTTTTTAATTCCATAAGTGTTGCTCATAGTTTCCGTAATGTAGACTTTGCTCATGTCGGTCGAAATGGCAATAGGCCGGCTCATTTACTTGCTAGGCATGCTTTAGGCATTGCAGATTTGTCTATTTGGGTTGAAGAGTCTCCTTGTTTTCTTAAACAAGCTCTCAACCAGGATGTACTCGTCAATTTTTTTGATTAATAAAGTCTAGTCATATTTCATATCAAAAAAAAAAAAAAAGCTATTACATGGATAGTTGTGATAAGCGTTGTGGTTTATTACATAGTCTTAGAATTTTGTTTGTTTTTGTCTTTATTTAAATTAGCATATAACTCATGCAAACGCATGTATTCATTTAAAATAAAACAATTTTTACCATAAAAGTATAAATAATTAGTCAAATTATTAAGAAAAAAATAGCATGCAATATATGCATACATATGGATACATTAAAAATTAAACATAATTTTTATAATAAAAATATAAATAATTAGTCAAATTATTTTTTTAAAAAAGTAAACGTAATTAGTCACATATTAAATTTTTTACCTAAATTTAATACTACTTATGATTTTTTTTTTCTAATTTTTAATAAGATAGAACGTGTGGTACTTTTTGTTGTGTGGTGATTTTTATTAATAGAGTATATATGTGTGTGTGTGTGTGTGTGTGTGTGTGTGTGATTGGTTTTTTTTTTTTTTTTTTAAATTGTAATTCATTAATATTAGATTCTTAGTATCTTGCACTCATTAACTCACGTGGCATGAAGATTAAAAAACCTAACTGGACACATGGCACAAACTTAAGTGGATAATTACGGCGTAGTCCTCACATAAAGTTAGACACATGACTCAAAATTAGATTCTTTTTTTTAGAGTCCGCATAATTAGATTATAATTTCAAATTGTAATTGAACTTTCTCTGAGTTTTGCCAATATATATATATATATATATATATTTCACTTAAACCCTAAAAAAAAAAAGAAAAAAAAAAGACACTTCTATTTTTTTTTTTTTTTTTTTTGATGAAGGAAAAAGCTTTATTAACACAGAAAAGGAAACAACAAAAACACACTAGCTACCACAATCACCCCAAACAACAAAAGAAAATTAGGGGGGCAGCAACCTAAATCAAAAGATCCAAACAAATTACATGACAAGGACCACTTTGCAAGATGATGGGCAGCCATATTAGCTGACCTATGAACCCAAGAGACAAAAACATGAGATAGATCAAAAAGCAGCACCTGCATCTCCATAACTAAGGACCTAATCCTCCATGGGGAAGCTTGACTAGGATTCATAAGAGCATCACAACAGATCTTTGAGTTGGTCTCCACATAAATACCCACAACTTCCAATTTGGCTGCCAGCACCAAAGCCTATTTCACTGCTTCAGCTTCAGCTTGAAGAGGGAAGGTGGTATTCACCTTTTGAGAGCAAGCAAAGACCAACTTTCCTCTCCAATTCCTCGCCACTGCAGCAATAGAAGAAAATTTTGGCCCGATTGCAGCATCCACATTAATTTTAATCGAGAATCTCCCAGGAGGTGACCAAGGAAGAAACTGCTTCGAGTGTCCCACAGGAACCACCTCAGCGGATCTGGAATTTTTGAATTCAACAAGGATCCTCCCAATTCTAGAAGATAATTCATCAATACTTAGGGGGAGATTTTCAAAAAGAACTTGATTCCTCAACTTCCAAATTCCATCAAAAAGAACAGCTCCAAACAGAAAAAACTCATTTTTCTATTTAGGAGATAAGTTATTCAAGAAAGGGGGTGAGAAAAGAAAGTGGATAAGCTCTAAGGTTGAAGAAAACCCAAGAGCATCAGACCTCACACCCCACTTACTATTGAACCATAGAGCTTTTGCCACCAGACATAGAGTAAAAAGATGGATTAAGGACTCAACTTCTATTTTGCAAAGAGGACAAAGCACCTCTCCAATATCCAAACATCTGGCTAAATTGGCTCTAGTAGGCAAACAATCCGCTGCAATTCTCCAAATTAGCATTTTAAGCCTTTCATGAAGATTGGATTTCCAAAGTTGATGCCAAAGAGGCACAGGTGGCTGACTAGCTGAGAAACCCCGACACAACTAATAGGTGGATTTAACCGTCAAATCTCCAGAGCTTATCGGGGTCCATGTCCACCCATCCGCAACAACATAAGACAATACTGGAATTTTTAAAATTAATTCAATTTCTGAATCCTCAAACCAATGCTTTAGCATATGAATGTCCCAGGCATTATGATCAGAATTTAGAAGTTGAGAAACCAACAATATCTCATCCGGATTAACCCCAACCTTAGGCTTCGGAATAAAACCCTAAAGATCTGGAATCCAAGGGTCATCCCAAATTCTTATGGAATTACCATCACCAACAGTCAAACAAGCTGCATTAGAGAAAAGGTGCTTTACTCTTTCTAAAGTTTTCCAAATTTGAGAGGAATTGCCTTGAGAGATATGAGATAGCCAATATTTCTAATTTTGTATTTAGCTCTAGGAACATTAACACAAAGATAGTTCTTACCAGACAACAACCACTAGGCAAGTTTCGAAAGAAGGGCTTGATTGAACTCCCAAGATTTCTTGAATCCCAACCCACCTTCCTTCAAAGGTCTACAAAGAGAAGACCACGAAATGGGAGTCCAAAAATGACTAGACTCCATTTTAGGATTCCACCAAAACCTTCGGACCACTGCATCCAGTTGATCACATAAATTCTTGGGGAACTGTAAGGCAGCCATGGTGTATGTTGGAATGGATTGAGCTACTGATTTAATTAGAGTTACTCTTCCTGCCCAAGATAAATTTTTACTTTTCCAGCCACTAAGCTTGCTCACTGAACTATCTTTCACCATCTTGAGGTCTTGGGATCTACACTTAGATAAAAACAAGGGAACACCAAGAAAGGTGGTACATTGAGGGAGAGAATTAAGACCCCACCAACATTTTATTTGGTTGAGAAACTGAGAGTTGACACCTTTGAAGGGGAAGACACCAAACTTCTCCACACTAATTAATTGACCAGACCAAAAACAGTATTTTTCCAGGCACATTTTGAGCGAGGCAAGCTCAGAAATCTTAGTTTTGCAAAAAAGGATAACATCGTCCGCGTAGCAAAGTTTTGAAATAGCAAGAGCATTGTAGGCCACTTTTACTGGAGATATGTTTTTCCGATCCACCTCTCTATTGATCAGCCTCATAAGCACCTCACTACCTAGAATAAATAGGTAGGGAAAGAGAGAATCCCCTTGTCTAAGGCCACGATTAGGCAGAAAGCATGGACCAATTCCCCCATTTAGAAGCAAGGAATACTGAACAGTGGAGATGCATTGAAAAATTAAATTAGAGAACTTATCACTAAAACAAAAAGCTTTAAGCACCTTCATTAAGAAGCTCCATTCCATTCTGTCATAAGCCTTCTGAAAATCTAGTTTTATTCCCATGAAACCTTTCTTCTTCTTCATTTTCTTGAAACTATGAACTATCTCTTGAGCAAGGACCACGTTCTCTGTGATCCATCTATTAGGGACAAAAGCAACTTGAGCTGGATCCACTAATCTATTCAATAGTGGCCTAAGCCTACTTACAAGAATTTTTGTTATAATTTTGTAGCACACATTACAGAGACCAATAGGTCTGAAATGGTTGAAATTGCAAGCCCCAGTTCTCTTTGGGATGAGAGATATGTATGTTTGATTGAAGCTTTTTAACATCCAGCCATTTCGGAAAAAACTTTGCGTCGCAAGCACCACTTGATCCCCCACAACTCCCCAATAATGTTTGTAAAAAAGAGCAGGGAAGCCATTAGGGCCTGGGGCCTTTAAGGATTTCATCCCAAAAATCACCTTTCTAATTTCATCTCTGGAAGGTACTCTGCAAAGCTCAGCATTTTCTTCATCAGAGATACAGGGATTAATTAAATTCTCCAACTCTCGGAATTTAAGGATTACTAGATTGGTACAGAGAACTGAAACTTCTTTCAAAGTAATCTTGGATGTCAGCACTATTATTGATCCAAGAGCCATCATCCAATTTAATTTCAAAGATACGATTTCTTCTCCTGCGAATGAGGGTAGATAAATGGAAGAATCTCGAATTCCTATCACCCTCTTTTAACCATAGCTCCCTAGATTTCTGCTTCCATCTCAACTCTTCCTTGGTCAACCAATCATCTAGCTCAAGATTCAAAGATGCCTCGAGCTCCAGATTCTCTTTAGTGGGAGATTTCTGTTGTATTTCAGTAATATTAGCTTGTATGGCTTTAATTCTCTCCCTAACAAGGCCAAACACCTCCTTATTCCACTTCTTTAAATCTTTTTTTGTCTCTTCCAATTTCCTTGCCAGTCTAAACCCATTAGAACCCTCTACATTTGCTTGCCAGGCATTCTCCACCACAACTCTACTTCTTTCATCCTTAGTCCACATCGCTTCAAATCTAAAAGGGCGGTTGAGATTTTCGGGCTCCAGATGAGTATCAAGCAAAATGGGGTTATGGTCTGAATTTGCATTTGACAGATGCTTAACACCAGCCTTAGGAAAAAGAATTTGCCATTCTCGATCACATAGACATTGATCAAGGCGTTCCCTGATATTTGTTAAACCATCACGCCTATTAGACCAAGTAAACGACAGCCCATTAAAACCAAGATCGATAGCTCCAGTGTTTGTCATGAAGTCCCTAAGACAATTAATAGAATTTTCAGGAATAGAGCATCCACCCCTTTTTTCGTCTGCCCTCTTAATACAATTCAAGTCCCCAATGACCAACCAAGGTCCTAAAAAGGAGCGCACCATATTCTCAAGCATCTCCCAGAATACTATCATTTTATTTCTCCTACAAGGCCCATAAATAGCAAAAAGCATCCATGGCGAATTGGGAGGGTCAGAATACATGAGAGCAGAAATCATATTTTTATCAGAATACACAACTTCCAACTCCACCCCCAAACTCCAAAATAAAGCAAGACCATAAGCACGACCTACGGGCTCCACACAAAAATAATTTGCAAACTTCAATCTAGCTTTGAGATTATTTATTCTTGGAGATTTGGACTTAGTTTCTGACAGGAAGACTAACTCCGAATTAGATTCCTGAATGAGTTCCCTAAGACCCCGAACTGTCGAAGCTCTGCCTGCACCCCGACAATTCCAAGCAGGGGTCCTCATGAGAAGGTAGGGGCAAGACAACTATACCGATCCAATGAAAGCCAAGACTGATGAGCAGACAATACAAACCCCAACAACCACAAAAATAATCAAGATTAAACCACTGAAAATAGAAGAAATAGGACACTTACAAAGTTGAATACCGGAATTTGGGCTGATCAGATGGCGGCCAATGATTGGGTTCATTCACCGAAGTTGCCGCGACGAAGCCAACTAAACTAAAATAAAAGGTTAATTGAGAAGATACAGGATAGGAGATGGTTGGTATGAAGCTGAGTTTTGGGATTAGAATTAGGGATTTCCAGCTAATCAGTAAAGTGCCCACAATAGGCGTGGGTAGTGAAGACCCACACGCTGATGGTGGAGAATAGCCACACGGAGGTGGAGAAAACTCACCCAGAGAAGGTGGAGCAGGCCACATGGAGGTGGAGTGAGAACCCACACGATGGTGGAGGGAGAACCCACACTGGGTGAGAGAGAAGCTCCTACTTGGGAGAGAGATGATGTAACCCTTTCAATTTAAATAAAAAAAAAAGGCACTTCTATTTGTAGTTTTATTTGAACTTATTTACATTTAAAAGGTATTGCAATGCCCTCTTTTCGGAGTATTTGTTTCGATTTTTGGGATGTACTTGGCCAAGTTGGGCATTGGCTACTGCACATACATTATGTATGTGCATGGCTACAATTAATGTCCACATTTAGCTTCTTTTTTTTTTTTTGGCCAAAATAATTCATTCAAGAAGCTTGGCAGTGAATTTCCATGAAAACTTCTGACAACAAACTAGAACTCTAGCGATTTTCCCGTCTTCTACTTGGAATCAATAAATGCCTTTAAGGACAATTCTCAAAAAAGAAGAAGGTATTATTGTGATTTTGAATGAAAATTATGTTTTGTTGGTTGAAAATTGGAGTTTTGGCTAAGGAATTTCATGGCTGATTGGCATACTAGGTAGCCTTTTTTTTTTTTTTTTAAACGTTTCAATTCATAGCGTCCTCTCCTGAAGGTAGCTATTTATCATTAGAGTAAAACACCAATCAGTTTTTTGTGTAACTAAATTGGTACAATAAGAATTGGATAAAGTGTTGATTGTGACTTTTACTCTAGTTTTTCGATCTTGATTTTTTTTTTTTTTTAACTTGTCTAATTTTATTATGATTTTTTTTTTACACTTTTAAGGGAGGATTGCATTTTTCCCCCTTCTTTTTTTAGTGTTGGCTTCTCATCTAATTCGGATGACCATAGAAGGGATTAGGCTCTTTGATTATCAAGTTAATTATATATATATATATATATATATATATTATACTTGTAAGGACTAGATTTGAGTCCCTAGCCCAAAAGATGGATGGACTTGGGCCCAAAAAGCCCAAAACAATAAATTTGTAAAGAGTGGGTTGGAAAACTAGGCTAAAATGAGTTGGATAACAAATAAGGTGGATTCAAATGACGAGAAAAAGAGAATGGATAAGTTTTAAGTAGAGAAAATCGTCCTCGACACAGTCTGAGGAGACCAGTTCTTATGAATTGCTCTTAAGTTTGATTACAAGTTCGGTTCTTAATTGCTACAGGGGTTCTTTATTCATTTCTCGATCCCCTCTTCATGAAGGGTCTCTTCTATTATATAGTTCTCTTTAGTTGATCTTGGCCCTCCACTTGTTGACCATCCAAGCTTCTACTTGAGTACTTGTCCCATCAAACACCCTCTCAGGCCCTCTGTGCGTTGGTGTAGCCAATGCAATACTATTCAGGGGTTTTCTCCACATTAATGCAACCAAAAAGTTAGCTGCAAAGCATTCAATGCGGTGGTAGCAGCTTTTTCCTTAGATGTTTCTGGATTCCTCGTTATCCTGCGTTCCTGTAATGCATATCTGTATCAACAGAACTTTCCTGGAGTGCTCCCCTGATACCAGACTGACTCTTCTGACTTCGGCTTTGATTAGCTAAGGAGGTATTTATCCTCGGCCTACCCTTTCGATCCCCTATGACCAAAATTGACTTCTTCAATTACTAACATGGACTCCCCTGACCACATCTACTCCTCCTCGAACAATCTTACGTCCTCAGATTGGGCCCCAAGCCCAGTGTGTACATAGATAGTGAGCTCCTGAGCCCAATATCCCTACAATACTATATAATAAAAGTTAGGCTTAGAAGCCGTGGTTACGCCAAGTGGCTTCGCCAAATTGCAGATTTTTTTTTTAGATTTTTAGATTTAAATATATATATATATATATATATAATTTTTCTTCTCCTATAATTTCTAAGTGGATAAAAATCTTAATTTAATTACAGTTGAATTACACTTACACAAAAGAACTAATATAGTTGCTTCACGTGTATGTCCAGTGTTTTGCTAAGAAACAAGCACGTATTGGACACAATGCTAAAAAGAAGGAAAGATTTTGACAAACACAAAAACTTAATAATTTAATAATATATCAATCTCTTCTTTGGATAGAAATAGATTTCTCTTAAGGGAAAAAAATAATTTGGATAGACACAAAAGTCTAAGGATACGTTTGGTACACTGAATGAGAATTACGACAGGAATTGTAATCTTTATTATTCTGAAAAAAAAAATGTATTGTAATGTAATAACTGAACATATTCATTAGTTTGGTTGTGAGTTAAACAAAAGA
The DNA here is from genome assembly GCA_023736055.1 of Quercus glauca. Taxonomy (NCBI): domain Eukaryota; kingdom Viridiplantae; phylum Streptophyta; class Magnoliopsida; order Fagales; family Fagaceae; genus Quercus; species Quercus glauca. Next base: position 21,367,895 of record CM043317.1, read on the forward strand.
ATAAAACTTAACATTTATTTTAGGAAATATCTTACTCATACAATTATATCTCTTTAAAAATTGTTATTTTTAAATTTAAGAGAAATATGTGTTATTTTTTATAATTTTTTATTTTTATAATTGTTAGATGTATGTAGAAAGTTTGTTTATTTGGAAATATATTAAGTTTTGAAATTATTGCACTTACTAAGGAATAACTAATACAACCTTTTAAAGAGGAATAATTATTCCTTATTTTGAAGAATAGCTATTCATAAGGAATGACTATTCCTTGTAATAAAAACATAACCAAACTAAAGAATAACTAAATTATAGGAATAACTATTACATTGCAGCGCCTATTACAGTCTACCAAACATGCCATAATATTGTATTACAGCTAATCAATTATATTAAAGATTATTAAAAATAGTTTCTCAAAAAAAAAAAAAGATTATTAAAAATAAAAAATTGTTTCTAATAAATTTTATCGGAACACCATTACGATATGATAAGCTTTAATTGATATCCAAAACGTAGTGTATTATATAATACTTCTCCATAGAAGTAGGATGCACAACGTAGTGTATTAAAAAAAAAAAGTCTATTATAAAATTCTATTCAATTAATATTAGGTTTAACATTAAACTTTTTGTTTATATCAAATTCTTCAATGTGGAGTATGTGTATCAAATAATTCATAATTAATACCCATCATATGGTTCTTTTACTCTATTCTTCTCTTCTTCTACCTTTAAGTTGATTTCCTTAAGTTTAATCTAATTTAGAGAATTGTCACGAATTGTCAATTGAATTATTTTTTTTATAATGCTATTTTGATTGTTGAGAAAATATATAAGAAACTGAGCTTTCATGTCTAATTAACTAAGAAATTAATTTCTGAATCTAAACACAATAAAACAACAAAATATATAGTCAATATTTTCTTTTTCTTTTTCTTTTCTAGGGTTTTCTTTTCTTCTTGGCAAATACAGCTAATATATAGGCTTTTCTTTTCGTTTTTGTATTTTGTGTGTATAGATGTTGAGTGTTTTTTAATTGCTTATATTTATATTTCTGTTTTTTTAATCTACTTTTTTTTTAAAAAAATCTCGAGAAGCAACTATTTTTAGGAGCATTTGAGTTTTCATTATATAGAAATCGTATTACTTTTGTTTTTAGCCAGATGTTTTTTTTTTTTTTAATATTCTTTTATCATAATGGATACACAAAATCAAAGATATAATCTCTTGGATGAAATCGACACTGAAAAATACAATTGGAGTTTTAGAGTAAGAGTCACAAGAATGTGGGAAGCACTTAATACTAAAACAAATAATGAACTTATGAGTGTTGATTTGGTGTTGCTTGATGAGAATATAAGTTTTGAAATAAAATAATGAAATTACTTTTAGGTCTTCAAATACAATTGAATTTTATTTTCTTGATAAGTACATGATAAGATTTTGTGCAACGACATCTGTGAAGTTGTTAGAAACGGATGATGAACTTATTGCAAAACAAAATTTTGAATTGGTTCCATTTGATGAGTTGAAGTATCTTGCTGACAAAAACACAACTCTAACACATAATTTTAATTATACATTTATACTTAGAATATAGTTACATACTATTATCTTCATAACTCATGATTTCTGCTTAAGCACTTTATCGTTTGAAGATGTAATAGGAGAAATCGTAGGAATTTCTCCCATGGAAAAGATAGAGGTGCGTGGGAAAAAATTGAACAAAAGGCTAATCGAACTTCAAGATAATAGGTCAGTTAGATATTGATGAATATATTACTTAGATTCGTACATTTTGTAATGAGATAAATTTTTAATCATAACTCATGATTTCTGCTTAAGCACTTTATCGTTTGAAGATGTAATAGGAGAAATCGTAGGAATTTCTCCCATGGAAAAGATAGAGGTGCGTGGGAAAAAATTGAACAAAAGGCTAATCAAACTTCAAGATAATAGGTCAGTTAGATATTGATGAATATATTACTTAGATTTGTACATTTTGTAATGAGATAAATTTTTAATTGTCTAACAAAAATGTTTATGTAGGAGGGAAAAAAATTAGAATAACATTTTGGGATAAATTTGCAAAGGCAATTAATGAAGATAAATGTTTTAATAATTATATGCGACCTATTATAATTATCACATCAACTACTATTAAGACATATATGAGTAAGAAATTATTTCTTTTGATATACAAAGAGGTGTTTAACAATCTCCCAAAAATACAAAATACTCATAAAAACACAATTGGTATGTTACAAAATAATAATTTTTTTTAGGTGTTATCATTTTATATTTGATAGTTATTATGCCAATATATTTTATTACTTTTGTTATTATAATAATTATTTATTTCGTTATTGTTTATAAAAAAAATACATATTATATAAGTTTATGATAAAACCGTGCAATGCACGGACCTTTAACTAGTATATATATATTATATATAAAATCAAAGACTTTAACTTTTTGTTGACCTCTCCAAAGCTTACCACACCATTATTATTATCTATATATAATATAAAACCGAAGATTAAAAAAATAATTATAATTTTTTTTTAATTAGACCTCACGTTAGAATTTTGAAAACAATGACTCACTTTAGGTTTCAAAAAAGAAAAAAAAAGAAAAAGAAAGAAATAAAGACTCACATAAAAAATAAAAATAAATAAAAATAACTTTAGGATTAAGAAAAAAGAAAGAAAGACTCCTGTTAGGACTCTGCTTCCCACATCATTATTATTATTATTTATATATAATATAGAACCAAAGATTAAAAAAATAATTATAATTTTTTTTAATTAGACCTCATGTTAGAATTTTTTTTTTTTTTTAAATGACTTACTTTAGGTTTCAAAAAAAAGAAAAAAAACTTTAGGATTAAGAGAGAGAGAGAGAGACTCACGTTAAAAAAAAAAAAACGTTAAAAAAATGTTAGGATTGAGAAAAAGAGAGAGAGGGAGAGACTCCAGTTAGGACTCTCTTCCCTCCTAGCAATTACCACCTCGAAACCCTAAACTTAACTTGGCAAGGCAACGTTCTTTCTTTTTTATTTGCTTTCATATGTGCTTGAGATTTTTTTTCTATCTTATTTTTTTGTTACGTTTAGAATTGATTTTCTTTTGAGTATTTGGGTTAATCTACATATTTTGACAGTGTTTTTGTAGGTTTGGTTTTTGGGTTGAAATTTCTAATAATTATTTTATATTGTATATGGCAGATGAAGCATTTTTATTTTTTGGAGAAAAATCAAAACTGCAACTTATGTCTTCCAGCTTAGGGAATGGTAAATTTTTATTTGGTATATTATATATAATTTTTTTGAATTTGAAGGGTTTTGTTTGGTTTTGAATTAGAATTTGGGGATTCTATAAAATTTGGAAGTTTTAAGTCTTGGGATTTTTGGTATTTGTGTCTCAGTAGGTTGATTTTAATTCTTCACCTTATATGCTTTTGCTTTATTGAGAATTTTTATTTGGGTTCATGTGATTTTTTTTGTTTTCTTAATTAAAACTATGATTTTTGGTTGATTAATTATTTGTTTGAATTAATTTCAATTAAATATTTGTTTGGATTCAACATAAAAGATAATAGAATTAGGTGTTATAATTTTGATATTGTTCCATATTTTGAATTGTCTATATTGTTATTACTATTGTCGACACTCGGCCTCGATCGGAGCGAAAAACCGCAATCATGGACCTTTGTTTGACCACCCGCCATGGCAACGCTCCTATGTGCATGGGGCCCGTTGGAGGCCCTTCTCGATGATATGTGCGTGGTTTGTGTGGTTGTTTGCGCGAAGTTTCGGGTGCTCTCTCTCTCTCTCAATGGAGGAAGGTAGGTCTACCTTTAGAAGTGCGGCAGGAATCTTGGCCGAATTTTAAGGAGTTACCAAAGGTAAGTGAAGTCGCCACCAATCATTGAGTTTTTCTAAGGTGTGATTGGTCACCTGTTTCTAGTTGATTTTATTACCAATCATAGGCTAAGAAAAATGGAATTTTTCCTAATCTAATGTGGATGGCCAAAAATCTTGATTCTTGAGTCTGGAAGTTTGGTTACGTGTGGGGAAGGTGTTAGGCACCTCACAACGCCTGTCCAATGATAGTCCTTTGTTTTGATAAAACCTTAATTTTCTGAGATTGGCAGTAAAAAACATGATTTTGGCATTGGCTTTCGGGGCTTTGCATGCATGGGGGCTTCGAGGTTTTGCTTTTGAATGGGTGTGGTCTCAATCTATACTTTCCTAAGGCATTCGGGTAAAGTACCAGATTTCCACGGTGAAAATCCGGCAACATGTCACCTTACTTTCGCGGCAGAAATTAGGCATCACTTCGCCTTAGGTGACATGGACTGTGACAATCACACCAGGAGGGGCGAGCAGGTATATATATACATACATCATGCACAATGCAAGCACATAGAGCTGAAAAGTAAATGCCTACATCCCTAGAGCATGACCCAAAATATAGGTGCAGGAAAGTAAACAGGGGTCGCCATACTCTAGAGATGAGGACAAATGGTACACGGTATGATATACCTAATACAACCCGTCTAAGAGAGAAAGGAAGGGGGTTTTAAAAAGTACATAACCAAATGGGAAATGCTAGACCCTTAAATCTACTGAACATAGCGGCTTGGCTTATATCTACAAGCTTGCATCTGTGCCATTTTTGCTTGCGCCTGGGAGGCCGTGCCCTAGCTCTAAGCATCCTCGCTCCACGTGTATACATGCAAAGGCAAAGACAAGAAACTAGTAGACAAGCAATGGAAGGAAAAGATGCAAAGTGCATATGAAGGAAGCATAAAGCAGATAAGCATGATAGACATGACAAGCAAAGAAACAAGAAAGCAAGTAAACAAGTGAGAAAGCAAGCAAGCAAAAAGGCGAACAAAGGTGGTGTCCGTGAGGGACAAATGTAGGTTTGGATTGAATGTCCATAACTTTATTGTGTTAAAGCATGGACGACACACTAGCAAGCAAGACTTATGCATGGACATGTGAGCAAGCATATAAAGATGCATAGAAAGCCAACGGGTGGCGCAAACAAGCATGGAAAGCATAGCATCGTGCGGAGCGGAAAGGGGAAGGGTACGCACGGAGCAACCCGGCATCTAGAGATGCCTCCCAAATGGTTACATCCGAACAAGGCCTCATGGGCGTCAGATGTAACCACACAACCATAAACCTGCTAAGGGCGTCAAGTGTGGCAAAGCCTAGAACTTAAGAGGCTAACACAAACATAAAGCATAGAAGCAAGCAAGTAAAGACATGCAAATAAGGATGATCCAAACCCTTTGATGTGGGCCTTAATGAATGGACGATGACAAAGACCATAGGGTCTAGATTAGGTCCTAACCATTAGGCCAAAACACAAGAAAATGAGAAAAAGGAACAAAAAGACTACAATAGCACATGACATGACAATCATAGCCTAGGCACACAAACATGGCATGGGGCGCACAAACACATGGAAGATAGTGTAAAGCATGTAGAGAAGAAAGATCCAAGCACATAGGCATATGAAAACAAGGATCTAACCATATAACATGGAAATAAATACGTAGGCACATAGATCCAAGCAAGGCATAGCCAACAACATTATACAAGCATGTGAGCATGTAACCCTAACAGCAACCTAGAACAAAAAAGGGGAGCAAAGCATAGGAAAACATGGCATAAAGCATTAAAGCATGTAAATCTAAATACATAAGCATGTAAGGATGTAGGTCTAAGCATGAAACATGGCAAAAAGCACAAAAAGCAAGGAGATTTAGGCTAGAAACACAAATTATGCAAGCAACATGTTAAAGAAAACAATAAATCATGTTATTCAAGCAAAAATAGCAAGCTAAATGCTAGAAAAAGATTTAGAAGGTTAGGGGTGTCGATAGTAGCTAGAAAGCTACATCCACACCCTAAACCCTAAATTGAAGATGTAGAACCAAGGAGAAGAAGATTGGGTATAAGAACAATACCTTGTATTTTTGGTGAAGAGAGAAGAATTAAGAAGTTTTGATGTGTTTTTTGTGTTTGGAAGAGAGGAGAAGTGTGTAGAAAACGTCTAGGCAGAGAGCAGAAGGCCAATGAGTCTCCTCTTTTTCTTTCTTTTTTTGGTTTGGAGGGTGCCTAATAGCCTGAGGTAGCCGCCACCTGTGAAGCTCCTCGGATCGAGTTGATCTTGACACCTTTGGAAAGATCTTCACTTCCAGTTCTTGAAAAGGTATGGATCTTGAAAATCCAATGGTCGGATCAAAAGTTATGGCTCTCGGAAGTTAGTGGTGCATTAATCGGTGTGTTATTTCGGTTTTCGTGATATCTCGTCCGTTTTAACTCCGATTTCGACCTATGAATAGTCGTTGGGATGAGAATTTGATAATCTTCACAATGTCATTGGTTTCAACCCGCTCCGACAGCCGAATTAAAATTAGGGTTTTTGGGCCCACTTAGGATCAACTTCGGGTCAAACTTGGTCAAAGTGGCCAAAAATCTCCGAGAAGCTCGGGTTTGATGAAAAACCATGAAAAGTGTTGTTTTTGAGGATTTTGACCTCGTTTGACCTTTGGTTAATCCTAGGTTGACCAGGGTCATTTTGGTTATTTTAGCCGAAAAAAACACTTTGGGTGCTCCGATGTCCAAACACATTATGCCACGTCATTCTGGATGTTCTCGCGGCCCCATAGAGAGAAAATGATATTTTTGGATTTTTCGAGGTCTGGCACGCAAATCGAGGGCGAACAAAATACGGTATCAACAACTATGACTAAGTAAGATTGAGAAAGTTATATTGCTGCTCAAATTTGAAACTTGGTGTGTCTTTCTTATATCATGGTTTTTGTTTATATCTTTGTAGTTTATATTAGTTTTGAGTGTGTTTATATATATAACTTTTGAGAGTTTTGCTTTATTAATTTAAGAATTATAAATTACTTTCTAGGTTATGGTAACTGTGCACCTACAGTGAGATGTTGACAACATTAGCATATATGTATGGTATTAACATTTTATAAAAATCTCTCTTACAACCCAATAACGTTCTATGTTAGACAACACTTCTAAACTGTAAAAAAGCATAGAAGTTAAATATTTTTTCCCATTGTGTTTTATTTAATTATGACAATTCATTTTTTTTTTTAAATACTAACTAGCAAAATGTCTATAATATGCATATTATTGACCCAATTTTCTATTTCTAAATTTCTTAGATCTTATTATATAAATAACTTTTTCATACATTGCACGGGTTAGCGACTACTTTATTTTATAAAACCAATCACTTAGTTTAAAACTTTAAATAAGTACAGATTGCTTCTCAAAAAAAAAAAAAATATTAATAATTACAGATTCCTAATTATCTTATTCGATTTAGCATATGCATACCTGTCTAAGTGTCTAAGAGCATTTCCATTAAGGATGCTAAAAGGGGTATATGCTAAATTTTAGCATCAAAACACCAAAAAAGCAACTCCATCAAAGCTTTCAAATGGTAAAATATTTGGCATACTGCTACAGTGAGCTTGTATTAATACAAGCTTACTGTAGTCTGAATTGTAAAAAAAAAAATAGTTTTTTATTCTCACGGGCTAAGGGGGTTGGCTGGTTGTTTGTGTGTAGTTGTTTTATTATTATTTTATCGAGTAGTTTATATTATTTAAATGAAATGGTAAAAAATATAGAAGTTTTGATGTTTGATATATCTTAAAGTGGGATGGTATAATAAATAAAGTAGATTTTTGAAGTGTTAAATACTAAAAATTTTAAAATTCTTGATGGAAATGCTCTAACACTCCCCATTCTCTATCAAACCAATACAAATTAAAGGCCCATTTTGACCAATCTAAAGCGACTAACTTTGATTCCGGCTCATGTCCATTTTAAAGACCATTTCTCAATGAATGAAAATCAACATTTTTATGTCTTGATAAAAATTTTCATGTTTCATCTGGAAAATGACAAATTTGCAAGTGATGACCTAGTTTGATACTCCAACTGTTCCAAATTTTTTGGCGTATTTAGAAAAATTCAATTATTTAGAGAAACGTCATTAACTAACATATCTCTTTCAAAAATAAGTTAAAAATTTCCTAAATTACCCTTAAACAAATTGTTAAAGGTTTTTTTTTTTCTCTTTTTTTTAAAAAAAAAATTGAATTGAGATAGAGTGTATAGTGGATTTCAAAATTTAGGTTTTTAATTTTAAAAAATGCTCCCATAAATAAATTAAGCGCATAAATGAAGTGTTAATAAATTAATATTGTTTGACTTTTCAAACAGGACATAATTTTGGGACATCCAAAAATGAAATACAGGCCAAATAATTTGGGATTTAGAGAATATGATTTTGTCCTAAGTTAACTTGTGGGGTTCTTTATTCTCCAACCGCAGTGGAATTATGGGCCAATTCTCCCATCAATAAACCTAGGTGTTCAAAGGCCCAACTTCATTTATAGGCCACCTTGTGCCACTTGAACGCAAATGTCCCCTACAATACCCCTCACTAATATTCTTAAAAAATCAAACTCCCCCTTTTTTTTATTGGGGTTAAATTGTTGTGTGGTTGGTAAGAAGACGGTGGAAAATGGATTTGTTTTCGTGCATTTAACATAATTTTAGAAACTATTTTGTTAATAAACACATTTAAAACTATTTAAGAAACTAGCATCTCAAGCCTTAAAGACTCGAGTTCTGTGACGAACTCGAGTTTTAAAGACACGACTTCAATGTGCTGGCCACACTAATATGGAATTGTAATCCACATGGAACTCGAGACATAGAGACTCGAGTTTCGTAAAGGTGTTGCCATACTTCTGTTTTATTCTTATTTCTTCTGCTTTGTTCTTCTCAAGCAACCATCAACACCCACGCTCAGAAGATTGAAGGTTGATAAGATTGAAGGCTGGGGTTTCTGAAAAGATCAAAGGCATTGGTTCTTAGGGTTTTTAAGAAGAACAAAGGCAGTGGCTGGGGTGAAGAATGAAGGCAGAATGACGACGGCTAGGGTGAAGAACAAAGGTAGTGGTTCTTGGGGTTTCTGAGAAGAATGAAGGCATGGGCTGGGTGTGAGGTTCATAAAGACGAAAAATTTGTTGGGTTTCGTTTTGTTTAAGGAACTTGAGTTCCACGTGTATTTTTCTTCCACGTCAACTTAGAACTTGAGTCTTTGAGGCTCGAGTTTCTTCATTGAACTAGAGGCTCTAAGGCTTAAGATGCTACTTTGCTCAAATGTTTCATAAACCTACCAACTAACAAAATAGTTGTTAAAATTATGTTAAATGGAAAATTTCTACTAGAAAATGAGTTCATATTCCCTTTATTTTATAGTAATTTATTTTCCTTAATTTGTATGGCTTATGAGAAAATGTGAGAAAGAGAGAGAGAGAGAGAGAGAGAGAGAGAGATTCCCAAAAACTCGAAACTTGATCAATACCCGACTACCCACTTGATAGTTGGTTACAAGTGGTTACATATAACTAGGCATGTCCATGGGTCGGGCCGGTTCAGGTTTTGGTCTAAACCAAACTCGACCCAATTAGGTCAGGTGGTTGAATCTTGGACTCGTATTCGACTAAATAGTTGGGTCGAACTCAGTGTTTCAGGTCATCAATTTGGCGGGTCTGAGTTGTCAGTTAGGCGAATCTAATTCACATAATGGGCCAATTTTTTGGACTTCATTGAAATTTATTTTAGTTTTTTTTTTTTTTTGGTTTTTTAGCCCAAATTAATGAGTATAGCAGTTTTATAAATTACTTGGATCTCATATTTTTTGAATTTTCCATATAAAACATATTGGGCCTCCCTTTTACTCTCTCTCTTTCTTTCTTTCTTTTTTTATTTATTTTATTTTTAATTTTAAATAGGCCTTCTAGCTAAACTTATATTAAGTAACTACACTACTTATAAATCCATTGGGCCTCCAGAACATAAACATCTTGGACAAAATAGCTCAACGCGACAAACAAAATAAGCCTATTTTTACCATCTGTTATCTGTTAAGCGTCCACACACTGACTACCAAAAATAAACACAACAAAATAGGTTGTAAAACTTGGAGAAAATAGCACAACAAACACAAAATCGTATTTTCACCACTTGTGAAGTGTGACTTGTTAAACAACCACACATTGACTACCAAAAAATAAACACAACAAAATAGAATGTATAACTTGGACAAAATAGCAAAACACAACAACACACAAACATGCCTATTTTTATCATCTGTGATCTGTTAAACATCCACACAATACAAGCACTTGGGTAGTACGCTAGTAGCTTAATACAAGTCATATATATTCAAGAAAACCCAAAGGCATAAAAGTCAATCTTAAAACCTATGTTAAACCTGCCAACCACACGACAAGTAATATTTTCAGCAACAAATAAGTCAACCACAGCAAGCATAAGCAACAGATAAGACTATACTGCAATATTTTCATTTATATATAAAAATAGATATATACTTAGTAAGCCATAGAGGTAGAGAAGGCAATTAGATTACTGCAATTTTTAAGGCAGTAAGCTTGCTAGTTATACAATATTCCTAGCAATATAATTAGTTACAATTATGAAATGCCATAGATATTTCCAAAAAATAGCTTTTCCAAAGCATTGCATGACAAATACTCTATAGTTAATAAGTCTATAATTTATAGGAAATCAAACCTATGGGCTAGGATTTCTTTTTTATAAGCATTAAGAGTTGAGTGTTGTTAGAAAAGCAATATCCAAAATAGCTTCCAAAATGTTCTCAAAAGGCTGTTTCCTTTACAAAATAAATGATTCCTCTTACAATAGACAAAAATATTTAACAAATAATACATTAGTACCAAACACAAGACCAACTAGAAAGGACAACAAGTTTATAACAGTAAGGGGTCAAAGGCAATAACATACCAAGTCAATTATCAATCATCAATACTAATTAAGGGTCGTTTGCTTGAGCTAGAACCCATACTTGAGCTGGTACTTGCTGCTGCACTTGATGTTGATTGTTGATTTAAAACTAGAAAAGAAAAGGAAATAAATACAAAAGATTAAATTTTGTTTAAATACATGAGACATTTAATAAGAATTAATAGACAATAAGTTTCAAAATTTAAATATATTACCTAAATCATGAAATTCCTCCTCTAACGGCTCAACCTCATCCCTTGATTGGTGATGAAAAATCAGAAATGTGGCTTGAAGCCAATTTTGTGCACATACAAGGTTTTGAACCATGAGAGGAGAGAGAGAGAACTTTGAAATGGATCAACAATGCGGCCTCTGGTGCTAAATGTTGACTCAGATGCAACAGTAGAAACTGGTACAGCCAGCACATTCTTAGCCACTTTAGAGAACACTTGGATCACTAGCATCACCTTCCATTTGTGTCCTTTTACTACCAATTGGTTCTTGCACATTTGGTGAATGAATAGAAGAGTAAAAATTATACAACTTAATCAAAAGATCTTTCTACTTATCAACCATCACATTCCCCACTGCATTCCCATAAATTTTAGAAAAAGAAAACTTCAAAAATCTCAATTTTTTCGTGGATTAAGAACCACAGCTACATACAAAAGAGGATTAATTTTATCACATTCCCCCCAATACTTCTCAAATTTAGTTTGCATGTTTATGACTGTGTTTTTCAATAGGGTGTTTTGGGATTTAACTAAATAAAAAATACTCTTTTGAATAACAAAGTTCTCATCAAAGAAGACATTTGAAGTAACATACAAAGAACTAGAGAGCTTTTTTGTTGCATTATAAAAAAATCTCAAGAAAGTCACAAATGCCCTACAATTTTGGAAATCATTCATACAGGAAGATCCCAAACCACCATCATCTCCCTTGGTCCTAAAGTACGATGAATAACCATCATTTTCGAAGTCCATTCTAAGGAACACTTTATCAAAATTTTCAGCAATTTCTAACATGAGGTAAGTCGTGTTCCACCTAGTAGGTACATCTAGACAAAGAAGACTCTTGGACTCCATACCTAACCTCTCCATAAAACTCCTAAAATTTTGATTTCTATTGGGTGAGGACTTCATGTATCTCACAGCTTCACGCACCTTAGCAATAGGTGCATCAATTTCTTTCAAACCCTCCCCCACAATGAGATTTAGGATATGGGCATAACAGCTCATATGCAAGAACTCATTTTCTAAAACTGTCCCATTCCAATTTTTTGTACTCTTTGCAAGAATTTGATTGTGGTTAAATTTGAACTAGTATTATCCACTGTCAAAGTGAATATGCCATCAATACCCCATTCATGCAAAGACATCTCAATCTTTCTACCTATAGTCTCCTCCTTGTGGTCTTTAACTTGACAAAAATTTTAAATTCTCTTATGCAACTTCCAAGCATCATCAATAAAATGACATGTGAGACACATATAATTCAAATTTTGAATAGAAGTCCTTGTGTCCATAGTAAAACACACCCTACCACCCTTTAAGGATTTCCTTAGCTTTTCTCTCTCACTATTATAAATGTCAATCACATCTCTAGCCGTAGTTTGATGAGATAGAATATCCTTTAGATGGAGCTTAGGTTGCAAGGTAGTTACATATTTCTTAAACTCATACCCTTCAACGCATCGAAAAGGCAACTCATCAATTATAATCATTTCAGCAAGTGCCTTTCTAGAAGCCTTAACATCAAAAGTTGTTGACACAAGGTAGAACCCTTCCTCTCCATCCTTTTTGGGTTCAAGAGCTAAGTTCTTCTACCCTATAACTAGATCTTCTCTATTAGGGTTCTCGGGACGATTTGACACATGAGCAAACAAATTACTAGTACCATAACTCTTACTATCAGCATAATATGATTTTTGGCAATAATTACATATTGCCTTAGTGACACCTTTTTCTACCTTTATTTTTTCAAAATGATTCCAAAACTACAAACTTTTTCCTACCATTACTAGCACAAGTCTTACTCACTTTGCTAAATGGAATTGGGGGCAACTCAACATCAACAATTTCATCTTAGGTAGCAGTAGTAACCTTTTGGGTGGCAGTAGAACTATTAGCTTGTGTAGCAACTGATGTCTAGACAGTGCATCAGTAAAGGGTTTCATGACCTAAAAAAATCAAATATAAATATTAGCAAACTAGAACACCAAAACAATTAATAATAATAATAACCACACAAACCAAAAGGAAAAACAGTATCCTACATATGCCAAAAAAAAAAAAAAAAAACACAACACAACACAACACAAAACACAAAACATAAAAAACGTAACTAAACAAAACTCAGATACAAACAATTTGGCGTTTGAAATTTTATTAAATAATAAAAGTAGAAACATTGGTGCTCAAAATTTATTAAAAAATAACAAAACGACAACAACACCAACAACCACAATAGCATAAGTAACATACATCAACTCTAACAAAAAAAAGAACAAAATCCAAACTTTGAAAACAAAACACAAAGAGAAACAAAAATCATACCTTAAAGAAACCGTGGGTGTTGGAGTTTCAAATTTGAAGACTGAAAACTCCACTTGGACAACTTTCAATTCCTGAATAAAATTAAAATAGGTACAAAATTAATCAAACAAATGAACAAAGAACAAAAGTAAAATGGTTAGGGTTTCAATTTTCTCTAGTTATGGTTTCAAATTATAAAACTTTGGGTTTATTTGATTTTAACAGTAGATTTCCATAAAAAATAAAATAAATGAGAGACTAAAAAAAAAAAGATGAGAAAAGGAGAATATTTACCTTAAATAGTTTGGAGTAAGAACTGAGTGGGGTGGAAAAACAAGGACGATCTCTTCTGCCCATATTGATGGACGGTAGGGAGAGGAGTGGGTGATGATCGTGGCAAAGAGAGGAGTGGGTGTTGGTGGCAGCTACAGCTAGGTTAAATTTGTAGTGAGAAGCTAGGGTTTGGACTTTGGAGTAGAGAGAGGCGAAGTGAGAATTGAGAGTTTGAGAGTCTGGTTTGTTCATCGGTGAGAAGATTGAAGCTTAAAGAGTGAAGATTTTGTAGTGAAGAGTGAAGATTTCGTAGTGAACTGGTGAAGAGATTAAAGAGCGAATCTAAGAGATATGAGATATCAGATCATTGAGCTCTAATTGTGATCATTTGATTTTGTTATTAATTTTTATTTTAATGGTTGATATGTAAATTTGGTACTTGTGCCCCTGAATCACTAGTATGAGTCTATACTAGAGTCTACTGATATGACTCAAATGAGTTTGTAGAGTGTAATTGTGATCGTAGATTTTGAATCTTGATTTGATTTAAATGTTGGATTTGAAAATTGGGAACTTATGCCAAAAAATTTTGAACTTATTTTTGCTTTTGCTTTACATTATCCAATTACCGAAGCCTCATATTCATTCATAATTTGGTTGGTTTAGGTTATTCGGGCGAAATATTTTGTAATCCAAATCCCGAACCGATTATTTGGTTATTCTCAAAATACAACCCGTGACCTACCAAGCCTTGCATTTGGAGCCGCCCATGGACCTTCGGGTCGAGTGGGTACTGTTGGGCGGGTCGGATTGTCCGGGTCACTGGATAGCCTTACATATAACATGTCGGTTAGTAGTGGAAGGAGACACATTTCACTCAATATGATTGTGTAGATTGACAATTTGACCTCCAACCTAAACTTGATCGAGTTGTGATCACCCCTAGCCCCTAGTTCGAGAGGAAAATAAGAAATAGATTATGCTTATTAGAAAATGTTAAAGCTATTACAAATTTTACTTTATAAGCTTTATAAATTGACATGACAATGAATATGATATGTGCATTTCAAACATATAATAATAAATAAATATTAGAGTTACCTCTTTGTGATTTGTAGGTGGTCATTAATATTGTGGGTGGACGTTAGTCAGCCTAGACTAAGATTGGGTTGATGTCTATAGGCTTAGGGCCCAATGGATGATGTATAAGAGGCCCAAGTAGGTCCACAACATGAATAATCAAGTTAAGGAGGGTCCACCCACTTGCACTATCCCTCCCGAGGAGAATTGGTCAATGGAACTTGATCGAGGAGATATAATGTCTTGGGAAAATCCACCATCTAAGCACAGGCCTTAAGGCATGACACAAGGTATGAAGAAATTGCCATAGTGACAATGTCCGGAGGGCCTCACCTCCTGATTATAGATTTGATATGTCGAAATAATGAACTAGACTTAAATTCCCATTATGATTCTAAGAGGTAGTGGCACCCATGCAAAGGTGGAGGATTCTCATCATTACTAATCCACTGACTCAAGGGGGCAAGATTGAAGAAATCAGGGGTTAGACATTTTTGGGGAGGGAAAACAAGAGAGAAAGGGCGTTTTGGGGAATGAGGGAAACATTGAATTTTATTCAGTCGTTGCATGCATTTCTAGCAACCAAAGACCACATTGAGTAGCCTAATAAATGAGTCTTTACAGGTTATAGACCAGCTCCACCATCGATCCTCCAACTCTTTCCCTTTTGGGATCTCCCATTGTGAGCTATTCCCCTACTTTCACATACAAATTAGTTGTGGTATCTGTCCAAAGCAAGTGTAGCAGATTTGGTCATCCACATGATTGATAACACATTAGTTTATAAGCATTAATTAGTAAAAATGTAAAGTTAACGAGTGCCCTATACCATTTTAAGAAAGTTCTAATACTACTTTCTTAAGAAATATAAAAAGATGTCAAAAGAAGTTAATTAATTTTTCTTTCCCTTAAAAAATTTCTATAAATATTTGTTAAACCAATGTTCTTTAGAGCATTTCGTAACTTTTTTCCTACTAAAAATTGCACTATTCTAGCATCACTCCTAGTCATATGCCTGTTACGTTGCAGTCCATAATGAAGCTCACCTTAACCGCTTGGGCCTTGTTCTTAAATCGCTTCATTTCCTTCCGCAATTGATCCTTTGTAGTTGATTGGGCCTAGGCATTATTTGTTTTTGTTTTGTTTGGTCGACATAAACTGGTCGGTCTTTTAAAATCATCAGGCCTTTTCCAAACAAGTTCAAAGCAACAGTTGGATTCCGGAATTACAAAAGAGAGTCTAGACTCTAGAGTTTCTCAAGACACCGCCGGTGAGCGGTAAACTTTCCCTCCAAAAGGTAAACTTTTTTTTCCAATCGCTGCCGTGGCATCCTCATCAATTAATTTTCCATTTCCACTTATAATATAAAATCTATTTCACTTCCTCCACGCCTTCTAAAGTTCTACTACTGCTCTAACAGAAATGGACAAAATACCCAATTCATGACTCTCTCTCACTGACACTACTCATTACTCTCTTCTCTCTCTCTCTCTCTCTCTCTCTCCTATCCAAATTCCAAAATCCCCCGAATAGAACAGAATCACACTCCGAAAACAAAAACTTTCCATCCAAATTCTGCAACCAAACAACACCATATGCCGATCGCTTCCATTTCACTCATCCGCCACCGCGCCATTACACCGACCGCCACTTTTCTCTTCACCTTCAACCACAACAGCCTCCTCTACCGGTTCTCGACTCTCCGATGCTTCACAATCTCAGCCAAACAACAACAACAAAAGCAAAAACCTAACAACGTCTCGAAGAAGTCACCGCCGAACAAGAATCTCCTTAGAGCCAAACACACCTTCAAAGACTACTCCTCCTTGGCCCCAATCCTCTCTCCCAAACAGGCCCCTCCCCTCTCCCAATCCCAAGCCATCGGCACCGTCGCCGCCGCCCAGGCCAACTTCATGCGCGTCATCGTCCAATCCGGACCTTCTAGAACCGCCGACGTGGCTCCTCCGGAAGGTTCTGGAATCGGAGTGGAGTTGCTGTGCGTGGTGAGGGCGGTGCTGAAGAAGATAAAGAGGAGAGTGTTGGTTGGGGACAAGGTGCTGGTTGGGTCCATTGATTGGGTGGACCGGAGGGGCATGATTGAGAACGTGTTTCAGAGGAGCTCGGAGATTTTGGACCCTCCGATGGCCAATGTGGACCATTTCTTGGTGCTGTTCTCGTTGGAGCAGCCGCGGCTCGAGCCTTTTGCGCTCACTAGGTTTCTTGTTGAGGCTGAGTCCGCTGGAATTCCGCTCACGCTCGCATTGAACAAGTCGGAGCTTGTGGATGAAGAGGTTAGCTTTTTTAATTAGCTTAGTCTTAGTTGGTTTTTGTTCATTTCAGGTGTGAAAAATATAACAGTTGCATTGCATTTGAGTTTAGGTTTTAGCTTTGAATCGCGATTTAGAAGAGAAAATTTTATAAGTAATGCTGTCCTTAATGCTTCACTGAGTTTAGGCTTATATTTGTTCTTGGAGGTTTTAATTTTAATATATATATATATATATATATATTTTTTTTTTTTAAAATGCAAGTAGTTCGGCAAAAGTGCTAAATATAGTTCTTTAGTTGAAAACCTGTGAAACCTTGATTGTATGATGGCAGCGGGGTGGGGTGGGGGTTGAATAAGGGGTGCCCGATTCCCTTCCCTTCTCCTCTTTGGGACGGGAGTTGGGCGGGTTGAAGTTATTTTGACATCCCTAATGAGAGGGAAAGGGAATGGGTAGTCGTGAGAGTGGTAAAAGTGGGAGACTACAAGTGTTTTGGAGATGAGATGATGGTATTAGAATATGTACAATATATGCAAATTCGGGGTGGGATGGGGCAAGACAGGGCGGCCCGAGCGAAATCTGTCCCTGCCCCATCATCTCTTCGGGACGAGGGAAAACCTGAGCGAGGTAGGATGGGGCAGTGCAGAGCTAGTAGGACGGGGATTTTTTGCAATCCCTAATTTGTTGCTTTGGTTGATGACTTCTCAATATATAGTTTCTAAAAGTTCTTTTATGAAGCCACTACTATCTCTAGAACTTGTTCTGAATGTGAAAACATTCTCAGCAGGCTACATATTTTGCTCTCCTGTTACTAAAAATTGTTCATCGTTCTCTTTTCTTTTCCAGCTATTTGTCTGAATTTTATTAGCCTTTGATGGCGTGTGCAGACGCTAGTTGGATGGAAGACTAGGCTACAGAGTTGGGGCTATGAACCAATGTTTTGCAGTGTTGACTCCAAATCTGGGCTTGATGCTCTTGCATTTATTTTGAAAGATCAGACAACTGTTATTGTTGGTCCAAGTGGAGTTGGGAAGTCTAGTCTGATTAATACTCTGAGAAGCAGCCACCATGCTTCTGATGCAGAAGAAGGGGATAATTGGTTTGATCCTGTAGGTTTGATATCTTTTTGCTTCATATCTTCATTTTCTTAATATCTTTTGTTTGTTTTTGCATGTGATCTTGGTATATTTTCCACCTTTGTTAATGTACTTCTTTCAGATTCTGGGCAGCAAGTGGTTTGAGGAACAGCGTATTGGGGAAGTTTCAACTCGAAGTGGCAGAGGGAAGCATACTACTCGCCATGTTTCTTTGCTTCCATTATCAGGAGGGGGTTATCTTGCTGATACTCCTGGGTTTAACCAGCCAAGTTTGATGAAAGTAACAAAACAATCCCTTGCACAAGCTTTCCCTGAGGTCTGTGCTGTTTGTGGGACACTATGTACCTCATTTGATTCATTTACATTAGTTTCTTCTACTCTTGCGAATCAAATGTTGAACCTGATTTGACATTTGTATGTTTCAACTAATGGCTTCTCTTACTACTCTCTTCAGATCCGGAAGATGCTCATTGACAATGAGCCCACAAAATGTTCATTCAATAATTGCTTGCATCTCGGTGAACCAGGGTGTGTTGTGAAAGGGGAATGGGAAAGATACCCATACTATTTTCAACTTCTTGATGAAATCAGAATCAGGGAGGAATTCCAGTTGAGGACATTTGGAACCAAAAGAGAGGGTGATGTAAGGTATGTTCAAATTGTACATGGAGTGAGTTTAACGAGCATTTGTCATGTTAGTACCTGCTCAACTATTAAGTTTGATATCTATGGTGTAAAAACCTCCTTTGGAGCATTTTGTAATGTTCATTGTGACAGCCAAATACTGGCCAGAGGCTCCACCATTATGATCATTAACATTTTATTTGACCATTAGTTTGTTCATCACTTTTTTTTTTGGTCAACCAGCTGTATTGTATGGGTCTTCATGTAGCCTTTTGGTTATTGTTTTTTGATAAGTTGCCTTTTGATTTGTTTATCGTACGTAGAATATCTATATGGTGTGAAAAACTTAACCCTGGAAAATTTTCTGGGTAATTAAACCTTTTGAGTTTATTCTTTAATTAGTTTTGTTAAGAATGGTGCATTATGCCTGCAACCTGATAATTATAGAAGTTTTTGTTAGTCCTAAAAAGTGTACAAATTTATTGTATTATGTGAATTATCTATAACGGATTTTCTACCTGAGTTGTGGCTCAACTGGACGTCCTTCTCCCATAATAATGAGATGGAGGTTGAGATCGTTGGTTCAAGAAACATTGGGATTTGGGTGTGTGCATAACTTGCTACTATTAAAAAAAAAAAAAAGCACTAAAGGATTTTCTATTATTTCTTTAGCCTTCTCTCAGGTAAACTCCTGCCATAGTGTTAATTCTTCTTGTACTTGTATTTCTGCTTGGTTGTTACTGGTATGTTAATACTTTTCACAAAGTTTACTAGTTTCGTTAGTTATTCCAAATGAATCATCTTGTTTACAGGTTCAAGGTTGGAGAAATGGGTGTTAAGCAAGCGGAACCGCGTTTGGAGCCTAAGAAGCATAGGCGAAAATCTCGTAAGAGCATCAACCAGTCAATACTAGATGGGTTGGATGAGCTTGATGATGACGACAACTTAGATATGGAAAATGATCCGATTCTGAGGGCAATGAAGGAAAATCAGTAGGAAGTTAACTGCCGTACATCTTATACTGTAAATAATAAATTTCTTAACCCTTTTTCTCTTGGTGGTTAAACTAAATTTACCAGTACAGGCTAGTGAGAGACTAATTAGATTTCACTTTCTGATTAACTGAAGGCAAAATCTTTTTTGATGGCAGTTAATCAGATTTGACATGTAGAGCTAATCAACTAATGCAATGTTCACCTTTTCATGCTTGATCTTTAATGCAGATCTTGCATCTGTCCAGTTTGTTGTATATGCATCTTTAAAGCCTTCTTTATTTTGATGAACCATTCTTGAACAAGCCTTGTTTGCAAAATTTCAGGAGTCCAATGTTATGTTGTCCATGCCTCCATGGATTTTTAACCTTTTGTCTTTTGGGGATAACAATTGCTAAAACAGTTGGGGGGTTGGTATGGGCAAATGCCACTTTTTAACGTCACATGCAATTATTTAGCTTGCCCTTTTTTTTTTTGGTAGGGTGATTGGGAAATTTATTATTGGCCCAAAATGCAAAAACAGTGCATGGATTTGGGTCAATTGCAAAAACACCCCTAGGTTTTCAATTCTTTCTTAGAACTCATTAAAGTTTCCATATTTGCCATATTGGCACGAATCAATTGGTGAATCTTCACAATGTGGTCATATAATGGTCATGTGAATTTTCTGTCCCAAAAGAGAACAAAAGTTAGTCGCATGTCAATTTGGCAGATATAAAAATCTTACAAAGTTATAAGGAAGAATTGAAATCTTAGAGGGTGTTTTTGCATTTTGCCCTTCTTATTGTGTAACCATTGTATATAATATCAATCTTACATAAAAGTATACCCCCCATAAGTGCGGAACCCCTTACCAAGCGTGCGAATTTCACATATAACCCCTCAGTTGAGGGGGGCAATGTACAGTTATATCAAGATTTTTGGACATACTTGCCTTGGATGTGAACAAGGACTTTAGTATGGATCGATGAATTTCATTCCTGCACACAATTCTTTCACAGGAGTCTTCGGAATAAAAGAAAAAACTCTATCATCTGCGGATTACTAAATAGTAAAATATACTCCATTGTGTTTGCATTGTGAAAGTTGGTTTTCAGGGATGTTAAGCAACATTCATGAAGCCAGTTTGCTGTGCATATAGGACCTCAGGCGGTGATAAAAACCTCAAATTGCTTTAACAGCTTCGCCAATAAAATCTCGAAAATTGTCCTGTTCGTGGCTAGAAATCAAAACCTGTTATCCAATGCTTGCAGGTGAAGCTCTTGGAATGTTCTGAAGTTGGATGATACATCATATATGTTGTTTTAATAATTTTAAACGTCTTCGTACATGACAACACTAAGTTTTATCCTTTCAAAAGTTCCTCACCTTACAAGATACGGTTCTCTTTATTTCAATTTAGTGCATTTGGCCCTCTTAAAGTTGCTAATTCCAGGCCTCATTAATAGCTTAAGGTACCAGAAGAAGGGGAGGAGATAAGCCCTCCACAATGATTTATGGCTTTACGCTCCATACATATTTTAGTGGTGAACAAGTGTAATGGTTATCTACAGCCTTGGGTCCTGTGGAATCCAAGGTAGATAATGGATTGACTGATTTGGGGTAAGTTGAATGTGAGGAAGATCTGAATAAGCTTATGACTGGTTTTCTTATTGATATTCATTACTTAGAGCATCACCTTGGTGGCGGCTAAAATTTAGCAATTCGGCATCACAAAAAGATACTTTATTTATTTTACTACCTCACTTCACAAAACACCCAAGCATTCAACACAATAAAATAATATAAACAACACAATAATATAAACAACCTAATAAAATATATATTTTTGTTTAACATTTGAGTTACAGTGCACATGCAATCTTTGCGTGTGCATTGTAGCTCAACAGCCAGAATTTTTGGCTTTTCCTCCACTGATGCAGCCCACTTTTGTTATATTTGGTTGGTAAATTTAGCATTTTAGCAATTTTCCTCCACCGATACTAATGCTCATCCCCAATATTTATACAAGCTGGTCTAGAAGTTAGTTAGTGTAACTAATTTGAATGTAACTTCTAACCGTAACTAGTAACTAACTCCCAACCAACTGATTGTAACAAAACTCTTGACAATGCAAGTTATGTACAAACAGTTAGAATCACAATTGACAATACACTCAGTTTCATTACACCAAAGCCATTCCTTAGCAAGGTAAGCAAAAAAGTGATGAACCAACAGGCTCAGATTTAGGAAAGAAGAGCAAATTACTAGATGTGTATATTTTGTAATTCCCTTGGACCTAATGCCTTTACGCTAGAATCAAATGAAACTGTTTTGACACTATTTTCTCCCCTTGGCTTCCTCCATGCCCTGAGAACCAACCCCCAGAGGGGAAGGAAGAGAAGATAAATGTTTTCATAAAATGAGTGAACAGTATTAATATGATAGCACATTCCACGCTTGCCTTTTAACCACCGTGCCCACCCTGGCTAAGTTCCTGCTACAATTAGATGAGAGGCTATTACTCCTGGAAGAGAAGGTCCAATCATTTCCATTTTTATAATTGTTGATTGGCTAGAGACAGAATGATCCATCTTAATTGTCAGCACGAAAAACACATTCCATCCCATTTACATGCCAAGCAAAGAGGAGTATGACAGGAAAAAAGGCATTGTTAACCCAGAGAAGTTTATGACAAACCCACCAACAATCACACAGCAAAATGTCTCCAAAGCTAGGTGTTCACATGGCTACTACCAGTCATTAATCTACAGATTATCTATCATTCTTCTACAGCACATAAGGCAAGAATTTGCCACATGGGCATGGCATCCAAATTTAGAAGCTCAATAGCCATCAGACGGTTCTCAACATATAAACTTGTGACATAATTAAACATCTGCAGTTATATGCAAGTTAACATAGCAAAAACCTAACTACTAGACAAGAGATCAAACCACAACAATAATCCAATCCTTGGTGTTTCATAAAATGAATGCACTTCAAGGTTTCATCCAACAAATTAGCTATACTTAAACTTACAATAAAAGCACCCAAAACTGATAGGCGTAGTCTCTAGGAGCACAACTATCTCTGCAACATTGGACAGCCCATGGGGGGCATACCTAGCACAAAACATTTTAAGAAAATATTGCACCTTTGAAAAGCAAGAATCCATCATTTACCATACTTGTCAATTTGATATTTTCAAATCATCCAATCTTGGCCAAGTATATAAAGCAATGAGGAATGAGTAAACATAGCCACCAAGCATCTTTGGGTCATCATTGTTTACTTAAGGCTTCACTGCTTTTCTAAGTACCAAAAGGCACATACAGATATTCCACATCCTCCTATTAGATGCCTCATGATACCATCTTCTTACTAAATGACTCAATATCATTGAAAGAAATGCTCAAAGGGGGGCATTTCATTTTGAAGAGTTAGACGCTCTATATTACACATGCATTTAGTGGGTCCTAAAGCTATAACCTAACGCTTCACTATATTTGGCCATTTGCGTCAGAGCTCATTGGCAAGTTAAAACTCCCTATCAATAATTTACTGAGCCTCAATTTCAACAACAACAGAGCCTTAGTCCCCAATTTTGTGGGGTCGGCTATGCATCTTCAATAGATTAGTTAGGGTCGGTCACATGTATTATTAATAATAAACCCCAACATCCAACGTCCAAATTGAAAAATGGGTAGAGCCATATAAAATGTTATAACATGAAACCAACACAAATTAATTCAATAACACCCCGTCATCATATTTCAACTACAATGGTGATCATATCTTCAACGCCAGCTCAATCATACGCATCACTATTCGCATAGATATATCATCACTTGAGCAAATTTAAATTTTTCTCAGAAATTTGACTAAGAGGAAGGCAAAATAAAAAGAGAAATAGTAGTAAATCAGCAAACATAAAAGACTAGCAAAGCTGATCTAAACCAAAATTCAGGGCAATCAAGTACACTGTATTTTCCGTATCAGGAAGGAAAAATAATCGTCACAAAAACATCGATTTTCAACCCCTGGCAAATTTGCTTATACTAAGATAGATTAGTCGAACTGACCTACTTCTTAGCGGGTTTCTTCTTCGAACTCACAGCTTGCTGCTGTTGCGGCTTGGGGTGCTTCTCGGCCTCGTTGGGGTCCAACCACTTGAGCGGGTGGCAATTGAAGAAAGGCCAATTGGGGACCGTCACCAATGTGGTGAGAATCACACCACCAGCGTATATTAGCATCATCATCTGGAAAGATCCCAATACATAGCCAGTTCCGAAAGAAACTACAGAAAATGCCAATAGCAATATCTGCATCAGCTGCTCCACTAGCTTTTGCCCTTGCCAATCCATCTAAAACACAATCCAGTAACAAGTTCGATTTTTCAATCAGCATTTATCAAATTTATGGAAACTTAACCCTAGATCATCAATCCAATCGATGAAACACCTAAAACTAAATAAAATTTTTAAAATAATGAATTGAAATTTGAAACCCTAGGTACCTGTTTGGTTACCGAGAAAAGAGAGGGAAAATAAAGTTGAAGCCTTTATGTTAAAAATGGCTCCACTTTAGACGATCAGTAGTGGAAAACGTCAAATTGAGTTAATTTTTCATTTCAACAGAACCAAACAAAGGATATGTAAAGAAAGATCTAACCTTTAAGTTGATTTCCCCTCGATGTCACATGAACCAAACAGAAGCTAAATTACTCAGAAATGGTGGGAATTTATGAGTTTGGTATTAGGAACAAGATTAACAAGACAAAGCCCTAATCTTTTTGCAATCCCAAGAAAAGAGAGAGAGAGAGAGAGAGATGTACCTGAGTGAGAATGTGAAGAATACAATTGTGTGAATGAGGAAGAGAATGGAGTATTTTACAGTTTCGGAAACTACTTTTATAGTGTAATATTTGGGGATTTGGTAACCTCAGGCTCAGGATCTATCATCAATAAAAAACGATTTGAAACGCTTTTCTTTCTTTCTTAGTTGAGTTTTCAAAACAAAAAGTCAACAACAATCAAACGGTCGGAATAAGCATTTCATGTTTTCATATGCCTAAAAATAAATAAATAAAATTGGGTCAAGGATTTTTTTTTTTGTTTTTTTTTTTTTTGCGTAAATACATTTTTAGTCTTTACATTTTGACTTTTTTTTATTTTGATCCCTACATTTTAATTTCACTGCTTTTAGTCCCTAAATCAATTAATGTGTGTTATTTTGGTCATTTCCGTCAGTCAAAAGACGGAAATATCTGAAGTGACTGACGGAGAACTTAAATATTATTAAAAAACCACCATGACACTCATCACCCATGCCACATCAGATTAGAATTTTAAAAAATTAATTTCTCAATTTTAACAAAAGAAAAAAAATATGAGTTAAAATAATAATTTCTCAATTTAACAAAATAAAAAAAAAATAAAAAATGAAAAGTAACATGAATTAAGATTAGAATAAGTTCTTCCCAAAGAACATTCATATGTTTTCTCTTTCTCCCATAGAAGGCGATTTTCATTTATGGAATTTTAGTTTTTTGAGTTTGTTTTTTGGTGGTTGGTTCGGGTTTATGGATTTATGGGTCTTTGATCTTTCTCTTTTCCTTAACTGATTGAGTGCTTCAGAATGGGACTTTGTCTAGATCGAATCTCAAACTCGGGCTCACTTCAACCACGCTGAAATTGAAGACTTCAACACCTCCACTCGAAGACTCGGGCTTCTTAGGTTCAAAATCTCAGATCTTCGGTCATGGTTTTAGTTTTATATGGGTTTGGGTTCTCAGTTTCATATGGGTTTGTTTGTATTGGGAAGTTGCAAGGATCGATTGGGTTTGAAGGGATCTTGCTCTAATGGTCTTTGTTCATTTTGAATTTTTAGTTCTGAAATTTATGGGTTAGTTTGTTTTCTAGGTTTGATATTTGTGGGTTTGCTTTAGATTTGCTATTGGGTTTATGTTTGTGTTCTTGCTGGAGATCAGTTTGTGTTTGGTTTAAGTTGATTTTGTGTTGGTTTCTTGGAAAGATGAGAAAATTTGGGTTTGAGTTTGTGATTTGGTATATCTGGGTTTTGTGGTTTGAGAAACAGAAAGAGAAATGAGGTTGAAGGAGACGGTACAGAGTCAACACTGTTGGTGGGTGTGGAAGCTATGGCTTTGAGCTTTATCAAAAGCTTAGCTCTGGTTTGTGAAGGATTGGAGCTGAATTTTGGGACCGAATTGTCATAGAGAATTGAGAGTGAGAGTGAGTTATACACCGCCATTTCTTTTGTTATGCACTTTTTGATATTTGACTGTTTGGCTGCTGAGAAAATAATGGGAGAAACTTTTAGATCTGGGTTGGTGTTCTTGGTGTTTTTGTTCAAGAAACTTTTAGATCTTAATTCATGTGAATTTTAGTTTTTAATTTAGTTTTTATTTTTATTTTTAGTTAAAATTAATAAATTATTTTTTTAAATTTATATGCTGACGTGTCATGGGTGATGTGGATTTTTAATAATATTTAAGTTCTCTGTCAGTCACCTAAGATAATTCCGTCTGTTAACTGACGGAAATGACCAAATTAACATGTGTTAATTGATTTAGGGACTAAAAGTGGTGAAATTAAAATGTAAGGACCAAAATGGAAAAAAGCCAAAGTGTAGGGACTAAAAGTGCTTTTACGTCTTTTTTTTTTTTTTTTTTTTTTTGGAGAATAGGGGGAGATCAAGTTGAGCTAAAATTGAATATTTAAAATAAGTATTGAATTAAATCTAAGTCCTACTTATAATATATAATTGAAACATAATCAAACATTATAACTATCCAATTGTCATGGTAATTCATAAGGTTGCAATCACTAAAAATACTGAAAATATAACATTATAAATTGATTTACATCACATAAGTTGTAACTATTCAAAAAATTATTAAAAACCAAAATACCCCTTTGTTTTTATTAATAATATGTCTCTTTTATTATTTTAAATGTAAAATTTAGATACCTAAAGTATGAAATCCAACCTTTACCCACCCTTCATGGGTTTAAAAAAACCAAAAAAAAAAAAAAAAAAAAAAAAATCTCAAACCCTAACTTAGGCTTGGATTGATTCGAAAAACCCACTAAACTTTGATTTATTACCATACGTCCATACCTATATAATTGGAAGGATGAACACCACATAAACTGTATTGGGTATAGAAATAATTATAATTTTTATAGAGTTTTTTTTGGCATTTCTTTCTCTAGTAGAGACACCTTGATCATTATTTGAATTAAATTAACCATACTTTTTTTTTTTAAATCGTGAAAAATTAGATTAACTTTTCAAGGTAGTTAGAGGATAAGTAAAGGCTTAAATGCTTCTTAGCTTTACTTGTATCAAAGTTCTAGCTAATGGGATTACATCTAAGACTAACGTTGGCATCTTAGTTGAGTTTCTTTGCCCTTCAAGTCTTTGAAGAACTATTTTCTATTTTTAAAACTGAAAATAAGAAATTAAATAAATAAATAAGTTTGTTTAAAGCGTTTGAATGTAAGTTTGGATTTTTTTTGCTAAAATTTACTAATTAAAAGTTGACAAAAATACAATTTTACCTAAAAAATAGTGAGGCTTTAAAAATCATTATAGAAAATAAACACTAAGTTAAAATGCAAAAATAAACAAGCTAATCAGAACTCAAATTATACCTTTTTTTGTTTTAAAATTTTAAAAACCAGTACTCAAAAATATGTGTATAACAGTTTTTAGAAAACACCAAAATGATGTTTTTAAGGATATTTTCTATTTTGTGTTTTCATAGTTGCAAACTTTTTGAATAGTGATAAACCACCGCTCCCCCCCCCCCCCCCCCCCCTTTTTTTTGTCTTTCTACCCACCCAAACCTCCTTAAAAAAATATATATTTCTTTTCTTCCACAGCAAGTGGAACTTCCACTTTGTTGAAGAAAGCCGAGCTTAATTCAGGTGCGTTAATGGCATGATGCTTGGCCAATGGTGGCAACTTGAGATTTGAAAGGTAGTAGTAAGATCAACTTGAATGTGATCTTCATTTAGTGATGTGGTGGCATCATAAAGGTGACGTGGATGTTGGGTTTCTTGGTTGACAACTTTGGAGTTGATTGTGTGTGATTTCTTAATTGATTTTTTTTTTTTTTTTTTTTTTTTTAACATGTGGTTTCCTAATTGATGGTGGGGGGTTTCAATGTGATTGGCAAAAGTGAAGTGAGTAAAGGTGCTATAGTTTGGGTTTATCTAGAGAATTTAGCTTGAGTCTAGTATTCTAATGCATTGAATCCAATACGATAGGAACAAATGCATTGAATCCAATACGATAGGAACAAATGATCAATTTTGAACACTTGTTTTATTCAGTGCTTTAGAGCACTTGACAAAAGTAAACAAAGTTGATTGGTTTTTGTTATTGTATATGATTTAGGAGTTTGGGTCATTCTTGACTAGGCATGAGTTCGATCTCATATAGGGGTTTATGAGTTCGACTTGGGCAATGAGCCTTGATTTGGTTTTGGGGTGTAGTTTTGGTTGGGGGTTCACTTTAGGCACATGAGTTTGACTAAACAATTTGTAATATAAAACTATAAAAGGTAAATCGGTTTTTGTTATGAATTATTCTCCCTATGTTGGAATAAGAATTTTATGAATGTGTTATTCTTTTTTATTTATTTATAATTCCTGTATTAATTTTATGTATGTGTTATTCTTTATGGTGTACAAATCCTGTAACAATATGTATGTAGAATTATGAATGTATCCGATGTACACCGGTTTGCTTGTGGTGGTTGAGTTGTTGTCACCGTCTACTCATAGAGTGAATCTAAACAAAATTCTTTCCTACATTGAAAAATTTTAATTTTCCTTTTTCACATTTTAGTTACTTTCACAAAATATTACATTCTTATTTTCCCACCTGAAGATCCAATAGGCAATTCTACAACATTTAGAAAAATTGTAGTGTTTAAACAATTTAATTATATGAGTGAAAATCCATATTAAACAGTAAAAATGTTGAACTACAATTGCAGGGCTTTACCCCAGAGGGAGCCCTTCCAGAAATTCTCGAAGGCCTAGGCTGAACCTAGGCCTAAGAGGGGGTTTGGAAATAGTTTTCAACCAGCAATAGACGCGCCTCGGTTAGAACCTCACTAGCTGCGTCATTGCCCCAAGCGCAAAGATGAAAATTTCTCTTTGCCTCCCTCTCATCTTATAGTCAAGTAGGCCTCGCGCTCCTCTCCGCTATCGATGTGGGAGTACCTTCTCGCATCACTATTACTTTTAGGCGCTTTCATATTCAGCCACGCGTTTTACTTGTTATGCATCAAAGCAGAGATTTTAGACAACATACTCCCAGGCTCTAGTTTTTCAGGTGCTTCAGACTAAATCAAGATTTTAGCTTTAGCTTTCCTGGTTATAGAATAACTCAGTTTAAGTATTCTTGTCTCTTTGTTTCCAAGATTTTTTTTTTTTTTTTAATGAAATGGTCCTTAATGAATGTTTAGGAGAAGAAGGATCTAAATAAAAGGGCTTGGTCCACCATGTCTCAAGTCCATGCGCTAGGAGTAGCTGGTATTTTCAGCTGGAAATATAAGGAAGAGAATGTTGCAACTAAGAAATCATTGTTAACATCAAAAGCATGAAGCATCATTTTTCTGCGTTTCTTCTATAGAACCTTATACCTCCCAGGCTCACACACAGCTTTGTAGAAGCTCTCTCCTTTTCAAATCTGAACTGCCTTGTCCTTCTCTCTTCGGTGTTGCTTCACTGTTTATCCTTCGGCTTTGTTTTTCATTTCTTTTCTCCACTATTTTGACAATTGCACTTGTTTCTTTTGCTGGATAAATTTTCTTATTTTTATCCTCCAGTGGCAAACTAGCATGTCCTTTAACGTGACACACAGAACTGGTTAGAGGGAAATGGAGGAAAATAGGCATTCCAAAGAGCGGCCAATTGCCTTTCTACCCAATGGCACCTCCTACCCACACCTTCACCCGTGGTTCCTAGAAATTTGACGTAAAAAATACATGAATTATGAAGATAAATGTTTCGATATTGAATAGAGCAATCATCACACAGATTTTAAGAAAAAACTTATATAGTTTTGGAGCCGTGCTCCGGAAGCATGTAAGAATTGCCCCAAATTTTAAAAGGACAAAAAACTATTCAATGACACAATACTAGAATATTAAATTTTAAAAAAATTATTATTATATACAAATGATATATCTAGCTCCATTTTTAGAACTCGATAAAGAGACCTAATCAGGAAGAAAAGAGATGTTTATGAGCCCATCCCATTTATAATGAGTAGCCCAACTAATAATATTGCGGGCCAAATAATTAATATGTTTGGATACAATAACAAAAATCCCAACAGGATTGGGAACTAATGGAAGCCCAAACAGTAGGCTTGAAAGGAATAAGAAAATTTGGAGGTGAGGGTTGTTGGAGAGCCTCAATTACAAGTCTAGAATCACCTTCAAATAATACAAAAATACAAAAGGAAAATTGATGATGAAATGCTAACTTGAGAGCCAAAAGTGCTGCATGAACTTCACCAATCAAGGAATCAGAGGGAGGCAACAAGGATGATTAAGCGAAGACTGCGGCAGCTATGGAGAAACATAGTCTAATAGCGATATCAAAGTTAGTCTTCATCCAGCCAAGAGGAGATGGAATCCAAGAGGAAGCCAGGCTAAAATTTCATTGCAAACTAAGCTGCGAGGTGTTCATAGTACGTAGGATTTATTGATTGCCTAAGGTGTATGATTAGAGTTTGAAGAGGTACTCCGAAAAAAAAATTTTGGTTTTGAACTCTGTAGATATTGTCTATAAGAATAGAGGCAAACAATGTGAAAATTTGTCTTTCCTTGTCTGGTATTTTCAAAGATCTAGATGGATATATCAAGCATTTCACAATATCATTTGTATTCATATATCCTAACTTTGAAAGGTTGATGGGCCAAGCTGTGAAATAATATGTGGCGAGAGAGTATGAGCAATGTATAATGAGATGCTCCAGTGTGGTGATTGAAAAGTGCACAGCTAAGATCACCTTAAGGCCATCTCCTATTCAAGGCCTCCTATTTGAATCTCTAGTGGATCTTTCAGGGTAGTGGTGTTTAAATTTCGATATTCACGTGAATACTGTGGTTTAAACAGTATTGTAAAAACATATGTTTAAGGTATTCATAATGAGAAATATGTGTATGTGTTTTTTTTTTTTTTAAATTATTTTAAGTGATGACTCACGTATAGTAAAAGTATACTATTTTATTTAAGGAGAGAGAGAACTCCCTCTACTTACAATTGATTTCTCTTTAGTTTTCACACACTTTTTTGTTCCTTCGTCTCTATTCTCTTCTCTTTGTTTCTCTCAACACTATTATAAACTAGTTAAATCTCAATGAACAAGTTGAAGAGAAAAATAACTCATAGTGACCAACATGATTGAAGTTGAAGAAGATCTTGTATATGAAAGTTCCATAAATAATAAGCTATGGCTGAGGAATTATAACTTATAAGGATTAATGAGGGTTAGGCGAGCAGCTGAGGGGAAGTTAAGGGTAGATCTAAAGGTTTATGTGATTTGAGAGAAAGCTGCAGGGAGAAAGTTTGAGAGAAAGCTGGTTCGTTGTGTTAAATGGATTTGAGAGAAGTAGTGATCAACTGAGTATGAATGAATTTGAAGAATTTAAGAGGAGTTATGAGGTAGCATCCAAACTTAAAAGAGAAGTTGTGAGAGAGGGAGGAGCGTAAGAGGAGTCTAAAGGGACTGTTAATTGGGTTGGTTTATTGGGTGGGAAGGAATTTGTAGATTGTGATGGACAGTGTTACCATCAAATTAAAGTCTGTGAAATAAAGGAAGGCGTCCCAAGCTTGATCTAAGTGGGTTTTCAGAATTTAGATACCTAGTTATTGTTCCTTGGAAATACAGCTAGCCTCATTCTCCAAAAAAGTTATTAAAAATAAAACAAAAACATAAAAATAAATAAAATAACAACCTCAACTTTTTTTACAAATTTTTTATTTATTTTCATTTTTGTTTAATTAAGTAATTTATTTTTATTCATATAGAACAACACATAGCCTTTTGAGCCCGTTATTATTATTATTATTATTATTTTTTTTTTGTATTATGTAATTTAATTTTATGGGTAAATTACCACGTCAAGTTGTTCTCCAAGGATCCTTTGACTTTGTCTTTTACCTGTATGAGACCACTCTGACCCTTTTTAGCTTTCTGTCTTCCCAAATAAGAAGCTATTTTCTTCTTTTGATAGGTTCAAGTTCAACAGTCATTACAGCCATAACTATACCAACCTGAAAATTTTTTATATGTTACTTCAAAGCTAGCCGGGATTAGTTTTGATGGACATATCAGCTGGTAAACAACATGAACTATACTTGTCCAGTTCCTAACATTAGAGTGTCCCTGTCTTTGTAATGTTATTGTGCAAGGAAGCAGCAAAGGGTCTCCTTACCTCTCCCAAAAGAAAAAAAGCACTTCATGGTTTTTACATCTGTAGGAACTAAAGCTAGGAATATCCTCAATATCCTGTCAATTGTACCTTCTTTATAGAAAGAACCCTGTACATGCCATTTTATAGGTGACTATGCCCTGGAAAAATGATTGACAAATGCATTTTTGTCTTGAAAATAAAGAAAACTCGAGTATTGTAAACTTGAGTGATTTAGGGAGCAGATGCAAAGTGTTTCTAAACTAAAGTGAACTTGTCTTCTCTGTGGATGATTGTTACATTGAGTCTTCTTTACCTTTCTCCTCCTTTTTTTTTTTTTTTCAAAATTTTTAGTGTTGTCTATAATAATTCTTGACTTTTAATGGCAGTACTTAAAAATTTAACAAATACTTAGGGAAAAAAGAAGAAGAAATAAACACTAAGATTTTTTCAGTTTTTGCCGGTTACTCATAAAAAAAAAAAAAAAAAAAAAAAAAAAAAAAAAAAAAAAACCCTCATGCTTACTCTAGGTTGACAGTGGGTGGAGGAATTCGGCAACCGTCGCACCACAGCCAGCCACCACTAAACAAAACCCAGTTGCCACTTCCACAAATACCCAAAAATGTCATACAATTGACCCATTTCAACCACCACAACACTGCCGCTATCGCCTTAATTCCAAAAACCCAGCAATCACTCACCAAAAACCTAATGCAACATACACCAATTAAACCTAGCCAAAACCCAAATGGATCGAACCACCATTGCCAAGCACTATTCTCAACCCTACCATCGTCATTCATCACCCTCCATCTCTTTTGAGCTAGCCGATTTGGTGTGGGGAAGGAAGATCAAACATTTTGCGAGAGAGAGGGGTTGACATCGTGCACATAATTAATTAAAAGATGAACTATGTTAAAATAGGTTAACTTAATCCACTCAGTAATAAACTAGATAATGAATGGTTCAAGTCTTTAAGAGAGAGTTTTATATATATACATATATATTTAGATTATGTTAGAGTAGAATTTTTATTTTGTTAAAAAAAAAAAAAAACTATACTGTAACCTACACACACGGAAAGGAAAGAAGAAGAAGAAGAAGAAGAAAAAAAAAGGATCACAAATTATTTCACAATTTTTTAGTCACAATTGTGATATGGCAATATGATTGGTGAAGAAAAAAGTATGTGTCCATATGTGATGGATAACCAATCACAATCTATCACGTAAGAGTTATGGCAAAAAAACTGTGAAATAATGTGATTGTAGTCATGTTGGCACTGCCTCAGTGGCTTAATCAGACTCCCCCACTCTCAGAGATTCAATTGAAATGAAACGGAACCGTTTGCAAGCTCCCACGTTCAAACTGATGAAGTGGTTCCTTTTGGAAATAACATATGTATTAAATTAAAAGGAGTTAATTCCATTTAATACGAATAAAGACTAAAGAGTTACCAATAAATTAAGCAATATAATTCTTTTTTTTTTCTTTTTTTTTTTTTTTGTGGTATAAAAGTGGTGGGTTAGACCGTAGAAGGAGGAAGCAAAACCAGTGGAAAGGTGGTACAACCGTACAAGTACAAAAGCCAGAAGCTTTAGGAAAAAAAAACACACACACACACACAACATGAGTACCCTCAAGCTCAAAACGAACGCATACATCGGTATTTTGTGTATGATTCCTATCCTGACAGTCATCTTCAACTCCGTTCTTGCTTCGGCACAAATTGATAGGTTTAGATGTCCTTTTTGTTTCTTGTTTATAGTCAGAAAAGTCACCATTAGGAATCATTTACCATATACCATCCACCTACAATGCCGCACATCCGACCATTCCCTCAAACCACAAATATTGCATCCTTCAAAAGAATATAGATTTATGTTTAATGTAAACATGTTTTGGAAAACCCGTTACAGCTGCTCATTTACGGGTGGGGGACGAAGGGAACGTACATTTGAGGCTTTCCATAGCAAGTATGACTGCAATAGTAAAAAGGCCCTTCATTCGTGTGAGTGGAATATTGGAAAATGGAGTGCCGAACGTTACTCTTGGGAGAAGAATTCGTGGTTATCCTATCGCTATCATTAGGAATTACGAATAACCTACATGACCATTTTATAGATAAAAGCCTGGCAATAAGAATACCGCTTTGTCAAGATTAATTAATAATTGAAATGTAGGTTCCCGTTAAGTTAATTAATAAAGTCTCTGATGGTTAAATAAGAGATTTGAAGTTCAACTATTATTAGGAGTAAACACCATAAGTTGAAACTATCTCAAAATTAATAACCAAAATAATGTTTCTAAAAAAAAAAAAAAAAAAAAAAACTGAAATAAAGTCAATGTTTATTATCAAAAAATAAAGTCAATATTTTCCTTTCACAGACTTGAGACTTGTTATTGTATTTTGCGTTATTATTATTATTTTTTTGGCTCCTGTTTTTTCTTATCTGAATATTTGTGCATTATGTCTGGGATTTGGATCAGGTGTTGCACCCATGCAATTACCCCATATACTTCACAATTTTTTTTACCATTTTTACACTTATTTATTTTCATTTTAATGGTTGAGATTTAAAGTTTCATTTTTCAACTTTAAATCTCAGCCCATCACAACTATTGCATTAGGTGCAATACCTGATCTTAATCCTTGTGTTTGTATAAGACTATTATTAATATACTAGCTCATAACTTGTTCAATTATATAAAATTTTAACAAAATTTATTTCCTAAACCAATATTCTTAGGGCATTTGTTAACTTTCAATATTCTTAGGGCATTTGTTAAATTTCTCCTTATTTATATGACACACTTGCCTCTTTTAAGCAAATTTCTTCGCAACCTCTTAAAAATTTAGATTCATAGTTTGAAATAACATCTATGATCTCAAGACAAACTGCAAAATTGAAATAGTTTTATCTCTTACTACATGTTAACTTCTTGTGTCAACTCTTAAAAATCTTATAAGCCTTATGCCATCAATTAGTTTTAAACATCTCTTTAGGATCTTCTTCAATCTCATAATTTCTTTCTTTGGTAAATATACTTGAACATAAAACCATGAAATGTTTAATGGGTCCCAAAACCCGTAAGAGCATAGATATTCAACTTAGATTGGACGTTGACCTGGTCTATGAGCTGCGTTATTGATTCAACTAGTGGGTTACAGTGGAATTGCTAGGTCAAATAAAAAGATTTTAAAATTTTAATATATATAATTTTTTTTTGAGACGTTTGAGAAATCATAACATGAATATGTATGTTTTTTAAAGGCACCCTAAATTAAACTCCCCAATATTATTCAAAATCAAGTATTCACAAGCAATAACATTAGAAAATTATACCAAGAATTTGATGAAATGGTAACATGAGCCAGCTGTGGTAAAACACATAGGGCAAATAAAGATAAGTACAACAAATTAACGAAATTTGATCACTAAACAACCAAAAATTGCAATGATGGCCATGGATAAAATGCATCTAATAAAAATAACAATTTATATAAACTCCTGCATTCTTAGGCTTCCAATCACAAAATCTTAAAGAAAAATTTCACTTAAGACTAAATATAGTTTGAAAAACACAAGCCGTCCAAATAATCTAAATAACAGCTCATTCTATACGACAAGCAACAAAACTCCCCATTGACAGGCAAAAGGGCAGCAGCAAGAAACTCGAGACGGCCATTCATTTGTCAGTTCTACAACAACAGCCACTCAAGAGGAAGCACCACTACGTAAAGCATGAGACTTCTTTGATTTGCTAGTTGTCAACTGGGACTCGGGCTGCAAAACAAACCAAAGGTAAATAAGCAGAACAACTATTAACGAACTCAATAATTCCAAATTTCCAATACTACAACAGCACATCACTACTTTTTCGACATTAAACTTGATACAGTAAGGATGAATTACCTCTTTCTTCACAGGTTCTTCCTTCTCGGACAAAACCAGCTCAATGTGGCAAGGAGACGACATGTAGGCTGCCAAAGAAAAAAGATCCTAACTCAATTATCACGATAGAAGTAGATAAGCCAGAAAACAACGTTGAATGCATTTATAACATACGGTTGATTCTTCCATGAGCACGGTAGGTACGACGCCGTTGCTTCTGTGCTTGGTTCACCTGGATGTGAGAGATGTAGAGTGAATCGACATCCAAACCCTTCACCTGGAAGATTTAAAAGAAAACTATTAGATAACAGTAAGGATTACCAAGACAATACAAACAAACAGCCAGAAGAAACTTACTTCAGCGTTACTCTCTGCATTCTTGAGCAAATCTAGGATGAATTTAGCAGACTTAACAGGCCAGCGTCCTTGTCCATTAGAGTGCCTGTTCTTTGCCTGAGCGGTACGTCCAACACCACGACAGAAGCGCCTAAAGGGGATGGCCTGTTTGTGTGCCAGAACATCCTCCAAATACCTCTTGGCCTTGACCAATGGCAACTTCCTGATGGCAAATGCTGTCTCTCTAGTGTTCTACAAGGACATTTAATAGACACTATTTTAAGATAAGCACCATAATAAATGAGCCGATACATGTGAGAGATTAAAATAATATATTCTATTGGACCAAACATCATTGCAATATTAACTGTACACAACAGAGCAAATAGAAAATTTTCAAAATACATGTAGCATCATTTACTGAACCTTCAGCAACCAAAAACTACATAGGTTCACCCAATAACAATGCAACTAATTTTCCTGAAATTTACGAGAACCCTCTTCACAGAAGGCAAAAGGGCACTGCTTTTTTAATCAGGTTCCAGAATGAACAAAGGAATTATCAATATATACTTCATCAAATAAATTCAAAAGAAGAAAAATCAGCACAATGCAGAGACACACGACATAAAGCCCAGAACCTTCAAATCCACACCACCATGATTTCATTCTTCAAAAATAGGGAAAAGAAAGGTGTGCCAAAGAGAACCCTAAAGTAAAAAAACTAAATGCTAAACTTACTAGTTAACTGGCTTTTCTTAATGAATAATTGTCTCAGTAACTCCAATTAATTATTCATAAAGAGGGACAATTACAAATTATTCCTCAACAAGTAATTCCATAGCAAGGCAAGTATCCCTCAACTCTCCTGAACAAGCTCACCACAGAAATCAATACAAACCCAACCAGACCCTTCAGATGTTGCAACAATTACTGAAACTTTAGTCACAGGCGAAAGCTGAGGCTCACTTGAGGGAAGTGCAATGGATTTCTCAGACACTCACTTTAAACCAATTGATAGGCTTAAAGACTTGCAGAACTAACGTAATATAATAAATGTTTCATCATTTACTGAACCTTCTGTCACAAAAAACATAGGTTCACCCAATAACAATGAAACTTGATATCCCTGACATTTACGAGAGGCCCATTCACACAGGCAACAGGTCCCTGCTTTTTTAATCAGGTATGGCAACCAAAGACACTCATTTGGGAAAGTTACACAGGCAACAGATCTTCACTCAATATTCTCATATTGTTCTAAAATCAAATCTAGAAATGACCCCTAGCGTACAAACTTAAGCTCAAAATCTTAAAATAGCTTCAAGAACCATATATATTAAATATTTCATCATTTACTGAACCTTCAATCACAAAAACAAACAGAGGTTCACCCAATAACAATGAAGCTTTATTTCCCTGACATTAACAAGAGCCCCGTTCACACAGGCAACAGATCCCTGCTTTTTTAATCAGGTATAGCAACCAAAGACACTCACTGGTGATAAGTCGGATAGGCAACATATTTTCACTCAATATTCTTGTCTAATCTAGCATACGCATCAAACTTAAAATCCCAAAATAGCTTCAAGAACCAAATATAGTAAATGTTACATCATTTACTGAACCTTCAGTCACAAACAACAAACAGAGGTTCACCCAATAACAATGAAACTTAATTTCCCTGACATTTACGAGAGGCCTATTCACATAGGCAACAGGTCCCTGCTTTTTTAATCAGGTATAGCAACCGAAGACACAAACCAGCAATAAGTCACATAGTCAACAGATCTGCACTCAATATTCAAAATTCTCATAAAGTTGTAAATTAAAATGAAACCTAGCATATGCATTCAAGCTCAAAATCCTACAATAGGTTCAAGAGCCAAATATAGAAAATGTTCCATCATTTACTGAACCTTCAGCCACAAACAACAAACAGAGGTTCACCCAATAACAATGAAACTTAATTTCCCTGACATTTACGAGAGGCCTGTTCACATAGGCAACAGACCCCTGCTTTTTTAATCAGGTCACCCAACAACCAAAGAAAATGCAAAAGACATCAACTGAAAAAGCAATTTCAACATGTTTAGGATACTTTAAAACAACCTTACATCAAACTCAATAAAGCCACTACTCTCACTAAGATCAAGATTTGTAATTCAATACACAAATTAATTGGTTCATTTACGTTAGTTATTAGCTGGTTATCATCAACAATTTAAGCGAACAATGATATTCTGAGCATTTAAACATTACTTCCCAATACATTTTCTTTCAGATTCATTGAAATTTCATATACTGATTCTTGAATACCTAATATGTCATAACATTCATGTGGCATTTTCTCAGATTATATGCATGTGATACATGTACCTTCTATCTCTCCAAGCAAACCAAACACCATAAAACAACATAGATTTATGTTTCCCTCATAAATACACACTTAATATTAATACTAACGAACCAAAATTTGAAGATGAGGCAGTAACAGATTATAGTACCTTGAAATGAACCCTAAGGTCTGAACCCCTGGCCTTGCAGGCTGCAATAAAATAAGACATAAATCAAACAATCAGATCCAAACAACGAATGGTGAAACAAAAATCAAAATGGTTTTGTCAACAAATAAAGAGACAGGGAAATGAAAAAGCTTAAGAAACTGAGAAGTGTAAAATGAAAATGTCGAACTTACATTTGGTGGGATTGTCGGGTTCTCTGGAGTACTTCACCTGAAAAAAACCAAAAAAAAAAACAATGAGATTTTTGTTAAGATTAGAAGAGACTGAGAGGACGAGATAAGTTTGTAGCATTTGAGGAAAAGAGATTTGAGAAAAGAAAAAAACGCATTGGATACCATGGCGGCTGATCTGTGCGCCTCTGAGTGAAGCTCTTGGAATTGTTTAGATGGGTTATAGCTCTTGCAGAAGAAGAGAAAGAAAGAGGAGGCGTGAAGAGTCTTATTATAGAGGGTGAAATATGAAACCCTAGTCCTCCTCCTAAAACCTAATGCCGTGGTGGCCTTTATTTGGGCCCAGATGTGACGAACTATCTGGGCCTAAAGTGTTCGCATCTACCAAAATTTGTTCGGACCAAAAGCTCACTTAATTTTTGTTTTTTTTATAGTCTCATTTAATTGATCTTAACCGTGCTTTTTCTTTCAATTAGGACCCTTTCTTTATTCATAAACTTCCTACTTCGACTTCTATAAAGTTTCTTTCCTCTTCTTTGCTACAGTGGATAAAAATCATTGTTTTGAACGAAACCTATGATATGTGGAAAGCTTATTTTCGAGTATTTATTGGCGTATTTTCTTCCTTTTTTTTTATTTTTTCTTCTTTCTAGAGTGGAGATAGTTGCACGTAATGATAGATCACGACCATATTATAAAAAAAAACTTATATAAGAGCACTAGTATTGGGGGTGCAAACCCCAACTACTATTTTACCACTTAAACCCTTAAAATCATGCAACATTCGGGTATGTAAACCCAATTTATTTTTTCATCCTTAGAGCACTAGCATCTAGGGATGCCAAAAAAAAAAAAAAAAACCTATTTTACATCATCAGATACCATTTTATCTATTTTACTAACTTATTTTACAATACAGCTAACATCTCAGTACTTATTTTTATATACAACCCAATAAAATAATATAAACTACCAAATAAAATAATATAAACAGCACATTATCTCTCCTTTCTCTTCCTCTCTATCTCTCATTTTCTCATCCACTCCCATCACCCAAACCCAAACCTAGCTCCTCCACCACCTACTAGCCAAACCCAAATCAATCTAACCATTGAAACTATCAACAACAACCACACCACTACCACTCCACAATCATCAAACACCACTGTAATCTGCCACAAACTCATCCACCACCCACCACAAATCCAAAACAACAAATCCATCCACCACTCCAATACCAACCACAAACCCATCAAAACAAATCATAACAATCACATCACCACACCCAAATCGAAACAAATTGGAACAACCATATACCCACATCCAAATTGGAACAAATCAAAACGACTATATACCCATACCCATACCCATATCGAAACATCCACATACCCATACCAAAATTGGAACAACTATACCCATACAATGAACAACCACTGCCAATCTATAAAGGCTAGGTATATGGTTTGCTTTGTTGAACTGTAAAAGACACACAAAAATTGAACGGCTGTGCAATTTGTAATGAGAATTGCTTTCTTTCTTTTACTGACATATGGATTAGCAGAAAGCAAGCATCACCGGCTATTGCACTACTTGGTTGTATAGATAAGTGTGGAAATGTTTCAATGCCACATCCGTTTGGAATCAGACTTGATTGCTACATGGTCAACTGGTTCGAAATTGTTTGCAATAAAAAAAAATAATCAAGGAACCAAAAGAGAGAGAGATGAGACAAAGAGGGAGGAGAGAGAGCAGAAAAGAAGAAAAAAGAGACAAGAAGAGGGAGGCAACAACGTATGTACCCATGAGACTTATGCAATGTCTTCATCGAGTGTCACTTGTTCTACAACAAGTCATTTTTACTGTGCTTTAGAAGGGCATTTATGTACCCATGAGACTTCTGTCCTGCAAACAAGTTTGAAAGCTAGTAACTTTGGAAGGAGATTTT
Organism: Quercus glauca; assembly: GCA_023736055.1. NCBI lineage: Eukaryota > Viridiplantae > Streptophyta > Magnoliopsida > Fagales > Fagaceae > Quercus > Quercus glauca. Next base: position 21,408,978 of record CM043317.1, read on the forward strand.
TGGTTTGTAGTCAATTTAAGGTAAGCAGCATTTTTTTTTTTTTTTTTAAAAATTTCTATTTGATTTGAATTGTATGTTAATGGTTAATAGTGATGGATTGTGAACTGTGAAATAACATGTTCTAAACTTTGTAGGTGTAAAATCAATTCTCAGATTAGTCCCAAACGTGGTTTCTTTCAGTGGGTGGATAGCCATACTTGTAAACGTGGGAATGAAACTACCCCACTTGTCATTTAAAGGATTAATATGCTTGAGAATGAATTGCAGCTTGCAACTTAGAGGGAAAGGTTAGCTAGGGAAATGGAAGAAAAAGCTATTGAGAGGAAAGAAAAGCTCATGAACTGTATGTAGAAGTTAGAGAGAAAGCAATGAGGGCAAGAGAGAATGAGAGATTGTGCAAGCTTACACTAGTGGTGTTATGGGGATTTTTTGTGTTTGTAATGTTGGTTTTGTGTTTTGCCTCAATCAACAAACAGAGTTAAGAGATTGAGTTTAGCATGATGGTTGTGTGTTTGTAATGTTTTTTGTTTTGTTGAGGTTGGTTGGACCATTGAGCTTAATTTAGTGAGCGATTATTCACTATTTTGTAAGTTGAATGCTTAGATGGTCATTTTGTAAGTTGTTTTGTAATATAACAACTTTGTTAATAGAACCACCTGATTTGGTTGTTAGTAATATATTGTTAGTATTTGTAAGTTGATGACACTCAACTAACATAACCACACAAGGTAAATTTTGTTAGAAAAATATTATAGAGTGAATAAGAAATTGACTTTTAATGTGTCAACTTGAACATAATATTGACGTGGTGAGAATCCTTGAGTCTTACATAGGAAATGATAGAGAATATGAATTTATATGCTCATAAGTTGGACATTGGGTTGGGCTTTAGGCATGTGTGGACTAGGCCCTCTTGTCCAAATAATAATAATATTTTATTATTTTATTTTTTGAGTCAGTAAATCTATATACATTAGTTATTTCTGAAACAGTATGTCTGTTCAGTAGCTTATATATTCATAGTCTCTCATTCATGAAAATAACTTTTGAGAAACTTTTCCAGAGAGAAAATATTTTGTGCATTAGCATTTGAGTCAAAGAGAGAGAAAGAGATATAGATTAATTCATAGAGCACTGACCTTGTGTGCTTTTTCTCTGTGCTATAGATCATTTTATCCTAGGAGGCAAACGTTCGTAAGTCTCAAAGAATCATAGATTGTGTGAAAGGCGAAATCTGCTTTAAGGAGTTTGTGTCAAACATAAGACTTGATATGTATCATTCATCCTTCACACATTTGGTTTATGAGTTTTTAATTATTTTGTAGATTTCTACTTATATATGCAGTATCTATTTATTGTTTTTGCCTATCAAATCTATTTGTGTTATTGCTTATAATTAAGTTTGTATGTTGTTCCTTTTTGCTCAATCACAAAAGCAAATTGTAAAAATATATCCAAAAATCTTAAAGCAAATTTTATGATTTCATAATTTATTTTTGTGATAGAGTTTGCATTAATATAAAGTGGATTTCTTTTAATTTTGACTGATGGTTTCAAAAGAACTTTTGTTTGGCCAGACTCTTGGACGTGTTGTTATTTTATAACCATTGTTGTATAACTTTTTTGAAACTTATCCGTTTGGCTCTAGATTCAAAAGTAATTTTGATTGAGTTCAATAATATAGTTTCGTTGCCAATATTGCCTATATTTCTCTAGTGCCTATATTGCACATATTTTTCTAAGATGAAAATGCACTTTTAGTCCCTACATTTTGACTTTTTCCCAGTTTAGTCCCTACATTTTATTTTTACCACTTTTAGTCCCTAAACCAATTAACGCGAGACATTTAAGTCCTTGAAGCACCATTCTGTCACCAAACTAATAGGGAAAGCTGATGTGGCTGATGGATCAATAAAATAATGATTTTTTTTACACATGGATCAATAAAATAACAGGAAGAAATCAGACTCACCAAGGAATAAAATAATAAACTCACGTGAAGCACTTACCAAGCAATCTGGCGAGCAGGTAAAGAAATCAGATTCACCCACTTTGAGACACGTGGCTTTCCCGCCCCTCTCTGGCGCACAGGTAAAGGGCTTTCCCAAATTAGACTTAATCCCTAGTGAAGCTCTTTGCCTCTGCTGAATAGCCATCATCATCAACCATAAAGAAAAATCCCACTTCTCTCTCAAACCACCATCATCATCAACCATCTCTCAAAACCCATCTCTGAAAGACACTAACTTGAAGCACCATCATCATTAACCATATCTCAAAACCACCATCTCTGTCAATCTCTATCACTTGATATCCACACTTTTCATGGAGTGGAGAAAATGCAAGTTGGGAGACCTTTGTCTTTGTGAAAAGGTCTTCTCCCTGTCCTTATTTATAGCTTTACAATAAGCTTGTTGGCTTTATCCTAGTATGGGCCACAATGTTTTTGTATATTTTGGCTTTTTGATTGTTTGTTGGTCCTTGTCTGCATGTGTTTGTTTGTGGTTTACATTGTGGTCCATGTGTTCCCCATGTATGACAAAAGTAGTCTTCGCCTTCTCTTTTAGTATGACAAAACTATTGAAGTAAGTGTTGTATTGTTACTTAAATATTTGATTAAGTGTTGTGATCATCTAATACTTTATTACGTGTTGTGTTGTCTGCATGCAGAATGGAATATTTTATTAGGTATGAGTGTTGTTTTGTTAAATATAATATATATTTTGTTCTGTAACTAGCATTGTTTAATTGGTTTTGGTGTTATGTTGCATGTAGAATGGATAAGCTATTTAGTATATCTGTGCATCATGGTGGCTATTTTACTGAGAATGGCCGAAAATATGTGGGAGGTGCAGTAGATGTAGTTGATAATTGTGATCTTGACAGGTGGTCCAAGGTTGAGATAGAGAGTATATATAGGGACTTTAGGTACACATCTGTTAGCAGGCTGTGGTATAAAATGCCTGGAGTGGACCAAGAATTGGCAAACTTCCATTTGATTGTTAATGATAGTGATGCCATGTACCTGACAGAATTAGTGAGGGGTCATCAAGATATTCATGAGTATGTAGAGCACCTAATACATGATCCTATATTAGTTGATGAAGGACAGGATGCTGGTGAGGGTGTGCAGCCATTGGCATTGTAGCAAGACTTTACAGGTTATTATAACAATGATGATGGTAGTGAACATGATGACCATGATAGGAATGATTTTTACAGTTTTTTATGATAGTGATGGCATGTATGCTAATGATCAAACTTTTAACAATGAGGATGAGCTTGAGGTTAATGCCAATGTTCCTACTGAGGTGGTTGCTTCTCAAGTGGGTTTAAGGAGAGTAGGTAAAGAACTTATCATTGAGCACCCACCTAAGGTCTTTCATATAAGTGATAGCAGTGATAGTGTGGGAAGTGGCCTAGAAGATGATGTAGAGTTGAACCATGGTGTTAGGGACTTTGTTGAAGATAGTAGTGACAGTTGGGATGGTAAGGATGATGCTGATGTTAATGAACCAGGCCAAATGGGTGCTGGCGTAATGAACTCTAATTATAAGAGTGAGGAACTGCACAGTCTTATGGAATCATCATCTGATGATGAGCTTGGGTATGATAGTGATGATAAGTCTGAGGATGATAACAGGACACATGTGGGAGATGAAAGGGAACAGAAAGAAGAGCAAGTGAGGAAGCTTCTTGTGTTTAAGCCAGTGGCTAAGGCTAAGCATATTTGTTTTGAGAAAGATATGTTGTTTACTACACCTAAGCAATTCAAGGAAGTTATAACAGATTATGCAGTTCATGGTGGATGGGGGATTAGATTTGTTAAAAATGATTTGCAAATGGTAAGAGATGTTTGTCAAGAAGGGTGCAAGTTTGTTGCCAATCTAACAAAGGTGCCAAGAGAGAGGAGCTACCAACTAAGGATATTGACATTGAAACATACTTGCTCTAGAAGTTATAAGAATCCTAGGTGTACTTCATTATACATTGGGAAGAAGTTGATGAAGAAGTTGAAAAGACAGCCTAATATCAAGCTGAAAGACATCTAAGAGGCTGTCCATGACAAGTATACCCTAAACATAGGTGCAGGAAAAGCAAGCAGGGCTAGGGATAAGGCTTGAGAATATGTTGATGGAGCTTATACACAACAGTACAACCAATTGTGGGAGTACTGTGAGGAATTAAGGAGGGCTAGTCCTGGTATTACCATACTTATGAAGGTACATACCTTCCATGATGGTGATTTAGCAGCTGAGATGGATTTGGTGTGTAGGGTGCCTTATTTTGAGAGGTTATACATATGTTTGAAGGGCTGCAAGAAGGGGTTTTTGGCTGGATGCAAGCCATTCATTGGTTTGGATGTCTGCCATTTGAAGAACAAGTCAGGGGGCAATTGATTACTGCAGTATGCAGAGATCCTAATGAGGAGTATTTCCCACTTGCATATGCAGTGGTAGAGGCTGAAACCAAGGACTCTTGGACTTGGTTCATCAATTTGTTACTTGCAGACATATGTCAGAATAGGAGATGGGTGTTTATGTCAGACTAGCAGAAGGTGTGTAGTTTATTCTCTATTTGGTTGTTTTTTTCTTCATTTACTCATTGTATCTATCTCTAAGACATATTTTCCTCTGATATTGTTTGTGATAGGGGTTGGTGCAAACTTTCATTAATAACTGGCCACAGTATGAACATAGGATTTGCTGCAAGCACCTCTACAACAACTTCAGGAAGAACCATCTTGGTGTTTTGATTATAGAACTGTTTTGGAGGGCAGCCAAGGCAACTTATAAAGAAGAGTTTGATAGGGTGATGGATGAGCTGAAGGGCATTGATGCTGATGCACATAGTTGGTTGGATGCTTATTCAACAACAAAATGGGCCAAACACATGTTTAGTGAGGATGCCTTGACTGACACTATACTAAACAATATGTGTGAGAGTTTCAACAGTAAGATTCTTAAATTCAGGTTTAAGCCTATAATTAGCATGGTATGAGTCTTTGTGATCACCTACGGTTAATTAGGTTCATTGTTTAGTACTGCTTTTAGTAGGTGTTGCAATTAATATCTAATGTTTCATTGTACTTGTATGTGCTTGCAGCTTGAGTGTATCAGGCTATATCTCATGACTAGGTTTCAAGACAACATGGAGAAGATTCTGAGAGTAGAGTTAGATATTTGTGTTAAGGTTCTGAAGAGGTTGCACAAGGAAAAACTGAAAGTCAGTAGGTGGTTAGCTTGTTGGGTAAGGCAAACCCAGTTTGAAGTAAAAAATGGTCTGCAAAGTTTCACTGTTGACTTGGCCACAACATACTGCAGTTGTAGGAAGTGGGATATAAGTGGCATACCATGTGCTTATGCAATCACTTGCATATTTTTCAACAGATAAGATGCTGAGCAGTATGTTCACCCATGTTACCATGTCTCTACATACAAGGTCTGCTATGAACCAATCATATCACCAATCAATGGACAAAATATGTGGAGATCTAATGGTGTGACCCTATTTCAGCCTCCCATCAAAAGACGACCACTTGGTAGATTTAAGAAGAAGAGAGCAAGGGAACCTAATGAGCCAACAAGTAGGAGAGCTGACATCTCTAAGCAATGCAAGGCCTGTGGTAAGTTAGGGCATAATAGAAGAAGTTGCAAGGGTGAGATTGGAGGGAACTCCTCACTGCCAGGCACCACAAACAGAACCAGTACATCTAATAAGGTAATATATGGACATGTGTATGAAATAGTTGCTTTTCAATTAATGTGTGTGAATTTCTTGTTTGTAGGCCAGCATGCACAGCTTCAGCTCCACTCCAAGTGCACCACCTTAGTCCAGCATGCATAGCCCATCCACTCCAAGTGCACCATACTAGTCCAACAAGCCTAGCTTTAGGCCAAGTGCACCATCTCTGGCCAAGACAAGCTCAGCCACTCAATTTGCACCATCTCAGACCAGGATGCACCAATCCAGTCTAAATGTAACACCTCATGATAGGCAGAGCTCATCCAATCCATTTCAGGCCAGCAGAAGCACATTCATCCACTCATATACATAGCAGCACAACTCCACTCCAGCTGCACCACATTAGTCAGGTAACACCACACAAAATCTAGGTGCACATCAGAACTCCAATAGCAGCAACCCAAATACAAGGCAGAAAAAGACAAAGGTGGTCACATCAGAGACTCTAAAGGCTTCTAAGAATGCATCCAAATACATGGAAGCAATCAGACATGGTGGGAGTCAATCATTTGTGCATGGTCCAAGGAAATGAAGAGAGCATAAGTTCATTTTTCCTTTCTTGTTTTGTGTATTTATGGTGATAGGGTTAACTATGGAACAACGCCCTTTGTTTTGTAGAAAGTGATAACATTATATATGTTTAATCAATGCATCATAATTTTTATTTGAAGAAATTTGCAGCATAAATTTTATTTGATGTAGTAGCATTTATTGAGTTTGTATTTACTGAGTTTTGTTTGATGCAGCAGAAATTTGCAGCCCTTTGTTTTGTATTTACTGAGTTTTATTTAATGCAGTAGAATTTTTTCAATGCAGCATATTTTTTTTTTGCAGCAGAAATTTGTATTGCAGACATTTTCAAAGCAGCAAAAATTTTAGTAGGCAGAAAATTGTATTGCAGAAATTTTCAATGCAGCAGAAATTTTAGCAGGCAGAAATTTTATTTGTGATGTCTCCTGTGTCACTTTGTTTATTGATTGTGATATTAATCAGTTATGAGCCTGACATAGTGGTTGATTCTTGTCATTTGATAATCCATGTTGCTTGAAAATTTGATTTCAATGGAGATGTTGAGCAGGTTGTAATATATTAAAGTTTGTGCAAAATAGCTCTTTCTCATCCATATTAGATGTAGCCAAATCTTGAATAGCTCCTACTGGCTCAATATTAAAAAAAATAACAAAGAGTTGGAGCATTTGCCTCCAATTTCTTTATCACCTCCACCACTAGAGCATATGCATTATCTGATAGCCCCTCTCATGCAAGCAATGAGCAAAGAAGTCAAAATTCTGCTTTTGGTAAGTTAAGCAATACGTTTTAAGTATCTACTTTCGTATGTGCACCAGAAGTGAAATCACTCGATGTTTTGTTTGGCTACATCTCTCTAGTTTACACTTGTTTACTTATCATATCCCACAGATGGAATGGGAATGTAATTGTTCATAAATATTTTTGTTTTTGGAAACAGTAAGGGAAGAAAGCTTAGGGAAGTTGCAGTGGAGTTGAACAATTGTAGTTAGGATCTTTTTCAAGATGTGACTGAACTGCAGAAGAGGGAATATAGTATTACCTTAATTATCATTTACTCTCTTTGACTTTGAAATTGAGACTTATTATAAAATTTCATATTCACATCTCTTTTTTCAAATTGGTTATTTAACTTTGTATTTTTTTATTTTATTAAATTGAAACTAGTATGAGTATCATAATAAATAAGGATAATAAACAACAGAGTAATATGTTTCTAAATCCACATTATCTACTGCTTTTCTGGCATTGAACTGTGGTAGTATCTATCTTAAAAGGGATAAAAAGCATTTGTAAATCCACTTTAGCTGCAATCTCTTTAGGATCAAACACACAAACAGATAGACAATACTATTAAAAATATTTAATGTTCTGTATTTGGGAGAAAAACTCATGGAAAGGGAACATAGATACACACATTCCAGCAGCCCTACATTGATGAATACAAAACAAATGTTAAGCACACAAAATTTCCAAATCATTCAATGTGGCAAAAAAGTTACAAAGGAGAGAATGGATCATTATTAATATTTTACCATTGAACAACACAATTAGAAAATAGGGGTATTCATTTCATTCCAGTAATGGTACAAAAAAAAAAAAAAAAAAAAACCAGTAGGGGTTTCCATCTAACTGCCTAACCAAAAAATTTACACACTGCTAGTCCTATGGATTAGCAATTACAGGATATTGAAACTCCCCATCTATGTAACATGCTAACCAAACATACACTTCCACCACCCACCTAACCAAACATAAACACTTCCACACTTCCCACCTAATCAAACTTCCACTACTTGTCTAACTACCCATGCAATTAAAGAGACAAATCCCACATATCACCAATAAGAATGCCAAAGCCACAGTGTAAAACTTCTCTCTCTTATAGAATCTTGCAACCTCAGCCTCTAGTCTAATAATCCGTTGCCTTTGCTCTGGGATGAGCACTTTACCCGTTCCCATATCTCATCATCACGCCATTGGAAGAATTTACACTTTCGCCCAACCTAAAATGCAAACCAATTTCTTCATCCATCAAGCTACTTAATGACGAATAAGGACTGTATAATTAACATGAAATTGAAAAAAAAAATTGTTGTTTATATATAACCATAGCAATCTAATTTTTAAGAAAACATTAACATTGAAGATCAACATCATTTAAGCATGCACTCTATAGCAAAGAAATAACTCAACTTTAGCAAAAACATGATGAATGAAGATATTTGGACTTTTAGCCCTCCTCCCTCCCAAACCAAAAAAAAAAAAAAGAAAAAAAAAGAAAAAAAAAGAAAAAAAGAAAAAAAAAAGGTATTTGAATTTTATCGAAGGAACAGTAATGAGTGTCTTAAACAAATGAATATAAAAGCATATATGAAACTCTTAGTCTATTAAGTCCACAGAAAAAAAATGATTAATTACTCAAATATTGAAATACTCAAAACCTACATTCTGCCAACATGATTAAAAGTTGAGGGTTTTTTTTTAAAATTTTTTTTTTTTTATAATTGATATTCATTTATTTTACTTAGCAATTAAAAAAGCCATAAACAACCCAAACTTTTAATAGCACATTAGAGCAGAAAGCCAAACTCAAATCCAATGATTGGAGCATTATAATCATACAAACCTTAACCAAAAGCTCAAAAACCAATATTTGTCAAATTTTTGGGAAATGCCAACAAAATTAGAGCAGAAAGCATAGAATATCTTAGATATTTTAAGCAGATTATCCAAAGGTTGAGATTTTCAATAATCTCCATAAACAGAGCGCAGAACAGAATCACAGCTAAAACATTTCAAGCACCCAACTCAAAGATTCCAAGAATCATCCATAACTCCAAGGCTAAAACAACATGACATCAATAACCCACCAATAGTAACAAAGCATAGCAAAACCCACCAACAGCAACAAAACATAATTGGGTTTTTCTAGCATGGTCGACACAGCAAAACATGATTAATTAAAAAAATACTCAAATATTGAAATACCCAGTAGTTTGGATAGCCATAAAACCTTTTGCCAGGGTTGTCTATTGTCCACGAAACAACTAACACTAGTTTTTTAGCATAGTAGCACCTAAATGGAGCTCTCCTCCTCAAGCTTGAACTAGTTGAAGAGCTTGCTTCCATCTGATCAGGGACTTCGAAATGGTTAAAGATCTTGAGAGATTGTTGATGATGATGGTGGCTTCAAGTGGCAAAGATGGTTTGAGAGGCTAATGGTTCAAGAGAGACAGAGAGGCTGATCTAGGGATTAAACTTTGATTTAGGGCTTTTTCTTTACCTGCGTGCCAGATTGCTTAGTAAGTGCTTCACGTGAGTTTTTATTATTTTATTTCTTGGTGAGTCTGATTTCTTCCCGTTATTTTATTAATCCATGTGTAAAAAAAATCATTATTTTATTGATCCGTCGGCCATATCAGCTTTTCCTGTTAGTTTGGTGACGGAATGGTGCTTCAAGGACTTAAATGTACCGCGTTAGTTGGTTTAGGGACTAAAAGTGGTAAAAATAAAATGAAGAGACTAAAATGGAAAAAAGTCAAAATGTAGGGACTAAAAGTGCATTTACGCCTAATATTTTATTATTTTATTTTTTGAGTCAGTAAATCTGTATACAATAGTTATTTATGAAACAGTGTATCTGTTCAGTAACGTATTTATTCATAATTGAGATTCATGAAAATAACTTTTGAGAAACTTTCCCAGAGAGAAAATATTTTGTGCATTAACATTTGAGTCAAAGAGAGAGAAAGAGATATAGATTAGTTCGTAGAGCACTGACCTTGTGTGCTTTTTCTCTGTGCTATAGATCATTTTATCCTAGGAGGCAAACGTTCGTGAGTCTCAAAGAATCATAGATTATGTGAAAGACGAAATCTGCTTTAAGGAGTTTGTGTCAAACATAAGACTTGATATGTATCATTCATCCTTCACGCATTTGGTCTATGAGTTTTTAATTATTTTGTAGATTTCTACTTATATATGCAGTATCTATTTATTGTTTTTGCCTATCATATTTATTTGTGTTATTGCTTATAATTAAGTCTGTATGTTGTTCCTTTTTGCTCAATCACAAAAGCAAATTGTAAAAATATATCCAAAAATCTTAAAGCAAATTTTATGATTTCATAATTTATTTTTGTGATAGAGTTTGCGTTGATATAAAGTGGATTTCTTTTAATTTTAACTGACGGTTTCAAAGAACTTTTGTTTGGCCAGACTCTTGGACGTGTTGTTATTTTATAACCATTGTTGTAGAACTTTTTTGAAACTTATCCATTTGGCTCTAGATTCAAAAGCAATTTTGATTGAGTTCAACAATATAGTTTCGTTGCCTATATTGCATATATTTCTCTAGAACCTTTTTATATATAAAAGGTTGTTTGCAAAAAGTTGTCTATACCACTTATTGGGTTTGAAAATCTTAAAGGGTTTTGTTTATACTATTCCTTTTGATTCATAGATTTAAAATTTTTAATAGCACAATATTTTATTATATTATTGGCTGTTGATATACAAACAACAACTTTGAATCTTTGTGATTGTAGTACTTGAATGTATCGGCGTGAATCTTTGATATATTGTGCTAATTTTATTTTTATTTAATCTTTTAGATATTGTTTTGTTGGTATTGTGTGGTATACATATATTGTAAACTACCAATTTGTGTCTTCTGATATTTCATAGTAACGTTGTTTGAAAGTTAATATTTATATATCTTTCTTAAACTTGGTTGGTTTTGAGGATTCAATTTGATTTTGTTTAACACAGATGTCAAACAAAATTGTTGTGAATCTTGTTGTGGCTTAAACCAATATGAATCTTTCTGCGTGGTTTCTGAAGTGAACTTGGTAAGAGGAAATACCAAGGAATGGTGGGTGGACATTGGGGCTACTCGCCATGTATGCTCAGAAAAGAAAATGTTTTCTACATATAATCTTGTGGGTGATGGAGAAAAAATTTTCATGGGTAATTCCTCAACCTCTAAGGTTGAAGGAAATGAAAAGGTTGTGCTAAAGATGACTACGGGCAAGTATCTTACTTTGAAGGATGTACTGCATGTGCCAGACATTCAAAAAAACCCTGTATCTGGCTCATTATTAAGCAAGAATGGTTTTAAGTTGGTTTTTGAGTCTGATAAATTTTCACTCTTTAAGAGTGGAATGTATGTGGGCGAAGGATATTTGAGTAATGACTTGTTTAAGATGAATGTAATGATTGTATTTCCTATTATTGATAATAATAAGACTACATCTTTTGTTTACATGCTTGAGTCATCTAATGTTTGGCATGGTAGATTGGGTCATGTTAATTGTCATACTTTACATAGATTGATCAATTTAAAATTACTGCCTAAATTTGAAATTGATTTTGATTATAAGTGTGAAACTTGTGTGGAAGTTAAGATGACCAGAGCATCTTTTGTATCTGTTGAAAGAAGAGCTGAACCTTTAGATTTAATACATAGTAATGTATGTGACTTGAAATCTGTACAAACTAGAGGTGGTAAGAAATATTTCATCACTTTCATAGATGATTCCACTAGATATTGCTATGTGTACTTGTTAAGGAGCAAGGATGAGGCAATTGAGGCATTCATTCAATATAAGAATGAGGTTGAGAATCAATTCAATAAAAAGATTAAGGTTCTAAGGAGCGATAGAAGAGGGGAATATGAATCACCTTTTGGTGAGTTCTGTTTACAGCACGGTATTGTTCATCAAACCATTGCACCTTATTCAATTTAGCAAAATGGAATTGCTGAAAGGAAAAATAGAACCTTGAAGGATATGATGAATGCGATGTTGATAAGTTCCAGTTTGCCATAGAACTTGTGGGGGTGAGCTATTCTTTACAACAATTACATTCTTAGTGAATTGCCTAGAAAGAAAACCAAAAAGACACCATATGAATTATAAAAAGGTAAAACGCATTCCTATCAATTCTTAAAGGTGTGGGGGTGTCTGGAAAAGGTGGCTATCCCTATTCCTAAAAGGATAAAGATAAGGTCAAATCAGTGGATTGTGTTTTCATTGGTTATGCTCATAATAGTAATGCATATTGGTTTCTAATTCATAAATCTGACATTTCTGACATGAATGTGAATACCATTATTGAATCAAGGAAAGTAGTATTTTTTGAAGAAATATTTCCTTACAAATACACACAAGAATCAAGTTCTCTTAAGAGAAACTTTGAGTCTACGTATAGTACCTCACATGATCAAGAGTTGATGGAAGAGAGGAATGAGGTTGAGCCTAGATGTAGTAAGAGGGTTAAAATGTCAAAACTGTTTGGTCCGAATTTTCTAACTTATATTCTAGAAGATGAACCTTAAAGTTTTAAGGAAGCAATCTCTAAACCTAAGGCACCTTTCTGGAAAGAAGCTGTCAATAGTGAAATGGATATTTAAGAGGAAACTGAAAGTTGATGGATCTATTGACAAGTACAAGGAAAGACTTGTTGTAAAGGGTTACAAACAAAAGGAAGGTGTGGATTATTTTGACACATATTCACCTGTTACATGAATAACATCCATTCGGATGTTGATGGCTACTACAGCATTGCATAACCTAAAGATACATCAAATGGATGTAAAGATTACATTCTTAAATGGTGAATTAAATGAGGAGATTTATATGGAACAACCAGAGGGGTTCATTGTTCCTAATCAAAAAAAGAAAGTGCGTAGGCTTGTTAAATCTCTTTTATGGATTATAAAAAGCTCCAAAGCAATGAAAGCAATGGCATAACAAATTTGACAATGCAATGATGTCAAATTGGTTTAGAATCAATGAGTGTGACAAAAGTGTGTATATTAAAGATACTACAAGTGGCTATGTCATTTTGTGTCTCCATGTTGATGATATGCTTATTATAGGTAGCAATAATGATATCATTAAAGCTACGAAGAGAATTTTGACTAGTGAGTTCAACATGAAAGATTTAGGTGTTGTAGATATTGATGATGTTAAAGAATCAGTGGGCTAAAATCTCCGGGCGTTAACGATCTACAAGCGAAATCTTGAAAGTAACAAACAAGAAGTTAGAGGAGACCGGTCGAGAATCCTCCGATGGCAAAGTTAGTGGATCTGTGATTTTTAGTATAAGGAAAAAATTCTTTATTCAAAATTTCTCCAGTTACCTCTCATGTTACTACCGAGGAGCCTTTATATAGTCTTTTCTGAGGTAGTTATTTCTCCAAGCGTTGTATAGTTTGAAGAATTATGAGGTAACCTCCATAACTGTCTTGGAGGTTATCTTGTTTGATTCCTGTTGATCATAACCGTTTTCAAAAGAAGAAACGGTTATAGTTTTAATAGAAGTGGCGTGTAAAGGAGACCTCGTCCGTCTCATTAACTTGATGGACGACTAAGTCCTTGGACGAGTAAGTCCTTGGACAAGTGAGTCCTTGGACGGGCGAGTCCTTGGACGGGCGAGTCCTTCTGTACGGGTGAATGGACGAGCTTATAATGAATGGATTTGTTTTCCTGTGGACGAGCATTATGGACGAGGTTAGCAGTTGGCTTTTTGGTGACACCATCAGTTGCCCCCAGTCCATAGTTCATCCAAGGAAACATTTGTTTACAACGCACTTTCTCCCTTTTTTTTATTTTTTTATTTTTTATTTTTAGTGATTGAAAGTGCTACGTGTTGCAATCCCATTGGCTCCTATCCGCGTCGTTTTATTTTTCTGATGCACACGACACGTGGTCTCTTCTGATTGGCTCCTGTCGCTTCAATTGCCTTATTTGGTTGGATATAAATAGTGGAATCCCTCCCATACCCTTCACATTTTCGAAAATTTTCCTCCTGAAATTTCTCGTCTAGAACCTCGTCTAGAAGTCTCTCCGCGTCTAGAGCCAGGTACTCTCTTTTTTCCTCTCTTTAGGTTTTCCTTTTTCCTTAAGATGTCTGCGTCTATTGTTTCTTCGTCTAGCGATAGTACAGATAGAGCTATAGACGAGTATCAAGATTCCTCTAGCTTTAGTGGTTCTAGCGATAGTAGTAATGAGAGTAGCAAAGGGGGTTTTACGGACGAGGAATACATCTCCGGCGTCCCTGGAATTCCTCTAGAAGCTCTTCAAGAGCAACTTAGGAAAGTTTCAGGTTCTCGTGCTGGAACCTCGTCTAACCTTCCTTCGTCCAACCCTACGGACGAAGAGGAGATCGTCTATAGTTGCGCAGTAGGCATTCACTCCAAAACATCTGAACAAAGGCTCTCAAATCTCAAGACGTGGTATCAGATTCCGGACGATTTTAACCCTAGGTTAGCCGTCCGTGGAGAATGGTGTTGCAATCCCCGCTTTGGAATAGGCGTCTATGAAGCCTATTTCTTGGGGGGCCGTAGATTTCCTTTAAACTCATTTGCTAGGGAGTTGTTAGTCAGGTTGGGTTTGGGTGTTTGTCAGTTCAACCCAAATGCATGGAGATTAATTATCTCAATGCAAATTTTATGGAATGAAGTGTTTGGAAGAGACCGTCCTCTTACCGTGGACGAGTTTCTTTTTTGCTATAAACCCTCTGAGATAAGCCAATCTCTCGGCTTTCATCAATTTACAGCAAGGAGCAGGGATTGTAGATTGATCAAGTCCCTAGCTTTGTCTGACAGGAATTGGAAGACGGAATTTATTTTCGTCTCAGGGTTTTGGTCTGGGAATCCTGTAGAGGTTGGAAGGGATCCCTTTGCTCCTTACACTCGAGAACTAGGGAACCTGCGTCCTGAAAGTACGTCCTCTTTTTATCTTTCTTTCCTTCTTTTTTGTATAACTTTATCCAAGTCGTCTCATTTGTGATTTATTTCACAGGTGTTAAACGTCCGTCCTTGAGTAAGTTCCATCGTGATCGCATCCATAGGGCTCGCCTTCACTGCAATAGGAATTTTCATTCCTTAGTAAATCTTCGTAATCTTTTTAAGTGGGGGTTTGGTCCTAATCCTTCGGACGAGGCTATTGCCCACGAGATCACAGTTCGAAAAAGTAAACACATTTTTTATGTACTGTTCTGATTTTATTCAACTTCATATAATCTATCACTCATTATTATCTTTGTTTACTGTAGGAATGGCAACCTTGAAGGAGAACAAAGGAAAGGATGTTGTGGTTGAGGAGGGCCGTCCTGAGACTCAGGCTCAACCTCGTCCAACAGTTGGGGAGAAAAGAAAAACAATATCCAAAAATTTGGATTTGGGAAGCCTCCCCAGCCGTCGTGGTAAGAAGGGGAAGCATGATTCGTCCCAGGTTGTCAAGTCCAAGCCCTTTTCGTCTCAGCAGCCAACTCCCATTTTTGATGTGGATTCGTCTACCCCAGTCGAAGTGACTCCGTCCAAGACTCCACTTTCTAAGACGACTGCATCTCCCTCGTCCCATCCTTCCCAACGAGCACCTTCAAACATTATTGAGAATGAAGATTTAGCATGGGAGCGCTTCCAAAACGCCATTACGGACGAGGATGTGAACACCTGCTATGATATGTCCTTGAAGGATTTTGAACACTCTGGTGTTTATGATCTTTTTAAGGTATGTAAATCTTTTTGTCTCGTCCTTATTATTCCAAGATTCCTTGGTTAATTATTATTATTTTTGCAGGCCATGTCCAAATTCATAGCGGCGTCTAGGCAAGCTACTGGGTTGGATAAGACGAGAATCCTGTTGGAGACGAGGATAAAGGAAGTGAAGGACGAGTCCAAAAAGTGGGCTGGAGTGGCTACAAAGGCTAAGGAAGAGTTGAAGGAGGCACAGAGGTTGAGGAGTTAAGAGCTGACGCGGTGGAGAAAGATATTCGTCTTGACCACATGCAGAAGAAGAATGACGAGCTGAGTATTCTTCTCACCAAGGCGAAAGAAGATGCAGTGACCGAGTTCAAAGCGTCCAAGGAATACACTGATCTTCTAGACGCCAATTATGCGGCAGGCTTTGAAGATTTTAGATTGGATGCTAAGGAAAACTTTCCTGAAGTGGACTTTAGCATCATAAAACTTAATTTGAACGCTGCTACCAGCTCTCTCTTGCAAACAGGTTCTGAAGACGCCAATATAGAGGATGATGCTACAACGCTTCCTCCTCAAGACGCCTCCAATGTGAATGCTCCCCAGACTTGAGAAATGTTTCAACATTTTGTGTTTTCACCTTTTTTTTGTTAGGTTTATTGTTTAGGACCTTTGTGTAAACTTACTAGACTCGTCCATAGTTTAAGGACGAGCTTTTTGTAAAACTCTAGTTTTTACTTTTACAGGGGTGTTTGGACATAGGTTGTCTGCCCTTGAAACAGTTTGGACGAATGATGCTTGTTTTTATTATATGCACAGACTAAGGTTTTTATCCATATGTTTGATATTATGCTTAGCTCGTCCATATTTTATATATTTTTGCCATTTTTATTGGAATTTCACTAAGTGTGATTTATCCATATGAAATGGTAATTCAGCTTTACTCGTCCATTGACTTAGCTGATCTTTGTCCTAAGACATTTCATTTTGCTCGTCCATGGACCATAATGGCAACTTACTCGTCCATTGACTTAGCTAATTTCCGTCCTAAGACATTGCATTTTTCTCGTCCGTGGACCATAATGTTTTTGTTTTAAAGACACTCATCTACGCATTTCCTAATTCATAATTGGGACATGCATGATATTTTACTTCATCTATTATTCAGATGAGAAAATGTTGATCTTTCTGAGTTGCTACAATGTAGGCTCCACCTCGTCCTTCTATTTGGACGAGTTTACCTAGACGGCGCAAATTTTCATTCGTCCTTTTCTTTGGACGAGTTTACCTTCTCTTAAGAGAAGTTTGACGATACATCTCCGCGTCCAGAGAATTTTCTCGCCTGGAACTTTTCAGCTTTTAACTACATAAAAATCAATACTTCACACAACACTTTATATACATAACATAAAAGTATTTGTTCAAAGACAAAGCATGTACTTAGAAGTTTTCTATGCTTTTTTAAGAAAATAAATACAGACCAAACCATAACTGTCTATAGCTTTAATATAATAACAAAGCAATATTAAACATGAGTCTTATGTAGTCCTTGGGCTTGTCCTAAGTTATTCGTCCAGGTTCGCCTTTTATTGATAATATCTCCTCAGATGTTCGACATTCCAAGGATGCTTTAACTTCCTCCCGTCTAGGGCTTCCAAGTAATATGATCCTTGTCTTTTGCAGTTGATAACTCTGTGAGGGCCTTCCCAATTAGGTCCCAACTTTCCATGAGCTGGGTTCTTTGTTGCTAAAGATACCCTTTTCAGGACAAGATCTCCTACATTAAATCGCCTTGGTTTCACCATTGCGTCATGTTGCCTAGCCATCAGGTTTTTATACCTTGCCATTCTTTGTTCGACATTCGTCCTAACCTCGTCTATTAGATCAAGGTTCAAGCGGAGTTGCTCTTCATTGTCTTTGTCTTGATAAGCTGTCACCCTATGATTGGCCATGTGCACTTCTGCGGGTATGACTGCTTCAGCTCCATAAGCTAGCTTGAAAGGAGTTTCTCCTGTCAGAGTTCTTGCAGTCGTTCTATATGCCCATAGAACACCTGGTAACTCGTCTGGCCATACTCCCTTTGCCCCCTCAAGCCGAGTCTTGATTATTTTTAACAAGGATCGGTTTGCAACTTCAGCCTGGCCATTTGTTTGTGGGTGGGCGGGTGAGGAGTAGTGATTCTGAATCCCAAAGTGTATGCAAAAATCTTTAAAAAGTGCATTGTCAAATTGTTGTCCATTGTCTGATATTAACACCCTGGGTATTCCAAATCTGCAAACAATGTTCTTCCACACGAAGTTCTTGACATTTTGTTGTGTGATGTTGGCCAAAGGTTCTGCTTCTACCCACTTGGTAAAATAATCAATACCAACCACAAGGAATTTTATTTGCCTTACCCCCAGTGGAAATGGACCCAGAATGTCAAGCCCCTATTGTGTAAAAAGCCACGGGGCCGTCATTGGAGTCAAATACTCTGATGGCTGCCTAGGGATGTTGCTAAACCTTTGGCATTGATCACAGACTTTGACGTAGGCCTTAGCATCAGCTTGCATATTTGGCCAATAGTATCCTGCACGGACGGCTTTATGGACGAGTGATCTGGCTCCTGAGTGGTTGCCACATGCTCCTTCATGAATTTCTCTTAAAATGTAGTTCGCTTCGTCTGGAGCCAAACATCTGAGATAAGGCTGGGAAAAGCCTCTTTTGTAGAGAATCTCGTCCATGAGAATGTATCTGGCTGCTTTGACCTTCAACTTTTTAGCCTCATTTTTTTCTTCTGGAAGTCGTCCATCCCTTAGGTATGACACAATTGGAGCCATCCAATTTTCTCTATTTTCCACCTGTTGTACTTCGGGGATGTCTATGCTTGGTATGTACTGAATCTCATCAAGCTTGTCCATAGCTTCATTTGCTGAGGCTTCTTTTGCTAAGGTATCAGCTTCCGTGTTCTCCTCCCTTGGGATTTGAACGAAACTAACTTCTTCAAACTTTTTTACAACACGCATCACTCTGTTAAGATACTTCCTCATTCGTTCTTCTTTTGCTTCATACATTCCATTCACTTGGCCCATGATCAATTGAGAATCTCCCAAGATGAGGACAGATTTAGCTTCTACCAATTTGGCCAGCTGCAGCCCTTTGAGAAGAGCTTCATATTCGACTTCATTATTAGTTGTTTGGTAGTGCAGGTGAATTTTGTGTTTTATCTTATCCCCCTCTGGAGATTGCAAAACCACACCTATTCCTCCTGCGTATTGTGTAGACGAGCCGTCAACATGGACGACCCACTTCTTGTTCACTTCACCTTCATCATCACAACTTAGGGTAAATTCAGCAATGAAATCGGCCAGAGCTTGAGCTTTTATGGCATGCCTTGGTTGGTACCTTATGTCAAACTTACTGAGCTCGAAGGCCCATTGGATCAAACGTCCTTGTTCATTGCCTTTTTGAGTGGGTGATCCGTCATGACGTTAATCACATGAGCCTGAAAATAATGCCTCAGTTTTCTAGAGGTTGTTATCAATGCCAAAGCCAGTTTCTCTATCAACGGGTATCGTCCCTCTGCTCCCCTCAATGCTTTGCTGGTATAGTACACAGGTCTCTGTACCTTGCCCTCTTCCCTTACTAGTGCTGAACTCACTGCGTGTGGGGTGACTGCCAAGTATAAGTACAACTCTTCTCCTTGCACGGACGGACTCAACAATGGGGCTTTGGTGAGATACATCTTCAAATCCTCGAAAGTTTTCTGACACTCGTCGGTCCAATTAAATGCTTTTTTAAGAACCTTAAAAAATGGCAAACATTTGTCAGTAGCTTTAGAAACAAACCTGTTGAGGGCGGCGATCCGTCCGGTGAGGGACTGAACTTCTTTAACATTGCTCGGAGGCTTCATATCCAATATTGCTTGAATTTTATCAGGGTTTGCTTCGATTCCTCTGTAGGAGACCATAAATCCTAGGAATTTCCCTGACGAAACTCCAAAAGCACATTTGTTAGGATTTAACTTCATATGATACTGCCTCAATGTGTCAAACGTCTCTTGCAAGTCGTCCAGATGCCTCTTCTCATCTTGAGTTTTTACCAGCATATCGTCTACGTAGACTTCCATATTCCGTCCGATTTGTGGACAAAACATATGATTGACCAGTCATTGGTATGTTGCTCCAGCGTTTTTCAAACCGAAAGGCATCACTTCATAGCAAAATAGTCCCTGACTGGTAATAAAGGACGTCTTCTCTTGATCAGCTTCTTCCATCCTAATCTGATTGTAACCAGAGAAAGCATCCAGGAAACTGAGCAATTTGTGGCCTGCAGTAGAATCTACCAATTGGTCAATGCGCGGCAACGGGTAACTATCCTTGGGACAAGCCTTGTTTAAGTCAGTGAAATCAACACACATTCTCCATTTACCGTTCGCCTTCTTGACCATAACTACATTGGCTAACCAATCAGGATAGTACACCTCTCGAATGAACTTCGCCGCCATTAACTTCTGAACTTCCTCCTTAACAGCATTATCTCTCTCAGGGGCAAACACCCTTTTCTTTTGTCGCACTGGCTTGGAGGAAGGGCATACATTTAGACGGTGGGTAACAACATTTGGATCTATACCCGGCATGTCTTCGTGACTCCATGCAAATACATCTCTATTTTTTTTTAAGAAACAAATGAGGTCCCTTTTAATCTTCACTTCCAGGTTTGCTCCAACCCTGGTACACCTCTCAGGGTTGTTTTCATCTAAGGGAACATCTTCCAATGCTTCCATGGGTTCTGCCACAACTTTCTTTTCTTCAATATTCATAGTTTGGACTTGCTCGTCCATGGCCAGCATAGCCAGGTAACACTCTCTCGCTGCTAGTTGATCCCCTTGCACTTGTCCTACTCCATGCTCCGTTGGAAATTTGACTGACAAGTGGTAGGTAGATGTAACTGCTTTCCACCTGTTTAAAGTCGGTCTCCCAATTATAACATTATAAGAGGATGAGCAATCTACTACTAGAAAGTTCACATCTGTAGTTAACTGTTGTGGGTATACCCCCACCACTACGGGCAACGTAACAGTGCCCACAGGCTGTACTTTCATTCCTCCGAAACCTACTATAGGCGACTGCACTGGACGAAGTTGGTCTCGTCCAACCCTCATTTGTTGGAAAGCTGGATAGTATAGAATGTCTGCTGAGCTTCCATTATCTATCAGCACTCTCCTAGTTGTGTAACCAGCAATAAGCACGGTAATAACAATAGCATCGTCATGAGGTTGGTGAATTCTATCAGCATCCTCGTCCGTGAAAGTGATCGCCTGTTCGTCCGTGGACTTCTCCCTTGGTGTTCGTCCAGAAAGTTGGACGCTTTGCACTTCCTTCAGGTATGACTTCCTTGACTTGGACGATTGGCCCGTTGAACTTCCACCAACGATAACCTTGATCTCTCCGAGGGGTGGTCCCGATGATTCTTCTACCTTCCCTTTCAATCTCTCGTCCCTGTGGTCTCGTCCGAGGAAGTTTTTCAACTTGCCTTGCCTAATAAGATTCTCAATCTGCTGCTTCAAATCAAAGCACTCGTCCGTGTCATGTCCATGGTCTCTGTGAAAGCGACAATACTTATTCCTATTGCGCTTATTTGGATCTCCCTTCATCTTTTCCGGCCACTTCAAGGAAGGCTCGTCCTTGATTTGCATAAGGACTTGTGCAAGTGACACATTTAACTGAGTATATTGCTGGTTGCGTGCTGATGGACCTGTCTTTTTGTCCCGGTCTTTTTTGTCATCCGTCCGTCCCTTCTTTGGACGAGGTCCTTGTTTCGGGTGTCGACTTGCTTCCATTTTCTCTGTCCTCTTCCTTTTCTTAGCTATAATCGCATCTTCTGCGTTCATGAAGTTTTGAGCTGAATGGACGAGCTTTGCCATGGTTTGCGGCTCTTGTTCATAGAGTTTATGGATGAACAAATCCGAATGGACTCCGTTGTGGAAAGCTGCTAACAGCAATTTGTCGTCCATCTCGTCAACTGTCAAGGTTTCCCTATTGAATAGAGTGATGAACGATCGCAAACTCTCATTTTCCCCCTGTTCTATTGTTAACAGACTGGAAGTGGAGCGTTTGTGTCGTTGACCCCCTATAAAGTTATTGACAAACAACTTGCTTAACTCTTTGAAAGAACTTATTGAGTTTGGAGGTAATTTACTGAACCACACTCTGGCTGGACCCTTGAAAGTAGTAGGAAAAGCTCTGCACATTATCTCGTCTGGAACTCCTTGAAGATGCATAGTGGTCTTGAAGGTGGCAATGTGGTCAAAAGGATCTCGATTCCCATCGTATGAATCTAAAGAAGGCATTTTAAACTTTGGTGGTAGAGGATGGCCATTGATGGAAGCCGTAAAAGGAGAATCAGTTCTATGGACCAAATCCTCTACCGGGTTCACTCTCCTCATACTTTCCTTCATTTCGTCCATGGCCTTCTTCACCTGATCCAACTCTTTTTCCAAATGGGGTACCCTTCGCGAGGCGGTACCTTCTGATTGACTTCCATGTTGAAAGTTTTCTCTGTTCTCTTGACTCTGAATTTGCCCTCCTTTTTCATGCTCTGAGTATGTCTGCCTTTTTAAATTAACTTCTCTTCGCAGTTCTTGATTATGGCGAGTTAACTCTGCCATCGCAGCCGCCATGGATTGCATGTGTTGGGCTGATGAAGGTTGCATAGCGGGAGCTGATTGACGGTCATGGTGAGGGTTACTAGAGGCATTTCTACTCGGTTGAGGGCCTGAACTGGTGACCCTTGATCTTGTCCGGACCATTTCAACCCTTTGTCGGAGAAGGAAATTGTAGAATCTAACGATGAAATTCAAACGTAAGAATTCTAGAGTTTATTTCCCACAGACGGCGCCAACTGATGATGTTAAAGAATCAGTGGGCTAAAATCTCCGGGCGTTAACGATCTACAAGCGAAATCCTGAAAGTAACAAACAAGAAGTCAGAGGAGACCGGTGGAGACCGGCTGAGAATCCTCCGATGGCAAAGTTAGTGGATCTGTGATTCTTAGTATAAGGAAAAAATTCTTTATTCAAAATTTCTCCAGTTACCTCTCATGTTACTACCGAGGAGCCTTTATATAGTCTTTTCTGAGGTAGTTATTTCTCCAAGCGTTGTATAGTTTGAAGAATTACAAGATAACCTCCATAACTGTCTTGGAGGTTATCTTGTTTGATTCCTGTTGATCATAACCGTTTTCAAAAGAAGAAACGGTTATAGTTTTAATAGAAGTGGCGTGTAAAGGAGACCTTGGTCGTCTCATTAACTTGATGGATGACTAAGTCCTTGGACGAGTAAGTCCTTGGACAAGTGAGTCCTTGGACGGGCAAGTCCTTGGACGAGCTCGTCCATCTGTACGGGTGAATGGACGAGCTTATAATGAATGGATTTGTTTTCCTGTGGACGAGCATTATGGACGAGGTTAGCAGTTGGCTTTTTGGTGACACCATCAGATATGATACTAGGAATGAAAATTTCTAGAAAATCTGATGGACTTGTCTTATCTCAATCACATTTGTTAAGAAAGTTCTTGAGAAATTCAGGAAATATGATGACAATCCAATGAGAACCCTGTAGATGTAAATTTACATCTAACTAAAAATAAAGGCAAGGAATATCTCAATTAGAGTATTTGAGAATAATAGGTAGTCTTATTTATATAATGAATTGCACAAGACCAAACATAGCGTATTCTATTAACAAGTTGAGTAGATACACTAGTAATTTAGGGGAAGACCATTGGAAGGCATTAGTTAGGGTTTTAAGGTATTTGAAATACACCCTAAACTATGGATTGCACTACACTTAGTATCCAGCTATACTAGAAGGGTATAGTGATACTAATTGGATATTTGACATAAAAGACACAAAATCCACAAGTGAATATGTCTTTACCCTGGTGGTGTAGCTGTATCTTGAAAGTCTTCTAAACAAACATGCATTACTAAGTCCACAATGGAATCAGAATTTATTGCATTGGACAAAGTAGGAGAAGAAACACAGTAGCTTTGTCATTTTCTAGAGGATATGCCAATGTGGATGAAATCTGTGCCTTCTATTTGTATACATTGAGATAGCAAATTAGTTATTGGTAGGGCACAGAGTCATATGTACAATGGTAAGTCTTGACATATATGTCGTAGACATAATACAGTGAGACAACTGCTCTCTAATGGAATTATTTACATTGACATCATAAAGTCAAAAGAGAATATAGCAGACTCGTTAACTAAAGGCTTAAGTAGAGAGCAAGTAAACTGCTCATTGAGGGGAATGTGGTTAAAGCCTATGACCTAAAAGTCTATGGGATGGCAACCCAACCTAGCTGATTGGAGATCCCAAGATCTAGGTTCAAAAGGACAATCAAATCAAGGAGACTAGTTTTATTACTACAGAGATAACACCTTCTACCAATTCCTATGATGAAATAGTGATGTTTGTAAGCGATGTTTAGGGTAAGCTTTGCTATTATTCTTAAATCTTGGAAATCCAAGTGGGGTATATCAGGATATTCTTAATAAGAGTCACCTATGTAAGTGTGAAGTAGGTTGCTTCCATGAGAGTTTTAAGGCTGAATTCTCTAGGGTACTTCATGAATATACCAGGATATGTTCAGGGCTGAAATGAACAAAACCATAAGAATGAACTGTGTTCGAAAAGGAGGTGTGTGAATTCTATTTTCTTGGTACACATAAACTACTGAACAGTTCAAGGCATTATGATCACTGAATAGCTAGTATAACAAATAGTCTTTCACAAAGGAAAGTTCAAAGCCAAAAGCTATTTCTCCTAATACAGTAACTTTTCTTCTATTTTCTTTATGTCTGCATTATCATTTGCATTGTGCTTTATCAACTTCCATTCATGTGGGGGATTGTTCGAAAAATATTATAGAGTGAATAAGAAATTGATTCCTAATGTGTCAACTTGAACATGATATTGAAGTGGTGAGAATCCTTAAGTCCAATATAGGAAATGAGAGAATATGAGTTTAAATGCTTATAGGTTGGACATTGGGTTGGGCTTTAGGCATGTGTGGACTAGGTCCTCTTGTTCAAATAATAATGATAATCATAATATTTTATTATTTTATTTTTTGAGTCAATAAATTTGTATACATTAGTTATTTCTAAAAGAGTATGTCTGTTCAGTAATATATATATTCATAGTCCCTTGTTAATGAAAAATAACTTTTGAGAAACTTTCCTAGAGAGAATATTTTGTGCATTAACATTTGAGTCAAAGAGAGAGAAAGAGACATAGATTAGTTCGCAGAGCACAGACCTTGTGTGCTTCTTCTCCGTGCTGTAGATTATTTTATCTTGGGAGGTAAATGTCCGTGAGTCTCAAAGCATCATAGATTATGTGAGGGGTGAAATCTGCTTTAAGGAGATTATATCAAACACAAGACTAGATCTATATCATTCATCTTTCACACATTTGGTCTGTGAGTTTTTAATTATTTGCAAATTTCTTCTTATATATGTAGTATCTATTTATTGTTTTTACCTATCATATCTATTTGTGTTATTGCTTATAATTAGACCTGTATGTTGTTCATTTTTGTTCAATCACAAAAGTAAATTGTTGAAATATATCCAACAAATTTTGTCAGAGTACAATACATACTAAGATAATAACAATCTCAAGACAGCAAAAATGTTAATAAGAATCAAGACAACACAATAATTCTGTCATAAATGGCACATGCCAAAACTTGTCACAACAATTCACAACCAAAATATTACAACCTTTCTACCAGGCATTCATTGTTTTTTTGTATGCCACCTTGATAACAGGCTTACAACCAATATATAAATACTGTTTGACAAAAGACAGACATGCACATCTTCCAACCAAAGCATAAAACATTGTTTTTGGCACTTGATCATTTTAACTACTAATTACACTAGGTTTGTGGACCAAAACAAAAACAAAACATCTAGTCTAGTTTACTTCTAGATGTTTTGGCTAGTTTTGGTGTACTACCACTTTTGCCTATTGGCTGAAATTTTGCTTCTCTTGATATATTTCCCTTTCCTCTAGTATCCACAACAAAACCTTCACCATTTCTTTGACCAGCTACACTAGCAACAGTAGCTACACCAACCACACCCACTATAACACTTGTAGGCTACAAAATGAAGACCACAGTCAAGCCAATGTATGGTATAGCAAAAACAAAAATTATATAAATACAAGTTGCAATACCTGCGATGATGATGGTCTAGAATCCCATGTCTCTCTAGGAAAACAAAAGTTTAATTGGGTAAATGAAGAGTGCCAATGGGCCCTAGTTGTAGCTTATGGAGTTGAAGCTCTATTAGTTGGTTGTGAGGACGGAGGCTAAGATCTAGAGGTTTCAGCAAAAGGTTGATATGCAATTTGGGATGCAAGTTGAGTTGTAGGTTGAGGCCTTGCTTCAGGAGCATTTTTCCTGGTCCTACTTGCAGAATTACCTCTCTGTGCCGATACGATAGCAGCACAAGTTACAAAAATATTGATGCATATGTGTAGCAAGATGCCAAGTGACTAGGGTTGAAGTCTAAAAATACTTATAGCTTTATCCTTTTAAAGCCTTTATCTCTTTTGCCATGCAGTCTCATCAGTAATGACAGCTTTGCAATCTCTTGAATTGTGCCATTATTTATGACACTTCCCACATTTGATGGTCTTGTTCAGTCTAGAAATTCTATATGGGTTTCTTGGTTCATCAGGGGCTTTTTTCCTTAGCTCAGGAGCTCTACCAAGTGGCTTGTAAACATGAGGGGCAACAAGAGCAAGTTGTCCAGTCTGAACCCATTTTGATTGGCTAGACATTGGTTGCATAATCTCCTAGTAAGTTTGAAGATATGTTTCCCTTAGGTAGCAAGGATGTACATAGTCCTCCACTTTCTCTAGGTTCTTAAAAATAGCAGCAATGCCATGTTTACAAAGGATTCTTGTTAAATCCCATATCCTATAACTGCATGTCCTATTTGTCAAATCAACCACATACATTTCATGGTCGTTATCAACTTCATACATGAACCTACCAGATGGAGTAGCACAAAAAGGTACACACTCTTGTTTTAACTTCTCTAAGCTGTCATGAATATTTGGACACACTTTCCCAGCATACTTCTCTATACCTTTCCTCTTTGTATAGAGTTTGATCATTAACCTAATTCTAATCCACTCTAACATTGCTAAGATGGACTCGTCCCTAGTAGGAAAAATCAGGAATTGAAGGATTCACTCAAATTATTAACTAAACAGTCAGTTAAAGCCCTACTGGTAAAACAAGACTTAGACCATTGTGCAGGGTTAATATCAGCAAGATACTCCTAAGCCTTGGTTCTAGATCCTTCAATTGCTGCATTTTCCTTTAAAACTTTCTAATAGTTTAGCTCCAGCACATCTCCTTAATGCATCCTTTAACTCCAACCCCTTGTGGTTAACTTTGAAGTTATTGTAAATATTCTTCACACAGTGCCTATACTCCACAATTGGAAATAACATCTCAATTGCAGGAATAAGTCCCTGTTTCACATAGAATTCAATAGAAAACAATATTAGTAATATGAATAATCAAAACACATGTAGGTTTAAGCTAAACACATGCATGTATTAGTAATATGAACATACAAAATTTATACCTTCTGCCTATCACTGATAAAGACTAGATTTAGTTGCTTTGGAATCCTAATGTCATTTAAAAACTGTTGAAGGAACCAAACTTAGGAGTCCTTGTTCTCTTGTTCAACAACAACAAGTGCAACTGGAAAAATATTATCATTTCCATCCTTAGCTGTGGTAGATAAAATTTGCCCACCAAATCTTCCTTTTAGGTGGCACCAATCCAATCCTATGACTGGTCTACAACTTCCTAAGAATCCAACCTTCTGTGCATTACATCTTTTATACATCCCCCAAAATTTTAGTTGGGAATTTTCATCCTCCATTTCAGTTTGTAAAATAACTCTACTTCCCACATCATTCAACTTTATCATTTCTGCACAGTCTCTCAACTTCCCAAATTGTAGCTACTCATCCTTAGTAATCAAATCAATGGCTTTTCTCTTAGACCTATACACCCGACTCACACTTATGTCAACATAAATGTTACCTCACATGATGTTGCACACCAGCTGAAGTCTAATTAGGGTTCTTGCTAAAAATTTTCATGTACTTCTTGGCAACATAAGCTAATGTCACTTGGCTATGTTGGAAGGTTCTAGGGCAGGTGCACTCAGGATGAACTGTCTTTATTTGGAAGGTCAACTCCCCACTGATTGTAGATGCATAACTCCTCCATCCACACTCATTCTTGCAATAGACAAATATCTTGTTCTTCTTATTCAATTTGAACTAGATATCCACAAGTTTCTTTATAACATATTTTCTCAAAACCTCCCTAAACACCTTAGCCTTCGTTTGGGAGGAAAGAATGGAATGGAATGAAAAGAATATTTTTAGAATATTCTTCCCTCCCCTTATTTGAGAGTTTTAATGGAGGGAATGGAAAGTCCATTCCCTTATTTGAGAGTTTAAGTAGGAGGGAATGGAATGGTTAGAAGGGAATACTCATTCCTCCATTTTCTCTCAAAACCTAAAATTTTTGTTCCCTCCAAAATTAGGAGGAACGGGAGGGAATGGATTTAGGTTTAATGAAAATTTGTTAAAAATCCTAAAATACCCCTTTAATCTCAACCCTTTTTACACATCAGGGCAACTTTTTTTCTCAACCAGTCGTAAGAAAAAACATAGCTATCATTCTTGCACTCTACTGGTCACGTTGCTACTGTTGTTCTCTTCACAGCTGCTACTGTTCTCGTTGATTCATCAAATATTCTGTGAGTTTTTATATTGACTACAAGTCTTTCTTTCTCTTCCTTTGTTTGCTAGTCTTTTAATAAGTCTTTCTTTGTCCGCTAGTCTTTCAAATCTTTCTTTGTCTGCTAGTATTTCTTTTGTTTGCTAGTCTTTCAATTCCAAGCCACGCAAATGTGTCATATTGACACTAATATCTAGGCCTAAAAATTAAAAAGTGTGGGATTTCTTTGCCAAATTTAAATTTGCTTTATTTTGTTATTTATTTATTTTTTTTTGTTTTGACAAGACTCATTACAAGAGTTTTTTTTTTTTTAAGATATTTGTTTGCATTTTTAGATAATGTTTATTTTGTTGACAATAAATATGTGATGCGTGAATTGCTTTACAACATAGAAATATACATAACTTGATTTTTAGCTACAATTTTTTTTTCCTAAACTAGAATAATTTTTTTATGTTCTTTAAAATGAGGGATATAATAGTAATGTTATTATAAAATAATTCCATTCCATTCCTTCCAATGTCACTTCCAAACAATGTTACTTACTTTCCATTCTTTTATTTTGAAACATCCAAACAAGATTTTTTTAATTCTATTCCATTCCCTTATGAACTCCCAAACGAAGCCTTAGAGTTAAGAAACTTCATTCCCTTCCTCAGCTTTGGTTTTCTCATATCAGTCTAAATATTAAACACTAGGTTTGTTGAACCAGCAGCTACTGGCTTATCATCATTAAACCCTACCAAACTTCCTATGTCATTCTCAACAGGTGGTTCAAGCCAATCATTGACTTCCACACTAGTATTTTCCCTTGTATTATTCATCTATGGGGCACCATTACCTACTGCATTACTACTATGTGGGGCATCAGTAGCTGCTACATTACTCCTTTGTGGGGCTATAGTGTCCCCAAGTCCATTTCCCTCAGCTCCATTTTGTGTAGATGGCCTAGTATCCATATTCCCAAATACATCATCATTAAAATCTGGCCCTTTAAACCCTTCCTCTAACCAATCAAATTTCGTACCTTCATTTTGCTTAACTGCTAGCACTTTATCTCCTTCACCATCCACTTGTACTTCTTCATCTACTTCACTCACATTAGCATCATCATCATAATCTGAATTATCACCTTCTACCACCCCTTCCTTAATACCTTTTACATTCTGTCCAGGTATTTCAACAACAAGTGGCTTCTCACCACCTTCCATATATAATACTATCCTATCTATTAGCCATGTAACATGAATTTCACACATATACAACACATCATCGTCTCCAGTTATTATCTCAAGCCTTGCTCCAAATTACCTCCAGGAATTAGATAATGATATGTACTTGTACTAGGTGCCCCAAACTTCTCACACATATCTTGTATTTCACAAAAAACTTAGCCTATTAAGGTCAACATCTTCAATTGTAGCTACGTTGCCACCTACATATTCTAGGTTTTGGTTCCACACAAAGGTGCTACCATAATTAATCTCAACAGTGAAATTCAAATCAGCCATCTACATATAAATAATTGCTTAAATTTCAAAAGTGTTATTAGACTAAAGTGTTTGTTTTTCTTTTGGGAGACAACCACATGGAAATGGACCACATAGCCCACATGTACACATGTTTTTCTCAGACCAAAAAGATTTTTAGGGTCCACACAGAGCACAACACAGAATGAGACCAAACAATTAGCAACTTTTAGCTCATTAACCAATATATAAATTTATAAGATACTGCTAAAAATTTCTAACATTTCCTACCAGAATATGCGCACATATTAACAAACGCACAAAAGTAACACATTAACGTCATCTAATTTCAAAAAAAATTAAAAACCTTAGGTTAAAGAACATACCTATAATTAACTGCAGAGGGAATTCCTCAAAATCTATCAAGAAATTCCAATAAATGATCTTGATGGAGTGGCTCAATTGAAGAGAGTGTGAAAGAGTGGCCTTTCATGTTTGTTTTGAATAGGTTCTAGTGTTTGATTTAGTTTGTATTGTGTTTTTCATTTAACAAGTGTTAGAGTAATGGCAAGCGGATAGGTAGGCTACGGACCCCTAACAGACGAAACCACTGATGGGTAAAGTGCCAATTTTTAAACCTTAAGCAGGCAAAGTGTTTTTCGAGCAAAACCACATATGGGAAAAGTGTAATTTGTCCTTAGTTAAAAGTGGGGACCTTAGGCCATTGCCTTGCTTGTATGCTTGAACCGGCCTTGGTGTTGTGGGACTGGATATGCATCAACTTAAAGGATCAGATCATGAAATCAAGTTTTAAGTGGTTGAAAAGAGTTTTGGTGTGAAAGAGAGAGACAATAGTAAAATTGATTAGAAATTGAAATTTGAGCTACGACATTTCATCATATATATTTTGAGAAATGTTATGTCCACAACATTTTCACAACACTTTCATAACAAATTATAAGTAGTAAGTTGTTATTGGTTATTATGCATGGGCAAAAAAGTAATGAAGTTGTGGATTCAAACTAAAACAATAACTACTTACTACCTATAAAAATGTTGTTGACATAACTCTTCTCGTACATTTTTGTTAAAATTTGGATGAAGTATTATTGTATGCAGAAGTTAGATTTAGAAAAAGTTAGATTTAAAAACTGTATATAAACAAATAACCCAAAAAAATAAACAAATAAACCAAAAAACTAATCAAGGTATCAACTTAAATGGTGCGCGCTCAATGGCGTATTGAAATAGTATCCTCTTCCTATCAAATAAAAAAAAGAAGTATCCTCTAGAATCTTATATCAATAAATATTAGTGTAATTTTCCCGCAGTTTACATATCTTAAAAATGCCAGTGACTTTTACCCCCGAGAAGAGGGGAAAAGAAAAGAAATAATAAAATGACATCAATGTAAATTTTTCTTTTCATTTTTCTTTCAAATTTTCCTGAATCAAAACAATTTTCACTATCGAATCTGCTACATCAATCATTTGTTGCAATTTCTTGGCAATGCTGCTGTCAAGAGTATACAAGACCTTCTGACATTATTATTTGTCCCTTCAGTATAGTTCCATCTTCTCATAAAACTAGTCACAATACTGTGACAAAAAAAATACATCCGTGGGAGCCGGTGAGGGTTTACGGCATTGGTCTTGGTCCTACTATTGGCGTGATAGAGAAGAATGAAGTGTTCAGCCAAACAAAAAAAAATCAGATGAATTTTAAAACCTATTGATTTTTAATTAAACCATCTCATACAGGATTTGATTTTCCAACCAATGCATTGGCAGGTTTGCGAAAAACCCTGCCATTGTGGAGCTAAAAGATATAATTGGAAATAAAGCTAGAATAAGCAGTAACATCCACCCAGTCAGGGAAAAGGCTTTTCAACTTCTTTGCCGGACCAAATAAATTTTGGTCTAATACAGAAACTTGCACCCTTAATTTTTCAGAACTGCTAGCCTGCAAAAATCACAAAGTTGAACATGATTATTAATGGCTGCAAGAAAGATCGAGACGAAAAGAAACTGCTAACAGTGATCAAAACTATACCTCTAACCAGAAGGTCCAACTCTCGTGGCTGGCTCCACTGAGTCTCAATATATATGAAGGTGGACCACCCCGAATTATTTCAGGAGCTGAACCAGTTTCACAAGGGTAAAATTTCTACTACAATGAGAAATAATTTAAGCCAAAACCAAAGTGGAGTTGGAAAGAATTTTCATACCTGGAAGAATATTATCTGCAAATGACCAACCGGATAAGGGACCAGTAATATTAAGGACTGTAACCCAAACCTCCTCTAATGAACTGAAAGAAAGACAACACATAAGCTTAAACATTACAACTGAAAACATAATTTATAATGCATTGTCCACTAGTTTCATTTTTTATGTTTCAACCGTGTAATTTTTTTTTTTTTTGGATTGTATACACTTCGTCCTATGCTTCAATTCTTCCCATATTTTTGGTTGCATATAAATCATACACCAATCATGCATAACAAAAAGAGTTGACTTCTAAACCCATCAGAGATCACATCGTAAATTCTGGACTAACAAATATATAAATATGGAGTAGACAAGCATCTGTACATAGAACTGTTATACATGAACGAAACAAGATTCCAGGGATACAAATGTCTGCCTAGTTGTGCAAAATAAATAAGCAACGAATAGTCTTTTAGAAAACAAGCCCATCAGAATTGTAATAAACCATTTTGTTTAAAATAAGATCTATACTTTTTTTAATAAAAAGGTCTATACTATTTTATTAAAAAAATTTGAAAATATGAATATTTATGACTTTCAATAGTAAACTATGACAATGTCATGCATATAAATATAACTTAATGGATAACAAATGCAATTCAATCCACTCACCCTAAGGAAAGTTCCAAGTATACTCTTCGAGATCCTTTGCTAAAAATTGTATGTGGCTTATATTCAGACAAATGTGGGAAATATCTATACTTCTTCAAAACATCATCACTTCCTGTGGGGAACTTCAAGCTTCTTGAGAACAAAAAAGTAACTGGGTATGTTGCCTGCAAAAGAGAGAGATCCTCTGATAATTTTACATTGCATCCATTGGCAACCATGATTTTAAATTAATATAGAATGATTAATTGAAAGTAATAATTGCTTCAACTTATGCAAGGTATCCTTGGTTCATATAATCATTTTTACATTTTAACAAAGAATGGCAAACCCCAGTATTTGTGCCAGGTGTTTAGGTTTTATTTTATTATTGTGGCTGAGGTCAGGTGTTCAGAAGACCAGCTTAGGCATCAATGAGAAGTAAAAGAAGCTTTTGTCAATCCCATAACCATTTGTTGCAACAAAAAAGATCTGGTCAACAAACCTTAAAAAAATGGGTGGACGTGTGTGTGTGTGTGTGTGTGTGAGAGAGAGAGGGAGAGGGAGAGGGAGAGGGGGAGAGAGAGAGAACTCTTTAGCAGGAAATTAGCATACTAATAAAAAATGACTATCATGGTTTACTTTACATCTCAAAAAAACAGAAGAAAATTGACTTATTGTAGGTATACAAGGCTTGTTGGCAGGGATGAGGGGACTGTCACTTGACAAATTAGTAATTAAGAGTTTGAAATGTAAAAGGTTCCTTTCCAAGGGATAGAAGACCATCTAAATCATACATACCATCCAACTCTCCTGGTGAGACGACATTGCAGTTTCAAAAGATAACTCTGAACCAATGTGCAATTCCTTTGCCACTTCAGGTACATATTTGAAAACGAAAAGTAAAGAATTGGAATCCACCACAGAAAAATCATACGTGGAGTCTACAACCCGATTTGCATCTGTCAATCCAGAAGTACAATTTTTTTAGATGACAGGACCAACAAAAGAGGAGAAGGGGGGGGGGGGGGGGGGTGTTTAATTCCAAAATTCAATTAAGTACACTAACACCTAAATTTACAGGCTGAAAGTGTAATACTATCAAATGTGGTATTTAAATCATCAAGTTTGAAAAGCTTTCAAAAAGTACAACTGTCATTCAATATATAAAATACTGGTGGCTGCAGTACCTGCAGTAATGAATGTATGCTGAAAAGCAACCCTCTTAGGTGCATCGTTGCTATATGGAAAGAATTGCGATGACAGAGCCAAGGCAAGCACAGTAAGATGCAGCAAAAATTGCAGAACTGATGACCTCGCTAACCAATTACCACATATAGGTATTAGGGGGCCCACACACAAACCAGTTACAACTCCAATTGTTGCTGCCACCATAATATCTGGAAGAAAATACCCTGAAACAAAAAATCTGATAGTAATTACTAACTACCATCACTATTTGTTGCCCCATGAACAAATGTCACATGATAAATTCTTTGGATTATTGACTTTGAACTGCCTTATATTTTTTTGGATTATATAAGACAGCTTAGGTTGTAATTGGATTTGAGGATTCAAAATCAGGGGATTTGAAGAATATTGCTTCTATAAATTGTGTGATATGAATTTAACAACATGTGATAATCTGAGCTTTAAGAATTTTGCCCTAACCAATTGTAATTGGTGCTGAATATTGGGTTGTTAAGAAGAAACATATTCATAAAACAAGTATAGCTCAAATGAGAATGTTAAGATGAATAGTTGGAAATGCATGAAAAGATAGGATTTGAAATGATGAATCCACTTAAAGATAGGGGTAGCTCTTATTGATGAAAAGAAAAGAAAGAGTCACTTGAGATGGTTTGGTTAGGTTTTGTGGAGAGTGATTAATGTACCGGAAAGAAAGAGCGAGTTGATCCAAGTGAGGGAGTGTAAAATGTAGAGAAATAACCAAAATAACATTATTAGAAGTAATAAAAAAAGACTTATTGCCAAGAGCCTTGTAGTTCAATTGGTTGACATCTTTTGATGTTTCCAATTGAGAAATCCATGGTTCAAATCCCCCCCCCCCCCTCCCCCCACAAAAAACTATCGAATTATCCAAAAGAAAAAGGACTAATCAATTAAAGAAGTAACAGAGTGACAAAATTTGGTTACAAACTTAGTTATAGCCTAAGGCTAAAACTCCCACTATAAAAATTAACATGATTACATATTTTGAAAATATAATCATTGGATTGCATGATTTTTATATTCTTAACACACTTGTTAAATTTTGTGCCAATAGGATGTTATTTACTATTTGATCCATAAACTTATTTTTTATGCATAATTTTAGACTACAAAAACTAGAAATTTAAACATTTAATTTATGACATAGCTATTAATCTTTGATATTCTAGAAATTTTGCAAGCATAAAGGATATAAGAAGAAAATGTAACCACGTCCAATAAAAAAAATATTGAGTGGAGTTGTAGCCTTAGGCCATAACCAAGTTTGTAGCCAAACTTTGTCCGTAACAGAGAATATGACTTCAGATAGAATAGAATGAAAGAAAAGAATATATGTGGCTAACCCTAACTAATCTATTGAGGATCCATGGCCAACCCCATAAATTTGGGTCATGGCTTGTTGTTACCATATTATTATACCTAATAATTTTAAATTCTTGTATCAACAGAGCTAAATCCATCCATAAATTTCGTCAATAGAAAACAATTGGCTGTTTCATACCCTATTCATATCATTTAAACTAAAAAGTGAAACCCAAATCCTTCTCTTTAAATGCTTCCATCCAAAACCATAAAAGTGTCATTTTTTTCTTCTTCTTGACAATTAATAAAATTTGATTGAAAAAAAAAAAAAAAAAAAAGCTATAAAGGAATCTTGAAACTTCTAACAGACAGACTTTCATAAGATTAGTATGAATAAATCCACCGACCATAGCACAACAGAACAGAAGCAGTGTATAAGAGTCATAAACACATGAATTGACCAGTTCATACAGTTTTCCCAATACAAAAGAAATAAACTGTAAGGTAAAGTTCATTTGTCAAACAAGTGATAACATCCATTTGATTAACTTCAAGTGCCACATCTATCCAAGTGCTCACTGAGGGATGCAACTCATTATTAGTGTAGCCATAATTAAGTTTAGGAAGTGATAATATATCCTGAGCAGGATTGATGGGTGAAAACTCATCTCTCAAAAGTCAAAAATATATAAAAACCTTATGCAAACAAAACTGCATTTTCAGTCTTCTATGATTTTAACAAAACAGTCTTGCTATGGTTCATGCCTCAAAGAGTAGCAAGATTTTTGGAAATTAAAGGTTAATATATTATTAGCTAAAAAAAAAAAAAAGTGATAACAGTTTAGAAAATCTAACCGTAAGGGGGTGGAACAGCACCCACCATGCCCATCTTTTCAATCACAAATTGAACAAGAAACCCCCCGAAGTAAACACCATATGTAAGGCATGGAATTAGAGGTATTATGTAAATCACGGTTGACCTGAAAAAATAAAAATCTTAATCAGATCACAATGTTCAATATGCTACTACTTTTACCTCGTGGCGGAGGATATAGAACACTAATGAGAGAAAATGAACAATGCATACAAGAAAATGTAAATGAAGGATTTATTTTCAAAGAAGAAATCAACTAAGAGATCATGCAAATAAAACTGGAGAGGGAGAGAGAGAAAACAAGGTTGCACTCCAAACTCATAGCTTCACCATGGGCAAAGAAATCAACTATAAACTGGATGTACTAATAATCTATACTCACTATCCCATCCCCACTAAAGGTTGTACTCAATGCACAAAACTCCCCGTTCTACACTTTTTGGGAGAGGTGATTGGTAGGTAGCCTTGCACTCATATTTTTTTTAAGAGGCTGGTTCCTAGACTCGAACTTGTAACATACTGCTTTGGGTGGGACTTAGGGTGGCACTTGCCATCACACCAAGGCCCAACATCTATTCACTATCCCCACTAGATATACATAGTTCTTTTCCCCACACTCCAAACTTATAAGCCAAAGACTTAGGCTGCATTTGGTTGGAGGTGGAATAGGAATGATAGAAAAGAAAGGAGAGAAAATAGGATTTGGTGTTATTTGGTAAGGAGAGAGAGGATGGCAATTTTTGCTAGAACCCAAACGTTTTCTCCCTGGGCTCACCAAAAATTGATCTCTCCAAAATGGAGAGAAAACAAGGGTGGAAAACTGGTCCAATTGGTTTTACAAAACTACTCTCTTCTTTGTTACAAGCTTCTTTTTGTTCTCATCCGTTTTAGTCTTTTTCTTCATTTGTTTGTCTTTAGCTTCTATCCCTGTGCAGTAGTAAAAGTAACATGCAGATTCTTTTTTTTTTCTTTGTTCTTTGCTAAATGGGTGTGTATCATGTATGCTATCATGGCTTTTTTTTTTTTTAACTGGCCATTGTTGGGTTTTTATTTATTTTTGTTTCTTTGCTTTAATTTATTTTTAATTGGGCATGATTTTTGTTTTAATAAACTTGGTGGGGTTATTATTTTTTGGTTGATTGTTTGTTTATTTTTTAGCTGAGCACAGTTTTTTTAATGAGGGTGTTTGAGTCAATTTATATCAGCTTCATTTTCCATCCTCTCATTTTTTTCTTTTCAACCAAACAAATGAGTTTTCCATCTTTCAACTTTTCCATCCTCCCAACCAAATGCATATGAGAGAAAACTAAATCTTTTATATCCTCTCACTTTTCTATCCCTTCATCATTTTCTGTACTCCCTATTTTCCACCCCTCCAACCACAAACCCTCTGCAGGGAAGCACAACTTCTTTCTTTGGCTAGGCTGAAGCCCATTGGACTTGTAAGCTAACCAAGCTGCCAAAGGTGACGTTGGATCTGAGAACCAAAATTCACAAGGATTGCAAAAAAACAAAGAGTAGATTTACAAGACCTTCGCCCAATAAATTAAGAGTTTCTCTATACAAACAATTAGGAACCAGCCACAACATAATTGACTTCCAAATTAACAGCTAAAAGAATTGACATTGCAAAAGAAAGAAATCAAACTGACTGACATTGATACGAGTACCTGAGCAATTGGCATCCATAATATTTGACTGCCAAGCGAGAGGAAACCCATGAAGCAAGCATAGAAGCAGACAGGAAAAAAGTCAAGAAGCCTCCACTCAAGCCAGCTACAAGATAAGCCTGTTTTTACAAAGGTTCTTTAGAAATTTTTAAAATTTTCTCTATAGAAAGGATATTTGAAATTTACTAATTAAACTAATCACAGTAGCACAACATACAAATGTAAATATAGCATGATAACCAAATGCTCCCCAAAATCTTGCTTC
Source organism: Quercus glauca (assembly GCA_023736055.1). NCBI lineage: Eukaryota > Viridiplantae > Streptophyta > Magnoliopsida > Fagales > Fagaceae > Quercus > Quercus glauca. The sequence continues at coordinate 21,447,252 of CM043317.1, forward strand.
ATCAGATAGTGCCTACAAGATTCACATTTAAGGTTAATGCTAAGACAACCACATTGAGAATCTGCTATAGGTTTATACACTTAAGTGGGGAAAAAAGAAAGAAAGAAAAAATCTATGAAAGAATTACATGATGAACTTGGTCTTTACCAAGGAATATTTGAGAATATTCAAATAGAAGTTTACCTCTCTTGAAGTTTTAAGAACTGAAACCTCTTGAGAGAGAGGAAAGCAATTCCAAACGATTCTTGGAATTAACAGACCAACAAGTGAACAGGGGACAAACATCGTGAAAGCCAAGTATGGATGAGCAAACCTGCATTCCAATCCAGCATGTCAAGAAGAACCTTGCATATGCACCGATACTTATTTTTTCTTATAAATAAACAAAAATTTTATTGAAAAAATACTACTTCAGATACATGTATAATGAACATAAAGGAATCTAGAGAATTACAAAAAAAATATCATGTAGAGAAATACGACGACTCTAAAAAATCAGAGAAGGTGATACTATTAGTAAAACCCCATGTATGAGACCGATCAAACAAAGATCTAGTAATCAATGTTTATCAATTGAGTCCCTGAGCTTTCTGTATCCTCAAACAAATGACGATTTTGTTCCCACCAGAATGTCCACATCAAAAGTAAGACTATGCTCCAAAAATTTGAGGAATGCACTATAATACCAAAGTGTAAAACTTGATCTTCAAATAAAACTAGAGCCACTCCAAAGATCCGGAGTTTATTTGTTTATTTATTTTTTGGTAGTGGTTTCAAGAAGTTTAACATGATAAATCAGCTTGGAATTCAAAAACAATACTTATTATTTAGCGACATATCTGGAATCTTGCAATTACTTTATCACTTTGTGCTTAATTGAATCCTACTCTCTCTCTCTCTCTCTCAAAGGCACAAACAATATGACATACTGCTAGGCCACTTCATATGCCATGATTTTCCCCAATAGCCGTAATATGCCACAGGTTAAAATAGAGAAACTCAAAGGGTATCATCATGCACAATGAAAAATTCTTTCAATGATGGCAACAGATTCTATAAGCCAGGGAAGCACTGACATGGATATAGGCATGGGTACGACATGGTGACACGGTAATTTTTGAATAATTAAGACACGGGTATAGTGGGGATGATACCTATATTAATTAATTATTAAATATTTTTATTTTTATTTTTAAATATTGTTAAACATTTATTTTTCATATAATGTTAAACAAATATCAATTTAAGAGCAATAAAGGATACTAAAGTGAATTCATGACTAATATATGATGTTTAGAAATTAGAATACAAATCAAGAATAAGATCTAAAAGAGTAAATAAAAGATAATCAGATAAGTGTTCAAGATTAAAACTAAAAAGAAATAAAAAATAAGTATCCCTCCTGTGTCCCAAAATTTTTCAAAAAAAAAAGGACATGATGGGGACACGAGTACAATAGTGTCCTAGGCATGTCTTGTGTTCAACATGGGTATGACACCCCAAATGAAATATCCGTGCTTTCTAGTTATAGGCTAAAATGAAGTTCCTTGAGATAAAATAATACCAAATACGATTTTATCAATTAGTATAAGGATTCCAAACTCATATAAGCTACACCTTAAAAAATAATGTATGGACAAAAAGCTAATACTTCAATATTTATATAAAAAACAACATTAAGAAGATTTAATATTTATTGAAAGAAGTAGTTCAAAAAAGATATCAACCCACCAGCTCATTGCATGACTAGAGAACAGCAATCTTATGATCGAAAATAAAATTGGAAAAATAATTGCAAGTATAACCCCAGTAGTGTGGAACAGCAGTCCTGAAAAATTACAATTTGACAAAGTTACCAAAAATCTTCCAGTGGCACCGATGTTAAATAAGAAAAATATGGAGTAAAAAAACCAAAACTCTTAACAGGAAGATATTATAATAAGATTCAGACCATAGAAGGTCAGCCACAGGAAACATTTTTAAATAAAAAATCAGCAGTGACAATTTACCTTTTGTAAAATCACAGAAGATTGCAAACCAAGAACGCAATCCGGAATACAGCAAACACAAAAATAAGGGCAAAGTAAGGTAGATGGCAATAGGAATACTATGAAGTATAAGAGCTACCCTTCTTGAATAGGCTATCTGAAAGATTCAGCACCCAAAAAAAAAAAAAAAAAAAAAGCAATGTTATTTGTCACTTAAGATTACACTTTTAGGATGACAAATCTATCATAATCAGATTTGTAAATCATAATTTAAAAGCATACCATGAACCATGTTAAGTAATCAAAGAAAACATCCTGATCCATGTAATTGTTGGCAGTAGCAGCAAAAGATTCTCTATCACGGGCATTTTGTAGCATAGAAGAATTGGTGAAGGCCTTAATTAAGCTGAACAAATTGTCCCCGCGTGCTTGGATGCTCCCAGGTCTGGAAACATTTGGATGTATAAGAGGAAGCGTTTAAGGATGAAATAACATAAAAATTCCAATTAAGTAAGTATGTACCAAAATAGCACATGTAATGCATACAATAGTTTCTCAATTGTATCATAGGAGGTATGATAAAAATAACCACCAAGGAGAAAGATGATATCCAGCCCAGGAATATGGCCATAATCTTGGGAAAATATTCGGTAATCTGTATCTCCAGGAATTACTGGAAAAACATCCTGCATATAACAAAAAGATCCTTTGCAATTAAATCAGTTATTACCGAAACAAAAGACAACTGCAGCAAAAGCACATAAAATGTCAGGGGGAAAAGAAAACACATGCACACACACAGAAGGAAAGAAAAAAAAAATGAGATTTGAATTTAGGAATTTAGTTAGAGAGAGAGAGAGAGAGTAATAAAAACCTGAGCTGCACTATGAGCCATTGGGTACACTGCTGATTGAGCGTAGATGCGAGAAGGCCATGAACCAGGTCCAGATTGGCAAACCAAGTCTGTAAATTGAACAACACAAAAATCAGCAATGCATTATGGAACCACAAAGCTAAATATAGAAAGGGAAGTTGTTATCCTCAATCAACAAAGACGACAGTTCTCAATATATGGATTGTTTCTCTATTTCAATAAAAATGTTATCAGGAGCAGAAATTAAGCACATGCTGATATCTATTGTTAATACAGGTCATCTTCATTGACCATGCTTGTCAAGCATTTCATAGCACAAAAATATACCCATATTTTTAACTTAGTTGAGGTTACAATAGGAAGAAAGTTGGTTTGTCTGTTTTCTACATTATAGATTGCCCTAATCCACTAAAAGGAAAAGGTTTGCCAAACAATTAGTTGCAGACTTGCACTCTTGCATACAGCCATATTAAGCATAAAATTTTCAGAAAATAATATTGGCACTGAATCATATCCTACCAGGGCCTCCAGAACCAGAGGCTTCCACATTTATAAAAGCTCCAATTGTATCACGCCATTTATGTGTCTTCATGAAACCATGTGCAGCCTGAAACAGCAGGAGTAAACAAACAACACTTTTTTTTATATATAAGTAATGATAATTTCATTCAAAGTGAACAAGAATACATAAACAAACCAACATGTCATAAGTTTAATTGAAAAACAAATAACTGTCAGACATATAACCATATGATTTTCATAGCTGAAATGGTGATGGTTGGCTTTGCTTTTCTTAACTAATTAATCATTTATTCAATCTCCCAAGAAAAGGAAAATTGTCAAGGAAGTAGCATCAGGCCATTCTCACTTCTGTTAATTTGTAATATACATCCTCCTTAGTATAAGTATAAAAAAAATAGTATTTTAACAGGTGGAGCACATTTAAAGTTCAAACACATCCAACTTGCACATTTATACAATAGGATCACTTGCATCTACTACAGCCAGAATCCTTTTCAACCATGCTGCTGATATCATAAGGCAAAGCCTAAATAAAATAACATTACACCAGGAGAAGTGCATACTTAAAATTTTTTTTACTAGAAAGAGAAAAAAGAAAAAGAAAGACGGTTAAAATCATTTTTCTTCCAAATAAAGCACAACCATGATGCCTTACCAACATAAATAGTTCTTCTGCACCATTAAAAAGAAAAATAATAGGCCGAGGTGGGACCCAGTTAGAGTCTACAGTGAGCCTTGCTACTTCCAGCAATGATGCTGCAAGAAAAAAAAAAAAAAAAAAAAAAAAAAAAAAAAAAAAATTAACGACGAGAAGATGAACCAATCCAGCAAGAATGGCCAATAGGTGTAAATTTTCATTGTACCCACCAACACATGAACCACAGTCACCAGCACCTGGGGAACCAAGCGGACTATCAAAATGACCATTCAATAAAAGTGATGGGTCACCATCCTGTGAATTTGCTGGTGATATCCTGTCATTCAGCAAAACTAAATCCTTAGTGATATTTGTCAAAATTGCAGTCAGTTTTTTTTTTTTTTTTTTTTTTTCTTAAGTAATGTTAATTTACGCAGACAAACAAATTTCCTCTTAGAATGCAGTAAATTTACATGTTTCAAACTTAACCAATCTTATATCATTTGTATCTTTGTCCTAACACTTCCTCATTTTACCCCAATAAACCTCTTTTCAACCTTTACGTAAGTCAAAATGTTCCATTTTATCCCCACTATAGTTAACTTTTTCCTAATAGCATCAAACAATGAAACTTTGCGTGCTTCTCGTGACTATGACTATGGTATATTTAATGCAGAAAGTGGGGACCAGTAGTTTTATGGCTGATTGATCACGGATACATATAAATTCCAGAATTAGCACAATAAATGCAAATCCAACAACCAATACAAATTCAATCAGAACAATTTATAGTTACCTCATCACGATGTTTGTATGATTTCTATATCCCAGAGATATGCTGTACCCTAAGAACATCATGTTGAAGGATCCATTAACAACAGTCTCCTCAATTTCTATTCTGCAAATAAATAATTCAACAAACACTGCAAACTGTTAAACTCAGATAACCAACCAATTTACTCCAACAATTAGTAAACCCAACAATCACACACAGAAACATTGAATCTACATTACTTCACAACATAGTAAATTATAAAAAAAACCGACCTAATATCTGACCCAGCTCGCTCCTTTATCATTTCCAGCTGTCCTTTGATATAATCAGCAGCTTCTCGCAAACCAGCTCGACCTTCCTATCAACGCATTACTTATAAATTAAATAAATAAATAAATAAAACATATTTTTTTTATAGTCCAAGGAAAAGCTCGCCTCACAACTGACCCCACCGGCCATTTTTATTAAAATTCAAAATTCAAACTACAGGACATAAAATTTACTAACAGAGGTTTTAGAAATTAAAACCAATATAAATCGAGAAATGTTTTAGACTCACTTGGCGGCCATCGATATCTTTGGACAAAACGCGGATGTGTTGGACAGCCCTGGCTTCCGAGAAGCGATCGAGAGGCGCGTCGATCCCAAGAGGCTTAACGAACTTCATGTGGAGAATAGGGTGGACAAGCATCGTCATGAGACTGTACATGATCGCCAAAGCGAACAAGAATTTGAACCCAGAGATATCCCCTTTACTCAACCTCATCAGAGCCATTTTTCTTTCTTTTTTCCGTTTTCAGCTCCGAGAGAGAGAGAGACTCAATCACAATGAAAACACAGACAGAGAACAAGGCTTTTTTATATTGATTTGTAGTGTTTTGATTAGAGAAAGGGACGAGAGAGTGAGAGAGAGAGAGAGAAAGGGTGACAAGTGAGTAAATGTAGGCTCTAGGTGTTTTTTTTTTTTTTTTTTTTTGAGAAACACACACACAGGGGAGGTTTACATGCGTAAACAAATTGGATAAATACAAATGGTCAGCACCTCCCGCGACGTTTCGTCTGTCTTCTCCTCAAGGGAGGTTTAACCAACTCTACGAAAATGAGTGTTTTTGACAAGTTATTCCTTGTTTGGTTTTTTTATTTAAAGATTCTCTTTCTGGCCTTTTTTTGGAAGTGTAAGTCATAAATGTATTTGGGTTAAAATGGGATTGGTTAACTGGAAACTTATTTGAATTTAACGAGGAATTGTCATATCATTCACTAAGTAAATAAAATGTGAAAATTAAAATTTATTACTATTTGTCATTTTATATTTAAAATAGAAGGGCATGTTTAGTTAAAAAAATATTAAAAGTAAGTCAAACCCAATTAAAATAATCTTAATGAACCAGTAATAGGCCTACATGGCAAAATTTGCTGAATAGTATCGTTTTAGAAAAAAAAAATTAGTGAATAGCACGCAGCTGAATCGCTGAAATTAATTAGTTAAGTAGACTGTTTTTGGAAGTCAAGTTTGACATACTCAAGTTCCAAGCAGTATGCACTAGTATTGATTGGAACTCGAGTTTGTTAAACTCGAGTTCTAAAAATAATCTACTTAACTAATTAACTTTGTCTGTGTACTACTTTTCTAATTTTTTTTTCTCTAAAAACATGCTATTTAGCAAATTTTGCCGGCCCACATAGATCCGGATAAGCCCACAGGTTTTTTTGTTCTTTTAAATATTAAAAATAAATTAATTGATTAATTAGTAATATGAAAACAATATAGGTAAAATATAGTAGCTTCTCTTTCATAAGATGAAATAATCATTTTATGACATTATTATTACATTCTCATTATAAGAAGTAAGTAGTAGTTGTTATTGTGAACGATTGAGATCTCGGCCAGCCAATTTTTCTAATTTGGGCCTAACTTGCATAAACAAGGTGGGATAATGCCGATTGCCACTCAAAAATGGTGAATGCTGAATGCACTGTTAATTTTTCTCATATTTGGTAATGGATTGGGTCCCAATATATCCTTTAGTTCTTTCATGTGTGTCTCTATGAGTGGCCCAACAAAAGAACATTGTAGTCCTCTCATTTTTAGCCTTATGACCTAAAGCATTCTCATATTTGGCCAATATTTAGTTGATGGTGTATGCTTTAGAAGGGGTGGTCCTACAAGATAAGAGACTATTGTCCGCAAAGAAAAGGCGAGTAAGCTTGTCCTAGGTTGCTTTACATAGTAGAGCATAATGAAAAAAGTTATAAGGACAGAGGATCAATTTGCCTGGTTCCTTTGATGCATGGATACTGTTCTCACACATTCCATAACAAGGGAGATACATTTTATGGAATCCGGTCCTTTTTATGTATTATCTTTTCTAGGAATCCTCTTTCTACTCTGTCTCTTATAGTTTTCATATGGTAAAATGTTTCAAGGCCATTAAGATATTATCAATTATTAAATGACTTGAGACAAATGCATTATGGGTCTTTGAGATAAAGGACGGGAGGACACATTTTAAAAGATTTGCTAAAAGTTTTGCAATAAGTCTACATATGACATTACAAAGACTAATCAGTCTAAATTCTGTTTTTCATAAATGCCTAAACACATAAGAGAAAATACTTTTTTTGAGAAGAACATAAGAGAAAATACTAGATATTAATTTCCATTATATTTTATTCTCTCACGATGTACAATCCAATTATATTCCGTATAAACTTACAAACATATTAAATAGTTACACTAAGCCAAACAAACTACTTATGAATATTATTGCTGTCATTTGAGCGCTAGAATGATTTGATCGTTTGAACGATGAATGAAGACGATAGTTACTTCAAGTGATTAAGAAAAAACCAAATGACACTACCAAAAAAAACTGCATATAGCAGCGTTTTTTTAATGGCGTTTGCAAAAAACGCTGCTGCAAAAAACGCTGCTATAGTCATATCTATAGCCACGTTCAAGGTCTATAGTGGCGTTTTTCAAAAACTGGCCTATAGCAGTGTTTATAAGGGCCTATAGTGGCGTTTGTAAAATGCTGCTATAGCCCAGCCAAAAAAAAAAAAAAGGTTAAAAAAAGAGTCTAGCAAAAAAAAATATATATATATAGGGGACCTATAGGCGGCGTTTGCAAAACACTGCTATAGCCTAGCACAAAAAAACCTTAAAAAGAGAGTCCGGCACAAAAAATAAAATAAAACAAGTGACCTATAGTGGCGTTTGCAAATGCCACTACAGTAACATAAAATAAAGCAAGTGACCTATAGTGGTGTTTGCAAACGACACTATAAGTCCTAGTCTTACAAAGGTCTATAGTGGCTTTTGTAAAACACTGCTATAGCCCAGTACAAAAAAAAAAAGAAAAAAAAAGGAAAAAAGAGTCCAGCACCAAAAATAAAATAATTTAAAACAAGTGACCTATAATGGCGTTTGCAAAACGCCACTATAGGTCCTGGTCTTACAAGGGCCTATAGTGGCGTTTGTAAAATGCTGCTATAGTCTAGCACAAAAAATAAAAAATAAAAAACAACTTTAAAATAAAAAAGTCCACCACAAATAAAAAAATTAAAAATTAAAATGGGTGACCTATAGCAGCATTTGCAAATGGCACTATAAGTCTTGGTCTTACAAAGGCTTATAGTAGCATTTGTAAAACGCTGTTATAGCCCAGCACCAAAAAAAAAAAATAAAATAAAATAAAATTGAGGACCTATAGCGGTGTTTGCAAACACCACTATAGGTCCTGGGCTACGTTTGCAAACACCACTATAGGTCCAAAAAGAAAATAAACCCCATCTACCCCCACATTTGACTACCTAGTGTGGGGCTCTAGTTATTATTGTTATTTTTAGATTTGATAATTGAGGTGAGAGATTTGAACTCACTCGAACATTTTCAATGTAACCAAAAAGAAGTGCTAATTTAATTACAATACTCTTAACACCTTTAGCACGCTGCCCACCCTTGGTGCGGTGGTCACTCCACAAGTATAAATGCTTGTGGGGTGTGGGGGCCAAGGGCCGGGGTTCAAGTCTCCAGGAGGAAACTTCACACATATATACACTTAAATTAGACTAGAGTAGAAATTCTATCTTGTATAAAAAAAACACCTTTAGCAAACTTATTAACAGAGAGTTATTTATAAAGATCAGCTAAATTTAATTAAACAATGGATAAATCTTAGAAGAATAGTTGAAGTTCTTAGACTATTTTAGAATTATGTCTTTTTTTTTTCTTTTTCTTTTTTTTTGAGGGAAAGAATTTTGTCAAATAAGATTTACTAAACTTGTGCCAAATTAGCACTAATTAAGTCTTTAATGTATGGTGGAATAGACTCCATCCAGATTATAAAATGAGAAGAGGAAATAGCTCTCCCAGCAATAGCATGAGCTACCACATATTTTGCTATCTCTTGTACACGAGAGAATTTTTTTTTTCAAAACTCTAGCATATAACAGGGCCTACTGGATGATATGCCTAATTGGTGATAACTAAATATTTGAGCCATTTAGAGCTTTCCATAAATAACATAAAGTCTCCCTCCACTTAATGCTGTTTTTGTTTCCCGGGCCTCTACCATCTCAAGTCCATCAGGAATTCAAGTTAGAGAGGGCCGGTGTATAAGCCAAAAAAAAAAAAAAAGAAAAAAAGAAAAGAAAAGAAGAACTCCAAATAAATATCTATATATTATTAACATACTATCAACCAAGATAAAATAAAAGACATAAAAGACTATTGTTTTTTAATACATTACAATACAATCATCTATGAAAATATCAACAAAGACAAAAGACACAAAATACTATTGTTTCTAAATACACTACACTACAATGCAATGCAATCATCTATTAGAACATGAAGCTCTTTTTATTTTTTATTTTTTAGTTTAGTTTGTAATTATCAGGCTAATAGTTTTTTTTTTTTTTTTTTTAAATTTTTGAAGGGGAGGGGGCTTAAGGTTTTGAAAGAAAGGGGGGGGGGGGGGGAATAATAAAATTAGAAAAATATATTCATTAAAAAAAAGTCTTAGGACCAAGGGGGGCCAGGCAGGGGTGGCTCCACATTGTGTCCAGGGTGGTCAAAGGACCTCTTTGACTTTGGAAAAAAATTATTATTATATAAATTTTAAAAATTTTATGATTTTTTTATCCATTAAAAAAAATTTGTAACCACCATAAATTTTTTTTAGTCCTAACATAATTAAACTTTGGACAAAATTTGGAAACAAATTCGATTGTAGTCTTGTAGACTAAGGTTACAACTCCAGTGGGTTCCAGTTAGCTTAACTGATAAAGTCTCTGATGGTTGAATATGAGATTTGGGGTTTAATCTCCGCCCACACCAAAAACTGATTGGTGTCTTGGTATGATGATAAAGAGTTATTATCAAAAGCGAACACCATAAGTTAAAATTATCTTTTAAAAAAAGGTTACAACTCCACTTAATATATTTTTATTGAATGTGAATTTTGACAAATTTACTATTGGATTACATTTTTTTTCTTATATCCTCCATACTTGCAAAATTTCAAGAAGATTAAAGATTAATAGCTATGTTATCAATCAAATGTTTAAGTTTTGAGTTTTTGTAGTCTCAAATTATACATAAAAAATAAGTTTATGGATCAAATAGTAAATAACATCCGATTAGCTTGAAATTTGACATGTTTTTTAAGAACATAAAGAACATGCAATTCAATAGTTTGATTTTCAAGATGTGTAGCCATGTTAATTTGTTTAGTGAGAGTTATAGCCTTAGTTTGCAACTAAGTTTGTAACCAAACTTTGTCCTTAAATACATTATCCAACAAACTATGTCTCAATTTTAACTAATCTTATTTTTAAATACATTATCCAACAAACTAACCTCTAACTAACTATAAATCAAGCTTAACAGTAATTGACTTAACAGTGTAACTAACTGTAACTAATAGTAACAACTAACTGAATCTCCTAGCAACACTAATCTATTATACTCCCATGATATTCCAATACATACTTATATAGCTAGGGTTGGAGCCAGAAAATTTTGTTTGGGGGGGCCAATTTGTGTTGCTAATTTATTAGTTTATACAAACTTTCATACACATACACAAATACATGCATCTATAAACATACACAGAAATTAGTATCTTTCATAATGAAATCCTTAAAATTAAATGTTTCATAGAATTAAATTAATCTTTCACCATCTTCCATATTGAGATCCTTACAATTTTCATTTTCAATATAAGTTACCAAATTGTCTACCATCGTGAGTAAAAATATTTCAATTGAATTAATGAAATGTTCAAAGACACGAATGATCTAAAATTTTAAGAAATACGAGAACACATTTTACCATAAAAAATGAATTTGAGAAAAAATATGTTCTCTATAACTACTAGACAATTTGGACAATTTTTTTAAGAATATTATTAGACCAACTCAAATATTTGGGGGGACCAAGTCCCATTTTTGAGGGCTAATTATTAAAATATTAAATATTTCTATATAGTTAAAAGAAATTTTCAAAATTTTTGGCCCCCCCACCCTAACATGTAGCTTCGCCCCTAATATAGCCACTAGGTAATATAGCTAGTTTCCTAACAGTGTGGGGCTTTAATTATTATTGTTATTTTTAGATTTGATAATTGAGGAGAGAGATTTGAACTCACTCTGAACATTTTCAATGGAACCAATAAGAAGTGCTAATTTAATTACAATATTCTTAACACCTTTAGCAAACTTATTAATAAAGAGTTATTTATAAAGATCAGCTAAATTTAATTAAACAATGTATAAAACTTAGAAGAATATTTGAAGTCCTTAGACTATTTTAGAATTATGCCAAATAAGTTTTACTAAACTTGTGCCAAATTAGCACTAATTAAGTCGCTAAAGGCCTTATAGCTGAATTGGCACATCCTCATGCACAAAGTGTTTAGGGGTCCACGGGAGAAATGGTTCGAGCTATTGGGTTAGCAGCATGTTGTAATTATCTCTAAAAAAAAGAAGAAGCACTAATTAAGTCTTTAATGTCTGGTGGAACAGACTCCATCTAGATCATAAAATGAGGAGAGGAAATAACTCTCCTAGCAAGAGCATGAGCTACCACATATTGCATTGTCTCTTGTATATGAGAGAAAACAAATTGTTTTTCAAAACTCTTGCATCTAACAGGGCCTATTGGATGATATGCCTAAACATTTGAGCTATTTAGAGCTTTCCATAACTAACATAGAGTATCCCTCCACTTAATGTTGTTTTTGTTGCCTGAGTCTCTACCATCTCAAGTCAATCAGGAATTCAAGTTAGGGAAGGCCGGTGTATAAGCAACAAAAAAAAAAAAAAAAAAAAAAAACACCCCCCCCTCCCTCCCCAAATAAGTATCTATATATTATTAACATATTATCAACCAAGATAAAATAAAAGACACAAAAAACTATTGTTTTTTAATACATTACAATACAATCATCTATGAAAAGATCAACAAAGACAAAAGACAAAATATTATTGTTTCTTAATATACTAAAATGCAATGCAATCATCTATGAGAACATGAAGATTTTTTTTTTTTTTTTTTTTTAAAGTTTTGTTTTTGTTAATCTTTTAGGTTAGGCAGTTGCTAGTTAGGCTAGGTTGATTGGAGGGGAGGGGGCCTTAAGAATTGACAGTAGGAAGCATAGAAATGGAGACATTGTGCTGGCCCAATTTAGCCTTTAAATAAAAGACATGAAACACAGGATGAATTGCAGACTCAAGTGGAAGTTCCAACCTATAAGCCACTTCTCCAATCCTCTCAAGAATTTTGTAGGGGCCAAAGAAATGAGGGGATAGCTTGTGAGAAGCTCTGTAGGCCACAGATTGTTGCTTATAAGGTTGTAGCCGAAGGTAGACCCAATCTCTAACTTGGAACACTCTTTCAGTCCTATGGAGATCACTCTACTGCTTTGTTCTGGTTTGAGCAACTACCAGATTTTGTTTAAGCAAAGAGAGAATATTGTGTCTAGGCTGTAAGATAGTGTCCACATCAGCCACCTTAGTAGTACCAAGAATATAATCCAATAATCTGGGAGGAGCAAAGCCATACAAGGCTTCATAGGGAGTCACCTTAGTGGCAGTGTAATAATTGGTATTAAACCAATAGTCAGCCAAGTTTAACCATTCAAACCATTTAGTAGGTCTATCACCAGCAAAAGATCTCAAATAATGCTCTAAACTTTTGTTTGCCACCTCTGTCTGCCCATTTGTCTGAGGATGATATGCAGATGACATAGCCAATTGGACACCCTAAAGTTTGAATAACTCAGTCCAAAACTTAGCAGTAAACACATGATCCCTTTTAGACACAATTGAAGTAGGCATACCATGACATTTTGAGCAACTAAAGCAGTCACTTCGACAGCAGAATAGGGATGAGACAAACTCATGAAGTGAACAAATTTTGTTAGCCTATCAACCACCACCATAACCACATCCATTCTTTGAGATTTGGGCAAACCAACTACCAAATCCATACTAACTGCAAACCATGGTTTCTCAGGAATAGGCAATGGTTGAAGCAATCCTGCTGGATGGCATGTCTTGTGCTTTATTTGCTGACAAACCCCACACTCTGTATTGTGTTGCTTCAAGTTTGCCTTCATTCCTACCAAAAAAAAAAAAAAATCTTGTTTCAACCTATGGAAGGATTTAAAAAATCCTAAATGGCTCCTTAATGGATTGTCATGGACCTGTCAAAGCACCTTAGACTTCAAGCTACAATTGGAACCCAGATAAATCCTTTCTTTATACTTAACCCATTATGCAAAGAAAAGAATTTGGAACAATTGGAACTACAATGTAGTTGTTGTAACAGCTATTGTACCTCAGTAGAAAGCTGATAACTAGCTTTGAGTTCCTCAATCCAAGAAGGGCATGGAAATGAAATCAAGAATAAGGATGAAGAAGATTCCAAAATTTCAGAATGTGACAAGGGCATGTTAGATTCATGTGACAAAGGCATATCAGATTCATCAAGCTCTACTAATTGAACATTAGAATGGGACCCTTGAAATGGATAAAGGCCTTCTAACAAGAAGAGTTTAGCAGACTTACAATGATGCCCAGGTTGAAACTTCTCATCACGGTTAAAGCAAAGGCCTTTCTTCCTTCTCTCCTCCATCTGGGCCGGTGATAGCTTTTGCAAGGGAAGCTTAAACCTTGATTCCAACTCGACATTAGGTCTTGGTCCAATTAGATAAGGCTCAATATTGGGTGTATCATAGAATAAAAGGGTTTCAATTTCTATCGAAATCCCACCATATTAAATATATTTAATATTTAGATATATTATATATTGATAATGATTTATAAAAGCAATTGAGCGTTCAAAAAATTACAAAATAAGTTTCAAACTATATAAATTAGTGTAGGGTCTAGATTCGTTGGGCCAGGTAACAACTTTCTGTATTGTCAGCCCAAAAAATTCCCAACAATAAATTTGTAGAGAACGGGTTAAACAGCTGGGCTGGGTTTGGATTTAGCAACGGTTCATACAGGCGGACCAGAGTAAAAAAGAAAATTAGACTAGCCTTGTTAGGATTCTCTTTTGTCCGAAGAGCTTTTGTATTTAATGACTTAACGAATACAATTTTTCTCCTCCACTCTTCCCTGAGGCCTGTTTCCCTTATATATACACCCTCTCCCCATCTTCACCGCACACTTGTCCTCCATCTAGGCTTTCACTTGAGTGCTAGTCACATCAGAAGTCTGCTTCAGCCTGCAGTGAGTGGTGGTGGATGAGGACGCACTATTCAGGTGTCTTCTCCACATAAATGCGGCCAGGAAAGTTGCTGCAGTGCATTAAATGCGGTGGTGGCAGCTTTACTTGGGATGTACTTCTTAATATCTACGCGGTTAGGCATGCTCGTAGCTTAGCAATTCGCAGGGGAATCTTTAGCGTACCTTCCAGATCAGGCTGCGTGTAGATCCGTTGGATATGATCCCTTCGGACCGGCCAGATTCTCTTCGGACACAGCATTTGTCCCGTATCGGCTGCACCCCCACCAGGATGACAGCGTTGATGCTTTTGACTTCTTCCGACAGGGAGTCGTATTCGGACTGGGCTTCAGGCCCACTATATGGCGTTGGGCTTTCTCACCCACAATAGCCCCTCAAAATTCCAATTTTTCCCTCTCATCCGAAGAGAAAAAGAGGGATTTTGAAATTTTCCCAGATGGCAGCTGAATCTGTCTCCGCACGTGTACGCGCATAAATCAAGGCGCCTTCTTTATGACCGCTGCGTTTGCGTCGCTTCCGAGGCTTCATTAATGGCGTCAGGCGACGTCTTGTCCATGAGATCTAATGGCACGTGGCTGAACCGACGGTCACGATCTTTTTTCCAAAATTTTGGGCAGGGTAATCCCACCCTTTTGCCTCCCTCTATATAAGTTCCCAGAGGAGGTTATTTTCTCACTTTACGAATTTCATTCCAGCGAACTCAAGCCTTCAGAATTCCAAGCCTTTTCTGTCATCCACCTTGATTCGTCTCAGGATCCGATACGATTCTCCCACAAGGCTAAAGAACGCCCCAAACTCGATTCTGCGTAAGTTCTTCATTTGAGGTTCTCGTGTTCCTTTCAGTTTGCTTCTTCGGCGTTTGGGCATTCATTTTTCCATCGTCGCTCTATATCATTTTCCTTTACTTTAGCAGAAAATGGGTAGGTTCGAATATCTAGTGGATAGTCCCGCCCAGATAGAGAGGTTTAGGGCGATATATCGCATTCCCCAAGATGTAGGCTTAAGATATTGCCCTTCGGAAGGGATAATGTTAGACCGAAAAGAGGGCGAGGTCGCGATCCCCATCATCGCCTTCTTGGAAGGGGGGATGACTATCCCCATGGGTCGGGTCACCAGAGATTACCTACTGAACCATAGACTCTGCCCTGAACAATGCGCGGCCAACGTATTTAGGATTTTAGGGGCAACCGATGATCTGAACCACCATATGGGGTTGGGACTCTCCTGGCTCGACGTGGTACATATGTACGAATGTCGTTCCAAGCAAGGGTCGGGATACTATCTTAGATCCCGATCCGACGAGGTCAGGCTTTTCTCTTGCCTCCCCAAGTCCAACAAAGGGATGAAAGACGACTATCTGATCGTCTCGGGCGCATGGCATGACGGGCTCCATTGCCCTACTCAGCCAGGAGACCCAGGTGGGATATCTCCCATATAGGTTTCCTCTTTATGAACTTATGGTTTTTGTCTTCAAAGATTCGTTCTTCCCTTCCCTTTTTTTTTTTTTTTATGTTCTGACAATTTTATTTTGATGTTCCAGATAGAAACCATGTCGCTCCTCGGCTGAGCCTCACCAACGCCGCAGCACTTAACTACCTCCTTCGGTCTGAGATATTCGCTAGCGAAGACGGGCAACTGAGGGCAGTGCATCTCATCCTTGGCTACAATCCGAAGACCAAAGACTTCCAACCAGTTGGCAACGCAATAACACTTGGAGATCCTCGCCTCAATCGCATCGACGTTGCTCGGAAAGGTTTTCTGGCCCCGTTTGACCTTGCACCCGTGCCACATCCGAACCCACAGGGCACTCCGCTGCTCGTCCAACCTATTCGGCGGGTCCCCCTTCGGCCAGGAGCAGAGGGAGAAAAAGTAGCCTCGTCGACCCCCTCACTTGACGAGCAAATCGACCAATTCAAGTTTGACGAGGAAACCTCGGAGGAGGTTCAGATTTTGTCCGCCGACGAGGCATTCGATAGGCACTCCGTTGCCCCACTCCTAAACATAGCCGTGCCTAACGACTCAGAAGAAGAAGACATGCAGAGCCTGTCGAACTTGTTGAAAAATAGGAAACCTAAGGACGTGACCAAGGGTACTGGCACGTCCCAGACCAAGGTCAATCTCCCACCACCCCCTCCTCTTCCTCCGGCCCCAAAGATCCCGGTCTAAAAGTGCTGCCTGACCTGAAGAAGAAGAGGGTTGTGACCGAGGTGACGGATGTTGAGGAAGGGGAAGTGGTCCCTCCGAAGGGCCCCAAGCAGCAGAAGACGACCCATGATGCGAGGGGCAAACAAGCCTCTTCTACTGAGAGCAGAGAAGAGAACCTGGCCGCCGACGTGCGGCGGAAGACCCAGATGTGGTCTCCGAAGTTAACACTGGATGGCGCCGCCATCCCATACGATGCCTCCTTGCGAAACTACGCTAGAGGGAAAGCTGGGCGCATAGCAGAAGCGCTGGAGAAGCCTCTCCTCCTTCCGAAGGACATGGAGTCCTATCGGCGCTTCAGTGAACATGAGCTTTTTCTGTCCCTAAAGAGGGACTTAGGCATGGTGAGATAAGTGATTATTTTGTAGCCTTTATGTGCTTTCGCGACTTAATGCAAAACTCTTTGGTTGTCATGCAGATCGCCCAGCAAATTTACGTGGCCGAGGAATGGAATAAAGACAAGGACATTAAGGTGCAAGCTGAGGTTCGATCCAGGGAGGAGGTTGAGAAGGCATTAGGCAGAGCACGAGACGATTGCGCCCGCATCTCCGAGGAACTAAAGGAGGAGGCGAAGGCGAGGAAGAACATGGAGGCAGGCCTCAGGACCGCTGAAAAACAAGCCGAGAAGCAGCGCCAGCAGCTATACACCACCGAAATCAATCTGGAAACAGAGAGGGCGATGGTGAAAGAGCTTCGGGCTGAGTTGGAGAAGGCTAGGGACGCTGCCAAATTGGCCAAAGAAGACGCTCAGCTGGCCAAGGAAGCGGTTGAGGCCGAAAAGCAGGCTGCCTACATGCTGGGGGTGCAAGAGATCCAAACAAGGCTGACCGAAGAGTTTGCCAAAGTATGCAGGGACTACTGTGACATCACGTGGGGCAAAGGCCTCGACGCGGCTGGAGTCCCTGCAGAGTCTGTCTTAAGGCAGCCTGGCAGTGTCTACTATCATCCTGACATATGCGACCTGCCAGATACTGTGGAAGCTTCTTCGGCCGACCAGAACCCTCCTGCTGCAACTGAGACCAGCCAGAAACCCCTTCGGACCGGAGATGCGGGCGATCTTCCCAAGACTGATCTAGTGCCTCAAGACAAGGTTTAGGGTGCTCAGTTTGTATAGTATCTAGGATCCTTCATCATTGGCCTTTGTAACGAAATTACATTTTTGATGAATGAAGTTTACTTTTTGTCCTTCGTTGCTTTTGTGGTATCTGTGTATCTGCTAGACTGTCATTATGGCTAACAATAATAAGTTGATAACTAATATTTAACCCAAAACCACAGTAATCATTCAAGCATTGCTAAACAAGGCTGTGAGGTAATAACAATTGAAGTAATCCAGCTTAGGTTCGCGTGCTTCGCCCAGCACTACGTTAGACCAATAACGTGAACGACCATTAACCGAGATTTATATGGTCTGAGGATCGTAGGCATCATTGAGTTTTAAGTTTGAACACTTAGAAAAAAAAAATGAAGGAATATTAACTAACCCAAGTCATCTGGTCCGAGAATTACAGGCATGACTAGACTTAAATTTAAACGCTCGTAAATTGTAAAGGAGTGTTAACTAACCCAAATCATCTGGTCCGAGGACTACAGGCATGACTGGATTTAAATTTAAACGCTCGTAAATTGTAAAGGAGTGTTAACTAACCCAAATCATCTGGTCCGAGGACTACAGGCATGACTGGATTTAAACCTAAACGCTCGTAAAGACGTGGGAGAGTGTTAACTAACCCAAATCATCTGGTCCGAGGACTACAGGCATGACTGGATTTAAACCTAAACGCTCGTAAAGACGTGGGAGAGTGTTAACTAACCCAAATCATCTGGTCCGAGGACTACAGGCATGACTGGATTTAAATTTAAACGCTCGTAAATTGTAAAGGAGTGTTAACTAACCAAAATCATCTGGTCCGAGGACTACAGGCATGACTGGATTTAAATTTAAACATTTGTAAGGACGTAGGGGAGTGTTAACTAACCCAAATCATCTGGTCCGAGGACTGCAGGCATGATTGGATTTAAGTTTAAACACTTGTAAGGACGTGGGGGAGTGTTAACTAACCCAAATCATCTGGTCCGAGGACTGCAGGTATGATTGGATTTAAGTTTAAACACTTGTAAGGACGTAGAGGAGTGTTAACTAACCCAAATTATCTGGTCTGAGGACTGCAGGCATGATTGGATTTAAGTTTAAACACTTGTAAGGACGTGGGGGAGTGTTAACTAACCCAAATCATCTGGTTCGAGGACTGTAGGCATGATTGGATTTAAGTTTAAACACTTGTAAGGACGTAGGGGAGTGTTAACTAACCCAAATCATCTGGTCCGAGGACTGCAGGCATGATTGGATTTAAGTTTAAACACTTGTAAGGACGTGGGGGAGTGTTAACTAACCCAAATCATCTGGTCCGAGGACTGCAGGCATGATTGGATTTAAGTTTAAACACTTGTAAGGACGTAGGGGAGTGTTAATTAACCCAAATCATCTGGTCCGAGGACTGCAGGCATGATTGGATTTAAGTTTAAACACTTGTAAGGACGTAGGGGAGTGTTACCTAACACAAATCATCTGGTCCAAGGACTGCAGGCATGATTGGATTTAAGTTTAAACACTTGTAAGGACGTAGGGGAGTGTTACCTAACACAAATCATCTGGTCCGAGGACTGCAGGCATGATTGGATTTAAGTTTAAACACTTGTAAGGATGTAGGGGAGTGTTAACTAACCTAAATCATCTGGTCCGAGGACTGCAGGCATGATTGGATTTAAGTTTAAACACTTGTAAGAGACCAGCATAACAAAGTGCAACCATGACTGGAAGAAGAATTCTTTTAGTAGTAATACCTTCTGAGGTTATTTACATTCCATGGCCTGGGCACTACATAATTATCCAGGTCTTCTAGGAAATATGCTCCGACGCCGGCCCTCGAAGTGATACGATACGGACCTTCCCAATTCAGCCCCAGTTTTTCCCATGCTAGGTTCTTTGCGTTACCTACCACCTTCCTCAGGACCAGATCACCAGGCTCAAGGGGTCTCAGCCTCACATTGGCGTCGTAGCCCTGTTTGAGTTTCTGCTGGTAATGCGCCAATCGGACCATTGCGTTTTCCCTTCGTTCTTCAATCAGATCCAAACTCTTTTCTAGCTGCCCATCGTTGTTGGCTGGGTCAAAAGAGCTAGTCCTGTAGGTAGGGAATCCAGTCTCGAGAGGTATAACAGCTTCGGCCCCATAGGTCATTGAGAAGGGGGTCTCCCTAGTGGACCTTCGAGGCGTGGTTCTATATGCCCACAATACGTGGGGTAGTTCTTCTACCCATCTACCCTTCGCATCGTCCAGCCTCTTCTTTAGCCCACTAACTATGACTTTATTAACGGCTTCGGCTTGCCCATTTCCCTGGGGATAGGCAAGAGTGGAGTATCTATTCGTGATTCCCAGCTCACTGCAATAACTCCTAAAAGCGTTGCTATCAAACTGAAGCCCGTTGTCCGAGATGAGGGTATGCGGGACTCCAAATCTGGTGACGATGTTTTTCCAAACGAACTTCTTGACGTCCACGTCCCTAATATTTGCTAGAGGTTCAGCTTCCACCCACTTGGTGAAATAGTCTGTTCCGACCAGCAAATACTTCC
Organism: Quercus glauca; assembly: GCA_023736055.1. Taxonomy (NCBI): domain Eukaryota; kingdom Viridiplantae; phylum Streptophyta; class Magnoliopsida; order Fagales; family Fagaceae; genus Quercus; species Quercus glauca. Next base: position 21,467,640 of record CM043317.1, read on the forward strand.
TGTTTCCTGTTGCCTTGGGGAATGGGCCTACGATGTCCAGTCCCCACTGGGCGAAAGGCCATGGGCTGGACAGTGGATTGAGATTACCACCTGGTTGATGTATGTTCGGCGCGAACCGCTGACATTGGTCGCACTTTTTTACGTATTCGAGGGCCTCCTTTTGCATGTTCGGCCACCAATAACCCTGAGTAATGGCTCGATGAGCTAAAGATCTCCCTCCAGTGTGGCTCCCACAGATCCCTTCATGCAATTCTTCTAACAAAGACTCAGCCATTTCGGGGGGCATGCACAACAAATATGGGCCTGAATAGGATCGTTTGTACAGTTTATGTTCCTCGGATAGCCAGAACCTTGTAGCTTTCCTTCGTATTTTGTCCGCTTCCCCTTTTTCTTCGGGCAACACTTCATCCTTCAAGAACTTGATGATGGGATCCATCCAGCAAGGGTTGATTCTGACACAATGAACTTGGACTGACCTCTTTCTTACTTCCGTAGGTTCCTGCATGTCCTCGATGAGGATAACCCTTGGCAATGCTTGTGCCGAAGAGGTGGCGAGGGTGGCTAAAGAGTCTGCATATGTGTTGCCACTTTTGGGGATGTGCTGCAGGCGAAAATATTCAAACTCTGATTGCAGGGACTTAACCAGGCTCAAGTACCCCTGCATCCTCTCATCCTTCGCCTCAAATTTTCCCTGCACTTGGCCGACGACTAATCTCGAGTCCGAGAATACTTCGACCGACTTTCCCCCCATCCTTCGTACCATCTTCATCCCCATTAGTAGAGCCTCATATTCTGCCTCATTATTCATTGCTGAGAAATTCAGCCTTAAGGCCTTTTCGATGGTAATTCTTTCTGGTGTTATTAGCACAAGCCCCACTCCGGAGCCCCTTTGATTTGATGCGCCGTCAACGTATACCTCCCAGGCCGAGGGGCTCCGTGAGGAGACCATGCCAACGGCCCTACCCTCAGCGCCCAGTATTGGTGTTACCTCCTCTAAAGGGGGCTCTGTGAATTCTGCGACCAAGTCCGCAAGGACCTGGCCCTTCACCGACGTGCGGGGCATGTACTTGATATCAAAAGCCCCGAGCATCGTCCCCCATTCGGCAACCCTTCCTGTGTAGTCTGCACTTCGGAGTATCGCTTTGAGCGGGAGCTGTGTGAGGACTATGACGGTGTGGGCTTGAAAATAGTGAGGCAACTTCTTTGTACCGAGTACTACAGCTAGGATGGCCTTTTCTAGGGGCAAATAACGAGTCTCAGCTTCCTGCAGCGACTTGCTCACATAATAGACTGGTTTTTGCACTCCACAGTCTGTTCGGATCAGTACTAAGCTTACTGCGTTAGGAGCCACAGCGATGTAGGCAAACAAGACTTCATCCGGCTGGGGACTAGACATGATCGGGGGTCTAGCCAGGTAGTTCTTAAGTTGCTGGAAAGCAACATCACATTCTTCCGTCCATTCGAAATCCTTCCACTTGTTGATCAGTGAGAAAAAAGGCCTGCACCTGTCTGCCGATCTGGAGATAAATCTATTAAGGGCAGCGGCCATCCCAGTCAGCTTTTGAATTTCCTTGGGGTTCCGAGGAGCTTGCAAGTTCTTGATGGCCTTTATCTGGTCGGGGTTGACTTCGATTCCTCTGTGCGTGACCACATATCCCAGGAACTTGCCTGATCCAACACCGAACGAACACTTGGAGGCATTCAGGCGCAATCTGTGTCCCCTCAGAATTTCAAAGACATCTCTAAGGTCCTTAATGTGTTCGGCTATGATCTTGCTTTTGACCACCATGTCGTCGATATAAACTTCCATGCTTTTGTCCAGCTGCGGCTCGAACATTCTGGTCATTATCCTCTGATAAGTAGCCTCTGCGTTTTTCAAACCGAACGGCATTACCTTGTAGTGGTAATTTCCCACAGGGGTTACGAAAGCTGTCTTCTCTTGATCGGTGAGGGCCAGTGGTATTTGATGATAGCCCTGGAATGCGTCCAAGAAACTCATCCGAGGATGTCCCACAGTAGCATCGACCAACTGGTCTATCTTCGGCATGGGAAATGGATCCTTCGGACAAGCTCTATTAAGATCTGTGAAGTCCACACACACCCGCCACTTTCTGTTTTTCTTCTTTACTACCACCGTGTTAGCCAGCCATTCGGGATAGAAGATTTCCTTAATAGCTCCTGCCTGCTTGAGTTTCGCCACTTCATCCCTGACCGCGTCAGCGTGTTCCCTTGACGGACGCCGGAGCGGTTGTTTCTTAGGGGTAATGGCGGGATTAACGTTTAGGTGGTGGCAGATGAATTCCGGATTTACTCCTGGGGCCTCCGCGGAGTCCCACGCAAATACGTCAACGTTGACTCTGAGGAACTCTAACAGCTCCTCCTTCTCCTGAGGGGGCAGCATAGACCCGACTTGAAAGAACTTTTCTGGGTCGTTATCGACAATTACCCTTACCAGGCTCTCGCACTGTGCCTCTTTGGTTGAGGTTTCGGTGTCCGGCACCGACGACTTTAATTGCTATAAACTTTCCTTGTTACAGTTTGAGGGCTCAGCATGTTGCTCGTGCTAGATGGCTGCCACTAGGCATTGCCTGGACATATCCTAATCCCCTCGGATCTCCTCGACTATCCCTTCGGAGGGGTACTTAATCTTCTGGTACAGTGTGGAGGATACAGCCCCAAGGGTATGGAGCCAAGGTCTGCCTACTATAGCGGTGTAGGGTGAGTAGGCATCCACCACTATGAAATCTACCTCTACAGTCTCAGGACCGGTTTGCACAGGCAGCCTGATCTGGCCCTTCGGAATGATCACTTTGCCATCAAAACTGACTAAGGGGGAACTGTACGGAGTTAAGTCTTCGGGGGACAAGTTCAGCCCCTTATACAGGTCTGGGTACATTATTTCTGCAGCGCTGCCCTGATCTACCATCACCCTCCTTACGTCGTATCCGCCTATTCTCAGAGTGACTACCAGGGCATCCTCATGCGGCTGTATAGTTCCTATTTTGTCCTCGTCCAAAAGCCCAAAACTAGGACGTCTGTTCTGTGCCTCTTCGGCTCTCTTTCAACACTTTCAGAGGGCGTCCGAGTAATCGACAATACCCTGGATGGGTAAGACCCCGTCCTTCCTGGTGCGGCAAAAATGACATTGATCGTCCCTAATGGAGGTTTTACAGAGTTAGTTCTCCTGGGCCCCGTGCTTGCTGGACTTCCCTGACCGTATGAGTGGTGTAGGAGGTGCTTTAGCCTCCCTTCGCTGACCAGCTGATCCAGATGGTCCCACAGGCTCTTGCACTCCTCAGTAGTATGCCCGTGGTCAAGGTGATACTGACAGTAAAGATTGTGGTTGCGCCTCTCAGGGTTTCCCACCATCTTGTTCGGCCTCTTGAAGAACGGCTCGTTTTTTATTTTATCCAGGACTTGGTGCACTGGTTCACGAAAAACCGCATTGACCGTCTGGAAGTTCGCCGTACTTTGTCCAGCCCAGTCTTTCCTCGGCCTGTTGTGGTTCTGCCTGTCCGACCTGAAATCCCTCCCCTTCTGAGGGATAACCTTCTCCTTTCCTTTACTTTGCTGCTGATCCTCTTCAACTCTTTTGTACTTATCGATCCTATCCATCAACTGGCGTATACTGGTAGCAGGATTGCGCGTTAAGGACGTTCTCAAGGGATGTTCAGTGGGGAGGCCCAATTTAAAAGAGCTGATAGCCATCGATTCATAATCTTCCTCTACTTCATTGTACGTTTCCCAAAATCTATTTGAATACGACTTCAGAGTCTCACCGCCTTTCATGCTGACGGACAACAGCGAGGCCATGGACTGAGGGACCTTTCGGCAGGTGACGAAACGGGACCCAAAAGCCTGGGTTAGTTCTTGGAAGGAACTAATAGTGTTTGCTTTCAGACTATCGAACCATCTCATGGCTATCGGTCCCAAACTAGAGGGGAAAACTTTGCACATCAGAGCTTCGTCCCTTGAGTGAACCGCCATCCGCTGGTTGAAATGACTTACATGTTCCACTGGGTCAGTGCGACCATTGTAGATAGTGAATGTAGGTTGGTGGAAACGCCTGGGAAGTCTGGCATCCTCGATATTACGCGTAAAAGGAGACCTGGAGATCTGATCCAGCGCCTTGCTCATAGCATCGTTCCCAGCGCCCCTTGGAAAGGAGCTCTGAGGATTCTTTTCACGGTTGTGCGCTTCCTCATAGAGAAAAGGCTCACTGACTGGTGTTCGAGACCTCCGCTTGTAATTGTCGTCCCGTTCGTCTTCAGAATCCTCATCAGAGTAAGAGGAAGCGCGCTTCCTCTTTGCATGGCGCAGCTCTTTTTTCAGCCTCCGAATCTCCAGCTGCATGGCTTGGTTTTTCTCTGCATGGGACATTTGGCTCTCTCCTTGTGATTGGTTTTGGTCGCCTCGGGTGGTGTGTAGGCTACCTTCGCGATCCTGCCTCCGCTCTAGATGAACAAAAGGGTCGGTGTGTTGAGATGTCCTGGACTCCGCCGGTCGTTGCCTTGGTTCAGCCATCTTTTGAGGTGTTGCTTCCACCTTTGCTCGAGCTGTTTCCCACAGACGGCGCCAATTGTAGGGTCCAGATTCGTTGGGCCAGGTAACAACTTTCTGTATTGTCAGCCCAACAAATTCCCAACAATAAATTTGTAGAGAACGGGTTAAACAGCTGGGCTGGGTTTGGATTTAGCAACAGTTCATACAGGCGGACCGGAGTAAAAAAGAAAATTAGACTAGCCTTGTTAGGATTCTCTTCTGTCCGAAGAGCTTTTGTATTTAATGACTTAACGAATACAATTTTTCTCCTCCATTCTTCCCTAAGGCCTGTTTCCCTTATATATACACCCTCTCCCCATCTTCACCGCACACTTGTCCTCCATTTAGGCTTTCACTTGAGTGCTAGTCACATCAGAAGTCTGCTTCAGCCTGCAGTGAGTGGTGGTGGGTGAGGACGCACTGTTCAGGTGTCTTCTCCACATAAATGCGGCCAGGAAAGTTGCTGCAGTGCATTAAATGCGGTGGTGACAGCTTTACTTGGGATGTACTTCTTAATATCTACGCGGTTAGGCGTGCTCGTAGCTTAGCAATTCGCAGGGGAATCTTTAGCGTACCTTCCAGATCAGGCTGCGTGTAGATCCGTTGGATATGATCCCTTCGGACCGGCCAGATTCTCTTCGGACACAGCATTTGTCCCGTATCGGCTGCACCCCCACCAGGACGACAGCGTTGATGCTTTTGACTTCTTCGGACAGGGAGTCGTATTCGGACTGGGCTTCAGGCTCACTATATGGCGTTGGGCTTTCTCACCCACAATTAGTTTCAACAACTCATTAATAGTGATTAAAGATCTTATTTATACCTGCTCTTAGATAAGAATCTTATAGAATAAATAGTATAATATAAATAGAAAAAGACAAAACTTTTTATCTTATTATTTTGTTGATGGGTAAAATATGAATTCCCATCTATTAAATAATTAAAGATACTAAAACGACAGTTGAAACTTTATATCTTCTATTTATTCTTTATTTTCAAACCAAAAAAATATCATTTTAAAAATTTAGTAGACAAAAGACTCTTAATTCTACTTAAGTTTCATATTGATACATTCAAACATTAAGGAATGGGAATCATTAGTTTTGGATTTTTTTTTAATGATTTCTTATAATATTATATAAATATTATAAGAAATCAGAAAATAACTAAAAAGTGAAACTTAAAGTATACTTTTTATTTTTTTTAGAGTCAGAGATAGATTCAAATTATTCCAACATTTGATTATTTATTTATTACTTGTTGTACAAATTTTTTTTGAATTCCCTGTTGAAAGAGATTTCGATAATGAAAAAGCTTTCAATGCTACCCAATACCTCTCCCTTTTCCAAATGATTGAAGGTTTAGACAATTCAAGTGAAGAAGGTTTCTAAAATTTTTTGCTACTTACTAAGTACTCTTCTTGAATTTTAGCCAATCCAAAGGCTTCACTGAGATTCTTGGATTTAGCATTTTGACAGGTAGCCTTACATCATCCTTAAGGCCGCTGAGGAAGGAGCTCAATTTATGGTTTTCTGACAAACATTTGATTCCATTTGAAAGAGCTTCAAACTGCCCCTTGTAAGCCACCACATTACTTGTTTGTCTTAGTCTCATCAATGCTTCCATTGGATCTTCATAGGCCGAAGATCCAAATCTTGTTAACAATGCCTCAACAAAACTCTCCCAAACCAATAACACCCCTATTGATTCACAATCTTGGAACCAGAGCATCACCATCCATATGGAAAGAGGCCATAAGAAGCCTCTCATTGAGTGTGTTAGGACATATGTGGTTTACTTGTTAAGAACATATGTCACTTATTTATGTAAATTGGCTAATCTTTTGACAAAACGCACTCTACTTGTAATTGGGTAGCTCTAGGTGTTTTTAATACTTCAAGAAATAAGGTTTCAAGATCAAGTGTTGAAGTCATCAAGTCTGTCCAAGAAAAACAAACTGAAGTGCAAAATCATTAAAGCTCGACACCTGCTCGATAGCTCCTCAACACTTGCTATTTGTCGAGAATTAAAAAAGTCAGATTTTTTGATCTGATTTCTTGGGATCCGTGAATATGTTTTTGGGCCTTCTTTTCTTCTAACCCTAAACATATAAAAGGATTGTTTTAAGAGCCGTCATATGGTACACAAGTTGCAAAAGCATTGAGCAATCTCTGTTCAAGCAAATTGTGATCAAAGACGAAGTTCTTGACCTAGTTCATCTTCTCTAAAGAAGTTGCCGTGTATTTACATCAAAGAGTTTTGTGACCAAGCATCTTCCTGATCTTCATCGTGTAGGATGAACTAAAGAACTTTGCAACCAACCTCTCCTTCTAAGTTGGTGTTTGAAGTCGCGTACTGGGATCCACGCATTAGTTAGTCACGTACTTGGGAGCCGTGTATCAAAGGTGGGAACTGTCACTACAGATCAAGTCCAATTGGGTATTGTGGTAAGGGTTCAACTATAGGTTGGTAAGGTACTTGGGATTCCTTTACTTGTAACCGCTTGATTTGATAATAGTGGAGTTTCGGGAGTGGTGACCTGAAAATCACCCGGTAGGGTTTTTGCCGTTAGGGTTTTCCCCATTTGTGAACAAATCACCGTGTTATTTAATTTCCGCTACATATTTAGTTATTTGGTGATTTGTTTGTGCTACCACGCAATTGCATGATAAATTGATTAATTAATAACTTGGCTAATTAATTAATTGGTTTAATCACAATGGGTCATTCAGTTTGTGGCCTATCAGAGTGGAGTTTGATAGAAATTGAAGTGCTGATTGACCTTGTATACCCAAGCTGTAGGATCATCTCCTCTAAATAGAGGAAACTTAAGTCTCACACTCTTTGCCAAATTCAAGAGTGGCAAGATAGCAACTTGAGACAATGGAGTCTTTGGAGGTGGTGGTTGTTATCTCTTCTCTTCAGCTTCAATAAGCTTTTGTAAAGCAAGACTAATGGCATTTAATTGCTGGTTATTCACATTCAATTGCTGGGTAATTTCCTGTAGGGAATTGGCATGGTGATCTGTGGTAGTTCTGAAGGAAACTATCGACTCATTGATTTAAGAAGAAGACTGAGTCTCAGCCATGGTTGTAGGAAAGAGGGCTCTGATACCAAGTGTTAGGTTCTTGGATTACTGGGATTGAGTGGTAAGAGAAGAAATAGAGAAGAAACGGGAAAGAAGAAGATAGTTACATTCAAGGGTAACAAGCCTCCAAAACATAGAGAGGGATTAGAATAGTGTTTAGCTAATTTCTTTCATAACCTTTCATTGGTCCTTTTCAGCTATTATATACAATGCAATTCGATATTTCCCCCCCAAAACTAACTGTATATCAGGCTTAATAGTAATTGACTTAATAGTGTAACTAACTGAATCTCCTAGCAACACTAATCTATTATACTCACATGATATTCCAATACATACACATATAGCCACTAGGTAATATAGCTAGTTTCCTAACAGTGTGGGGCTCTAGTTATTATTGTTATTTTTAGATTTGATAATTGAGGAGAGAGATTTGAACTCACTCCAAACATTTTCAATGCAACCTATAAGAAGTGCTAATTTAATTACAATACTCTTAACACCTTTAGCAAACTTATTAATAGAGAGTTATTTATAAAGATCAGCTAAATTTAATTAAACAAGGGATAAAACTTAGAAGAACAGTTGAAGTTCTTAGAATATTTTAGAATTATGACAAATAAGTTTTACTAAACTTGTGCCAAATTAGTACTAATTAAGTCTTTAATGTCTGGTGGAACAGACTCCATCCAGATCATAAAATGAGGAGAGGAAATAACTCTCCTAGCAAGAGCATGAGCTACCACATATTACGCTGACTCTTGTATATGAGAGAGAACAATTTTTTTTTTTCCTTTTCAAAACTCCAGCATCTGACAGGGCCTACTGGATGATATGCCTAAACATTTGAGCCATTTATAGCTTTCCATAACTAACATAGAATCTCCCTCCACTTAATGATGTTTTTGTTGCTTGGGCCTTTACCATCTCAAGTCCATTAGGAATTCAAGTTAGGGAGGGCCAAAGTATAAGCAAAAAAAAAAAAAAAAAATCCAAATAAGTATCTATATATTATTAACATACTATCAACCAAGACAAAATAAAAGACACAAAAGACTGTTGTTTTTTAATACATTACATTACAATCATCTATAAAAAGATCAACAAAGACAAAGACACAAAATACTATTGTTTCTTAATACACTACACTACAATGCAACGCAATCATCTATGAGAACATGAAGCTTTTTTTTTTTAGTTTTGTTTTTGTTAAGCTTTTGGGTTAGGCAGTTGCTAATTGGGCTAGGCTGATTGGAGGGGAGGGGGCCTAAGGTTTTGAATTTTGGGGGGGGGGGGGGGAATATCCAAATTGGAAAAATATATTTAGTAAAAAAAAAAATTCTTAGGACCAAGGGCGGGCTAGGCAGGGGTGGCTCCACATTGTGTCCAGGGTGGTCAAAGGACCACTTTGACTTGGGAAAAAAAATAATTATTATATATAAATTTAAAAATATTTGTGATTTTTTTTTATCGTGCACTAAATTTTTTTAGTCCTAACATAATTAAACTTTAGACAAAGTTTGGAAACAAATTTGATTGTAGTCTTGTTATGTAGACTAAGTTTACAACTCCACTCAATATTTTTTTTTTATTGGATGTGAATTTTGACAAATGTACTATTGTATTACATTTTTTTTTCTTATATCCTCCATATTTGCAAAATTTCAAGAAGATCAAAGATGAATAGCTATGTCATTAATCAAATATTTAAGTTTTGAGGTTTTGTAGTCTCAAATTATACATAAAAAATAAGTTTATGGATCGAATAGTAAATAACATCCAATTGGCTTGAATTTAACATGTATTTTAAGAACATAAAGAACATGTAATTGAATGGTTTGATTTTCAAAATGTGTAGCCATGTTAATTTGTTTACTAAGAATTGTAGCCTTAGGTTACAACTAAGTTTATAGCCAAACTTTGTCCTTAAACTTTTATCCCCTTAAAAATATATTAGGTCTTTACAAACAAAAAGAAAAGGCCCAAGAAAGATTTTATTTAACAAAATTTTTGAAAGAGACGTAGTTTGCAACATTGATAATGAGATTATCAAGCAATTATTTCCAAAAAAAAAAAAATCTTAAAAAGAAATTGTAAGATTTTATGTATTTGCGTGTTTTTTTTAATCAATATATGAAGTCATTTTTTTATTAGATTTTGTATAATTTAAGTTTTTTAATGACCATCCTAAAAGAAAATCTTGGAGCCTCCATTGCTTGAGACCCCTTCGGCCTCCCTTGGATCTGTCCCGGTCAAGTTCTCAGTAGAGTGTGGCAGTAGAATTCTTTGAGACAAGGATGCCATAACCCTACCCCTTCGAATTCTTTAAAACTATCCATAGAGTTGTAATTGTACAGTTAAAAAAAAAAAAAAATTCCAATTGTACATTAATATATATATATTCATCTGTTACATAAAATATAATGTATTTACCACCTTGTGACCTCATACCACACCCTCAAAAAAAAAAGAAAAAAGAAAAAAGAAAAAAAAAAGACCTCATCCCACATTAGAAGGGTGATACAAGGGACCATGAGAATGATGCTTAGAGTTAATCATTATAGCATTAAATATAAACATCTTCTCCATACGTTGACCAAAATCACCTCCACGGATCTACTACACAAATTCATTATTAATTAATTAATTAATTTATTTTATAGAAGAATTCATTATTAATTTCAGTTCTACAACTACAAATAAAATTTAATAGATTATATAGAAATTTTTTAATAGAATGCACGAAGACAAGCATTGGTGAGGTGACCCGTGACAATCATATTGGTTGGGCTGTGGAGCAATAGTAGGAGAGAGGCTGTGCTGTTTGGTCAGCCAGTTATCATTGCTATTTACTATTATTTTCTAAAATTAAAATAATTTCTTTATTTTTTACTATTAATTTGGATAAAACAAAGTCATTACCTTGGAGGTTTGGACTAATGCAATTAAATTGGTTGGGCATTGGAGCAATAGTAGGGGAGGTTGTGGTGTTTAGTCAGTCATTATCATAGCTATTTTCTAAAATTATAATAATTTATTTATTTTTTACTATTAATTTGTTTAAAATAAAGTTAACACTTTTAAGATTTGGACTAATGCAAATTAGGTTTAAACCAAACTTGGTCACTAAGCCGATATTAATTTTCTCATTTTTCTCACAATAATTAAAGTTTAAGTTGATCAGTTTTGAAAAATTTTAAATCTAATTGGTGGTAAGCAAATCAGCACCAGCAGTCTGACAATTAATTGTAGTTTACACTTTACAAATTTTTTTTTTTTTTTTTTTGATATGATACAATTTTAATTTCAATTTAACGGAAAGTGTCCAATTAGCTTGAATTTTTCCAAGAATATGTGCAGCAAGAAAAAGCAATGGCATATTGGCATAGCAATACCATTCCTTTAACATGTAATCCTCCTTTTGTTGTTCCTTTTTGTCTCTCTGACATAACATAACTAAATAGACAGTTGTTAGTTGCTCCTCAGAGACAGAGAAAGAGAGATAGAGAGAGAGAGAGAGAGAGAGAGTGTCATAGTATAACGAAAAACAAAGAGACTCCTTTGCTATCTCGATATTGCACACACACACATCCAAGAATGTACAAAAAAGCTTCACTCTCTCTCATTTTCGTGATTCTTCTTCTAATCTCATACTCCATCTTCATCGGGACCGTCGATTTCAGATCATACTTTTTCCCTCTGCTACAGTCACCCACCGTTACACCTTCTCTCTGTGCACCCTCCTCTCCTCTCCGCGTCTACATGTACGATCTCCCTCGCCGGTTCAACGTGGGCATGCTGAACCGGCGGAGCCCGGTGGAGACTCCGGTGACGGCTCTGACATGGCCTCCGTGGCCCAAGAACTCGGGCCTCAAGAGGCAACACAGCGTGGAGTTTTGGATGATGGGGTCGCTTTTGTACGAAGAAGATGGGGTTGAAGAGAGAGAGGCGGTTAGGGTTTCGGATCCGGAAATGGCTGACGCGTTTTTTGTGCCGTTTTTTTCTTCTTTGAGCTTCAATACTCATGGCCACAATATGACGGATCCAGCTACAGAGATTGATCGCCAATTACAGGTACTTGATCGGTTTGATTCTGCGTTTTTTGTTTGTTTGTGTTAATTTGGTTTTGGAGGAATTGGGAAAATGGGCATTGAGTTTTGTCGTTAATGGTGTTGAATTGGGTGCTTTTGCTTAGTTTTTTGAGTTGGGTTTTTAGCTTTTTGTTGATTTTATCATGTACCTAAAAAACAAAAGAAAGGAAGAAGAGGAAGAAAAATCCAGTGGGGTATAGCTGAACAGCTTAATAATCTTGTCGAATGGCAACAATAACAATAACAATAACAATAACAAAATCTTAGTCTTCTTGGAGTCAGCTATGGATTCTCAACAAAGTAGTTAGGGTTGGTTACATGTATTCTGTTTCTCCATTCTATTCTATCTGAAGTCATAGTTTCTATTTTGTTTCTATGCTAATTTGGATGAATTAAGCTTGATTTTTTTTTTCACATAAGCATTTTGCTGATTTCTTTTGTTTAGTAATAAGTTTTATTGATGGAAAGGATCTACCTCAAGTAAACATGAATTAGTCCTAAGAAATACGAAAAAAAAAAAAGAGATCTACAAACGAAAAGTGGGAAGGATAAGTAAATTGGATGCTACTGTTGTTATATTGGAATAATTATGAATTGGTAGCTTATATTAAAGTATCAGGAGAGAGTATGTGAATTATATGAAAGTTTGGAAATTATTTTATTGAGTCATGTAGCAGAAAGACATTGAAGTGGGTGTTTATGATTTGGATTTCATGGGTTGTAGTGTAGGACAGTGGGACTTGTTAGTTAATTACATCACTTTTGAGTCATTAGGCTTTGCTTTATAAGAGAAATCCCACTTTTGTGTTTGTTAATCATTCATTCAGTTGTGACTCGAAGTTCATTTGGTGACCTCTGATGGTCAACAACTCAACGCCACAAAGAGTGAGGAGAGAAATGATTTTAATTCTTTCATTAGTCACCTTTAAATAACATCTCCCTTTTTCATTTGACTATATACTAGAAAACTATGCTTGGATCGGTTGACTGGGTTTTAAAGTAACTGGTTGATGAGTGTTATGATCAATGGCTTAGCTGTTTGTGTTTGTTTAAGTTCATTGTGTTTTACCTTTTAACTATTTTATGTGATGCTGCTCATTTTCTTTGCACATAACTTTTGTCCAGTATCTTAAACTCTGCCTCTGATGTCATCTCTTTTGCACATCAACATTACATGGGATAAAAATATGTTTTTAAATGCTACACCTTTTTTGAACTTCTGTATTTTTTATTACAGCTCAGTATGGGTTGCTTCTGATTTCAGATTGATTTACTGAAATTGTTACGGCAATCCAAGTACTGGCAACGGTCTGGAGGTCGAGACCATGTAATTCCTATGACACATCCCAATGCATTCAGATTTCTCCGAGAACAGGTTAATGCATCTATTCAGATTGTTGTAGATTTCGGCCGCTACCCCAGAATCATGTCAAATTTAAGCAAAGATGTAGTGGCCCCTTATGTGCATGTCGTGGATTCATTTAAAATTGATGACACTCCAGACCCATTTGAATCTCGCACTACACTTCTTTTCTTCCGTGGGAGGACATACAGGAAAGATGTGCGTTAATTTGAACCTAGTTGGAATAAAAAGCAACATCTAGTTCTTTAAAATCTATGTATGAAATTATAATTGATTAACATGGGTCTTGTAATGTTGCAGGAAGGCATTGTTCGTGTTAAATTGGCAAAGATATTATCTGGTTATGATGATGTTCACTATGAGCGGAGTGTTGCCACTGATGAAAATATAAAATTGGTATGTATTGGATTAATAGAAAATGTATGAGTGATATCAAAGGTTTTTTATTTTCATCATAAGCATCCATTGCTCCCTTCTTCTAGATACATTTCTTACATTTTGATGCATGGTGCTACATGTAGAATTTATCAACATCATGCAATGTTTGTGGCATATAATTTCTGACTATAATTCCAAGAGAAAAGTTCCTGTACTTCCTTATAGTGATAATTAAGGTATATGCCCCCATGTTGAAGGAACATAGTAAACTTATTTCTTGTTGCACAGAATTGAATCTTCAAAAGCAGCATTTTTTACATTACATGAGTAGGAGTATCATGGTCAGCACTGTAAATGCATGTGATTGCATACTGTCCACATTTCTCATTTCTTTATGTTTTTTTGTAATGCCAGTCCTCGAAAGGAATGCGTTCTTCAAAGTTCTGTCTGAATCCTGCTGGAGACACACCTTCATCCTGTCGCCTGTTTGATGCCATTGTGAGCCACTGTGTGCCTGTTATTATAAGTGATCAAATTGAGCTCCCGTTTGAGAATGAGATTGACTACTCCCAATTCTCTATATTCTTCTCTTTCAAAGAGGCACTGGAACCTGGTTACATGGTTAACCAGCTCCGAAAATTTCCTAAAGAGAGATGGATTGAAATGTGGAAGCGGCTTAAGGACATCTCCCATCATTATGAATTCCAGTACCCCCCCAAGAAAGAAGATGCTGTCAATATGCTATGGAGGCAGGTAAAACACAAACTTCCTGGGGTCAAACTTGCTGTGCATAGAAGCCGAAGGTTGAAAGTCCCTGATTGGTGGCGGAGAAGATGATTTCAGAAGCCTGCTTTTGTGACTTTGTAAATTCATAGTCATTTCATCATTCATGGTGAGAACCCTTTGAAGAGAAACAACCAAAGCTAGTAACAACCCACAACCGGCCAGTTAAATACACAGATTGAGTAACATTTTTTTAATTATAAATATTATGTTTTCTTTTATTCTGTGTCCTTAATTTTCTGTGTTTTACTGGATGACACCCTCCTCCTCATCCCTCAGTGTCAAATGAGTGACATTCTTTGATGCTTTTATTTTAATTTTTTAGTGGAGAAAAAGAATTGAAGGCCTCGGCTTAGCGCTGGTGTTTCTGCCTCTCAATAGTGCGGAAGTGAGGTCATAATAATGTAATTAGTACATGGATTGGTTATACATCCTATAGTCTGACAAAGTTGTTCCTTACCGGTTATAAATGTGTTTTTGGATATGAGGTTATGTATTGCACATTGATAAAGCTCAGTCATTAGTCTTAACATAAAAGTAGACTTCCTCCCCCACCCATCCTTCTTTCGGATAATTTGTTTTTCAAAAGGCAATTGCAGGATCTCTTTGGTTGCTCAATGCTGTTTCATATAAAAGCTTCTACTCCATTCTATACTAGCGATGCCATGATGTCTTTCCAACTAAATAATAAACTCCTACTCAGCCAGTTTTTAGATTCTCTAAGTAAGATTACAGTAGGTCTCCCATTTCATGCTTCCAGATGATCAAACTATCACTTCTACTTTTTCTAATCCGAGTAAGGTTTGAAAGAATGCTCAAAAATTATTTCTGGGGTACAAGAAAAATAAACCAGTAAAAGCTAAGAATATTCTCAAAATGAAAACCATGCAGTTGAAATATACGTATTAGTTTCAGAGATGTTTTTCTATAACCAGCCAAGCTGTTTTGTGGCATCTAAATCATTCAAAATGATGTGTACGTGAGATTTGTGTAGTTCAGACATTGCCATATTGGTGCTAGCATAGTGCATATCGATCAGAAATACTTTAATCCCTAAATTGGGAATAACTAGGGGGCATAATTATGATCTTTACAAGTACCAATCTTACACACGGGAATCTATCTGAGAAATAGACTGACTCTCAATTGCTCAGATTTATTGATAGCGTGCAAATAACACTGATCAAGACTGCGAGTGGATTCTGTCTTTGACACCAAATAGTGTAGAAGGAAAATCAATTGTCAGGGTGTTCTGTGTGAATGTGGATCCGATGCCATGAGGTGTTCAGAATTCCTCTCAAATTCCATATGTACTCCACGTTTTCGGGCTGAACATTTGCAGCTATATCAACCTGTCCATAATGAGACAAATACATATCATTGCTGACAAACAAGAAAAATCATTGACATGGACCATATATCGCTTCAAACATGTCCCAGCTGCATAAATCCAATCATCAAGCAGTCATTGTCATATAAATATACGTTGTATAGGAAGGATTGGAAGATCCCATGCAGACTACCAAGTCCACGGGTGTGCATTAATGCATTATGTATAGTGGTTACTTCTCAATCAAGAATTGATATTCCTCTGGCTAAGACTCTGAGATGTCCCCTAAAAATACACCCAAAATTTCCGAAACAATCTTGAATTCGGTTCTTGATTAAGATTTAGCTTGGTGGATCAAATATTGACTATCTTATTATTCTCAGAAAAGTAATGTTGATTAAAGAGTAGTAGTAACTTACTGCTTTAGCGACTATCTCAGTATTCTCAGATATTTCAGCCTCAGCCTTAAAAAGCACCCATGCCCACTTGTCACTGCTATTATCATCAGCAACATAGGGAATTATTGTCTTTTGGTACCTGGTCGCTTCCACCCATGTCTTGCCACCATCAAACGATACATCCACTCTCTCAATCCCTCGCCCACCTCCAGATACTGCGTATCCATGAACTGTTATCTGCATGACAAGTGATGATGATGGTAAGGAAAGTGAGAAGTCCTTATAGCAGACCAAATTTAAGCATAATTACTGGAAGCACCATCCACACTGAAATCAATTTTATGGCGGAATCCACATTCATGAGCTCTTGGAAGTTTCTCATTGTGCAGAATTGCACTTCCTCATTGTGCTAAATAGAACTCTTGACCATGGAGAAGATCACATACCTTCCCAGGTTTCACTTTAGTGACATCCTCCAAAGAACAAATTACAGACTGCAAAATCCATTGAAGACAAATTTTAATCAATTTTTGCTTCCTTGATGAAAGTAACTAACATGTTACTACTCATATTCTGTTATCACTGTTTCATCCTGGAATATCCCTATTGAGCAATAACTTTGAAAATTAATACCCCTCACCAAGTTGATATAAGTGATCAAACATGCACACAAAGAAATCTTAAGGAATCAGTCATCAGTCATCAGCAAAGCTATGTATTCTGTATACATTTGGCATTCCTAGACATGCTATGAGATCAGAATTATTGACTGGACAATATATTCCAACTCAGGCAGATGATCCTAGGAATATCCTTAATTCCTAAATAATAATATACCTGAACTGGGAAATCCATTTGCGGCCTTCGAGTAGACCAATCAATATTTTCCCAATTAATTTTGGGAGGAAACATTTTGTAGTCCTTTTGCATAAAAAAACCCTGTTACACGGTAACGTTAATTTGGTCAATCAATTTTAGGAGATGCAAGAACAGGAAAGAAGATGGTGCATTTGGAATTATGACCAACCTGGCATTCTTCAGCAACTATATTAATGGAATCCAGCCATTTAACAGAGCGTGCACCTATAACACCAGGAACAATAACACGCAGTGGATATCCATGATCCCTGTTTAAAGGCTTTGGAATGATAACATAGGTTATTAGGTCAAACTAATCATACTTCTTCCCTAAAAAAATCAGAGATATGTGGATGAAAAGAATTCCAACATAAGAAAAATTTTCCTTTGTAACTAATAAGTCAAAAGGGTCAGGGACTAAGATAGCTACTTGTAAAGAAAAGAGTTCACTGTGACATATCAAGAACCACACAGAAAAGTGACCTGGTGAAGAATTAAACAAAATGTTGCCTCAACTTCTCTGAAGTTGACAGCATGTTCAAAAAGAAGTAATTCTAGCATATAGGGGAAGCACATTGCAAAATTGATAAATATTTATTTGAGGGCAAAGAAATGATATATTGTTCATATAATGCCAAATGCACATTTATTACATAACAACACAGAACCTAAGTAGATACATACTAAAGACACCCTCACCTCTCCATTCATCTCATACGCGAGTATGACCTCAGAATCAGAGGTCGTTGCCTGAATGAGTGGAATTGATGCCTTATATGGACCCCCATTTTCCTCCTAGAATGTTGACATTGAAGAATTATCAATCTATGAAATTTAGTCCATGACAAAACAATGTTTAGAAAAAAAAGAACAGAAATTGCAGCTTACCTTGCACTTGTCCACACTTATAAACTCAACATGCTTCCCTCCTAAAGGGGTGATAGAAGCCAAATTAGGTATTCCTACAAGTTCAAGAACATCTGCCAGTTTCGCCCCACCCCAAATGGCTGAAAGCAGATATACTTAAGAGTCAACAGAAGGAATAAGGATGCAAAAACTGCAATGATTATAACTTTTGGCCTCAATTTTTGTTTAGGATAAACTATAATTACAAAATTAGTTGTAGTATAAGGTTACAACCTTACTCAATAAAATAAATATTACTACATATTTTGAAAATCTAACTGTTGAATTGCATGTTTTTATGTTTTTAATATACATGTCAAATTTTGTATCAATCAGATATTATTTACTATATAATGTATAATCTTATATATTATACATAATTTTAAACTACAAAAAATTACAATTTAAACAATTTATTGATGACATAGTTATTGATCTTTAATTTTTTAGAAATTTTGCAAGCATGAAAGATATAAAAAGAAGATGTAATTTAACGGTGGATTTGACAAAATTCACCTCTAATAAAAAGATATTGAGTAAGGTTGTAGTCTTAGGCTACAACTAATTTTGTAGTTAAATTTTGTCATTTTTATTTAAATACATTGTATACATTTTATTTCAAACCATTTAGAAGTTTCGGACTGAATTCTTGTGTATAATAATAAATGGCAAAGGATCACAAAGGTGTCTACATTTTTTGACCAGAATAGGTGCCATAAAAAGAAATAAAAGACAAACTATTAATGACAGTGTAAAGTACTAAAATCTCTATGTTCGAATGTCCAAATCCAAAGTTTATAAGCTGATAACAAAACATTCCAAAACTTGTGCAACAATGTGAAGAAAAGCAAACCATTTCCAATGGCACAAACATCCCAGCCAACACCTTTCACGGTTTTAACTTTGCTCATGGCAGTCCTTCTATTACCTGCACACTGTTTAACTCGAAACAAGGGAAATCATTCAGTTAATTAAATTTGAGCCATATGATTGCAACAGAGAAATGGAATGTATCTCAGCCAACCCAAGGAAACCAATGCTAACAATAAGACAGGCCATGAAACTTACTTGTAAAGTGGCTGTCACTATGTGTTTGTGTAGCTTCCTGTTTCACATGGAAAAAACCACACATCTACTGTAAGAAAGGGCCTGGTTAAGCCAAAATTCACCATGGATTCACTAATTTTTTCTTGATTATTGTGTTAAAAATTTATTTATTTTTTATTTTAAAAATGATTCATTAAATGCTAAAAAAATAGGAGAGCATTTACTGCTCCTTAAATAATGCCTGAAAAATTTCATATGTAGAGCTTGTAGGCTGTAGCATCATCAATTGAGGTGACAAGCTTTGTAGGGTTTGAATCCCTCTTCTCCACTTGTTGTTACTTTTTTTGTTTTTTTTTAAACCATCTGTTAAGGTGGCGACTTGTGATAGTAGTTAGAAATTTTACATTTTAAATAAATTCGTCACTGACAATATTCTTACTATGCATCAATTACAATCACAATAAACCATATTAGCAATTGTGGAAAAAGCTATGTCTCTAGAATTGTCATTATTGTTATTTTGATTTATTATCATATTTCATGAAATGAAAAAAGGAGGGTCAAAATTAAGCCAGTGTGTTGGTACTTGGTAGCCCCTGATACACGGCACAACTTCAAAGGGAAGCTTCTTTCTTTGTCTCTCATTGATAATCAAGAACACGCATGTTCGTGCAAGTCAATACTTACTTCATATCAGCAATAGATAATTCCATGGATTTTTCCACCAACCCACATATAGACACTCGGTACCTGATATATATATGCAACAAATAAGTTGTAGATGTCAATGAAATCTTGTTAGAGATTTGACATTTAGAAGGTTGGAATGTAGAAACATTAAACCTTTCAATGTCATCAACTATAGGGACTGGCCCATGATTTCGCTTGTAGAACAAATCCACTGGGGTCACATACGAGGAGGATTTTAAGGTAGAGCGTGAAGGCTCGGCATTGAAAGGTTCCTGCATATCAAAGATTTACAAAAGAAAAAAAAAAAAAACTAGACTTCAAGCAAAAAGAAAAAAAAAACCTACCTAATGTACGAAACTTTCCTAAACAGCACACACAATAGAGTAGGAAAAAAATATATGAATATTTGGCGCCACATCCAAAGTCCAAACAAACATGTGACAAATATGTCACACTCTGAATACACAAATACGTACGTACCCTTTGTTTGTGTACAATTATCAACGAAAACATTACCTACCTCTGACTGTAACTCCTAGAAAAAAAGAAAAATGATTTTTATTTTTCTAACTATAGGATCATATAGGAGGCTGTGACAGTTATATAGGAGTCTTTAACAGTGAAAAAGTGAAGAGTAATTTGAATTAATTATAGGGAAAAATAATAAAAT
Organism: Quercus glauca; assembly: GCA_023736055.1. Lineage (NCBI taxonomy): Eukaryota > Viridiplantae > Streptophyta > Magnoliopsida > Fagales > Fagaceae > Quercus > Quercus glauca. The sequence continues at coordinate 21,487,784 of CM043317.1, forward strand.
ATATAAAATAAATGAGGAATAGAAAACATGGATATAAAACACACGAGGTTATTGTACACATGAACACATTTGATTTATAAAATGAATCATTCATGGTAGTTAATTTAAGAACTAAGCTGGCGAAAGAGAAACATCATAAAATCAATGTCATTGAATATCTCCGTTTAAAAATACGAGGTATCTAACCTGGGAATTTATTATAAGGCTTGGATGCCGAGGTGGTTCTTGAGAATAATCAGACGGGCCTCTTAGAAATTTCATTCTTCACGAACACTCAGAGAGAGAGAGAGAGAGAGAGAGTTATTTCGCGTGAGAGGGAAGAATATGTATGGCGGGTACAGATTATGGAAGATCGCCACACCTTTGCTCCGGTCAATAAATAAACATTTTAACGTTCTAGTTGTTTTTGCTACGTGACATGGATCCGACTTAACCAACTTTTTTGTTTTCATTTTTTAAGGTTTGGACTCAAATTAACATGGGGCTTCCATTTTTTTTTTTGAACATGGGAATTAGGTTGAACTTGAACCTAGACGGGTTTATGAAGTTGGGGGAGAGAGAGAGAGAGAGAGAGAGCAGTAATGGCCCAAATTAAATTTCCAACAACACTTTGATTGGAATAGTGACTAGAAAAATGAGGAAAAAAAAAAAAAAAAAAGAGAAAAGAAGAAAATAGTTTTTTTTTTTTTTGGGGTAAGAAAGTTTTTTTTTTTTTTGGGATGAAGGGATCGATGTCAAGAAAGCAAGGTTTTAAAAACTATTATGTGATTTTGAAAAATAATAATTTATTATGTGGTTGCAAAGCAAGGTTTTAAAAACTATTGTGTGATTTTAAAAAATAATAATCTATTATGTGGTTGCAGTGGCGGCGCAACATTAAAGTGACCACCTTGACCTGAAAAAAAAAAAAATATATATATATATATATATATATAAAGTACATTTAAAATTTTATGATTTGTGCATCTTAAAGAAAAAAAAAAAAAGTGACCACCCTGAAAAAAAAAAAAAATGACCACCCAAAGAAAAACCTTTAGATGAATATTTGGTTGGCTTCTTCTTAAGACCTTCTTCATTCGTCTTCTTGCTCAGTTCTTGTGCTTTGTTTTCTTCTCTGTTTTATTTTACTCTTAACGTAACAAATTATTTTCAAAACACCAAATCTCAAATTATTTATTTTTTACTACATATCATTAAAATATTATTTCTTTATCAATTTTTATTATTATTTTTTTTTTATAAAAAATGCTAGAACTATAACTATTACAATTTTTGCCACAACTTACTCATGTGGCAAGTCATGGGTAGTGGGTCCACAACTCCACCACTCATGACTAGCCATATGAGCAAGTCGTGGCAAAAGTAGTGGTCTTAGTATTATTCATTTTTTTTATTTTAATTATTCTCCTAATTCATGTATATTTTTCTCTTATTTTTTTTAAATTATTATTATTTTTATCAATTTACATAGCAGTAGTAACAATGTAGCTCTTTTATTTATTTATTTATTTATTTATTTTACACAATTAAGTTTGGCTAATCTAATGTAGGTGAATTTTGGGGTTAAATGTAAAAAAATAACCTTTTAACTTTTTTGCATTAACCTATATGAGTGCTCTTAGTATGTTTACTATTGATTTATTGTCTAATTGTCTCTTGAGTGGGACATGTGTGGGAGTGAGGTAGTATTATTAAAGACAAAAATTAGACTATTGAAGTCATTGGGGGTGATGCAGTGTATTTACAACATTTACACATTGAATTGTTAATAGAGTAACACTATTTACACAAACAAAATTAAAGCATTAAGAAAGATTCCTAATGATATGCATACAACAAAAATAATGCAACAAAAAAAATTAAAATTGAGTTGAATTTTCATCTTAATCGAGTAATACTACAGACACAATAGTGGATGAATGATTGCTTAGTTATGTAAATTTAAGAGATGTGGCTTATTGCATTGGAAATGAAACTATCATATAACAAATTCAAAATATGAAAACTCGTAGAATGAAATTATAGAAACCTATTGTTTGGCACGAGAAGAAGGTCTCCAATCACACTTTCTCATGTGTGCTATGTACTAAGGAAGATAAGTCATGCAACCATTTATTCTGAGATTGTTTCTTTGCTCAAGTCGTTTGGCTTCAAGCTCCATCCTAGAATTCATTTTGGTAGCTCTCCAACTTTGTCAAATTATCTACTTCTTCAATGTCATTGCAAAATGCAATTTTGCTAAATTGGATGATTTCCTGCTCTAAGTTTTGATCTGTTCATTGGAAGTATCTTGGAATATTATTAAGGATATTAAGCTGATATGTGAGAGTTTGTTAATATATCATTAGTTAGTACACCTTTACAATATAATCATGCTACCTAGCTTTTGCTAGTGTTGCAAAAGAGGTTGAGGGGACCATTGTTGAAATGTTCATCTTTTCTCTTTCCAACTGTACAAAATTATTCTAAATAAATAACGTCTACTATTATTTTTGTTCAAAAAATAAATTTTTTTTAAAGTTTCAGAGATGTTTTTCTTTAACCAGCTAAGCATGTCTGCTGGTATCTAAATCATTCAAAATGATGTTTACGTGAAATTTGTGTAGTTCAGACATTGCCATATTGGTGCTAGAATAGTGCATATCGATCAGAACTTTAATTCCTAAATTGGGAATAACTAGAGGGCATCATTCTGATCTTTACAATTACCAATCTCAGCAAATACAACTCCCACTGACGTCCATCAACAAAATCTTACACACAGGAATCTATCTGAGAAATAAACTGACAATCGATCAGATTTATTGATAACGTGCAAGTGGAATCAGTTTTTGTGACACTAAATAGTGTAGAAGGAAAATCAATTGTCAGGGTGTTCTATGTGAATGTGGATCCGAATTCCTCTCAAATTCCATATGAACTCCACGTTGTCGGGCTGAACATTCGCAGCTATATCAACCTGTGTCACCTGTCCATTATGAGACGAATACGAATCATTACTTGCAAATAAAAAAAATCATTGACATGGACCATATATCACTTCAAACATGTCCCAGCTGCGTAAATCCAATCATCAAGCAGTCAGTATCATATAAATATACGTTGTATAGGAAGGATTGGAAAATTCCATGCATACTACTGTGTTTGACTACAGACTACAGTGCTTAGAGCTAGTTTTTGCTTTTTGGTTTTTATGTACAATTTTTTAAAACCTTATTTTTTATATAAATTTTTTCATTTTTTTTCAAAGTATAAGCATATTTTAATACAATTTCAGCAAAAAATTTTTTTAGCAGAAAGCTACCTAAGGTGTTCCCAAACAGACTGGGTGTGCATTATGTAGTGTTTATTTCTCAATCAAGAATTGGCATTGTTCTGAGCAAGACACTTCAAATGAGAGATGTCCCCTAAAAATATGCTCAAAATTTCGTAGACAATCTTGAATTCACCTCCTGATTAAGTTTTAGCTTGGTAATTGGATCAAATATTGACTGACATCTTATTATTCTCAGAAAAGTAATGTTAATTAAAGAGTAGTAGTAACTTACTCCTTTTGCGACTACCTCAGTATTCTGAGAGATTTCAGCTTCAGCCTTAAAAAGCACCCATGCCCAGTGCCCACTTCACTTGTCACTGCTTTAATCATCAGCAACATAGGGTTTTGGTACCTGACACTTCCACCCATGTTTTGCCACTAACAAAAGTACATCCACTCGCTCTATCCCTCGCCCGCCTCCAGATGCTGCATATCCATGAACTGTTATTTGCACGACTAGTGATGATGATTGTAAGGAAAAGGAGAAGTCCTCATATTAGACCAAATTTAAGCAGAGTTACTAGAAGCACCATCCACATTGAAATCAATTGTATGGTGGAATCCCACGTTAATGAGCTAGTGGAAGTTTCTCATTTGTGCAGAATTACGCCTGTTATTGTGCTAAATAGAATTCTTGACCGTAGAAAACATTACATACTGTTAAATTTTAATTTCTATGTAATTTGTATTGGTTTTATTCTGTGTCAATTTGATTGTATTTTCATACTTAATTCATCGTATTTGTGGGCTTTATTTGTATTTAGGTTGGGCTCTTGCGGGACAGTTCACAGGATAAGTGACCCGCGAAATGGCATATGACTGCGTTTGAAAAACAATTGAGGAAGCAGTTTTCGGGACGACTCATGGGATAGTTCACGGGACATGACTTGCGAAATTCTAGAACTTGAGGCAAATCAGTTTTTCAGATCCTCTACTGTAACTTTTCCCTTACCCAATATATATACACTCAATTCCCATGAATTTTATCCTAAGCACCCACATGATAGTTGGGAGAATTGATGGTCTATTTGGTTGTGTTGTTTAAATAACAATTTTCGTTATTTAAACAATAGAACACATTGTAGTGGGCCTTTTTGTGTGTTATGCTGGGCTGCCTCCTGTGGTACTATTGTTGTACTGGGTTGGGCTGCCTCCTGCGGTACTAGGCCCAAGTGTTCTGAGTAAGGGAATTGAGATCGGTCCAACTGCAACTCAAATTGGTTCGACTTGTGCGCAAACTATGCCTTATCTGCCAAGAACATGCTTACGGCAGGCAGATCTATTTCAGATGAGTTGTAGCAGATATAAAAATAATAATAACAAAACAGAGTACTCTGGCTACTTAATAAAAACAAAGACCAAATGATCTCTATTAGGGCTGTACACGGTGGTGCGGCTGGTTTTTGTGGCCGTTTCTGCACCGCACTGGAATCTTCGGTTTCTTAAAAACCCAAGCCGTCACCGTGCCTGAGGAACGGTTCTCCGGCAACATCGGTGGTAGTTCCAGTCAGCGCAGTGGTCGGTGTCCACCTGTCTATCACACACACACAGATGAAGAGATATCTAAAACCAAAATCAAACCCAGAAAACTCAAGGATTCAAATCACAAATCAAAACTTAGATCAAATCTAAATATCAAAAGATTCAAAACCCATTACAAACCCAAATATTAAAACCCATTACAAACCACCTGTCTGACTGAGCTGAGTGATGGAGTGAGGTAGCTGTCTAGCTGATGAGTGATGGAATGAGGTATCTGTCTGAGAGGCGAGAGTGTGAGACTTGAGACTTTGAGACCAGCAGAAATCTAAAGACTAAAGAGGAGAAATGAGAGCAGCTGAGTTGGAGACAACTCTAGAGAAAATACGTGTGGCTGAGATCAAAAGAGGAAAAAAAAAAAATCTCGCACTCACTGTGACAGGCATCCTTTTTTTATTTTTTAATATTTTTTTCTTCAAAACACGCTGTTAAGGGTCATTTTCGTAAAGTCAGCCCGACCCAGCATAACAGACAATGAGAGTGGCAGGAACAGAATAAAACTATTAGGCCCGAGCGGCAGGAATAACAAAACACAGGCCCATAACACGAGCAAATGGGTCTTGAGGAAGCAAATGGGCGTAAAGGGCCCGGAAAGAGAGAAATGACACCCATGGGCAATGTATGGTATGAAAAAGTGAGAATGGGCCGCGGCAGGCCCAAAGCGATGTAAAGAAAGTAGGGGTTAATGGCAAGCCCATGAACCCCAAGGATGAGAATGAGGAGATTGGGCCGAGGAAGCCCACTCAAGTTAGTAAAAAGCCCATGGGAATACAAAGTCAGTAAATGGGCCGAGGAAGCCCGAGGAAAGTAAAAGGGCCGCAGGCCCAAAGAAGAAAGAAAGGGACAATGGAGCCCATAAAGTGAGAACACCAGCAGACTTTCTTAAGTCACTGGGGGAAGAAGTGAAACGGCAGGTCTGAAAGGGGCCTAGCAGGAACATGTTGCCATGATAGGAAAGGCCAAGCAATGAAAACAAGACATAAAGCATAAAATGAGAAATGGGCCAAGGGAGATGTACTAAGGAAAGCCCAATCCAAAAGGAGGTAGTGAAGGTGCAAACAGTCTGCGTAAAAGAATCAAGAAGAATGGCAGACGAATACAAACAAGGCGCCATGAGCCGCAGGCCGGCTTTGAACGCACATAACAGGGAGCATGCGCAAAGCCCAGGTGCCACCAGCCTGTACCCAGCCAATATGGGTCGTGGTGGGGCCATGGGTCCGTGGTAAAAGGTAAGGGGGGGTGTGGTTTGGTGGTGGGAAGGGGGGAAAGGATTTATTTTGCGCTCCCTGTCCAAACCCTTTTGGAGGTACGTCCTGCTAAGATGACAGACCGTCCAAAAGGGGTAAGATTAGAGAGGGAACGTTGGGTGCATGCCATAGGAAGAGTGAGAGAGCATTTAAAGCCACGGCAGAGAACAGTGCCACGGCGGACAGAAACAAAACAAACCTGTCTTTATCTGGCGAGGGCGAGCTATGCGCAGATGGTGGTCGGCAAGCATGCCCAGACCAGACAAAGGCCGTTAGAGGGTAAAATGGTAAAAGAACGCTTACGGCAGGCCTTATAAAAGGAGTCTCGCCGTGCCCTGTAAAAAGGACCGAAAAACAGAGGAAGAAAAACACAGAGAAAGAAAAACTAAAGGAAAAGAAAAATAAAGGAAAAAAGATAAGAAAACAAGTTGTGAGGATAATAGGCATGCACCAATAGATCTTTTTTTCCCTCTCCCCCTCAAAATCCCACTCTCGAAGGGATAATAATGCGGTAAAAAACCTTCTCTACGCATCAACCATTTAGGTCCGATTCCCTCAAAGTCATTAATCCCCACGGCAGGATATTCTCCTGGGAGATTAGTTTCATTGAGAGGAAACGTTCTTCCTCTTTGGACGGTCGCCATCATAGACTCGATTTCTGTCTTGATGTTTATCTTTGATTAAACCTCCGTTGTTGTTCAATCCATTGCTCTTTTTCTTTTCTTTTAAAAGCCATCATTATCATTATTACTATTATTACTGTGACACTCGGCCATCATTACTATTGAAGCGACGACACTCTGTTTGTTCATTTTGTTGTCATTATATCTGCCTGCGGTAATTTTGTGGTAATAGCTCTGTTTGCCGTGAGGGGTGTTCCTGGCAGATAAGGTTGAGTTTGTGCACAAGCCGGCCCAAAGTGAGTTGCAGTTGGGCCGGTCTCAACTTCCCTACTCAGAAACACATCAGGGCCCATCACTTGCAGAGGGCAGCCCAGCCCAAACACAAAAAAGGCCCTTACACATGCAAATGGCATGACTGTATCACACTAACTCATACGGCCACAGCATTTTGTTTTTAATTTTTTTAATATATTTTTTTCAAAAAAATGCAAGTGGGAGACACTACACTAACTCAAACGGCCATAGCAGTTTCTCTTTTATTTTTTTAATATATTTTTTTTCAAAAAATACAAGTAGGTGACACTAAAGTTACTTATAGATAAGACCATTCAAAGTCTTATACTTTTCCTCCTGACACACACATATTTCTTGACTTAAAAAAGAGCTCACACACGTTACCTTTTTTTTTATTCAAATTTTTTCTTTGATAAGGACGACCCTGTTTAGTGTTCAAGATGAACGTTGCCTCTTCTTACTTCTTAGTTCTTATAAGTTAGAACGTTAGGCCTCTTCACTTTGTCCTCTTCGGCTCTTCTTATACATATTAACGTGTATATATATAAAACACGTCGGGTCGGTTCGGTCTTCGTCGGTGTGCAAATCTCGGCGCCGATGGCCGCACCGGTCCAACATCGGTACTGAAGATCCACCGCCGACCACCGCACCGAAAACCTTCGACGGAGCTCTGAGCGGGGTGGGGCGGTACGGTCAGACTGGTTTTGTCGGTGCCGATATATTCTTGAATAGGCCTAATCTCTATTCAAGAAACATAACCACAATAATGATAATCACTTTTACATAAAGAGCAAAGGGGATAAATGGTAATATATGGGTTAATCGGAAGAGAACGAAATCAGATTAAATCTAGTCCGCAGGAGCAAAACACCAAAGAGGGAAGAACGTTTTTTCTCAACGTAAATAACCTCCCAGGAAAATCCTACTGTGGAAGTTAATCACTTTGAGGGAAACGAACCTGAATGGTTGAAGCCTAAAGGAATCATTTTGCTTATGGCAGAGAGCAAGACTTTGAGAGGGAGAGAGGGAATCAACCTATTGGTGCATGCTTGCCGATCTAACTCTCTGTTTTTTCATTTTTTTCATTTTTAAAATTTTCTCTTATCTTTCTTTTTTCCTTACTTGTTTTCTATTTCCTGGTTTTTTCTCAAAAGTTCCTGTTACCATGTCCTCCCCCCTGTACACGGCAAAGGCTTCTTTTTATAGTGTCTGCCGTGACCGAATTTTACTATTCTAGCCCTTAACCACCTTTGTCTGGTCTGGGTGTACTTGCCGACCACTACTGGACCGTCTGTGTGCCACTCCTTATCACCAGACAAAGAGGACTATTTTGTTTGTTTGTCTGCTGTGGTACCCTTTCCTGCTACGGTGTGGGTGTTCTCTCTCCCTATCCTTTATGGCATGCACCTAGTGGTTCCAATTAAGCCTTACTTCTTTTTGGTGGTATGTCATACCAGCAGGACGTACCCTTAAAAGAGCTTGAGCAAGAACCCTAGAATAGGTTTTTCTCTCTCCCCACCGACAAACCATGTCCTCTTACCTCTGACCCATGACTTTACCATGTTCCATATTGGCTGGGTACAAGCTAGTGATGTCTGGGCCTTGCGCGTGCCTTCCTTCCATATGTATCCAAAATCTGCTTGCTATTCATGTGTTCGCTGTGGTCTGGAGGCTTGCCTGCACAGTCTGCCATCCATTCTTGACCTTTTATGCAAGCTACTTTCTGATTTCCCGCTCCCCTTAGAGTAGGGCTTTTCTTGATACTAGGCTTTACATTTCTTTCAACCCATTCCTTGATTGCCCTCATTTCTTGCCATATCACTCTGTCATTCCTGCTGCTATAATGACTCAATCTTGCTGGGACTCTTTAGGCTTGCCATTTATTCTTTCCCCAGTGGCTTAGCATGACCATTGATTTTCTTACTTATGGGCTCTTGTGTCCCTTTTGTTTTCCCTTGGGCATTCTTGTTCTTTTTGCTTTTCTTGGGCTTCCTTGACCCTTTTGCTAATTCTGTGTTCCCATAGGTTTTTACTAATTTCATTGGGCTTCCCCGACCCAATTACTTTATTCTCATTCTTAGGGCTTATGGGCTTGCCATCAATTCCTACTTTCTTTACTTACATTGCTTTGGGCCTACTGCGGCCCATTCTCACTTTTTAACATCATATATTGCCTATGGGTTTGCTATTTGCTATTTCTCTCTTTCCGGACTCCTTTTGAGCCCGCTTGCTTCCTCAAGGCCCATATGTTTATTTTATGGACCTGTGATCTATTATTCATGCCGCTTGGGCCTATTAGTTTTGCTATCTACTTGCCAACCCTTTGCTGCCCGTGTTGCTGGGCTTTCTTCTTTCTACTGGGGTTCCTAAAAATGACCCTCAACACACGTATTTCCACAGCACTTAAACACCGTTATTAGAACAACATTACCAAACAGGCTTTGAGCCTTTCATTGAGAGCCAAACACTATTCTCTCTCACTATAGCCAAACCTTTGAAAGGAAATCATCCTAATCACAAACATCACCATCCTTGAGTGTTGTAAGTATTTTGGTTGCAAGAGAACATTGGAGATTGCCCAATTTCAACTTGGGAGGTTTGAAGGAGAAATCGAGATTGATTGCAGGATTTGGGTAGCTAGATTGAAGAATGGACTCCGAGCAATCAGTTTCAGGCTAAAGCTTGGACGGCTCAAGTACTTGGTTAGCATAGGCTTGGAGGATCTTTGATGTAACCTATGTACTGCAACTATTCATTCTAGTGGATCATTTAGCGGTCTAACTATGTAGAAGTGTTTTTCGCTTGGAACTTCGGTTTTCCCTTTTGATAATGCATTCGATGTTATCTTGGGTTTGTTTCTCTTTACTTATTTTCAATTGCTGTTTTAATTGCTTTAACATGTCTATCCATGCAATTGCAAATAGCCACGTTTATTTAATTTGGTTAATCATGTAAATTCCCCATTAATCATAAAATTAGCCTTAGTTAACTTAATCCTAATTAAAATTTAGGAGTGTAACCAATTACCTAGATTGGATTAGGTAATTCTGACATAGCTTCTCACTTCTGAGTTCTGAGGAGACTGCAAAATCCATCAAAGACAGTTCATTCAATTAATTGCTTCCTTGATGAAAGTAACTAATATGTTACTACTCATAGTCTGTTATCACTGTTTCATCCTGGAATATACCCCTATTCAGCAATAACTTTGAAAATTAAACCCCTCAACAAATTGATATAAGTGATCAAATCAAACATGCACACAAGGAGATCTTAAGGCATCAACAAAGCTATGTATTGTTTATACGTTAGGTATTCCTAGACATGCTTTGAGATCAGAATTATCGATTGAACAATATATTCCAATCCAGGCAGATGATCCTAAGAGTATCATTAATTCCTAAATATAAATGAACTGGGAAATCCATTTGCGGCCTTTGAGTAGACGGATCAATATTTTCCCAGTTAACTGTGGTAGAACACAATTTTTAGTATGTCCTTTTGCATAAAAACACCATGTTCCCAGTAACGTTAGCTCGCTTAATTAATTTTAGGAGATGCAAGAATAGGAAAGACCTGTTAGAAAAATATTATAGAATGAATAAAAAATTGAATCCTAATGTTTTCACTTGAATATGTTATTAAATTGATGAAAATCGTTGAGTTTCATGTAGGAAATGAAAGAAATAATATTTGAGTTTATATGTTCATAGACTGGACATTGGGTTGGGCTTAGACATGTGTGGGCTGGGCTTTTTTGTCTAAATAATAATATTTTATTATTTTATTTTTAAGTCAGTAAGTTTGTGTAGAAGCACAACTATTTTGATTATTTTATAGTGGGAGACTCTTTAAAGACATTGTGTCAAACACAAAACTTGATTAGTTCTGAATCATTCATCCTTTAAAGATCTCTGGTACGTATGTGAGTTATTTTATTATTTTGTAGATTTCTTTTTATATATTGAATCTATTTGTGTTATTGTTTATAATTAGATCTCCGGTACCTATGTGAGTTATTTTATTATTTTACAGATTTCTTTTAATATATTGTTGTTTATAATTAGATCTAAATGTTGTTCTTGTTTACATTATCACAAGAGAAAATTATTTCTGCAATATATCCAACAATTTTAAAGAAGATTTTGATTTCATATATATATATATATATATATATAGATATATTTTGTGTGATTTATAATAAAAATGGAATTCTGTGGTTTGGTAGTTACCATCGCGTAAGAATAGTTTTTGATTTTCTGTGTAACAAACCTTTGCTGGGCACGAAATCATATTGTGAATTGTGTTTGAGTGGGTTTTTTTCAAAAACTTTTGGTAGAAAAAAGAAAAAAAGAAAATTATTGCCGAACATCGTGTTTTGTTTTCGGCGTAATAACGTGATAGAGACTGTTGCAGTGCACTTTGACTTTTTTTGCAGAGTTTCTTTCTTATTTGTTAACTGGTAGGTGTGCATGGGTCGGGTTAAATCGGATTGAGGAGATTTTTTAACTCAACTTATTATAGTGGGTTAAAAAAAATTCAATACAACCCAATCTATCACAGGGGTACAATCCAACCCAACCCACATATATCAAGTTGGGTCGAGTTGAATCCATAGGTTGCGTAATTTTTTTTTATTACTATTATTATTAACTTGAGCAGGAAAAATATATATCTCATTTGCCACATAAGTTGATAAATAAAATATTCATAAATTAGTATTCTAACTTAGTTATAAACAAAACATATTCAGTTGAGTTGGTAAACAAAATATATACGAACTAGTATTTCAATTCAGTTATAAACAAATAGGAGTAGAATGGGAGAGTGGGAGTGGGAGGTGGCAGAGAGAGAAATAAGATTGTGAGGATTTGTAAGGTAATTGGGTTTTAGATAGGAAGAGCCGAATATGATAAAACATTATTAATTATATAATATATTTCTATATATATAATTTAAATTTTAAATATATAGGTGGGTTGAGTTGGGTTAGGCGGGTTTTTGATTGTTATGACCCACACCCAACCCGGCAGGTTGGGTCGAGTCGGGTCAGTTTTGGTGGGTTGGTGGGTTAGCTGCACACCCTTAGTTAACTGCATTCCTTGGAACTTCTGTTTTCTTATTAGGAATTGTTCAAGGTTGATCATTGACAATTGCTTGTTCTGTGATAATTTAATTTGGGTGTAAAAGGATTTAATTTTTCTAAATTTTCGAGATTCAATTTTGATAGAGCATTATTTTTACAGAAATGTCAAACAAAACTGTTGTGAATCATGTTGTGGTGCCTATTGCTGCCCCATTACTGTTCCCATTAATCATGGAGAGAAGCCATAAAAATTTAATGGGATTGATTTAAGAGGTGGCAACAAAAGATGCTCTTCCATCTCACTCCATTGAATTTGGCTATGTTCTTATATGAGGACGCTCCTAATCTCAAAGAGAATGAGATAGATAGGCAAGTTGTTGCTGTTGTGGATGAGTGGAAACATGCTAATTTTTTGTGCAAGAACTATATCCTCAATGGGTTGGACAGTACATTGTATAATGTGTATAGTTCAATGTATTCATCATTACCATTATACAATGTGCTGTCCAACCCATTGAGGATATAGTTCTTGCACAAAAAATCAGCATGTTTCCACGCATCCACAACAGCAACAACTTGCCTATCTATCTCATTCTCTTTGAGATTAGGAGCATCCTCATATAAGAACTTAGCCAAATTCAATGTAGTGAGATAGAAGAGCATCTTTTGTTGCCACCTCTTAAATCAATCCCATTAAATTTTTATGGCTAGCAGCCCTGGTGTGTTCAGATGAAAAATGGGTTTCTACATATCACCCTATGGGTAATGGAGAACAAATTTTCATGGGCAATTCCTCAATTTCTAAGGTTGAACGAAAGGGAAAGGTGGTTTTGAAGATGACTTCATCATGTGGCTTGAGCACTTTTTCCCCCTTTGATCCTTACACTGGTAGCTATCCTTTGCATGATGCCCAAGTTTGTCACACACATAATATTTGCCATTGAACCTCTTAAAGTCACCACCTCTAGTGCCTTGGTTTGAACTTTCGCCAGAATACTTCCTTTTCTTCTTCTTGTGCTCCACAATATTTGCCTTGGATTCCACGGAATGATTCCCTAGGACTTTCTCAGAAAAACGGTTGCCTTCCTCAATCCTCACTCTCACAATCAAGTCTTCATGCCACATCTCCTTATGCTTATGCTTCTAGTAATTTTTGAATTCTTTTGTACTCACTAAGAGTGGGATGTATGTGAGCAAGGGTTATATGAGTGATGGACTCTTCAAAATTAATGTAATGTGAATTTGCATTATTGTAGTTTTGAGATTATTATTGTCACTATTATAAGGGTATGTTTGTTATACTGAATGTGGATTACAACATGAATGGTAATTTTTATTACCAGGAATAAAATGTGTTGTAATGAAATAACTAAACCTATTTATTAGTTTGGTTGTAAGTTGTAACATTAGAATAAAACTTATGTTCTATTTTAGAAAATATCTCATTCATATAATTATATTTCCTAAAAAATAATATATTTTAAATTTTAGAGAGATGAGTTATTTTTTGATGATTTTTTATTTCCATAATTGTTAGGTAGATATGGAAAGTTTATTTATTTGGAAATATATTAATATTAGAAATTATTACATCTATTAAGGAATAGCTATTACAACCATTTTAGAGAGGAATAGTTATTCCTCATTTTAAAGAATAGTTATTCATAAGGAATGATCATTCACTGTAATAAAAACATAACCAAACTATTGAATAGATAAACCATAAGAATAACTGTTACATTACAGTGCCTATTACAGCTTACCAAACGTGCCCTAAGTGTGTGAATTTGCATTATAGTAAGTGTGGGATTATTGTTTTGTAAACGTGTGGATTTCAGTAACAATATATTTGATTGAATGTTGGCAATGTTTAGTTGAATGTTTAATATATATAAATTACAGAAGAGACGAAGATCAAGTAATAATATATTTATATATATATATATATATATATATATATATGTGTGTGTGTGTGTGTGTGAGAGAGAGAGAGAGAGAGAGAGAGAGAGAAATCACAGCAACGTTGCAATTACCTTACCTTATTAATTGTTATGTTAATTTTTCATGTCATTCAACGTTTAAAAGAATGGTAAGAATGGAGTACTGATTAATGTGTGAGCATATGATAACATGCAATATATAAACTTGGCCATGCTTGAGAATGTAATATTTTGGAATGCGCAAGAGTTTGTTATGTTTTCTTGCAAAATAGCAAATATGAGGTGTTAAAGATGTTCATTTATTATAAGAATGAAGTTAAGAAATAACTTAATGAATGTGGTAAGTTCTTGATTACCATAGAACTTATGAGGGAAAATTATTCTTTTCACCAATTATATTCTCAATAACTTGGGTCAAACAGCCTTCTTATAAATTCTTTAAAATGCGAGGGGTGTCTTCTTAAAAGGAAAGTGGTAGGAGTGAGACTTGTGTGTAGGTTTGTTAAAGGGGGCTTTATTCAAGCTACAAAGCAAAGGCGTGAGAAATGTGCCTCCTATTTCTAAATGTTTTGATTGCCAATTATTGATTTGGAAGTGCACATAGTTATGGTAGGTCTTGACATATTCGTCTTAGACATAATACTATAAGGCAATTGCCATTTATAATATTCAGCAAAAAAAAAAAAAAAAAAAAAATTGCCATTTATAATTATCATTTTACTTTAAAAAAAAAAATACTATAAGGCAATTGCTCTAAAATGGAAGTATTTCCGGATTATAAAATGGATTCATAATCAATTTTTTAAGTGGAGAGTAAGTCAACTACGCGTTTATTGAGGGGAATGAGATTAAAGCCTATGACCTAAAAGCAGTAAACCCACCTAATTGACTGGAGATCCTAAGATCTAGGTCTTTAAAGGACAAAAAAAATTGTAGACACTAGTTTTATCACTAGGGAGATAACCATCTCCCACCCATTCCTATGATGAAATAGTGATACATATTAGCAATGATCAGGCCAAGATTTGCTTTTAATATTCTTATATCTTGGAAATCCAAGTGGAATATAGTAGGATATTCCTAATAAGAGTCACCTATATGAGTGTAAAGTCGGCTGCTTCCATGAAAATTTAAAGGCTGAATTCTCTTGAGCACTTAATTAAAATATTGAGATATGTTTAGGGTCAAAATGAACACAACCACATGAATGAATTGTGTTCGAAAATGAGCTGAGTGAATTCTATTATCTTGGTATACACAAATGGATGAACAGTTTAAGACAACATGTTCACTGGTTAGCCAGCATATCGAATAGCCTTTCACAAAGGAAGGTTCAAAGCAAAAACTACTTCTTGATATAGTAAGTTTTCTTCTACTCTCTATGTGTCTACATTATCATTTGCATTGTGTTTTGTCAATTTTCATTCATGTGGGGGATTGTTAGAAAAATATTATGAAGTAAATAAGAAATTGACTCCTAATGTGTCCATGTGAACATGTTATTAAAGTGGTGAAAATTTTTGAGTCTCATGAAGGAAAGAAAAAAGATAATATATGAGTTTATATGCCATGGACTTGAGATTAGGTTGGGATTAGGAATGAGTGGACTGGACCCTCTTGTCCAAATAATAATATTTTATTATTTTATTTTTTGAGTTAGTAAGTCTATGCATAGCAGTTTTTTCGGAACAATGTGTTTTTTCATTAATGTACATATTTATAGTCACTCATTTATAAAAAATGCTTTTTATGAGAAAATTTTCTCAAAGAAAATATTTTGTTCATACATTATATAGAGTCATAGAGAGAGAAAGAGAAATAGTTCAATTCACTGAGCATGGAGATTGTAGTGCTTCTTCTATGTGCTGTTGATCATTTATCCTGGAGGCAAACATCCGTGAGTCTCTAAGCACCACTAGATGTGTGAAGGGAAAAATATGCTATAAGGAGATTATGTTAAACACAAGACTTGATCAGTTCTACAAATTTATTCTTCACGGATTTGGTTTGTGAGTTATTTAATTATTTTACAAATTACGTTTTACTTTTATATATTGAATTAATTTGTGTTCTTGTTTATACTTTATGATTAAATCAGTATGTTATTCTTGTTTACATTATCACAAAAGTAAATTATTTACGCAAGTTATCCAACAATAAGATGGTGCATTTGGAATTATGATTTATGGCCAACATGGCATTCTTCAGCAATTATATTAATGGAATCCAGCCATTTAACAAGAATGGATACCCATGATCCCTGTTTAAAGGCTTTGGAATAATAGCATAGGTTATTAGGACAAGCTAATCATACTTCTTCAATCAGAGATGTGGATGAAAAGAATTCCAACATAGGAAAAATTTTCAATTGTAACCAATAAGTCAAAAGAGTCAGGAACTAAGATTTTTTTTGAGGGGGAATCAGGAACTAAGATGGCTACTTGTAAAGAAAAGAGTTCACTGTGACATATCAAGAATCACCAAAAAAAAAAAAAAAAACCTGGTGAAGAATTAAACATAATGTTGCCTCAACTTCTCTGAAGTCGACAGCATGTTCAAAAAGCAGCAATTCAAGCATATAAGGCAAGCACATTGCTAGATAAGATTGATTTCTTCAAGGAATGAAACAATGTGCAACAACAGATCAAGGGAAGATAATTATATATTTGAGGGATAAGAAACTATATATTATTCATATAATGCCAATATGCATATTTATCACATAACAACACAGAACCTAAGCAGATAGATAAGAAGATACTTAAGACTCACTCATCGAGATTCATCTCATACGTCGAGTATGGCCTCAGCATCAGAGGCCATTGCCTGAATTAGTGGAATTGATGCCTTATATGGCCTCCCATTTTCCTCCTAGAATGTTGACATTGGAGAATTATCAATCTATGAAATTTAGTCCACGACAGAACAATGTTTAGAAAAAATTCGCAGCTTACCTTGTACTTGTCCATAGTTATAAACTCAAAATGTTTTTTTACTATGTAAGAAAACAGAGTATAACAAACACAGAGAAGCTAAAGCGAAAGAGAAAGAGAAAAAGAAAGAGAATCAAGAACTGAAGCTCTGTGAAAATATCTGAATTCAATTGATAAAAAAATTAGTTACAGAAAGATTATATATATAGCCCAAAGAACAAAAGAGAATAATCTAACCACCTCTAACCAATTCCAATTTACACGGATCAACTTCCCACCATCTGATCATTACAACATACAACTGATCATCATCTTACACGTGTCAACATAAACTAACTACACTACAACAGAAAACTACAAATAAATTGATTATACTACTATATAAAACTACAGGTCGTATGCTTTGTAGCTGAGGCAATTGTCATTTGCAAACTTCATCAACATATGCATACTCTGCCTCTCTGTCTAATCTGAAATCTCATTTTGAAATACTCTCATTTACCTTCAAACTTTGACATCCTAAGGGGTGATTGAAGCCAAATTAGGTATTTCCACAAGTTCAAGAACACCTTACACCTGCCAATTTTGCCCCACCCCAAATGGCTGAAAGCAGATATATTTAGAGTTAACAGAAGGAATAAGGAAGCAAAAGCCATAATGATTATTACTTTTTGGCATTATAGTTATTTATTTATTTTTTATTTTTATTATAAAAAAATATTATAAAAAAAATACAATGTATGCAATTTATTTCAAAAGATTTAGAAGTTTCTGACTGAATTCTTTCAATAAACTATGACAAATTTAAAATTTTCTAATCATTCTAGAGAAAAAAAGAATTATCATATTTTGTTACTCTTTAATTGACTAAAAAGATTTGACATTGAAATGACACTAGGCTCCTTGCTCTAGAAGAACAAATTCATTCTTCTCTTTAATTTCAGCTTGATCAAATTCATAGCTTCATCAGAGAAAAAGAGAAAAGTATGCATATCTAACTTGTGAGAGGCTTAAATGAAATGGTAATAGGCTTGCAGAAGAATCAAATCTCTCTCTACTTTTACTAGGACTAGGGGGCGGCGATTCGTGTTCGCGTATCGGGTTTGTGTCAACTTGAGTTGTGAGTATTATGTTATATGTTCCTTAACCCTAACTCGACCCGTTTATTAAAAGGGTAACCCGACACAACACATTTAACCCGTTTAATTAGCAGGTCATGTTAGGGTCGACACAAATGACCTATTTATTAACCTGTTTAATTAATGGGTCATAACTAACTAGAATAATTTTTTTGATTAATAGGTCATACCTAACCCGAATAACCTGTTATCAATTCCCATATATTTCTTTCTAAAAAAAAAAAAAAAAATTCTCATATATCTAAAATTATATTATTACCATAAATCAAGTAATAAACATTCAATTACAACTTACAATCATAAATTTAGTAATAATAACAAAAGCAAATAATTCTTTTCTTCCTTTGAAATCAAATTACTAGTCCAAATGGTTTCAATCCATACCATCAAATTCAATAATATGTCAAAGTTCCATAATTAAAAAAAAAAAAAAATTATTACATGGCATCAAAGTGTCATATCAAAAACTAAATGATTGCATGGCATATCAAAATACACATGATGGCAAAATTTAAGTCCAACCATCCAAGTGCCAGATCAAAAACTAAAAGACATCCAAATTAAGAGACTGGATTAGAAGAGATTGAGGGTTCCATTGAAGAGGTGTCTTCTTTGTACTCATCCTCATTGATAATTATGTTTTCATTATATCTTTAGCATACATTCAAATGACGCTTCAAATTTCCAGTACGATTGTCACGCCTCGAACCTAAGTAAGAGCTAGGCATGTGACAACAGCCACACGCTTATAAGGTTTACACCCTACAAGTGTGAATGGCCTTCTTAATAACTAAAAAAAATTATCCTCAAAGAAAATTTTATCAATAAATCCGAAAATATCTTCAATAATGAAATTCTCAAAGGATCTCCAAAATATAATCTTCCAACATCACAAAGAAATAAAAAAAATACTAAATCTTTTAAGACTAAAGTCTAAGCAAAAGACAATATTAAACATAAAAGTCCAAATCTTATACCAATGATTACTAAACTTCACTCATACACACATCCCAGCAGAAGCCCAAACACATGCTACTCTTCCTGATCAGAATCTGAAAGGAGAAAGAGAGTGATAAGTTGACAACTCAATAAGTAACCAAAATCTTAATAAGTTCTATCAAGCAAATAGATCTGTAAAATAATAAGTTGTACATAGATTGAATATTTTAATCTTACAAATATATCATAGGTGGATTAGAAAATAGTGAGTTTTCCATATATCAAAGCTATAATTTACAATAGGTTCCAAAAACACATAAGCATTTTCAAGGACTTAAAATAGTTCAAATATTCAAACATAATTCATATTCTTAACAATCTTTATGACTATGGTCACGCTATATCCCCATGACAGGGCATCAGATTTAGATGAAACTAGTTCCGTGCTAATGTATATCCTCCATTAGCTGGGTCTGGATACATGATAAACTCATGATGCCCCAGATAGAACTAGTTTCAGTACCAATGAATAACTCCCATTGGCTGGGTATCAGAGTCAAAATATAGTTAGATTGTCCAAAAACATATATATCAAATCATAGTTCAAACAAAAATATATCTCATTCAAATACAATATATAAAATCTTATATTCAGTAATTAAATATATTTGTGATAATTCTTTATTCTATATTTTAAATCAATGTAGAAAAATAATTAAATAAAATTGTAACAATTATAAACAATTTTCAATAGTTAAAATACAGTAGTATAAGCAAGATAAAACCAATTAGGATATGGTTACTTACCTCAACTAGCTCACTACAAAAGAACTTCTCCCTAACACTTCCTCTAAAATCCTTAGATATCACCTAAACAATTTTCAGGCTCCATTTACTCAATAATTAAATAATTCAAAAAAAACTTATAACGGCCAAAGAGACTAAAAATACCCAATAATTGTCCACTGTTATCTCACAACAAAATGCCACATAATCATAATATTTTTCTTTATTTTTCTGCCACTATTAATGCCCTAGAGATAAGGCTAAAACTCCTAGTACTATATTGTATATCATACTAGGAAAGACAAGGCACCTGGACCCAATAAAATAATAATAATAATAATAATAATAATAATAATAATAAGAAAGAGAGAAGTTGAGTGCTACTTTTGTTTTCTTGTTGTTGTTGTTTGTTTGTTTGGTTTTTTTTGTTTTTTGTTTTTTTTTAAAGCATGTGAATCTATGTCAGGCCTTAAAGCAATTTGCATCTTCTATCTATGCTTAACGCAACAAAGGGTTTAGAAAAAGATTGAATTACCGAGCATAGAAAAATCTGCAGGTACCTAGCCTAATTTACTGAAAATATAAGGGGAAAATGGGCTTTTGCCCTTATTTTTTTTTTTTAAATTCAATAAACTGTCCTTGTTTTGAAACTATTAAGCATCATGTCCCTGTTTTGAAACTCGATTTTTAAAAAATCGAGTTTCCTATAGAACTCGATTTTATGATTATTGAGTTCTAGGTAAGTTTTTTCCATGCTGGAGGAGCACCTGTAAGATGATTTAAACTTACGGAGCACCTGTAAGATGATTTAAACTTACTTAGAACTTGATTTTCTAAAAATCGAGTTTCATTGAAACTTGATTTTTAAAATCTAGTTACATTGAAACTCGATTTTTTAGAAAATCGAGTTTCAAAACAGGGACACAATGCATAATAGTTTGAAAACAGCGACATTGTGCTAGATATTTTAAAAAATAAGGGCAAAAGCCCATTTTCCCCAAAAATATAAATCTAAACCTTTCTTCATTTGCATCATTAAAACTCTTTGAATACTTAAATAGTTTCACTATTGGCCAAAATACCCACATAAAAAAAAAAAAAAAAAAAAAATCTCTAATTCCAAATAAAGCTCATATTTGACAAAGAATAAGATTCTTAGGCTCTTACGTCAAGTGTGAAGTCAATCCTTCTCTACTTGAGTATTTTGGGTAGTCTCCTCTCTCAAAATATTTGTCATTATGCGTTGACTTAATTAGCTTATATATAGCTAAGCTTTCAACCTTATTTTCTAAAAACCCCCTTAGTAATATTAATTATAAAATTGACCTCACAAAAAGATTTACTTAAATACCCCACCTTTTTAAGTCTCTCTTCTTCTTCTTCTTCCCTTTTTTTTTTCCTCCTCTAGGTATTACGACCATATACTCCAATAGCAATATATTCCTTTCCACACTTTTTGCATTTGCAAATAAGTTTTTCTCCATTTTTTGTAGGAAGCATCTGAAAGAAATGCCAAACACTTGAAGTCCTCCTCCTTTTGTTGTCTTTGTTATTTGTCTTAGTCTTAGTCTTAGACTTAGACTTCTTTGGTGGAGGAAGTTCAGCCAGTTCATCTTTTAAGTCAATGTTTTCACCTTCATATTTAGTGTCAATAAGCTGCATCTCATCATTTTCCATCTAGAAAAATTTAAATAGAAATTATTAAGTAGAAAATTAGTAATTCTAAGATGACAAAAACAAATGAACTTGAAAAGAAATTGTGGGGCCCTATCGCACTAACCACGCTGGCCTACTCCATGCGGCCCAAGGCCCGCGCCGAGGATAGTGCTAAGGCCGAGGACAATGGGAAAAAACCCAGGACGTCCAAGGCCCGCGCCGAGGATGACCTGTCCTCGGCACACCGACTTCACTAAAGGGAAAATATCCCAGCTCCGTTGAATATATCTCACCAACATTCTGACCACTTTAATGGTGAGGTGACCTGAAAACCCTAAAGCATCAGTCACTTCAACTATTATAAAGCCTGCAAAGGCGGCTGGGAAATAACATAAAGCCTGCATATACAGATGATGGGACAATCCCCTATGCTTAGAGGCTCAGATTATTGCCAGATGGACGGCTAAGATGAATAGAAGGAAACAATATATAATTAAGAGATTTCCCAACAAGAGAGGGGGGGGGGAAAACATAATAGATCCTCGGCCTGGGCTGAGGACAAAGGAGCTTGATAAACACTTAGCCAAATTCTGACATTGAGAATCGAACAGATCTCATGCTATCAATTACTCACGATAAACTTTACACTGGCCATTGTTTACTTCGGTGATGCCAAATTCTTGAACCCACTTCTCTACAAATGTTATTGTTGAGGGTCCGTTACAAATCGAGCCCCTACAATTGGCGCCATTTGTGAGAATGAATTTGTGCGCTGACAAGTATGGTGATCGGTGTAAAGAAATCAAGGGCAACTTTTTCAGAAACAATTTACCAAAAACGATACAATCTACTACAGCAACAATCGTTCAGAAGTCAACAATCACAAGAACAAAAATATGCGAAAAATAGAAAGAGTAAAAACAAGTCTACTTCTTTTATTCATACATAAAGAAAAATTCATTACATCTCTTATAAGTGAAGCCCGTGGGGCTTGTTCTAAAGCTAACTACAAAGGCAGACGCTTGACAAAGCCGGTAGAGGAACAAATGGTAGAAAGCAACGATGGCAGAAGAACAAGAGAAAAAAAAAGAGAGTAGAGGAAGAGATGAAGAACAAATATTAGAAAAGAAGTGAAGGACGAGAGGAGGAAAGAAAAGAAAAAGGCTCGTTGAGGAGCAAAAGAAAGAAGAGAGAAGAAGGATTAGAAGAAAGGAAAGCTACATAGGAGGTGGAAGAGGTCGCGGCATAGGACGGCTCCGCTTCCGGGTTCCGCCTGATTTCCCTCCCACCCCCACTGCAGCCGGCTTGGGGGGTCAATGACCCATACCCAAGGGGAGGTGGTTACGTTCTTCCTGGATCCTCCTCCAGACGGCGAGGAGGGCTCCTCCTCTGGTTAGGTTAAAAAGAAGGAGAATCTTCGGATCTCCCATACACCCATCCCAGCGTAGCGGCCAGGGTTGGAGTGCCATCATCGGCTCCTGATAGGGGCTTTGCATCCCCAAGATCGCCCTTTCCAAGGGCCAACTTGTTCGTAGGGGCTCAGGCGGCTATGTTTGGCAGAGCCTTTTTGGGGAGGTATTTTTGGGAGAAGTTTGAGATGGACGTTTGTCAAGTGTGAAGGAGAAGGTTGCCCTGGAAACGTCTTATATAGAAGGTGGGATATTGATGAGTGCCAATCTGCCATAAATCCCAGGGAGAAATTTTCGGAGGCAATAATGTCGCCCCAACTTCCAAGGGGCTTGCCAACCGTTAGATCCTCGTAGATCCATGGCCGGTATTAATGAGGAGACGCCTCATTAAACGAGAAGACACCGAAGCGTCAGAACGCGTCACTCGGACAACCCAGGAGACGCCTCGTTATCTGAAGAGTCCCACCAAACGAAGAGGCAAGACACGGCAAGGTCTTATCCTCCACCAACTCCAGCCTACATTTATTATTATTATTATTACCCTGCTTGAAAAATGTGGTTATTTAATGCTTATTGTAAATTGTAGTAATGTAAAATTAAACGGCTACGGATAAGTAGATAAAACTGATTAAAATGAGAAAACTAGGTATTGGACAGAACCAAGGAATTGCATGGTCCTCGGACCCAAGCCTCTGGGGAAACCAGATACTTCAGATGATTAAAATGAGAAAACTAGGTACTGGACAGAACCAAGGCATTGCATGGTCCTCGGACCCAAGCCTCTGGGGAAACCGGATACTTCAGATGATTAAAATAAGAAAACTAGATACTGGACAGAACCAAGGCATTGCATGGTCCTCGGACCCAAGCCTCTGGGGAAACCAGATACTTCAGATGATTAAAATGAGAAAACTAGGTACTGGACAGAACCAAAGCATTGCATGGTCCTCGGACCTAAGCCTCTGGGGAAACCGGATACTTCAGATGATTAAAATGAGAAAACTAGGTACTAGACAGAACCAAGGCATTGCATGGTCCTCGGACCCAAGCCTCTGGGGAAACCAGATACTTTAGATGATTAAAATGAGAAAACTAGGTACTGGACAGAACCAAGGCATTGCATGGTTCTCGGACCCAAGCCTCTGGGGAAACCAGATACTTCAGATGATTAAAATGAGAAAACTAGGTACTGGACAGAACCAAGGCATTGCATGGTCCTCGGACCCAAGCCTCTAGGGAAACCAGATACTTCAGATGATTAAAATGAGAAAACTAGGTACTGGACAGAACCAAGGCATTGCATGGTCCTCGGACCCAAGCCTCTGGGGAAACCGGATACTTCAGATGATTAAAATGAGAAAACTAGGTACTGGATAGAACCAAGGCATTGCATGGTCCTCGGACCCAAGCCTCTAGGGAAACCAGATACTTCAGATGATTAAAATGAGAAAACTAGGTACTGGACAGAACCAAGGCATTGCATGGTCCTCGGACCCAAGCCTCTGGGGAAACCGGATACTTCAGATGATTAAAAGGAGAAAACTAGGTACTGGACAGAACCAAGGCATTGCATGGTCCTCGGACCCAAGTCTCTGGGGAAACCAGATACTTCAGATGATTAAAACGAGAAAACTAGGTACTGGACAGAACCAAGGCATTGCATGGTCCTCGGACCCAAGCCTCTGGGGAAACCAGATACTTCTGATGATTAAAATGAGAAAACTAGGTACTGGACAGATCCAAGGCATTGCATGGTCCTCGGACCCAAGCCTCATGGGGAAACCAGATACTTCAGATGATTAAAATGAGAAAACTAGGTACTGGACAGAACCAAGGCATTGCATGGTCCTCGGACCTAAGCCTCATGGGGAAACCAGATACTTCAGATGACTAAATGAGATAGAGAAACTCGATACTTCCAGCAGGAAGAACATTTTATCATAAAAACTAAACGTTAAGAAGAACCAAGGCATTGCATGGTCCTCGGACCCAAGCCTCATGGGGAAGCCAGATACTTCAGATGACTAAATGAGATAGAGAAACTCGATACTTCCAGCAGGAAGAACATTTTATCATAAAAACTAAACGTTAAGAAGAACCAAGGCATTGCATGGTCCTCGGACCCAAGCCTCATGGGGAAACCAGATACTTTAGATGATTAAAATGAGAAAACTAGGTACTGGACAGAATCAAGGCATTGCATGGTCCTCGGACCCAAGCCTCATGGGGAAACCAGATACTTCAGATGACTAAATGAGATAGAGAAACTCGATACTTCCAGCAGGAAGAACATTTCATCATGAAAACTAAACGTTAAGGAAAACCAAGGTCTTGTATGGTCCTCGGACCCAAATCTACATGGGAACCAGTTACTATGAGACAATACAAACGCTGAACGGAACCAGGGCTCTTGTACGGATCATGAGCTCAAAACTAAGGCGAAGCCAACTCCCTTTCAGGTGCCAAATAAAAGAGTCCCATCAGGGACAAAAACCATGAAAAATAGAGCGCTATAGCACAAACGACGCAAGCCTATCCACCCTCGGGTGACCCTTCGCACAAAAAGAAAGCTGCAAAAACAGCTGAATAGCGATAACACTGTCGGTATGGTAAAACCCAACAGGCCGAGAAAAGGCGCCGAGGAAATCAAAATCCTCCTCCCCACCCAAGGGGACGTGCAGCAGAATTTTGAGGGGCTATTGTGGGGCCCTATCGCACTAACCACGCTGGCCCACTCCATGCGGCCCAAGGCCCGCGCCGAGGATAGTGCTAAGGCCGAGGACAATGGGAAAAAACCCAGAACGTCCAAGGCCCGCGCCGAGGATGACCTGTCCTCGGCACACCGACTTCACTAAAGGGAAAATATCCCAGCTCCGTTGAATATATCTCACCAACATTCTGACCACTTTAATGGTGAGGTGACCTGAAAACCCTAAAGCATTAGTCACTTCAACTATTATAAAGCCTGCAAAGGCGGCTGGGAAATAACATAAAGCCTGCATATACAGATGATGGGACAATCCCCTATGCCTAGAGGCTCAGATTATTGCCAGATGGACGGCTAAGATGAATAGAAGGAAACAATATATAATTAAGAGATTTCCCAACAAGAGGGGGGGGGGGGGGAAAAAACATAATAGATCCTCGGCCTGGGCCGAGGACAAAGGAGCTTGATAAACACTTAGCCAAATTCTGACATTGAGAATCGAACAGATCTCATGCTATCAATTACTCACGATAAACTTTACACTGGCCATTGTTTACTTCGGTGATGCCAAATTCGTGAACCCACTTCTCTACAAATGTTATTGTTGAGGGTCCGTTACAAATCGAGCCCCTACAGAAATCATAAAGCACGACAAATAATTTAAAAAAAAAAAAATCTATTATTAGTACTAATAGTTAACAATATAGTGATTAACACACAAAAAAAAAAAAAAAAAAAAACCAAACGGATCTTCAATTATTTTATTTTATAAGGACATAAACAAAAAGACTAGAAAAGGATCATAGACATAGAGCAAGACCCAATTAGTAATATTAATTATAAAATTGACCTCATAAAAAGATTTACTTAAATACCTCTTCACCTTTATACTCAGTGTCAATAAGCTGCATCTCATCATTTTCCATCTAGAAAAATTTAAAGAGAAATTATTAAGTAGAAAATTAGTAATTCTAAGATGACAGAAACAAATAAACTTAAAAAGAAATCATAAAGTATGACAAATAATTTTAAAATCAACCAAAAAAAAAAAAAAAACAAATCTATTATTAGTACTAAATAGTTAACAGTATAGTGATTAACACAAAATAAATAAATAAATAAATAAACCAAACGTCTTCATTATTTTATTTTATAAGGACAGAAACAAAAAGACTAGAAAAGAAATCATAGACATAGAGCAAGACCCAATTATTTTAAAATCAACCAAAAAAAAAAAAAAAAAAACAAAAAAACAAAACAAAGATATGTTAAAGTTTGAAATGTGGCAGATATTCATCTAAAAAAACAAGTGAAAGTCATGTTATGAGAAACAGGTGTGTGGTTGTGGAAATTTTTTTGTTTAAAAATATAAAATATCTCATGCTCTAATATCTTCCCTAAGCAGATAACACAAATGTTAGGGACATATTTGATGTAATTGGCTAATCCTTTGACAAAATGCACTTTACTTGTAATTGAGTAGATCTAGGATAGGTTTAGTACTTCAAGAAACAAGTGTTCAAGTTTAGTATTGAAACCATGCAAGTCTGACTAAGAAACAAGTGAAGGAAGTACTGTTCATTAAAGCTCGGTAGCAGTCTTGACAAAAAGACTTTTGTCAAGATCTAATGTTGAAGCTTGACAGAAGCTTGACATAAGTTGTATCTGTCAAGAATTACGAAATTAGGTTTTCTAGATCTGATTACATGCATATTCTTGAGTATATGTGTAGGGTTTCTTTTCTCACAACCCTTAACAGATATAAGGATTATTTTAAGAGTTGTCAAGGGGATGCAAAGGGATGCAAGGTGTTGCAAAAGAATAATCCATGCATATTGTGATTAGAGACAGAAATTGCTCTAGTTCATCATATTCTCTGTAGAACCTACTACGTATTTACGCCAAGAGTTTTGTGACCAAGGAGTTTCTTGATCTTCATTATTGATGAATTGATGAACTGAAGAACTTTGCAGCTAACAATCTTTCTCAAGTTGGTGTGTTAGTCACGTATTGGAATCCATGCATCATTGGTTAGTCACGTACTGGGATTTGTGTAGTGAACGAAGAGATTGCTGCTACAATACAAGTCCAATTGGGTATTGCGGTAAGGGTTCAACTATAGGTTGGTATTAGGTACTGCGATTTCTTTTACTTGTAGCCGCTTGTGATTTATAATAGTGGATTCTCAGGAGTTGTGACCTTAAATTCATTAGGTGGGGTTTTGCCTCGGTGACTTTTCCCATTCGTAAAAAAATCACCTATGTCAAATTTATTTTTCGCTGCATTTAGTTATTTGATGATTTGTTTGTGCTACCTCGCTATTGTATGTTAATTTGACTTAATTAATTAACTTGGACAATCAATTAATTAATTTACCAAAGGGGTCAATACATTTTTGGCCTATCAACAAAGACACCACAACTCTCTTTAGTCTTTTTAGTTCATCTCTCTCCCCTGCCTCTCTGTCTCTTTTTTGTTTTTCCTTATGAGAATCTCACTTCTCAGTCTCTCTTACAAAAAAATAGATCTGAGCAAATCTCCCCTCCAATTTCAGTTCTCTTCCTAAGCAAGTTGATCTAGCAATGACAAATCTAACATCTAAGGCTTGAGCTTTTGGCAATGACAGAATCATTCACTTTGTTTTTTTGAACTAAAATAATACACGATTTTCAAATTGGAAAAGTAACAATTTTTTTTTTGCAAAA
Organism: Quercus glauca; assembly: GCA_023736055.1. Classification (NCBI taxonomy): domain Eukaryota; kingdom Viridiplantae; phylum Streptophyta; class Magnoliopsida; order Fagales; family Fagaceae; genus Quercus; species Quercus glauca. The sequence goes on from CM043317.1 coordinate 21,516,103, forward strand.
GTGGTGTGTATAAAATTGTAAATGAGTGTGAGAAATAGACGTTGTTCATCTACATTGCTAGTGGATTCGTTAGTTGAAAGCTGAAGAAAGAGGTGAACTGGTGAAGCTGTGACCTTGTGAAGGAGAAGAGAGAGCAGAGGGACAGCTACAGTTTTGAGGAGAAGAGATAGTAGAGGAGGTGGCTAGGGATTTGAAGGGAAGATAGAGTAGAGGGCTGAGAGACATGGGGACGGTTAGAGTTTTGATTTTAAATATTGTACAATCTCTAGAGAAGAAAGAGGAGCAATTGGAGCTTTGAGGAGAAAAGGAAGAGTCAGAGAGTAAAGGCTGATGATAAAAACGAAGAGACAGAGAATGAGAGAGGCGTGATTAAGATCGGGTAGTGAATAAGGAAGACATGAGCCTGGAGTATGGTCATTTGGCGTGGCGCACAAGTTCCTTTCATATAGAGATGCATGAGTGGAGAATACGTAAAGGTTTGTGGGACCTAGTTACTCAACCGTTGGTAGGACCATCCGTCCATCAGTATGAATACAGAGGATAAGACATGACCATCCGTCAAGTACATATGCAACCATCCATCGGGCACATAAATGGAGCACTGATTTGCATAGACTTCAAGGAAGTCAAATGAGGAGTTCTTCCCGACAAGTCCGTAGTTGGCAATAGGTCCCACCAGAAGAGGCACATACCCTGATGGGTTAGTGGCGGAGTATTTCATCTTGATGGGTCAAAGTGCTCGATGGACTTTATTGGAAAATATCACCCTTATCAGTGTGCAAATTGGTCTGTTGATTGGATGAGTATAGTGGGTCATCTGTCAAAAGTGTCTCCTTGGTTTAGACGAGTTAGTGTTTGCATGTTCTGGGTGATGAGTAGGGTTCCTGACGACCATTAGGGCGGAATGTGTTGCGTGGTGTTAGGGAAGGTATTTGATGACCCTTAGGTCCTTGACGATCCTGTGGTCCCTGACGATCCATTGATATGTGATGACTATCAAGGCAGAGTGTGTCACATGGTGTCAGGAAAGGTACTTGACAACCCATAGGTCCATAATGACCCCTTAATACGTGACGACTGTCAGGGCGAAATGTGTCTTGTGGTCTCAAGGAAGGTACTTGACGACCCCTTGATATGTGGTGACTGTTAGGGTGGAATGTGTTGCTTGGTGTCAGGGAAGGTACCTAATGACCCCTAGGTCCCTGACGACCCCTTAATACGTGACAACCGTCAAGGCGGAGTGTGTCGCATGGTGTCAGGGAAGGTACCTGACGACCCCTTAATATGTGACAACCATTTGGGCGGGATGTGTTGTGTGGTGTCATGGAAAGTATTTGATGACCCCTGGGTCCCTAACGACCCCTTGGTCCCTGATGACCCCTCCTTGATTCGTGACGACTGTCAAGGCGGAGTGTGGCGCATGGTGCCATGCTCCCTTTGTAACCAACGATGCTTTTGGTGATCAAAGACTTTTTTGGTAAGCTGATGATGCTTTTGGTGATCGAAGACTTTAAGGGTGTTAGAAAAATTTTATGCCTGGTGATAAGGGTAAAATTGTGAATGTGAATACTCATGAATATAGTATCATGAAGCGACGTTCAAAATAGACCCATCGGCCTCACTTGTCATAAATGACAGTCAAACAGCTTTAGGACGTCTAAAGCTTTAGGAAGACGGGGTTAATTTGTCATAAATGGAAAGCTGACACTACTAAGCTGAAGGGAATAGGCGACGGACATAACAAGGTTGTCAGCTTCACTCATGAGAGACAACCATGTTGTAAAGTCTACAGCTCCACCCCATACCTAACGGTTGCATCTTGGGCACAGTAAGCTGAAGACAGTAAGCTGAAGAGTAAGTTGAAGACAGTAAGCTAAAGAGTAAGCTGAAGACAGTAAGCTGAAGATAGTAAGCTGAAGACAGTAAGCAGAAGACTGTAAGCAGAAGGCGAAGCTGACGACCCCGACGAGAGAGTAGGCGAAGCTGATGACCCTAACGAGGTAGTAGGTGAAGCTGATGACCCCGACGAGGGAGTAGGCGAAGCTGATGACCCCGACGAGGGAGTAGGGGAAGTTGACGACCCGCGAAGCTGACGACCCTGACGTGGCCTTGCTTGGTCTCCACGTTTGCATATATAAAGAAATACCTTGCATTCCATGCTTGGTGTTAATAAAAAAGACTCCTACAAGGAAAGGATTCCGAAAAATACGCTCATGAGGATTCCTATAAGGAAAAGAACTCTACATTAAGGAAGAGAGGTCAACCCTTTACTACTATAAAAAGCTCCAATTCCCTCACAAACGAAAGTACGCATAATTCACCTAAACTCTGGTATTCTAGAGTTGTGAACAAGAGATTTCTCTAACTTGACCGTCGGAGGGTATTTGGCCTATGCCACACCGGTACTCCTCTTAAGGTCTTCAGCTTTTGTGTTGTGCAGGTGCCGTTTTGAGTGTGCGAGAACTGTGTGGCTCACTGGTGATTTTTCGACATCATTAGCTGGTGAAAATATTCCCTATCATAAACAATCCAAAACTTGTGCAACAATCCGTAGGAAAGCAAGCCATTTCCAATGGCACAATTATCCCGGCCAACACCTTCCACGGTTTTCACTTTGCTCATTGCTGTCCTTCTATTACCTGCACACTGTTTAATTAACTTGAAACAAATGAAATCATTCAGCTGGTAAATTTGAGCCCTATGAAAGCAACAGAGAAATAAAATGTATCTCAGCCAACCCAATGAAACCAACGCTAACAATAAGACACGCCATGGAATTTACTTGTAAATTGGCTGTTACCATGTGTTTGGGTAGCTTCCTGTTTCACATGGAACAAAACACATATCTATTGTAAGAAAGGATCTGGTTAAGCCAAAATTCACTATGCATTTAGTGGTTTATTTTTTGATTATTGAGTAATTTTTTTTTAATTTCTAAAATAATTCATTGAAAGCTACTATCTGCGTCCCAAATGGTTAGTCTTGTTTAGAAAACTCAACTTTTTAAGAGAATATCAAATATTGACTTGTTTCTTGATTTTTTTTTTTTTTGGAGAAAAACTTGTTTCTTGATTTAAAAGATTGGATGTTCCAAAATTACTCTTAAACAAAGTTTGTAAAAAAAAATTTATCATTTAAAGTGCTTGTGTTTGCTAAGGGCATAATAGAAAATTCAGTAAATTAATGGTTTGTAATTTTAGGAGTAGGACAATATTTTAGGATATCCTAAAATAGAATACAAGACCAACAATTTGGGATAGATAGAGTGAAAAATAGCATTTAGTGATCCTTAAATAATGCCTTAAAAAAATCGTATGGAGAGCTTGTAGGTTTTAGCATCAATTGCAACATGTGTATACGTGCTCTTTATTTTATTTTTTTATTTTTTTATTTTAACATTTATTTATTTATTTTTTATTATAAGGAGAATGAGGAGAAATTATTAGGTCTATCAGGAGGACTACTGACGTGGTCCTCCTTAATCTCCCAACCAATAAAATGCTTTTATTTATGCAAATGTGATATCGCCTGATAATTTTTATTTTTTATTTCTTGTGCTGATTAGGAAGTTCACCTACACATTTGCATAAATGACATTATCTCATTGGTTGGAAGGACCACATTAGCAGTCCTCTTAATGGATCTAATAATTTCTTAAAAATGAGGGTTTAAATGTCATTCCTCAGTTAGGAGGGATAAATTCTTATTGTTGTTAAAATTTATAATTGAAGTAATTTAATTTTTATATGAATCCATTAGACCATCATCACTAATATTACTACTTTTTTATGCATCACAACCGCAATAAACTGTAGAATTGATTGTGAAAAATAAAAACTGTCTTAGACGGCTTTTATTTTTATTATTTTTTTCAAGACTTTGAAAAAAAAAAAAAAAAAAAAAAAAACAAGAAACCTGATATAACGGACCAATTTATTCAAAGGGAAACATCTTCTGTGTCTCACAATGATAATCAAGAACTTGCATATTCGTGCTAGTCAATACTTACTTCCAACAATAATCACGAAAATGCACATTCGTACTAGTCAATACTTACTACCAGCGATGGATGGTTCCGTGTAGTTTCACTACCAACCCTCATATTGACTCGATACCTGACGTAAAGTATAATTAAGTTGTAGATATCAATGAAATAATGTAGAAACAAGAACCTTTCAATGTCATCAACTATAAGAATTGGCCCACGGCTTCGCTTGTAGAACAAATCCAATGGGTTTGGGGTGTATATATATATATATATATATATATATATATATATATATATATATATCATGTTAGCGAGTACTTTTAAAGTAATTATTAATAAATTATATTAGGAAAGTTTTGACGTTATTTTTATGAAAAATATAAAAAGCTGTAAATAGAGTTAGAAAAGTGTTACGTCCATAATTTTTTCACAACAAATTACAAGTAGTTAGTTATTATTGGTTATAATTTAAATCTATCACTAAAATTATTTTTTTACCCTACTAATAATAACCTATAACAATCTGTCATTTATAATTTGTTGTAAAAATATTGTAAATATAGTATTTCTTATAAAATTAATTGCTTTATTATTCTTTCATAAAATATTTCTAAAATAGTTCCTAAATTATTGCCTTTAGAGCACTCTTTTAACATATATATATATATATATATATATATATATGAAAATGTTAACGAGTGCACTAACCTTAAGTTTGAAGCTTTCATAAACCTTAAGTACGAAAAAAAAAAAAAAACATTTGGTGCCAAATCCAAAAAGGGAAATTATTGTGTACTCCCGGAGTACCATAAATGCGTACTTTCTCCTCTCACATGAATGGTGGGTTCCACTAATTAAATTCATGGTGTAACCCACTATTCATGTGAGAGGAGGGAGTACGCAATTATGATACTCCGGGAGTACCTAATAATTTTCCATCCAAAAATATGTCACCTTTTCATGAACTCAAATGTACAATTAATGAACTGCATAGGAAGTTCGTTCATCCTACGTTAGAACGTTTGGAAAAATCTAACTAGACACTAGTTATTATATGATATCTATAATTTAACGAAAAATGTTTACTCTTCCATGTCAAATACCATTTTTTTTCTCCTATATATAAAAAATTCCACGTTAAGCCGAATTTTCTGACTGCAATTCTGAATAAAAGTAGAAAAGTGATCATTTTTATATCTAATCATAAAGGAGTCGGCTATGACAGTAACTTAGAAATATTCAACAATGAAGATGAATTCGAATCAATTATAGGGAAAAGTAATAAAGTAAAATACATTAAAGAAACAAACATAACACGTGTCATGAATACTATTTTGTCTTTTTTATCTTCTTTTGTTTCATCTTTTGTTTTATAAAGAATAAAGCCATCAGTTTGTCCCTTCTCTCTCCAACCACTACTCATGGGGAAGAGAGAAAATGTCATAGAAATTAGAAAACCCAGAGAAAAAGAACGGACCGAGCCAGATAGCGTGAAAAGTATTTGAGAATATTCAAAGTTTACCAACTACTCCCAACAACTTAATTGAGTTTCTTATTGCTCTCCCCAGCACAACTTTTAGTCTATAAATTTGGCTGTTGGTCCCTTTCTCAATTTGTGCCTTTTATTTCCTTTCAAATAAATCCAATCCATTTTTCTAGTATTAGAGCTCAGATTGACAGATTCTACAGCCACTTTTTCTCAGAATGGGTTCAATTATTGGAGAATTTCTTGCAATTGAGAAGGGATCGGAATCAGGATCTCACGCAGGAACTAACGGTATATCATACACTCATACTCATGTCTTACATTATATGTGTCTTTTATATATAATATATCTCTTTGTTTCTGTTATCTATAGCACTAGTGGGCATAGTATTTTCCCAGTAACATGCTCGATACACAGTTTAAAATAGTCAGATTACATAGTGATTGGTCCATATTCGAAACCCATGGAGAAAGCAACACCTATATATATATATATATATATATATTTGGGAAACAAACACACTATATAGAGGCATTACGTGATTGACAAAACCACTTCCTTCGGCAGAATGTGAAAGTGAAACCACTAATATAAATGTGAAATTGTGAATGAACATAAGACATTTGCCTTCAAATTAATATATCCATATATAAGTGCCTCCAATATTTGGCTATAAATATAATAATTCTTTCAAGTGAGTTGGAAAACACTCACTTGAAACCACCTGTGTAAATCAACTCCCATTTGTAATCATTGTATAATTTTTCCCCCCGATCCCCAAATTTGTAATCCTCAACAAATATCGTCAAGCGTACTATCATGTGAAGTATTAATTCAAGTATCAATATTTCAAGTAATTAAGTTTCTGTTTCAATCATTTTATTATGATAATTACTCTATATGATTACTGTCTAAACTTAATTGCTTTCTCACAATTGTTATTTTGATCCGCCATTTGCTATTCTGGTCCTTCTCCTACGCCACATGCTTCTCATTAACCTTCAAAATCTCATTAAAATTCCCACTATAAAGCCATGATCTATTGTAGTTTTCAAAAAATTGCTTCGATAGCTTCCATGAGAACTTCCTTTTGTATGTGATGTACATGTTATTGGTTGGTCCCACTTAAAAATTAAAAATTGGAGAACATTTTTAAAAGAAATAAAACTAGGTTTAAGAATCTTGCTTGAGCGAGGTACAAACGAAACTTTCAGTTTGGATCTCACTTGAGCAAGATTTGAGCGAGAGACATGCAAACTTTCTGTAAACATTTTAAGATGTTTATTGGAGAGCTCGCTTGAGTGGGACAATTGTGGAAAGTATGGTTGCCGTATAATTTTGTTAAAAAAAATAGGGGAAATGAATACCGTGGCTGCTCCACAAATTTTTTTCCAAGTTGGTCATTATGAAACTTAAATTAAAAAAAAAATCTAATAAAGAAAAATTTCATATATTGGCCAAAAAAAAAAACATATGCAAATATATATGGTCTTACAATTTCCTTTTATGATGTTTCTTGTTTTAAAATTGTTGCATGATAGTTTCATTATTAATTCTACAAACTACATATTTTTCAAATTTTTAGTTCAACAAAATTTTTTTCAGACTTTCCTTTTTGTTTGTAAGGACCTAATATATTATTGTTAAGATGACCAAAGTTTAAGGACAAAGTTTGGTTATAAATTTATTTTTTATATATAATTTTAGATTACAAAAACTCGAAATTTAAACATTTAATTAATGCATAGCTATTGATTTTTGATCTTATTAAAATTTTGCAAGTATGAAAGATATAAGAAGAAAATGTAATTTAATAGTGGATTTGTCAAAATTCATATTTAATAAAAAAGTATTAGGTGGAGTTGTAGCCTTAATCTACAACCAAATTTGTTACCAATTAAACTTTGCCAAAAGATTAATTATGTTGGGTCTAAAAAAATTTAGGGTGGTCACAAATTTTTTTTAAGCATAAAAAAATCATAAATTTTTTAAAATTTATATATAATAATTATTCTTTTTTTCCAGAGTATGGTGATCCTATGACCACTCTAACTTCAATATAGAGCTGCCCTGCATGAATATGTTTTTATCCTTAATTAACAGCTAGCATCAGCCATAGTAACTTTTAGAGTTCTTATTCCAACATAAGTAACCATTCGAACATATATTTTCATACAACTCTTCATTAATTATATATAATCATCTATATTAGTTATTTACAATATTTTTACAGATTTTATAGATTTGATACACCATACATAGAAATTCCAAGGATTCTTTAAGATATTTCTTGTAAAATCCAAGCTTAGTTGTATCATAAAAAAGATTTACAAATTACAACCTGAACTCAATTGAGTAGGCGCAAATATCACTAGAAGGGAAATGATTGATTAGTGCCTTTGACGTTACTTCAATTTTTTATTGATTTTTCTGAAATTGCCATCAAACTTTTGGTTGCTACAATTCTCTTTGAAAGCCTAAAGGTAGAATTTTTTTTTTTTTTTTTCATTCATTTGTGAAGAAGAACATTTTGTTCTCGTCTCTAACCAGAAAAACATACAGATAACTAATGCCACTTGCTTGAACCAGTTGCCTCTAATTTTAAAATAGAGGCAGAGCTTGGGGGCGAGAGCGAGCAATTGCTCCCTGACTTCTCCAAAATTTTCTTAGTTTCTATACTTATGCTTGCCCGATTATAAAAAAAACAAAGCACCTTACTATAAAAACCAAGAACTACAACGTATTAGTCCAAAAAATGAAAAAAAAAAATAAAACTAACAAATGGTTAAGAAGATACAAAATGCTCTCTGACACATCTCACTCTTTGCTTTTTGTCCTTTGCCAAAGTGAAAAAAGTTATGATAAAAGTTGTTTATGTAGTATAAATGATGTAACAAAAATTTACAAAAATTTCACAACATTTTAAAATAAATTTATCATTTCACACTTGGACCCATAATTTATAATTTATAAATTTTTTAATAATTATGTAATAGTTGGTAGGCTAATTTGGGAAGGTTGTGAATTTTTGTTGTCCCTATGAGCTCAAGTAGTATTGATCTTCATCTTGTCCCACCTTTTCACTACTCCCTCACCACATTTTATTTAGTGGGTCTCACATATTACACAAAATAATAATTAAAGAAACTACTTAACATCTTTGTAGGTCACTACAGTCCTAAAGACGTCATTACATTAATTTATATTTATTTATTTATTTTTATCATTAATATCAACGAATATTTTTTAGATTAATTTTACTTTTAATCTTGCTTTCTTGAATTGAAATCTTGACTTTGCCACTATTGTGAAATATTCACCATCCAAGGCCCAAAAAGCCAAAAGTGGAAAACCTCCGATGGAGATGGATTCATCTAATCATCAACTCGTATTTGTATGGGGCCTCAATGTGTTTCAGTGCCTTTTGTTGTTGTTGTTGTTGTTTTTGTTTTTTGTTTTTTTTTTTTTTTTTTTTTTTTTTTGTTTTTGTTTTTGGGATAAGGGTATTTATTGGCCAACGAAGGGTATTTTGGGATTCATTTGTCTGTGTTTGAATTCATAGTACAACGAGGTTGTTTAAAGAGGTTGGGATGGAGCTATTACAGAACAGAAATAACTTTAAAATATAGTAAGAGGACGAGGACAAAAAAAAAAAATAGTTATGGTTAAGGAGATTCCAGATGTGGCTGGTGGTAGAAGATTGAGGTTTATGATTTGTATCAGATGGTTGATATAAGAGCATTTATATTGTGCTACTAGTTTAAACAAAAAAAAAGTTATTTTAGCAGTTCAAATACCAAAACCTATGCTCTTAGAGGCCGTTTGGATTGAGATTGTCCTTGCGGCACGTTTTCAGTTTCGCGTTTTGGTTCTTTTTTTTTTTTTTTTTCCAGCCGCTTATGTTGACTATGAGAGACAAAAAATACTGTGCATAAACAGTGCGTGCACTGTTCACACACTGTTCATGCCCTGTTCACGCAATAAAAAATATTAAAAATAGGACCCACGGTACTATTCACACATTTAAAAATTATTTTGCTACAGTATTTTCAGTTTTCAGTTTCAGCAACAATAAGTTCAATCCAAACGAACCCTTAATTAGAAAAATTAAGCAAATTGTTAGTAGTAGGTAACCGTATCAACTTGGTACGAGTATTTAAATATTTTTTCTCTCTTTTTTGGTATGACCAATGGTGTGGTCAATTTTAATAGGTAATTTATAATATTTTAATGTGTTGCGTGTTAAAATGAAAGACGAGATATATGATATTTTATTGGTGTACTAAAAACGATTAAGTAATTTTTTGATGGATAAAGATAAAGGACAAAATTTAAGTACAGTATTACAGGTGTTATTCTTTAGATTTCTCTCTTAAAATTTAGCCATATAACTACTTAATTAAAAAATACATGTTAACGAATGCTCACAAGGATAATCCAGTAAGGAGCTACAGAAAAATCCAGTACGGAGAGAGTGGAGAGTCCATCAATTAGTTATTGCATCGTTTACAAAACTACCAATAGATTCATTTTCGTTTGAAACCCAACTAATATATGGGTTAAAATGGTAAACATACATTTTGGAAATGATGACTGACAAGAATAATTACATACTTTCTCTCAAAAAACAAAAGAATAATTAAATACTAGAATATTAAAAAAAAAAAAAACAAGAATGATTAACATATAAGTGGTATTTGTTTTTTAAATTTTTTTATTTTAAATTTCTTATTTTTTAAGAATAGTATTAGTTTTTTTTTTTTTTTTGATAGGAGAATAGTATTAGTTTATGGAAAGGTACTGCTCAAATGGTTTGGCTGAGGCTGACTACGTACGCAACTAATATGATAGGCACGCATATGTAATCAATGTGATGTAATTCCGAATACCTAACATAGTAGTTGTTAGGGTATATTATGGTGAGTAGTGCTAGAATCATAACTTTTTCTATAATTTATTTATGTTGCAAATTGTGAGTGGTAGAGTAAAAGTGGTGGGTCTACAACTTTACCACTCACAACTTGCTATTTATGGGTTTGGATTCACGTTCACGTTTCACGTTTTGCCCAAATGCGCGTTTTACTCTTTTTTTTTTTTTTTTGGCATGCGTTTAGCTCTGTAAAACTGAAGGTGTGGCTACTGTTCATGAACAGTAGCCGCACTATTTGACTTTTCAACTCATTTTTAGTCACATCAGTGGGTCTTGTGCACTATTCACGGGACCCACAAACTCTACTTTTCAGCAACTTTTTCATTAAAAATGGATCTCACGGCACTATTCACACATTTAAAAATTATTTTGTTACAGTGTTTTCAGTTTTCAGCAAAATAAGTTGTATCCAAATGGATCTTATATGAGCAAGTTATGGAAAAAATTGTGAAAAAAATTATGGCCCTAGCATTTTCCATATTATGATAAACACATATGTAATCAATGTGATGTAATAAGTAATAACTGATACCTAACATAGTAAGGTGATGTAATAAGTAATAACTGATACCTAACATAGTAAGGTATATTATGATAGGCACGTATATGTAATCAATGTGGTCTAATGCCTAATACCTAATATTAACATAGTAAGTCATATCCCTCAATTTTTATGTTCTACTTTATGCTCTATCAATTATATGCAATGTGTTTGATTTTTTCCCCCCCTATTTTACATTAACAAAAGTCAAATGGATACATAATAAGTTGTGATTGATTGATCATAAAGTGAAAAATAAAGGTTGTTTAGCTTTTAATTAATGCAGTATCCTTATTACAAAAAAAAAAAAAAAAAAGATAGATAATTGAAAGAGAGCTCTCATAAAATTTTGTCATGCATGGAATAATTATAACTCACTAGCTCACTTGTTATTCTTTTTCAAAACTAACATATTCTATGTTTTCTATTGACAAATTACATAAACACTCCATGAAATTTGGGTCTCTCTCAAACACACCTCTATTATATTTTAAAATTTTTAAACCCTTGAGATATCACAAGTAAAAATGACTACTTTGGCACAATATTAATTACTCTAAATAATGAAAAGTAGTTACGTAAAAAAAATTTATTTTTTAATAAAGTTTTCATTTTAAATTTTAATAAATAAACAATTATTAAAAAAATATATAAACAAAAGGAAAGTGAAAGAAACACATATAAACAATAAACAGTAAAAAATTCACAAGCAATAGACCTACCAAATAACCACACAAAAAAAAAATAAAGAAAATTTTCTTCCAAACTTTCTTACCAATTAAACAGTTAGGCCCATAGGAAAAAAAATGCCTAAAAAAAAAAAAATCAAATAACTTAATATTTTTCTCATTTTACAATGAATAAAGTTTGGCTACAAGTTTGGTTGTAACTTAAGACTATAACTTCACTCAATATCTTTTTATTAGATATGAATTTTGACAAAACTACCATTAGATTACATTTTCTTCTTATATCCTTTATACTTGTAAAATTTCTAAATAATTAAAGATCAATGACTGTCATCAATCAATTGTTTAAATTGCAACTTTTTATAATCTAAAATTATATGCAAAAAATAAGTTTACGGATCATATAGTAAATAACCTCTGATTGACATAAAATTTAACGTGTGTTAAGAGCGTAAAGAACATTCAATCTAACGGTTAGTTTTTCACAATATGTAGCAATGTTAATTTTTTTCAAAGAAAGCTACAACTAAGTTTGTAACCTAACTTTGTCCTTTTACAATAAGACTTGGGTTGGGTCTAGTGTTCCCTAATTTGAATTGTCAAGATCATGATAAATGGTCTAAAGTGAACACGTGTCACAATTCTGATGGGTAGTACATAAGAGCACTAGCCTCAATTTTTACCGATGGTAATAAATAGATAGGATTTTAAAAGGTGAAGTTATCCTACAAAATTTTACCCGGCAATGGCAATATTGCTTATAAGTCAATATTTGGTTGAATAAAACGATGGCAGTGGCCTAACGGCTCAAACTGTGCTTTTTAACCACCGGACTGCTTCGTCAAAGTGGTACCTCCCCATGCATTAAGTGTGGGGAGGGGGTTAGGTTAAGGGCAGCAAAAATTTCTAATCATTAAAAAAAAAAAAAAAAAAAAATTTACTTTTAAGACTTTTTTAGTATGTTATTTATTTATTTTTGATTAAGAAGTTTTCGTTAGTATATATACAAGTAGTGTGCGTTTTATTCTTGGCTTATGAAAGGACATGTGAAAACTCTTTCAGGCATGGCAACCGCACCGGAGAAGATCATCCTCAAAAGTCAAGCACTTAAAAAGGTTAGTTTTCACTGTGCATCTTTTAAATTATATTAACTAAACCATTCTCTCTCTCTCTCTGTATTGAAGAGCTTGCTTTCCAAGAGTAACGTTAGAGATACAATTTTTTTTTTAATATAATATATATATATATATATATATATATATATATATATATTTGGAGGTGGTGCTCAAGTTTGCAGTTTTACCATCTTCTTTACAATGGAGAAAATGTTAATTGTTTTTTTGATAGCCAGCTCTGGATATTCTGTGATTTATTGGGGCACAATGGGGAGCTTTATATATGTATATATCATATATGGCTATTTAGTTGAAGCTAAACTATTTATCATTTGGATACAAAAATATTGCAAAATTTCCCATAAACAACTGATTTTAAGCATATATTGTTACTTCGTTTTCAATAATGAGAATTTATTAAAGTTTTATTCACAAACTTTGGTATTGAAAATCACATATAGATTATTCTTAAAAAAAAAAAAAAATCACATATATATAGGTTTGAATGCATCTCAAAAGTTAAGAATGACTTATAAAAAGATGTTTTGTAATACTTAGGCCATGTTTGAATTAAGGAGTTTTCAACACTCATTACTCATTTTTTATGGGTCCCACACCTGACTTACTTGTTTGGTTAAATTTTTATTTTCAATTTTCATAACTCAAAACTAAAAATATTGAGTTAGAGTAATGAAAATTGAAAACAAGTTTGGACTGTTTTCACGTGATGAGAAATAAGTTAGAGCAGCATTATTGTAATTCTTTGCATCTATGTGAGCAGAAATTATTGGTTCCTCCGGGAGGACCACTGATGTGGTCCTCCCTGCTCCTGTCAGCCAATAGAAAAGTGTCATGTGGCCATTTTTTCTGATTCAGCTCCACATCAGCGCTTACCCATTTCCTTAACCCTTGTTAACAAAACCAAACCAAGGTTAAACCTAAAACAAACTCAGCAACCCAAACGTGTTAACTCAAAATCATTTGTACACTTTTAAGTTCTAACCCAAGTTTTAACTCAGCAACCCAAACCTTCTCTCTCCCTCTACCCACAGCCGGAAACCCAAAATCAAAGCCAAATCGGACGAGCATTTTGTTGTGGCGGCGGTTTAGCAACAATAGGAATAAGGAATCGGTGGTGATTTGTTGTTGTGAAGCCTAGATCGGTGGGTGTGCTATGATGTTGTGAAGCCCAGATCGGTTAAGGTGGTGGTCGGTCCCTATGGCAAAGCCTTAAGCAGTGGCTCTCAAACCTCTCTCTTCCTCACCCTCGGTTTTTTCCTCTCTCAGGCCCGATCCCAGCCATTGATAGGCAGTTGTTTGGGTGATTTGGGTTGTGGGTCTACCTCTTAGGCTTCTCCCTCGACCAACGATGAGCATATCAGCATCTGTGGGGGTCTTGATATTTGAGGTTTTGATCATGGAAGCCACGGGGTCTTGATGCAAAGAAAACGATGAGCAACATTTGGGTTTTTTGGATTTTTTTTTTTAAAATGAATTTCAAACATAGATCTGCCTCTGGGGTTTGTTGAGATTTGTGGTTTGTGGTTTGATGATTTTGAATTGAATTTATGGAAGCATAGAGGTTGGGTTTTGTTGGTCTGATCAATGATATGTTGTTTTGTTGTTAATTTGGTTGGGTTTTGATTTACTGGTTTTAGAGAAATGTTTGGGATGAAATTCTATGTATTTAGTTGAATTTGTGATATGAGAAATGTCGGAAAAGAAAATCTTTGAGTACTATGTTCTTGTGATCTGGGCTTATGTTCTTGTAATCTGGGTTTAAGTTCTTGTTTATCCATTTTCTTCAACATGATTTGAATTTATGTGTTTTTACATTTTTAATTTTGTTTTTATGTTTCTTAATTTTTTTAAATTGATAAATTAATTTTTAAAAATATGATGTTGCCGTTGATTTTGACTTTGATTTTGGGTTTCCGGCTATGGGTAGAGGGAGAGAGAAGGTTTGGGTTGCTGAGTTAAAACTTGGGTTAGAACTTAGAAGTGTACAAATGATTTTGGGTTAACACGTTTGGGTTGCTGAGTTTGTTTTAGTTTTAACCTTGGTTTGGTTTTGTTAACAAGGATTAAGAAAATGGGTAAGCGCTGATGTGGAGCTGAATTAGGAAAAATGGCCACATGATACTTTTCTATCGGCTGATAGGAGCAGAGAGGACAACATCAATGGTCCTCCCTGCGGAACAAATAATTTCTCGTATGTGAGACCCACTTCAACGTCTATTCTCAATCACACTCCACCCAACAACTCTCTTTCTTTATTTTATTTATTTCTTTTATCTTTCTTTCCCTTTCTTCAATGCCTGGGTCTTTTCTTCTTACTTTCACACGGGTTCCTAACTAGTGGGCTCCACAGTTTTAGTGCGTTGTTTTGGATTGCCTTAGACTGCCACGTGAGTCCTTAGGCCCACCAACCACCAGTTGACAATTTTTATTTTATTTTATTTTTTAATTTTGGGATAAAATTAGTTAGATAATTTTTTTTTAAATTTTTTATGAATAATGCTATTACCCCAAAAAAATCCACAACTTCGCCCCAACTGATGCACGTGGCAAGTTGTTAGCGGTGAAGTTGTGAACTCACTACTAACAACTTGTCACATAAGCAAGTTGTAACAAAAATTGTGGATTTTTTCGTGGTAATAACATTATTTATTTTTGATAGATACTATATTATTTCAAACATTCGCTTTATAATAATTGTTCTTTATCATCAAATTAATATACCAATTGATTTGTGATATAAGCAATGATTGAACTTTAGATCTATTATTCAATGATAAGAGACTTTATCGAATGAGCTAATTGGGATCACCAGTGGACTAGTACTTCAAAAACTCTTGAGGAACTAGCCCATAAAGATTTTGGACAGTTTAGAGCCCATTTAGTAATATTGTTCTAGTAACACTGTTTTTATTTTTTGAAAATATGTGTGGATGAAAAAATGTGTGAAAATACGTGTAATATTGTTTAAACATTGAAAATTATTGTTTAAACAACAATAACAAACATACCCTTATTTTTTTTCATAATAATGTGTGTGTGTATATATATATATATCCTTTATTTTTCAAAGGCATCAAATATATTGTTTTTGGTGTTTTCAGTTTATCTCTAACTATATTTAGATATGAGATGAGACGATCGTTTTTCTTTTGATAATAAACTCACACGCAAAGTGGGTAGAGGGAAGCGACATGTATCTCAATAATTCATCAAAATAAAATATGCATTTCAATATGTATCTCAATAATTAATCAAAATAAAATATGTACCTCAATATGGCTAACCTCTAAACGTGATGTACGTACCTTTCATATGTTGTAGTACATTTTAGAAAAATGCTACCCGCGAGAGCATGAGCAATTGAAGGAACTCAGAGAGGCCACAATTGAGCAACATCCTTTTTGGTGGGTCATAGTTTCTTTCCAAGCACTATTTTAATGCCATTTTTTTTTTAATGTTTAATGCGGTTAAAATTCCTTTACTATATGTTTGAAGGAAGAAAGAGGAGGGAGGAATTTGGGAAGGGGACAGAAGTGGTTTAATTCATTTTGTTTAAGGGAAAATATTAATACACTCACTTTATTACACATATTTTTACTCACTTTAGGCCTAGGCTTAAGGCCCCAATTAAAAACAGTCACCAAAGATCCCAAAATTGGGAATAATTGTTTTTTTTTTTTTTTTTAAATAAAAAATAAAAAGAAGATTTGGTTGGTTGTATAATCTCCCCCACCCCCAAAAAGGCCACAACCATGACTGGATTTGTGTCTCTATAAATTAAATCACATATAGGAAAACAATGAGAATGTCTCCTTTATCTTAACCTATAATGATAGCTCACTTAAACTTTTTTGAATCTAATTTTGCTAAAAGTATGAGTCAATTTTGTTGTTGATAAACCTTAATTCTTGTTTCAATCTATACAGGGATTTTTGTATTTAATAGACCTTCTCTTCTTTTTCTTTTTGCACATAACCTAGAGGTTGTTCCGCGTACATTTCCTCTTCGAGCTCTCCATTTAAAAGGGGAAAAAAAAAAGATTTTACTGAGTTAAAAGAAAATTCATTAGAATTTGATTCCATGGTTATAAGAAGGTAAATTTAAAACAAAGGGTATGGCTCTAATACAAAAATGGTTAGGTGCAAGATGTAATAACAGGAGGCTTAAAAAGAAAAACTCCTATTTTTGCTAGAGGAGGCGCACGGCCAAAGAGCTTTGTGATTGCAATTTTTCTTACATTTCATTGCACTTCATTTTATATTAAATTAATTACATTTACATCAATACATCTCTTATAGAAGTTCATAGGCAGTAACTGCGCTCAAGATAATAAATTACAATTTTTTTTTTAAAAAACATAAATTTACTGAAGTTATTACTTTTGAACTGTGTTCATATTTGGCAGGAGTTTGATGAATGTGCCTATCGATGAAGGTCTACTCCTCTCAATGCTTCTAAAGACCATGAACGCAAAGAAGACATTAGAAATTGGGGTCTTTACTGGTTATTCTCTTCTTACTACTGCTTTAGCACTACCAGCTGATGGCAAGGTACGTTTCAGAATTTATTTATGTATTATTTTTTGGTTAACTCCTATTTTACATACTAGGCAAATAAATAGTATTAGTCAGTAAGGGCCAGAATACACTGAGGTTTTCAATTTTTGCAGATAATAGCTATTGATCCAAACAGGGAAGCATATCAAACTGGATTGCCATTTATTCAGAAGGCTGGAGTGGAGCATAAGATTAATTTTATTGAATCAGATGCCTTGTCAGTTTTGAATGATCTAATTAGCAATGTAAGTTTTTTATTTTTATTTTTTTATTTATTCAATAGTTGGAGGTGGGCTGATTTGAATCCTAGATGTTTTTGTTGGAAACACCAAGAGTTGTGCCAATTAAGCTATAAGGCTAGCTCTTGGCCATTGCCTATATATTAGCATGATGCAATTGTATCTCTACTCAAGGTAGAGATAGTTAGGTTTGTAAAATAATTTTTTTAAAACGTGTTTTCTATTGTTGACCTTATCTAACAAGAACTAGAACAAGTTATTGTTGACCTTTAGGTGCTTATAACAGAAGTATGGGGTAAACGTGTTCTCTATTGTTGACTTTATCTAACAATTAACGATAACAAATTATTGCTAAAACATGCTGAGTTTCCAATTAGTTCCAACCAGTGGTGGTGATTGGGAAAAATAAAGAAGAAAAAGTTTAGCTTGAAAGCAGTTTAAAGTTATATCCCTTCAACCCATTATATGGTGATTGAAGCAATTATTCATGTATAGTTTTAGTTATGTAACTTTTTTGATGAGTCAAGTGATTTTTTTAAAAATAATACGTATAAATAATCTTATAAATTGTCATGTGGTAGATTGGAGGAAAGAGTTTCAAACTAATTTAGAGCTAAAATTTATCCTAAAAAATTTTGGGTGGTTAACCATATAATATGATATAAATATCACAAAACGACAAGAAAATTGTTGTCAAAATACAGTTCACTTTGAAACTAACTATATTGAACTATATGATGTATTACTGTACTAAAAAAATCTTTTTTTACATAATATTTAAATAAATACAATATATCAAAAATAAATAAAACGTATGTAAATCACTCAAACTCTGACTATTTTCTAATCAAAATGATATGATTTATGACTACCTAAGTACACTGTTTTCGCCCTTTGCTCTTAGTATACTATCACTAAAATTCACTTAATTAATTTATAAACCAATATATATGTGATGCAAGCTTAAGGCGAAGAAAAAAAAAGAAAAACTTTGCAGAATTATCTTTTATACTGAGAATAGCTTAAATAATTTTTAATATTAATTTTGAAATATATATTTGATGAAGAAGATATTTATATCAATGCATATGTTTTTTCTCTAAGTTACATGTCTTGTACTCAATAGTTTATAAGCTACATTAATATTAATTAAACTAAAATGCAAAACTCATTCTCTAAATTTCTTCAGAACTCATTTCAGTCTTTTAATTTTGTTTTCATTCATTTTAGTCCTCTAAGTTTCAGATTTATTCAATTAAAGCATTTCCGTCAACTTTTGTTGAAATTTTTTGAAAGCAAAAAATTTGGAAAATATTTTTCAATCATTTGAATTTTTTTTTTTTTTTTAGTTTATAAAATTTGAAGAAAATTTTAAAAAAAAAATTGGAAAATTAACCATAACATATAAAAAAAAGTTTATGGAAAAGTCTTAATTGAATAAACTTGAAAATTAGAGAAATGAAATGAACGAAAGCAAAGTTAGAATACTAAAATGAATTTTTGTAAAACATAGAGGGTGAGTTTTGCATTTTAACCTTACTATTACATGAAATGCTTTTTAAAACAATTTGTTGACAATATATTAGACCAAAATCGGGGTTAGATGTGAATCTACAATTTTTCTATTGCTAAAATTTTCAAAAGTTTTATTTTTGATGAATAATGACATCATCCCTACTTGCGCAAATGATTTGACCAAATTCAGAATTCATCGACATTGTCTTTAGGTTCTATACGGATGAACTTTTCACTTATCTTCCTAAATACTTGTCACATGTTAAATCTTCACTCTCAACCGAACCCATGTGATATGTTGCACATATATACTTGACCTTAATTTCCTAATTATGAATACAGGACAAACAAGAAGGGACATTCGATTTCGCATTTGTGGATGCTGATAAGGAAGGCTACATCAAATATCATGAGCTACTTTTGAAACTGGTTAAGATTGGTGGAATAATTGCATATGATAATACCTTATGGTTTGGGTCAGTGGCAGAACCTGAAGAAGATAAGATGGAGGAATTTTTGAAGCTTGGCAAAAAGTGTCTCACGGAATTGAATAGCTTTCTAGCAACTGATCCTCGAATCGAATCATCCCTCATCTCTATTGGTGACGGCCTCACCCTCTGCAGGCGCATCTGCTAGTGAAATCAACAAATTGAAGTTCTTGCTGCACTAGCATGCATGTTACTCAAATGGTTATATAGAATTAATCAAGTGTTTAAAAAACCTCACAAATATGTGTGACAATAAGGATGATCAATAAGAGAATCTTTTAGTATTACGTTAATATATTTGGTGTATTGAATAGTTTCACATAAAATACGAAGTTAGATCATTGTCTGAGCTTGTTCAGCATTTGCTACACAGCTTGGTTTTAAGTTCAAAATAAACTGCCCAAGTCCAATGCTAATTGAAGAGATTGATTTCTTCTGAAACAGCGAGTAGTTAATCAAAGTGAATAAAGCCAATTTCATCTTATTAATCTGATGGATCACATGTGAAACGATCTTCATTAGGAGACTTAATCTCATCTACATATTATACTTATTTTTATATCAATAATGTATAGAATTATTATGTTTTTCTTTATTGAAAATCGCAGATGATTGGCATAGGCATGCCAAAAAAAAAAAAAAAAAAAAAAAACTCTATAAAATTATGTGTTTTTTGATTCATAGATAATAGGGAAAGAGAATAAAAAAAAGGAGGAGATAGGGCGGGGTTCAAACCACTATACTATCATTTGATCCCTGAAAACTAAGTTGTGAGTGTGACTTTTTCCTCAATACACTAACACTGTGTTTGATTAGGGTGAATATAGGGGGGATGGAAAACATTGGGAGGAAAATTGGGTGGAAAACTAACAGCTCGTTTGGTCACCCACTTCAAAACACTGTGTTCAGTGTTTAAACATTGAACAATAGTGTCCAAAATTTAAAAACCGTGTTTGGTGGACCATTTCATAGCTGGGATGTTTGAAAAGTATTGTTCAAAAACTGGTGTTTAAACACAGTTTTTTGGAATCACCTCAGAGCTGATTTTAAGCAACAAAACACTAATTTCAGTGGCACTTCGGTAATTAACTGAATACTCTTATGGGGCCCACCTGATCAGCTTTTTCTCAATTGCTGTCTCCTCTCTTCCTCTCATCTCTTCACGCCACACAGTCAGAGCAAACCCAGGGAAAATTTCTCTCACCCACCTCCATTACTCCCATCACCAACCTAGCAAAATTAAACCCATCACCATTATTAAATCCTCACCGACCCACCATAAACGTGTCTTTTACACACAGCTTACACCACATCACCCAACCATTTCAGTCAATCACATTAACTTCCTCAAGATCATAATTCATGCCCAAGTACCCCTAATCCGAGGACGATATTCCACCCTCGCCTACACATTTGGGTGCTAACCAAAAGCCCAACAGTGCGAAGGGCTTGGTCAGGTAAATAAGCTGCAGAGATCCCACCCTCAGCTAAAACTTTGGTGCTAACCACTTTTACATAACTTGCACAGTGCGAGGGCCTTGGTGAGGTAAATATTTCTAATTTTCTTAAGTGCTTGTTGCAACTTTCTTTCACATCTCAATCTAACTCAGCTCTGTTGTCATTAATCAAGCTGCAACAATATTTAGTCCCACATATTCATTCGGATGGAAGTCTCATCCTCATCCTCCTCCACCTCTCTCGTGCTATACAGAGCGTCTGGTTCCTCCTCTGCTTCCTCCAACAGATCTCACCGTGTTCCCTTACTGGTAGGTCTGCCTAAATGTGGTTTGTTTTAATTGTTAATAGGTAGTGAATCATTTGTGACCGCTTGTGTTATTGTCATAATTTTGTACCTAGGTCATGCATTTTGTCTTGATTGGGCCGTGTATGTAGTCAAAAGAGGTTCTCCTTTTATTGCACTAATAATACACTAAACTATCTGTAAGTTGAAACTGTGGAGTGAATAATCTTATTTGTTTACTATAAGATTAAATAACATCAGTCCTGCCAAGGAATGGGTATAAAAACGATTGATGTTGATATGAGTTATTGAGAAATTATTGTTGTTGATATGTAATTTATGTTTGTACCATTTCATAGCTGTTACTAGACTTTTTATATGTTCTTCAAATGTGCAATTCTTGTTGATCCACTTCGTTAGCAACCTTACAGCCACTTAAATTATTGGACTCTGCTATCATATTTGATCATTTATGGTCCTTAGTTTCTATTATATGCCTGCTGGTTGGTACTGTTAGTGAGTAGGTAATTGTTTTTTAATCCGTATCATACAATTTCAAATGACAAGTCTATGTAAGTATACCAAACTGTATTTAGATGGATGAGAGAACAGCTGCTGCCCAGGATAGGAAGTTGTGGCCTACTGCAGTCGAGAGGCATTTCATTGAAATATTGTTAGAAGAGGATGCAAAAGGGAATATGCCCCAAGGCCAATTCAAGACTGGAGCTTGGACAGCTATTATGAATGAGTTTAACAAATGCACGAATAGAGATTACAACAAGACACAACTTTCACAAAAATATCAACGAATGAAAACTCAACACCGCATATTCTCCCATCTCATCGCACGTACAGGAATGGGATTGGACTCCATTTCAAATACTGTGACGGCCAGTGAGGAAGCCTGGGCTGCTGCATTTGCGGTAAGTCGTTTAACATACTCCAAACAAAATTTATTACAATTAGCTATATGCATGGTTTATGATTGTAAATAAAATGACGCTGAAATCTTCCTTGTGTTCATTATAGCTTGGCCCATCTCTTAAACACTGAATGTAAAATGATTAAAAAAGATAAGTACTTTAAAAACAAAGATGTTTTACCAGCACTATGTTGTAAGTGTATAACTATTGTAGTTTTGTGAATCATTCTCAATTGAATTGTGGTTAGTTGGATCTATTGGTGGTAATGTGAAATGGGCTTCGTTTATCCAGCTGCAAAAAATATAATATATTTGTGCTTCTACTTTTTTTTTTCCTGTGTGTTCTCATGGATCTATTAGTACTATTCATTGTTACAAAGAAATTTGTTTGTGTTTATGTGTTGTCTTTCATACTGTTTGTCCCCTTAAGGTGGTGATGGTGGGTCTGTGCAAGGGTTCAACGTACTGTTACTGTAGGTTTGTGCTGCAAACTAGATTGGAATTGAATTAAGGATAAAACCTGTTACCCTCTATTTTCAACTCATAATTTTAGATCAAAAAATGTTCTCCATCGTGGAAGTGATGGGCTAGGAAAGTGATGGACTGCGGTATGATTTAAAATTAAATGGAAAGTGAGTTGCTTAGAACATATTAATAACTGATTAGGCACCTCACAAAGAACACAAACTGTTCAAATAAAGGCTCTTAAGGCTTATTTTCAGTCATATATACAACTGATCTACAAAGTGCTTATTTATAGCCCTTATATTTTGCTACTTATATGACTAAGTCATCTAACCCAATATATATGGTTGTTAATAGGTGAATCATAAATTCAAGAAGTTCAAAAAACAGGGGCTGAAACACTACGATCTGTTGGGCAAGCTTTTCAATTCAAACACAGCCACGGGTTTCCTCCAAATTTCATCTGCCCAACTAGCACCCAACAGTGACGAAGAGAGAGAACTTGATGCAACCTTCCTATCTGAGGGGGTACATTTCAATGTCAACATCGATGGTGTGGATGACTTGGAGGAGCTGCCCACACCGAGTGAAGCCCAAAGTCGGAGGCAAGTTGAAAAGTGGCCAGCTGAACCATCTCATTCAAGTGGAAAAAGGAAGAAAGGGCACTCCCTTGAATCCATGACTGAGGCAATATTGGGGTTTACTGAAATGAGGCAGCGTCGGGGGAGAAAGTCCACTGACACTGGAGAGTTAGGTGTGGGGGCTGTCAATGACTCAATTACACAAGCTATAACTCTGCTCAACCAGCATACCGATGTGGATCATGTCACATATTGCAAGGTCGTGCAGGAGTTTCATAACTCCAAGAGTAGAGCAGCTTTTTTTGCTATGACGGTTGATAGAAGAAGGGCATGGATTGAGTTTATTGGGGGTGGATTGCAGTAGTGATGGTTGTGGTTGACAACCTACGAAGTTAATTGATGATGTGCGCCGTGTAGATAGCGTAGGAAGTTAATTAATACTCTTAGTTTGGTTTAATATGAATAGGCAAAGTCTGTATTATGTTAATATTTTGGACAATGTTTGCATGCTGCCTTCCTTTATTATGTTGAATGCTTTGGACATCTATGCTACTTATGTAAGAAATATGTGTTGTGGTTGTCATCTCTTCTATGAATTTCTTTGTTTGGTGACATATATATATACATATATATATATATACATATATATATATATACACATATATATACATATATATATATATATATACATATATATACATATACATATATACATATATATATATATATATATATATATATTACAAAATTTGATGTTTTCTTTATGGAATTTTTGTGGTACACACAGTAACACCTATATATATATATATATATATATATAGTGCTTCCAGCAATATATAGACTCATTTATATATACATGCAGAATTATATATACTCACTTATGCAGATATATTTTCTCACTTATGCAGACATACATATACTCACTTATGCAGAATTATAAATACTCACTTATGCAGAAATATATACTGACTTATATATGCATACAGCTTATATATATATATATATATATACTCATTTATATATAAGTCACTTACTCAGAATTAGAAATACTATTATGCGGAAATATATATACTCACGTATATATACAAACAGCCATATATACTCATTTATATATATACTAACTTATATATATACATACAACAATATAGATATATATACATATAGCGATATATATATGTGTACTTCTTTATAGTGGCTAATGTGAACTATTTGGTTGCCCACAGGTGTGATTTAGTTATGGCCGACACCGATTCAGATCATGATTCAGTTACGGCCGACACCGATTTAGATCGTGATTCAGTTACAACCAACACCGATTCAGATCGTGATTCAGTCATGGCTGACTCCAATTCAGATGAGTACAATAGTGAGGTGGAGCTCGAGATTGCCACAGCCTACGTTCAGTTGTGTATAGAGTACGTGCAAAAGTACTACATGAAGCGACCTATGTGCACTAGTATCTTGAGTGGGAGGTCATACGTGATTGAAGTACTAGAAGGAAATCCCCAAGTGTGTTACGACATATTCCGCATGGACAAGACCATTTTTAGGCACTTGTGTAATGAGTTGAAGTGGTTGCACCTATTAGAGGAGGACATTGGTATTGTTTCAGTTGAGGAGTCTGTTGGGATAGTGCTATATATTGTTGGACACAATGCCGACTACCGGCTTACTGCCAACCGCTTCCAACATTCTCTCGAGACCATTCAAAGGCGGTTCCGGCGTGCCTTGCGTGCTATCCATGCTTTGGGATGTCTCATCATCCGGCCCGACGCTGATGCAGCTGAGCTTCCTCATTCACTTCGAGGGAATGAGAAATATTATCCATGGTTTGAGGTATGCTTCGATTTTTCTTTTTTTAGTTCTTAGATAAATAATCATTTTGATTCGTTAAAATGTGAAAGATCTGTAATAGAGAATAGAAAGAAAACAATATGAAGTATGAAAGAGTTCTGAAGTATTTCTAGTTTTTATAATTGAGCTTAATTGGAAAATATTAAATAAAGAAGACAAGTTAACATATTGTTCACACTATATTGCACATAAGTTTAATTTATTAATTAAAGCTACCTATTTTTTTAATAGAAATGTGTGGGGGCTATCGATGGGACGCACATAAGTGCTTCTGCCCCATCCGGTAGGACCACCGCATTCAGAGATAGACGTAGTGACATCACCTAAAACATGATGTGTGCATGCAACTTCGACATGCGGTTTACGTATGTGCATTCTGGATAGGAAGGGAGTGCAAATGATTCACGAGTCATACAGGACGCACTTGGACATGCTGAGTATGAGTTCCCTTGGCCGCCTAGAGGTAAAATAAATTTTTAGTGCATTTGGTTTTGGAAGGGTTTTAGCCACTTGTCATCCACTTTTATAATTTGGACTTATTTCAAGTAATTCAGTTGGATTTGAAATGTGGATTACTAGAGATGGTTCCCTTATTTGAGCTGAATAATTAACATTGTTCTCATATGCTATGATGTCACTCCTATGATTTTGATCAACCATTTAACTAGAAAGTAAATTAGTTGCATTTTGCATTTTACTACATCAGTTGACTTCTTAGTTTCTTAGTCAATGTCAATATATCTCAGTGTCTCCAAATATCTAACCTGAGGCAGCCCGACAGTGAAATAGAAGTACTTGTACTTT
Source organism: Quercus glauca (assembly GCA_023736055.1). Lineage (NCBI taxonomy): Eukaryota > Viridiplantae > Streptophyta > Magnoliopsida > Fagales > Fagaceae > Quercus > Quercus glauca. The sequence continues at coordinate 21,542,039 of CM043317.1, forward strand.
TAACCCTTTTCTTATGTTTCCGTTTGACCGTTTCCCATCTAGAACTATGAGGCATCCACTTTTGGACTACATTTATGAACTGTAATCTCCTATTAGGGCTATGCCACTTGAGGTTTGTTTATTTGTTCATATACACCTTTTTAAGTACTAAAAAGAACCTCGCCTCACAAACTCTGGCTTCGGCTATAAAATACTTTATGGATATGTGTGTAAGCACGTGTGTAATTAAATACAAAAATTTTGATATGCATTATACCCATGTGGATAACATTCAATATGTGTGGGTAAGATCAGTGAAAATGGAGGGAAATCAAGTTGGTTTCAGGGCACACTGTATAAAAGTCTTTTGGAAATTGGATAACTACTATTGGTAATAAGGAAGTAGCAAAAGCTGTCTTTTGCTACTTGGGTCTTAGTGGAGGTATGGTGATCCTTTGCAATATTTACTTTATTGTCACATAAAAATAGTTGTGTTGGGTAACATTAATTGTTAATGGTTATCACTCTTATTGCAGGATCGTACTAACTCGTTGACTCGGGGTACGCAATAGGCAGTGCATTCCTCTCCCCACACAAGTCCGCACGCTACCATGCCCAAGAGTTTCGGGGTGCGAACCGGCAGCCTACTACCCCACCAGAGTTGTTCAATTATAGGCATTCCTCATTGCGGATGGTGATTGAATGATGCTTTGGTGTGTTAAAGGCAAGGTTCCCGATTTTGACTGAAATGCACTCCTTCTTCGTCTCTAGACAATGGTTGATTGTGACCGCTTGTTGTGCACTGCACAACTTTATCCGCATGTATAACCGGGCGGATGAAATGTTCCATGTGTGGGAAGGATCATTTGTGCGTAATAGCGACGCAAACCCAGCGGGAGCTGCACGTGTAGGCAGTGGGGGCACTGAAGAAGCTTTTAATTCTCGGGCACAACGAGCAATGTCGGAGTATCGTGATGTGATAACTGCTGCTATGTGGGCAGATTACACAGGCAACCGTGATTGAGCTTTTAGGGAATAGATTGTAAAAGTGGATAACATGAACTTTAACTGTTGTTGACATTGTTGGCTTCTTTTCCTTGCTTTTTAGTTCAGATATGATACTAGAGAATCCCCTGTTTTTTGGTTAGTCTTTGAAATAGTTGTCATCAGCAGGAACATTTCTCTTTTTGTTTTTGTAATTTCCTCGTGTTTCATATGATGGTAAACTTGTGTTTGGTAGATTATGATGAGTGTTGGGGTGAGTTCAGGTTTGGAAACACCATTTTCATTTTATAGTGTAGCAGTTGCAAATGTTGGTTTTCTTTTATTTCTAGGTACTGTTTAAATTAACTTGAGACTGTTTTTTGGATTGAAATTGTTGGTAAAAGATAGTACATGTATTATTTTCCATAGAAAATGGTGTAGTGGTAGAGGAATGCAAGGCATAGAAGAGACCTATAATAACTCATAAGAGTCATTGTGCAATATGCTGTACTCAAAATTCTTTAAAGTGCAATTACTGAGAAATCAATGACTGTGACTTGATTTACAGGTCTGCCCAATTTTGCCTCAAGTTGATAATTTTATGGTTGTAAATAATGTAAGATGTACTATAATCAAACTTTGGATAACATCAATTTCAAGGGAATACCGCACATTCAACTTCAAGAAAAGTCAATGAAAGTTGGAGCATTCATGAAATAACTAATTGACTATTAATCCAATTATAAATACTATTGTAAAAGTTCCATTAAGCCAATAACATAATATTGTAAGAGTCAAGAGTCAGCCCCATACATATGCCTAGCACTAGCAAAATGGATGACTCAAGATTGTCAAAAATAGTACACAACGCACCAAGGTCAAAAGGGGTCAGTAATACATAATAAGATGATATGGTTACACAATAAGAACGAACACATCATCATAACAATTTGGTTTACATTATTGTCATAGTTAGCAATAGTGCAAGCGCGGTGCATAACAAACACCATCCAATAAACATAATCTTGACCATTTTTTTTGTCTGATCTAAGGGGTGGACCTTGTCATGTATGACCCTCAATTCCTCTCACAATACACACAGCTCTTCTTGTAGTTGCTCGAAATCCTCCGCATAAGACAATGGCGTCTTCAAGGGAATACACCATTGAAAAAACCAACATGCATCCTTTGGGTAACATTGGAAAAGCCTGTACCGGTTCTCATTTCGCTTATCCGAAATCCTCACACTTGCTCTCAAGCCACAGAAACAGTTGCAATTTCGGAACCGAAGGCCATCGTCAATATCCTCATGCATTGCATCCGACATCTACAAGAAGAAGCCTCAAACCTACTCACTTACACATTACAAAACGTAATCAACACTATTAAACAACCATTTGAACATGTTATCGATGCATGCAACAAAAACTATAGCAACATGTCCAAGTAGACCAATTGAGGAATCCATGTGGTTACTACGGATTAGCCCTGTTTTTGTTTTTTTTACTTGATAAAGTTTGCAGCTAATAATCTAGTCAACAATGAACTAATCACGTCCATAAAATCATGCCTTCCAAGGAAAAGTTTAATACTACACACTTTCATACACATTTTTTTAATTTGCTACAATTGTTCTACATGCCAAACATTCCTGTAACAGAAATAAATCATGTGCCGATCACAATTTTTTTTTCTCTTTTTTTTGGTTAAAAGGAAGATATTATTAAATAATCTAACTACTTACAGATACCAGAGATGGGCTTGCCAGCCTACAAAAAGACACACCAAACATATCCGAAGATCACAATTTTCTACGTAGAACAATTGTGAAAAAAGTGTGTAGGCACTAACTTATTGGCTTAAGAGTGCTGGTGGACAAAAATTCTAAAGGAAAATTTTAACAAAGTTCCTAGAGAAAGGGCTGAAAGTGAAACAGTGGCCGACTAGGTTAGCATCAAGATCACAGAATTAGGCTAAAAAGCCTCCTTAGAGAAAGGGATTGTTGGTCCAGGAGATTGGCCAACCAAGTAAGTGGCTAAAGGGAACAATTAAAGTTCCAAGAAAGAAGACTAATCAAACTGTAGTATGGATCCAGGCCAACTCAGAGTAACATGTGCAAACTGGAGAATCAGCTAGGAACTCAACCAATTTATTTTAGGCATCAAACAAGTAAGTCCCTAAGCATTAAACAAGTTCGTACCTCCGAAACATGAGATTCCCTTTATTATACACACCTGACTCGGAATGTGGGGGCAACTAAGAATTAAGATGGATATAATTACATTGCTCAACTTGCAATAATCCAATCAGCAATGAGCTAGCCACACTCCATAATTTATCCGCATGTACAAGCCATTACTTGCCATCTACCATGACATCAAAATTCAAGGAAATAGCTCTCCATGAAGATTCAGAAGATTTGTTACCCTTTTTTTTTTTTTTTTTTTCCAGTTAATCTTCCGACACTTTCTCGGCAACCAAACAGAGTGTTAAGAAGAATGAAAAATCGAATGGGTTGTAAATCAAAAATTGTTTCAACAGCAAAAGATTTTGAGAAAACCTATTCTAGATTTCAAGAATGTAGGGCGTGTATGTTTGGATTGAAAATAAAATATTGTCTCAATAGCAAACAAAGAACAAGAAAAATGGAGGTTTTCCTGATTGGTGAGGAAAACCAAAACATAAAAAAAAAAAAAACAAAAAAACAAAAAAACAAACAAACAAAAAGGTGAGAAATCTGTGAGTAAGGAAGGAATTGTTCACTCTTTACACAAAAACCCATCGACAAGCAAAGTGAAAGTGAGATTCGAACCTGGATCTTGGAGTGATGGGTCGGCGGCGACAAAAGCTCGATTAGTTGCTGGATCTTGGAGTGCTGACAGTGGAGATGAGATCCGAGGAAGGTGAAGCCCAACCGTGGATCTTCTGCATCGATGGAGATGAGGACTGCATGGGTTTGGTTTTCTGCTCTCAGGAAGAGAAGGGATAATGCAGGAAAGAGGACGAGCAACGGGTTTAAAAATTGTTTCTCTCTCCTGATTTAAAATATGTTTTATTTCGTACTTTTGCTCAGCTTTTTTTACAAATTTAAAAACACATACCAAACACATTTTTATGTTTTTCAAACACAAGAAATATGTTATTTAAACTATGATACCAAACACATTTTTTGTTTTATAAACACTAAAAACACGTTTTTTAACAACACTTTTTAAACTATAATTTTCACATCTTTTTAAACAACAATTTTTAAACTCTATGACCAAACGGGCCCTAAGTTTTCCTCTGTTTGGGAATGGGAAGAAAATAAGAAGAGTGGAAAACACGGGAGAAAATTTTTCTCCTGGGCCCACAAATTTTTTTCTCCCAAATCGGGAGGAAAATCAATGGGAGAAAACTGCCTCAATGTTATTTTACTATAATGCCCTCCCAACGTCTCCAACAACCCAGTGTGGCAACAACCCAACGCAGCAACCACCAAACCCAGCACCACCCAACCACCAAACCCAACACCACCACCAGACACTGCAACCTAGCACAAAATTGATGGAGCTCTCAACCAAAATACAAACTCAAATCACAATTTTAAAACTAATCAAATTAAAAAAAAAAAAAAAAAAAAGAAGCAGACCCATCTGAGCCACGGTGGAAGGAGGACATGCATTGGTGCTTCTTGAATGCTCTGGAGTAGACGTAGTGCTAGAGAAGAAAAGAAAAAAGAAAAGTGAAAATGGAAGATAGAGCTCAGACGAAGAGTTAGAGAAGAAAAGAAAAAAGGAAAGTGAAAATGGAAGATAGAGCTCAGACGAAGAGCTAGAGAAGAAAAGGAAAAGAAAAGAAAAAGAGGAAAGTGAACATAAGAGGATGGAGAGCTCAGACGTGCTACAGATAAAAAGAAAAATAAAAAAAGAAATGTGGAGATAGAGAAAAGGGAAAGGTGTGGAGGAGAAAAAAAAAGAGGAAATAAAAAAAGAAAAGAAAAGTGTGGATGAAAAAAAATAAAGAAGAAGGAGGGGTTAGGTGGGGGTTAGGTGGGAAATAATAGAAAAGGAAGAGAAATATTGTTTTAATAAAAAATAAATGGTATAATAGATGAATTGATGTAGGTATTTTGTAAAAATAATGGTGTAAAATAGAAAAAAGTAAGTTTTTTGTGTAAAATAGAAAGAATTTGTAGACAAATTAATGCGGTTGCTCTTATCACTTTTGTCTTTTCTCATCTTACCTTCACAGCACATCAACGTGTTCTTTTCTCTTTTTATTTTTTATTTCAACATGACCTGATCAAGTTGTAAATTATTGTAATTTTTACATTATAATAATAAAAATAATAACATAAATTTATATATATAATGTGGTAAATTTTATATTATTTCATAAGTACAAATATCTCTATTTTTTACATATTATATAATAAGGGTATAATAGTCAATTTATATAAATTACATTTTTCATCCTTCCATTTTTCTCTCCAATCAAACAAAAGAGTTTTCCACCCTCCCACTTTTCCACCCCTCCAACTAAACACACAAGAAGGAAAACTAAATATTTTCCATCCTCTCACTTTTCCATCTTTCCACAATTTTCCATCCCTTCACTTTTCCACTCCTCCAATCAAACGGACCCTTAGGGTTCGTTTAGTTAGAGAAGTGGAAAAGTTAGATGATAGAAAAGTGGGAGAATAAAAGAGATTTAATTTTCTCCCATTTGTGTTTGGTTAAGAGGATGGAAAAGTGGAGAAATGAAAAACTTATTTGTTTAGTTGAAAAGAAGAGTGAGGGGATATAAAACGAAGTTAGTTTAAATTTACAATTATGTCCTTATTAAATAAAACAAAAAATAACACATTTTTTTAGCAAAAAAATTGTGTATGTGCAAGAGGGAAAAGAAGAAAAAAAAAAAGCATTTGAACCACAAAGAAACTGGATGAAAAACAAAAACACAAAAAAAGCAACTAGACGTAGATAAAATAAATATAAAAAAGCAACCCAACGTTGGACAAGGCATTTTCGTCAGCCCAGTTCATCCTCCCCCCCCCCCCCCCTCTTAGTTTTCTGATTTTCTCCCAATTTTGGGGGGGAAAAAAAGTTTTTGATAGGCTTAGGGAGAAAACACCCGGGCCTCACCACAATTTTTTTTCTCTCCCCCTCCCAACCAAACACCAATTTAAAATAATTTCTCTCCTATTTTTTCTTCTTTATTTTCCATCTACCTTATTTTACTTCCAAACAAACACACCCTTAAAGTCTTAAACGTTATAGAATTTTATATCCAAATTATTGGGTTTAATCATAATATTTTCCTAAACTATTAGTTCAAAGAATTTCTCTCTTGATTGTTGATAATATACAAATTGTTGGGTTCTAAGACTTTAGGTTTAAATGTATTAGAATTTCAATTTGTAATGTTGGCAAACCATGATCAAAACGTTTAGTTTTGTTTTAGATTTGCTCAAAGTATGTTTAAAATGTAAAGTTGGAATCGAGTGTACTGCAGGATTTATTGTGTAAATCTGCCTGGCTCGATCGATTGAGAATTAGACTCAATTGATTGAAGCTCGTGCAGATTGTTTTTCTGCAGAATTTTCCAACTCAGCTCAAGCCCGTTTGACGTGTAGGGTTTTATGTTTTGCCTTAAGTATAAAAGGGAAAACCCTAGCCATGTTTTGAGGTTGCTCTTTACGTTGTGTGTGTGAATCTTTTGTGAGATCTAGAGGTGTTTGCCTTCATATATACTTAGGGTTATCAAGATCTAGATTGATGTGAAGAGCTTGGCGATCAATTCAGTTGCAGATTCAAGAGCCTAAAGATATACAAGCAGGAGTGCTTGTGCTTGTTAGGAATACAAGAAAGAAGTAGTTCATGGACTCGGAGCTGTCGCGTAGTTGTAGTAGTAAGTTTCCTACTCAAGGTATTAATAGGACGTTAGTGGTCTAAGTCGTTATTGTGTAAATTTCAATTCTTTCATAGTGGATTTGTTTTACTTTGAGGATAGCTAGGTTAAATCCTCCTTAGGTTTTTTATTGGTTTGGTTTTCTTGGGTTATCATATTGTTGTGTTCTTTATTTTCCACACTTTACAATGATATGATATATTTGTGTTAACCTAGATCTGTTTAATTTGACTAAGTAATTACTTAGCAAATTAACTAGGTTAATCTGGTTGTGTTTTAAGGGGTCTAAAAACGTACAAGTGGTGTCAGAGCGGGTTAACTCTAGTGTTTAGATTCTTTGATCTAAGAGTTGATCCTTAACCCCTGTTGTCATGGAACACGGTCACTCTCTTGTTATCCCACCTCACTTTGATGGGAATAATTATGCTTATTGGAATGTAAGGATGAAAGCATTTCTTAAATCTATTGATGAGAGAGTTTGGAATTCCGTTGAATATGGATGGGAGGAGCCTACTACTCCTGTTAGTGAGTGGCAAACTTCTCAAAAAGAAGTAGCTGCTTTTAATAGCAAAGTTATGAATGCTATCTTTAATACTTTTTCTATGAAGGAATTTAAGAGAATCTCTAATGTTAAGATTGCTCATACTGCTTGGAATATCCTCCAGATTATGCATGAAGGCACCAAGGCAGTTAAAATCAATAAGTTGCAGCAATTAACAACTAGATTTGAAAGCATTAGGATGTTTGATGATGAATCTTTTAATGAATTCTATGCTAAGCTTAATGATATTGTTAATTCTACATATAATTTGGGTGAAATCTATGATCAACCTAAAATTTTTAGGAAGATTCTTAAATCTTTAACTGAAAATTTTAGACCCAAAGTGACTGCTATCACTGAAAGTAAGGATGTGGACTCATCCCTGTTGATGAACTTGTAGGATTTCTTTAGTCCTATGAGTTGGACCTACCTAAGACAAGAAAATCCAAATCAATGGCTTTTAAGTCTGTTGATTATGTTGATGTGAGTGGATTTCATAATGAGCTCTCTGCTATAGAGATTGCCTATCTTGCCAAAAACTTTAGAAACTTTCTTAGAAATAACAACAGAAGGGCAAGAGGTAAGAACAATGCTGAACCTAGAAATTTTATGAGGAATGATCCCTCTAAAGTGAATAACACTGAAAACCTAAAGAGAAAGTAGGTCAACTTTCGAATAATTCTATGGGTCAACAATGTTTTGGTTGTCAAGGGTATGGTCATGTGAAATCAGAATGTTCTACATTCTTGAGGTCTGAGGGTAAGACTATGGCTGTAACCCTTAGTGATGATGAAGTTTCTGACAATGAGTCTGGTAGTGATGAGGATGGAAACTTCATTACTTTCATTGCTACTGTTGTAGTTGATGAAAGTGTTGTTGTTTAGGAGAACCCTTCTGATGGGGAACTCTCTGAGGATGCAGATTTACAAGAAGCCTACAATAAACTTTGCAAAGTTGCTATAAAGGATGCTATGAGTGTTGATTTAGGCTTAAAGAAAATTGTATTTCTTGAACTTAATAAGAATAATTTGCTTGTGAAACTGTTTGATGCTAATGAATTGTTGAATGATGTGAAGACTGAGAACATGCTTTTACTTGATAAAGTTAAGAATTTGGAACATGAATTATCTGTTGCTAGAGAATAAACAAATAGGCTGCTAGTTTCAAACTTGATCATATGCTGAGTGTTCAAAAGTCTCATTTAGACAAAACTGGCTTAGGTTTTGTAGAAAGCATCTCAATGCTTGAACCCCATTCCACTAATTTTGTTCCTTCTTCTGAACCCTCTGTAAGTGAGGTTGTTAAACTTATAGAAGCCACACCCCCTAGGAAGATTAGGGTTGATCTTAAAGAGTCAAAACCTAAGAATTCTACTCTTTTTAAGGGCAAGTTGCATGATAAACCTGCATGGGTTTGTCATTTTTGTGGAAAGTCTGAGTACATTCGTCCAAATTGTTTCAAGTTGTAAGCTGCTAAGCGAGCAAATAAACTAAAAGTACTTGTGCTCAAGCACAAGATCCTATAGTACTTATTGGTGAGTTGGTAAAGGTTTTAAACCTTTATTTCAATCCTGGAGTTGCTCAGAATTCTAATGTGAATAATAACTCCAATGGTAGAGTTGCATCTAAAAAGTTTTGAATGCAAAAAGCTCAATCTAATTGAGTCTTTTTGACATGGTCCTTATGCTTCATCGCTCTACTCTTTGTGACAATTCTTCTTTGTTGTTTTTGTTTTCTTTGCTTTTCTAGGATTTGCATTGCATAACATTCATGCATTTCATTCTAGGTTGTTTTTGTTATTTCTTTTCAAGAAAAAAGAAAAAAGAAAAAAAAAAAGGACAACAAAACAAAAAAAAAAAAAAAAAAAAAGGGAGAAAAGGGAAGCAAAATGTGTTTGCATTATTTTTCTTGGATTTGAAATCAAGGTTGGCCAATTTATTTTTACATAACATGTTTATGTACCTTGTTTAGCTTGGATGAGTTTTTTTAGTGTACTTTACTAGTTTGAGCTTTGTAATGCATGTTGTGTTGGAAGATGTTTACAGTTTTTGATCACTTTGCCTTGATCTTGAAGTCACATGCCTTTGATTGTTGGACTTGAACTTAATGAAAAAGGTATAAATAATCATCTCACCACTGTTTACTAGCTAATCATGAACACCTTAGTGCATATAGTAAGATTTTGTACTCGAGAAAGTGTAGCACATGCACAAAAAGAATATAAGGTGTAGCCTTGGTTTAAATGTTAAAATTGGTGTGTAAATTATTGGACTATAATTAAATCAATCAAATAAAATTGGTGTGTACATTATCCTGGCTATTATTAATAAGTTTCTAATCAAATAAAATTGGCGTGCACATTATGAGGCAAATCAAGAAACTTACATGATTGCAAGCTTTTATTCTAGGAGATGTGGGAGTTATATGATGTAACTCTTTAGGTGATAGTCTCTCTCAAATTTATGTGATGAATTTTGTAAAAATTATGATTGCTTGCTATTCACATATCACTTCACATGTATCTCAAGTTTTTGCTAGTTACACACACTACACAAGTTACTCTTTGCTAAACTTTGTACATGTAATTGTGTGTGATTTTATTGTGGCCATCCAAGATTGAGAATTCCTTGAGTATTAATGCAAAATGTGTTTGAAGTTTGAGAATTTAAGGAAAATTGATTGAAAATCTTAATTTTGGGATATCTGGGTTCAATACAAGTGTTTTTGAAAAGTATTTCATCTCATACTCATGTATTCTATTTATAAAATACTATACTTTGAGGAGTTTCTGCATTAAAATGCTCTGTTTTTCAAAAATTTGATTTTTTTTTTTCAGATTTTCGATCAATTGAACCTGTTTTTCAACTGATCGAAATTGTGATTGAAAATTTGGTTTGAATCTGCCCGGTTCGATAGATGCTCGACCGCTGTTGGATTGATCGAATGTAATTTTCGATCATTCGAATCTAATTTTCGATCAATCGAAAATCGCATAGAGAGTTTTTAAAACCCTGAGTTTTCACGTGTTCTATCACTATTCAAACTTTTCAAAAACTCTTTCTCTCTCTCTTCGATCGGTCAAGGGATTCAAAGAAATTTTTTGTCTTTTTCCCTCAAACTTTTTGCAAGGTTTTTGTCTTCATACACCAATAAGACTCTTTTGCCCCTCCTTTTTCATTTATTTTCATGTTTCATGCATTTTTGTCATGCATTTGGGGTAAATTTCGAACCCAAGGAAAATTGGGGTTTTTGTTGATTTCAATAATTTCTTTCAAAATTGATCATTGGGTTTTTGTTATGGGATGATATAAAACTGATCTTTGTGGTTTAATTTGATCAATTTGTTGAATTGGGTAAATTTTAATTTTCTAAGACTTGAAACTATTCGATTTGGGGTTTTTGTTCAATTGAGCTTAATTTGATGAAATTGGCTTGTTTGTTTGATTGATTTGATCATTATATTCAGTTACCTATCTTGTGTAATGATCAATTGGTCAATTTGTTGAGTTTTTTTTTTTTTTTTGAAATGAGTTTTCAAAATTTGGAGTTTTTTATATACACTCTACGCTCAAGCCAATTTTGTGATTTTAAAGTAAAAATTGAAATTATTCTCACTGCATTAGAGCATGCATTATGTGTTGATATTGTTCATGCATCATATAGAATTGTTATTTCTATATATTTTTGTGCTAACTTGCAGTCTGCCCTTATTTTCTGTTTTTTTTTTCTCTCTATCTCTTCTATGTCTGTCCTTTTGATCCTTAGCATCATGTCTAGGAAGACTAGAGCTAATAGGAAAGCCTCCTCTTCTTCTACCCCCACATTCAATAGTGAGAGGTTTCTTAGTGAGAGAAATCAGGAAACTTATGAGAAGCTGAACATTCATAGGAATATATAGGCTGAGCGGAAGGTAGTGTTAGATGAGTTAGATGGTGAGATTTGGAGAAACTTTGAACGTAGGGGTTAGCTTTCTTTGTTGGACATTTCACATCCCCTTCCGGCGGCCCTGATCAGAGAGTTCTACTCGAACCTCTCTATCCACTCCTATGATTCCAACACTATGGTGAGAAGTTGGATACGAGGTGATGAGTACACCATTACTCCTTCGGTAGTGGCTGATGCTCTTGGGGTGCCATTGGTCTAGCATCCTGTTTATCCTTACAATGAGTCTCCACCCCTTAATGACATTATGTCATTTATTACAGGTACCTTTCACTAGTTGATCGGGACTTATTATCTCTTTTTCCGGATTTCTTACCATTCCATTTGGCCCATCTCTCATTTGCATACCATTCTTATAGAGAGATGTGTATTTTTGTATGCCCTTGTCACAGATGCTTCTATGAGCTTTCCTCATCTTTTCATTCGTTCTTTGATTAAGGTTCATAGGAGTAGTTCAATTGCTCATGCTCTTTTCTTTCTGGGTTTCATTCAACGGATTCTTTTACATTTGGGTTTAGAGGAGTTTCCTGCGTCTGAGCCTATTCATATAGTTGCTTCTATAGGTGCCACCTTTCTTAGGCAGAGGGCTGCTCAGATGAGAGCAAGCTCTAAACACCCTAGGTTTGAGTTTTCTGGTGTCGCACCTCCTCCTTCCTCTTCTACAGGTGATACTTCTGCTGAGGCGTCTATCGATTTGACTGTTGCTGCTGTTGCTGTTCCTCCACCTTCTACTTCGGATGATTCAGACATTCGTCATATGTTGGAGACTATCATGACCGTTTAGGCGGCTCATGGTCAGCTTTTGGTGGGCATGCTTGATGAGTTTCGTGCCTTCTAAGCGGATTTGGGGAGTATTAGACGATCACCTCCGCCACGTCCTTTTGATGATGAGTTTTGATTGCTCTTTGGCAATTCGTCAAAAAAAGGGGGAGTACATATGTAGGGGAGATTTTGTTGTTAGGGGGAGATTTTTGTGTTTTGGAGCTGTGGAGCTTTAGATTGTATTTAGGTGCTTCATTGTGTATTGATGTTTTTTTGGCTCATGATGTATTTTTGTTTTTGTTTGGGTTGTCCATGATAGGAGGAGATACTATGATGTATTTATATATGTTTCTTGTTTCACATTGCTTATTCATTTAAATTTATGAGTTTATTCATGATATATGTCTTTATTTTGTGTTATGTGAAATCAAGAAGTTATTTTGTGTTACTAGTATTTTCTACACATGCATTTATGCGTTTGTTGAGTCTTTTAAGAATATACAGGTTGATTTAGTCGTGCTGCTGTCTACACTTGCAACTGATAGATAGTAGTTAGGTTGAATTTGTTTCGTTGGGCAATGTTTTTGTAATGGGCTGTTTTTTGTAAACTTTGAGCACTTTGTTTAGTTTGTGTTTTGTCATAGATTGCCAAAAGGGGAGTTTGTTGGGTTTTTAGACTTTAGGTTTAAATGTATTAGAATTTCAATTTGTAATGTTGGCAAACCATGATCAAAACGTTTAGTCTTGTTTTAGACTTGCTCAAAGTATGTTTAAAGTGTAAAGTTGGAATTGAGTGTACTGTAGGATTTACTATGTAAATCTGCCTAGCTCGATCGATCAAAAATTAGACTCGACCGATCGAAGCTCGTGCAGATTGTTTTTCTACAGAATTTTCCAACTCAGCCGAAGCCCGTTTGACATGTAGGGTTTTATGTTTTGCCTTAAGTATAAAAGGGAAAACCCTAGCCACGTTTTGAGGCTGCTCTTTATGTTGTGTGTGTGAATCTATTGTGAGATCTAGAGGTGTTTGTCTTCATATACAGTTAGGGTTATCAAGATCTGGATCGATGTCAAGAGCTTAGTGATCAATTCAATTGCAGATTCAAGAGCTTAAAGATATACAAGCAGGAGTGCTTGTGCTTGCTGAGAATCCAAAAAAGAAGCAGTCCGTAAACTCAGAGCTGTCACGTGGTCGTGGTAGTAAGTTTCCTACTCAAGGTAGCAATAGGATGTTAGTGGTCTAAGTCGCTATTGTGTAAACTTCAATTCTTTCATAATGGATTTGTTTTACCTTGAGGATAGCTAGGTTAAATCATCTCCAAGTTTTTTATCGGTTTGGTTTTCCTGGATTATCATATTGTTGCGTTCTTTATTTTCTGCACTTTACAATGATATGATATATTTGTGTTAACCTAGATCTGTTTAATTTGACTAAGTAATCACTTGGCTAATTAACTAGGTTAATCTGGTTGTATTTTAAGGGGTCTAAAAACGTACACAAATTACTTCCTATCATTATAAAATTCCATTAAATTTAAAAATCTTGACATAATTTTTTTTCTCATTAATTTAAACTCTGCCTGGTTCATCCTATACACAAAGTGTTGGTGTTAGGATTGTTTACTGAAACCTAAACCAAACATCAAACATTATGCATACAGGTGATATTTCACATCCTGTTGGTTGTTTGATATTGTTACCGTCTTTAATTCAATAAAAAAAAAAAAAAAAAACATGTTTAGCATTTATGATATGAGTTGATTTAGGATTAAAGCATGGTATATTTCAATTAAAAGTTTGAATGTTCAAATTCTGTTCATAAAAACTACCAATCTTAACTAGTTTGATTTAGGATTGTTAGAATTGTATTGTAGCAAATACCAAATTTATTTGCAAAAATCCCATTTGATTTAGGATTGTTAAACTTGAAAACTCGAAAATGTGTTAAAAACACAAGAGCTGTTTAGACCCCCAAATTAAAGATTACGGCTCGGTTGATTTTGCTCTTACTTATACTAAGTGCGAAAAAGAGTAAATGCGAGTGAAGAAACAAAATAACTACTCTAAGCCATATTCATTAAAATATAGTAGTAAAATGAAAACTAAAAGAGTAGGGAAGAAGAATGCAAACACAAGATAACATGCTGATGTGTTATCGAAGAAGAAACCGAAGAACTCGGCGAAAAACCTCTCCGCCGCCCTCCAAGCGGTAATCGATCCACTAGACAATCAGTTGGGATACACATATAGCAAGAGACCCTCCAAACCTAATCTATCCAATGCACCTAAGCCCTCCAAGCTCCTACTCCAACAAGGCTTCTCGAAACCGTGTCTTGTCTAGCTCTCGGGATCCCGCAATACACCCGATTGCATCTACCAAATCCTGGCTTCTTCCAATGCTTCCCAGCAGCACCAAAACCTTACTGGACACTCTAAAAGGATGTGGTAAGTGTTTAGGCTATCAACCTCTCAAGGATATAGAAATGGAGAGGCAAAAGTTGAGGAAAAACTACAATGGATTGTGTAGAGAAATGTGAGTATAACAATCTCTAACTCTCAAGGTTTGTGGTTAGGGTTTTCTCTCAGAAGCACTCCTCAACATCTGTGGGTAATGGGGGTATATATAGTGTGAGTACAGAAAGTGTGTATCGAATATAATAGTTTAGCAAAACAGAATGTTTTGGGGGTATCTCGCGGGAAGGCCTTACTCGCGAGACATTGGTGAAAACCAGCTGTCTCCATCCTATCTTGACTCTTCGCATTCCAGTCATGTGCTGGGCATATGCATCACTTCGCGGGAAGCTTACTCGTGAGTTACCTGTGAAAACAGCTTTAGTCTTCAATTGCCTTGAGTTTTCACACACTCTCTCTCTCACACACAATCTTTACCAATAAATCCCACATAAAATACAGGGTACACAAGATTGAACATAATTATCATCAAATTTGGCACGGAATTAAAGCTAACATAAACTAGTTGTAAATTACAAGTTTACAATCTCCCCATTTGGCTATTCCGTAACAAAACCCCTAAAACAAACTCTAGACTTAAATGTAAGTGTGGGAACAGTGGCAAAACTCACTCACACCTAATCTTAAAGCTGTGAAACACTTGCATGTATGTACCTATAACCTGAAACACTCGCACACAAACAAAACTTTCATTAAGCTTATGACAAGTTGAATACATGGTACTTATATATGCAAGTAAAGTGCGATCAAGGTAATAAACACTATATATACAGTTAAGCATATCTTGACCATACAAGAACAATCATTAAAGAAAGACTACAATGAACATTTGGCTAGTAAATGCTCATCTGGACATGCAATGCAATAAAGACTAATCACAATGATCAATTGCATATCCAACACACAACCAATGCAAAATACAAGAAGAATTTGCATCAAGGATACAAAATCGTACTAGGGTACAAGTGTGTAGTACTCAAGATAGTTTAGCAACATCTAAAAGTACTAAAAAAATGCTACAAAGCAATGAAATAAACATAAGTACTGAATATTAAACTGAGAATTAAAAACAAAGTACTTAAGCTTTAAAAGAAATCAATGTAAATAAACAACCAGCAGTTCTAGCATCTCCTCCCCCTATCACTACACTCCCCCTATCAATGACCATCTCCCCTTTTTTGTTATGGAATAGCTAGTCTCCATGTTCTTCTAGCTTTCTCTGAATTTGGTCCAACTGAGTCTAGATAGATGTGAACTTTGTGTCAAAGCGAATGTGTTGGGAGTGCATGATGGTAGCTAGTCTAGATATCTTGGTATTAATCTCTTGGAGAGTGGCCATGATGTTGTCTAGCTTTTCATCATAAGCATGGGAGGTAGAGCTTGAACTTCCCGGAGTAGCATGACTCTCTTGCTTGGTGCTCTTTTTGGTGTGACTTATACTTGCATTGAGAGTGCGGATGTTTATTGGACTTGGCTATGGGTATGGGTGCTCATCTCCCGAAGGATGCACACCTTTGAGCTTCAAGATCTTTGATACAAGGTGGCAGAAGGGAATACAATTCTTTGAAGCAGTCCGTTTAGATGCTTTTGCCAAGATGTGAAAAATATAAGAGCACACATCAATCTCCTCGTCAGTAATTAGGTCATGCAGGAAGAATGCTTGACCGAGATTCATGTACCCCGTGCTGGACAAAGGATAGAGGTTGTGAAACATGATCGTCGTGAGTAGCCTCAATTCGAGAGATATGGATGCCACACTTACTGACTTCCCATTGGATGAGAACTCCAAGTTATCTCCTAAGGCCTTTCAAAGAAGCTCCTTATCCGGATTCAGATCATCATATACTGGTGGTTTAGTAAACATTGGCCGGTTGATGCGTAGAATCTCCGCTAGATAGATCGATGTTACTGAGAAAGTCTTTCCTCTAATCCAACATTTGAGCTCCTCTCCTTCAACATTGGCTTTAGCATAGAACTTTTTCACCATGTTCTCGTATGCATTATCAAGGTTGGAAAGTAAGTAGTTCTAATCTTTGGTGGCAAACCATTTAGGGATTTTTGTGTCAAGAAGAGACGCTCGCTTAACAGCCCTTTCAACCAACAACAGGGCATCTCTAAAATAGCTCTCATAATTCTGAAATGCAGCATAGGATCTAAAATAGTCAGGATCAAAAACTCCTATTGGTGATCAAGTCCTCTTTGGCCTTGGTGAGAGGTTATCAACATCAATCACAAGCTCTTTTCCTTTGCTGCTGCCTCCTTTCACAGCTGATGTCTTGAATGGAGACATCTGCACACATAATTACACGACAGAAAAAGATAGGTGCAAAAACACAAAAACAAAACACAAACTTGATTAGTGTTAAGTTAGTCCAAAACATAAGCACAAAGACTGAAAGAAAAGAACAAAACAGTGTCAATACAACATGCTATGAGTGCTAAAACATGTAAAAATTAACAAAAATGCAAAAATATAGCAACTGTGCATGTGTGTGCATCTAGTGTGCATGAGGTGTGCCTAGGTGATGCATGGCAAGGCATGGTGAGGCACATGTGGGTCAAAATGTGTAAAACACACACCCAAAGATCAAAACATGTTAAACAAGTTCAATCAAGGGTAAACCCAAAATTTGGAACTCATTTGAGTCCAAACAACTCAAAAATGCCACTTGAGCATTTTATCAAACACATAGAATGCAACACTACACTACGCAAATGAGCAATGCATGAACAGATGAAAATATGCCTAAATACAAGATCAAATTGCCACAAGGGGCCAACACAAATACAAACAAGACAAAAGGGGCAAAGCCCAATCAAAATTTTGAAATTTTTTTGCCCAAAATCATAGTTCCCAACCTGTTTTTCGAAAATCCCCAATTCCAGAACCCTAAAACAAATTCTGCATAATCTAAAATGAAAAGCTGAAAATAATGTTAAGAAACATACCTTTGAAGAGATTTTGCAGAGATTCATACTTGAAATTGGAGGGTTTTGGGTGAAAATCAAATTTGGGTTGACAGAGGTTCGAGTGAGGCAAAGGAGGGAACTCAAGAGTGTTTTTAAAAATCAGTCACATCAGCCCTATAAAACTGAAGACAGGCGTTTTTCGAGGGTTAGATAGTCATGAAATTACTCGCGAAAAACACCACTGAAGCAAAAAAAAACTTTCACTGGAAGCTTCTAGTCGCAAGACAGTCGCGAAAGTCTCTGTATGAAATTTGTGTTTTCCAGTTTTTGCCTTAACCTCTTTTCTCAGGAAATGCTTAGTCGCGAGCTTCTTGCGAAAAGGCCTTTGAACAAGTTTTTGAAAAACAACACAAAAAATGCATTTTGAACAAAAACTTAAAACACGAAAGTATAAAATCACTTTCAAAAACATATAAAATACTCAAAAATCTTTTTGGGTTTGATCGGCAAGCAGTTGAGCATACACATCACATTTGATTATGTACAATCACACAAATGAAATAAGCATTAATTGAACTGAACCTTGTGTGTTATGGGTGAGTATCAAATGTGGAATAGTCCTTAGACCATAGTGAAGCTTCAATGATCAATTCAATCAAATCATACACAACTGATACTAAGTCAAGTGGTCTATCTAAATTATAGAAGTGAACATATATGACCTCCCACAATAAAATGATTACACAACTTTGAAGCTTTTCATTTGGCTTCTTTACTAATCATAACATTTGATCATTTTTTAACAGTACATCTCTTTTTGAGATTGGTGCTTGAAATTTTTGATATTTCAGTATTGAGAATAAGCCTTTGGCTTTTTGAGCACCTTACATTTCAATAAAAAAGTTGCTTTCCCTTTTTCTTAGTCAAATACTAATATGTGCGACGGCTTTTGCAGCTCATTATCTCTTTTCATTTTGAGATTTACATTTGTTGAGCTCTTTAAGCGAAAACATAAAAAATGTGGGAAGATATATAGGCACAAGTCTATGCATGTACCAAAACCAACAATACTATTGACCAATCATTCATGACAAGCTTGAAGATTGATTTACAATGGTCACACATAGATTTCAAGATGTTTCCCACAAAGATATATGTGCATACAAAACAAGCTAAGCTTGTAAATGCACTACGCCATTAGTACGAAGGTACTAGGCCAAACTCACATGTGATATACACAACACAAGCGATCAAACTTTTTGGAGATTTTTCAATTTTTATGGGTTTTTGTATTTACACACTCAAAAACAGGACAAGTAAAGTAAGATCAACAAAACAACAAGAACAAAACAAAACTTGTAAAAGAAACATGCTATAAACTGGAAGCAATGACATAGGAGTATTATGTATGTCATGATGCATGAACCTATGACCCTAAACATCAGAAGTATTAATGCATCGGCATAGAGAGTGATCATGCATAAGTACCCTTCTTCACCCACTCTTTACGAGTGTTATGGGTGAGAGTCTTAGATGGCGGGGTACGGCCAACATAACATTCAAACCTCAAAGTGAAGCTAGCAAGGCATAGTGATATGTTCTTCAACATTTCCATAATGTCTCCAATGAGATGTCCCTTACTATCTCCCTTAGCTTGTGCTCCATTTGGTCTTCTCTTTGAAATTTCTTGGCCACGCAGAGAGTCAGCCTTCTTGAGTGCATGAAACTTGAAACAATTAGGCCTTGTGTGCCCTTGTAGGCCACAATGATGACACACATGCTTCACTTGAGGTCCCCTTTGATTTTTGGGTAATGAATTCCCTTTTTCCTTTGGTTTTACACCAATGGTTCTTTTTACAGCAGTAGGGATCTCAATCTCAGGCTTCACTTCTTTTAGTTTCTCTTCATTCTTGGCTGATACGAACCTTCCTTCTTGGGTTCGCTGCTAGAACTTCCTTCTCTGGTATAGCCCAAACCGGTCTTATCATGTGAAGATTTCTGAGAGGATAGCACATTGTCAAGTTTCTTGGTAGAGATGCGCTCAACATTGACATTAGCTTAAATAATTTCAAGTTCAAGAAACTTGATCTTAGAGTAAGCTTCAACCAACTCCCCCTTGAGTCCTTCGACTTCACACTTTGCTTTCTTGAGTTGCACAAGTATACACCTATGTTCTTCTTTAACCTTTTTCATCTTTTTCACAGCAAGGTTCGCAACTTTGGCCTATTTGCCATAATCTTCCAACAGAGAATCATATGCTTCTTGAAGGTTGTTCTCACCTTCATTTTGACATAAATCTTCATGTTCCGATTCTTCAACTTCCTCATCCTCGGTAAAATTACCTAGTTCATCAACCAATTTGCTCAAATTATCCTTTGAATCAACGGAGGCAATTGCCGTAAAGGCCCTATAATTTCCTTCACTATCACATTCTCCTTCTGTATATGAATTTGAGCTTTCAGAATCACTAAGGGTAATGGCAAACACTTTACCATTCCCTCTCAAATAGTTGGGACACTCATTCTTGAGATGTCCATGACCATTGCATTTATAGCACATGATTCCTTGAGGGGATTGAGAATCCTTCCCATCCCTCTTCTTGAACTCCTTCCTGTTACCTTTAGGGGATGAAAACTTTCCTTTGCTGAACGACTTCCCACTGTTTTTCATCTTTAGAAATTTACGGAAGTTCTTTGCAAGGAATGCTACCTCTTTGTCCATATCATCTTCTTCGGAGGAGTCATCCATTCTCTTGGTGATGGTTTTGAGAGCAAGTGATTTGCTCAACTTGTGAGAAGGCAGTCCAAGCTCATATGTTTGGAGAGATCCAATGAATTCTTGGATTTTGATCTCATCCAAATCTTTACTTTCTTCTATAGCTGTGACCTTTGCACGAAAGCTCTCCAGTAAGGACCTCAAAATCTTTCTC
This sequence comes from Quercus glauca, assembly GCA_023736055.1. Classification (NCBI taxonomy): domain Eukaryota; kingdom Viridiplantae; phylum Streptophyta; class Magnoliopsida; order Fagales; family Fagaceae; genus Quercus; species Quercus glauca. Next base: position 21,562,449 of record CM043317.1, read on the forward strand.
ACCACCTTAGTATCCTCAATCTTCTCTTCGAGATTGAGCTTAGCAATTATGATTTCATTGAGCTTCCCATAGAATGAATTGAAAGACTCATCATCACCTATATTGAGCTCTTCAAATCAGGTGGTAAGCATTTGGAGCTTTGTGTCCTTGACTTTCTTGGTACCCTCATAGGTAGTCTCAAGAATATTCCAAGCTTCCTTAGCTGTCTCCACATGCGATATCCTGTGAAATTCATCAGTAGACACACCACAGAATATAGCGTTAATAGCCTTACTGTTTGCATTAGCCAAAGCAAGAGCTGCCTTGTCCCATCCGGACTTGGCTATCGTGGGTTTAACATACCCATTCTCGATGGAGTCCCATACCAACTCATCTATAGCACATAAGAAAGCCCTTATGCAGACTTTCCAAAATGTATAGTAGCTCCTATCAAAAAATGGTGGAGCATTGAGCGATTGTGATCGGTCCATCACAAAAGGGTCAAGGATCACACTCAGGTAATAAAACCACAGTGAGTGTACCTGCTCTGATACCAATTGAAAGCTCGATAATGTCTTAAAAACGCAAGAGCTGTTTAGACCCCTAAATTAAAGATTACGGCTCGATTGATTTTACTCTTACTTATACTAAGTGCGGAAATGAGTAAATGCGAGCGAACAAACAAAATAACTACTCAAAGCCATATTCAGTAAAATACAACAGTAAAATGAAAGCTAAAAGAGTAGGGAAGAAGAATGCAAACACAAGATAACACACCGATGTGTTGTCAAAGAGGAAACCGAAGAACTCGGCGAAAAACCTCTCCGCCGCCCTCCAAGCAGTAATCGATCCACTAGACAATTAGTTGGAATACACGAATAGCAAAAGACCCTCCAAGCCTAATCTACCCAATGCACCTAAGCCCTCCAAACTCCTACTCCAACAAGGCTTCTCGGAACCGTGTCTTGTCTAGCTCTCCAGATCCCGCAATACGCCCGATTGCATCTGTCAAATCCTGGCTTCTTCCAATGCTTCCCAGTAGCACCAAAACCTCACTTAACACTCTGAAAGGGTGTGGTAAGTGTTTGGGCTATCAACCTCTCAAGGATATAAAAATGGAGAGGTAGGAGTTAAGGAAAAACCACAATGAATTATGTTGAGAAATGTGGGTATAACAATCTCTAACTCTTAAGGTTTGTAGCTAGGGTTTTTTCTTAGAAGCACTCCTCAACATCTGTGGGTAATGAGGGTATATATAGTGTAGGAACTGAAAGTGTGTATCAGATATGACAGTTTAGCAAAACAAAATGTTGCACAGTATTAGATATGATAGTTTAGCAAAATAGAATATTTCACAGGTATCTCGCGCGAAGGCCTTACTTGCGAGACACTTGCGAAAACTAGTTGTCTCCATCCTATCCTGACTCTTTGCATTCCTGTCATGTGCTGGGCATATGCATTACTTTGCAAGAAGCTTACTCGCGAGCTACCCACGAAAACAGCTTTAGTCTTCAATTGCCTTGAGTCTTCACACTCTCTTTCTCACACACAACATTTACAAATAAATCCCATATAAAATACAAGGTACACAAGATTGAACATAATTACAATCAAATTTGGCACGAAATTAAAGCCAACATAAATTAGTTGTAAATTACAAAATTTACAAAACTATTTTTATAAAAATTGTTAAAACTATTATAAAAACTCTCTCAAATGCCAAATTTTTATAAAACTGTAATAAAGCAAAACATAATAATTGTATACACATGTTAAAACTGTTTTAGGTTAACTGTTAAAACTATTATAAAAAATCACTCAAATGTACTTGGGTATAGAAGTAAATGAACATACTGTCTTGAAAATAAATCAATTACAATGAAATGTTTTTCTTCTTTCTTCTTTGAACCTGTTAGATGTCTAGAACTCAAATTCTCCTTCCTCTAAACCATCTACGGCTATGTCCCTTACTACCTTCATTGTCTAGATTTAACAAGCTCACGTTTAGGTTTTTTTTGTAAATTTGATGGAATGATTTTTTTTTTTTTTTGGAGAAGAAAACCTCTGAACTTTATTGAAACAAAAATTAGCTGTAATCAGCTGAAAGAATAGAAAGTAGATGTGGAAGAACATCCTTCACCCACATCTTTAAACCTTTAATATGTCTAGCATGTTTAGTTAAGTTGTGAGCGACAGAATTGCCTAATCTATAAAAATGAGAAAATGAGATACTATCTATAGTAGGTTGCACTGACTCCAAGAGATGACCAAAAGAGGCCAGTAAGTCACCTTTTACCCTCAAAGCACTTATAACCACCTCAGAATCACCTTAAAGGATGAGAGTAGAGACCCCAAAATCTTGAGCAAGCTTGATTGCTCGAATAGTCGCCAGAGCTTCCACATCATCAGAGTTGGGGGAGGGGGGGAATTAAAAAAAATATTATTATTATTATTATTATTATTATTATTATTATTATTATTATTCTAAAAGTGAAACCTTGACTCTACCCAAGCTATCACAAATAACAACTCCAATGCCTACAACATTTGATTCTTGGAATATTGTTCCATCAAATTTTACTTTTAAGAGTTAGATATTGGGAGGTTACCAATGAACATGAGTTGGTGATGAAGTTCGAAGTTGTATCGATGATCTGGCATTGTTACAGACAAAATCTTTCAATGCTTGGGAAGCCGAAGGAATGATCTGATCGATTAGGAACATGCTGGACCTTGTGCGTTTTTTTATTTCTATGAAACCAGATTGGCCAAACCAGTATGGAGAACTGCTCCAAATCTTTTCCCACCTCCTTCACATATCGAAACAAATTTAGGAAGGTAGTAAAGGGATGGTGGTGGCGCAAAAGACCAGGTTATGGAGAAATCCTAAACGGGTGAGAGAGCTGGGCAATTCCAAAGAGCATGTAGAACATCTTTTGAAGGCATATCACAGTGTTCACAATTATCCTTGAAGAGAATTTGATGACGACACAAACTCTTCGTTATTGGGATGGCTTCTCTACATGCATGCCAAAGGAAGTTTTGGATTTTGTTTGGAACTTGAAGTCCCTAAATGTCTTTCCAATGAGGTTGTTAATCACGTTGATATGTTTGAACTCGATGGACTGTAGAGTTTTCCCCCATAAGGAATATGTATCCAATTTTTTTTATTGAGTAACAACTAGAAGAGACACATGGCCAAGTAAGTTTGTCCTCAACTGTTGGGTTATAGATTGACCCTAGTTAATTAATTCAATTACCTAAGTCGATTAATTAAGTCAAATTACATGCAAATCGTGGAGGCACACACAAATCACCAAATAAACTAAAGTGCAACAGGAATTAAATTGACATGTTGATTTGTTGACGAATGGAGAAAACCTCTCGCAAGGCAAAAAACCCACCAGGGGCATGTTTGGTAGACTGTAATAGGCATTGTAATGTAATAGTTATACCTATGGTTTAATTATTCTTTAGTTTGGTTATGTTTTTATTACAAGGAATAGTTATTCCTTATGAATAGCTATTCTTCAAAATAAGGAATAACTATTCCTCTTTAAAAGGTTGTATTAGCTATTCCTTAGTAAGTGCATTAATTTCAAAATTTAATATATTTCCAAATAAACAAACCTTCCATATACATCTAATAATTATAAAAATAAAAAATCACAAAAAATAACACATATCTTTCTTAAATTTAAAAATAACAATTTTTAAGGAAATATAATTGTATGAGTAAGATATTTCCTAAAATAAATGTTAAGTTTATTCTAATGTTATAACTTACAACCAAACTAATGAATAGGTTTAGTTATTACATTATAACACATTTTATTACTAGTAATAAAGATTACAATTCCTGTTATAATCTCCATTCAGTGTACCAAACGTACCCCAGGAGAATTTCATGTCTCCACTCCCAAGAACCCACTAATCAAGAACAAATGGTTACAAGTATAAGGAATCTTATCACTACCTTGGCTTATCCTAAAATACCAACCTATAGTTAACCTTTACTCCAATCCCCATTGGAATTGATCTTGTAGAGTCTTCTTCCTTTGCACGGATTCCAGTATGTGTTTGACTTCCGATCCCAGCAACTGAAGTTTGTTGTTGGATGCAAAGTTCTTCACTTCAAATCATGTTGAAGATCTAGAAGCACTTGGTTACAAAGCCTTATGGTGTACAAGAACGTAGTAGCTTCCCTAAGAATATATGATTTCTCTAATCTGAGTCTTTGTGTCTTTGATGACTTTTAAAATAAAACTTTTATACCCTCTAGGAGTTTAGTGAATGAAACCCTAGAAATTCAGGTCATCATGGGTTAAAATTCTGAACTGCATAGCTCCACAAATTGAGAGGTGTCGAGCTTGTGTCGAGAATTACTCATTAAGTCTCTATAGATGCTAATGTTGAGACTAGTGTTGAGATTCATTGTTTTAGCTCAATTAGAATTTTGTAATCTACCTCTCTTAAAAACATGGCCAAATATGTAATTTTGCTCTACTTTTATATTTCTCTCCTCCAAAACTACAAAAAAATATAAATACAAGATTATATAAGATAAAAAAGAATTCTGCGAAACACTTGCATCATGAAATTTCAAACCATAGGTAGACAACTTAAATTTCGGTCAAATCTTAGGTGGGTAAAGTGTCAAATTTCAAACTACAAATAGGCAACTTAAATTTCGGCCAAACTAAAAGTAGGTAAGTTATAATTTGCCATTCTTTTTACTAAAGAAGATAGAAATATGTGGTAAAATTTGAAATATGTCACTAAATTTTGACGTGGCATATTGTAATTGGCTTAATTAATTTTTCGAGCCTCCTACAAATTGCAAGAAGAGGAGCATGGGTACAGCTATAGCTACGTATCTTACATTTTATTAAATTTCATGCACTGTTACTGCCTAAGATAATAAATTACATTTTTTTTAACATATCTTTACTAAAGTTATTACTTTTGAACTTTGTTCATGTGTGGTAGGAGTTTAATGAATGTGCCTGTCGATGAAGGCCTCCTCATCTCAATGCTTCTGAAGACCATGAATGCGAAGAAAACAATAGAAATTGGAGTTTTTACTGGTTATTCTCTTCTTGTTACAGCTTTAGCACTACCAGCTGATGGAAAGGTAGTTTTCAGAATTTTAGCATTTTTATTGTTATTATTTTTTGGTTACACCCATTTTACATTATTGAGCATATACATATAGCATTTGAGTGTAAGGACCAGATTAAACTGAGGATTTCATTTTTGCAGATAATAGCCATTGATCCAAATAAGGAAGCATATCAAACTGGACTGCCGTTTATTCAAAAGGCTGGAGTGGAGCATAAGATTAACTTCATTGAATCAGATGCCTTGCCAATTTTGAATGATCTAATTACCAATGTAAGTTTCTTGCATGATGCATGATGCAATTGTATGTTTACTTAAGTTAATAATCGTATGTTTGTTAAATAAAAATAAATAAATTGCAATCGTAGGTGCTCATACTAGAAGTATGGGGTAAGAGTGTTTTCTGTTGTTGATCTTATCCAACAGTCACGAAGCAGAACAACATTGCTAAAACATGAAGAGTTTCCAATTTTTTTATTTTTATTATTATTATTATTATTTTATTTATTTATTTATTTTTTTTTTGATAGGATGAAGAGTTTCCAATTAGTTCCAACCAGACAATAGACATCAGTACTCTGTGGGATAGAGAGAGAGAAAAAAAAAAAAAAAAATTGGGGTGGTTAACCATAATGTACCTCAATGATAAAACCATGACAAGGCAATATTTTGCAGTTAACAGTCTAGTGACAAGGAAATTAATAAAATAAGTTAATAACTCCAAAAATTTTCATAATTACTACATAAATTTTCTCCCTTAAAATCTTTCATGCCTTTTCAATAGAGCTTGTGTGGTGTCTTTATGTTAGAATCTCGTTCCCTCTCCTATGTTTGTTTCTAATTTTTTTTTTTTTAAGAAAAAGTTTGGCCTCCCATGAATTTTTTTGGACAAAGTTTAGCTTCAAAATTGGTTATAGCCTTAGATTACAACTTTACTTAATATTTTTTTTTATTAGTGGTGAATTTTGACAAATCTACCATGGGATTACATCTTCTTCTTATATCCTCCATTCTTGAAAAATTTCTAAAAAATTAAAGATAAATAACAATATCATCAATAAAATGTTTAAATTGTAAGTTTTTGTAGTTTAAAATTATGCATAAAATATAAGCTTATAGATCATATAGTAAATAATATTCGATTGACATAAAATTTGACATATGTATTAAGAGTGTAAAAAATATGCAATTCAACGGTTAGATTTTGTAGTTTAAAATTATGCATAAAATATAAGCTTATAGATCATATAGTAAATAATATTCGATTGACATAAAATTTGACATGTGTATTAAGAGTGTAAAGAACATACAATTCAACAATTAGATTTTTAAAATATGTAATAGTGTTTATTTTATTGAGTAAGGTTGTAGTCTTAAACTACAACAAATTTTTTGACTGAACTTTGTCCTTTTATTTATTTATTTTTTATTTATTATACCTTTTCTACTAGCTACTTGTAAATATGCTATATCAGTGATGGGGAAAATTTTAGGTTTTTTGTATTTTTTTCCCCTCTGTTCCTAAAAGACGAAAAAAGTGAATCTAAAATTTTCTCTTGCTAAAATTTTTTTAAAATGTTATATTTTGAAGAATAATGACATTCCAAATTTGACTCTTATTTGCGCAAATAATTTGACCAAATTCATAATTCATCAATATTGTCTTCAATTCTACTCAACTGAACTTTTTCATTTCGATCTCTTCCTAAATACTTCTTATAATATATGTTATGATCCGTTTGGATTGAGGAGAAGGGAGAGGGGAGTAGAATAGAGTAGAAAATTAGCCTATTTTTAGCAAACTCTACTCTACTCCCATCCTTAATTTCCTAATTATGAATGCAGGGCAAACAAGAAGGGGCATTCGATTTCGCATTTGTGGATGCTGATAAGGAAGGCTGCATCAAATATCATGAGCTACTTTTGAAACTAGTTAAGATTGGTGGAATAATTGCATATGATAATACCTTATGGTTTGGTTCAGTGGCAGACCCTGAAGAAGATAAGATGGAGGAATTTTTGAGGATTGGCAAAAAGTATTTTGATGAATTGAACAGCTTTCTAGCAACTGATCCCCGCATTGAATCATCCCTCATTTCAATTGGCGATGGCCTCACCCTCTGTAGGCGCATCAGATAGCAAAATCAACAAATTGAAGTCCTTGCTAGACTAGCAAGTTAGTCAAATAGTTATTCAAAATAAATCAAAGATTCGTTTGAAAAATTGTAGACCGTGTGATGAAATAACTATTCTTAAGAATAACTATTTAATTATCTGCTGATGTTTTTATTATAAGAAATATATTTTTAGTAGTATTATAAGGAATAATTCTTACTTAGGATTAATTGTTATTTAAAGTGAAAAATAATTATTCATAACCAAAATGGTTTATTCCTTAACATGGGTAATAAGTATTATAGGGTTAAGGGCCCAAATGGTATATTGGACCTTGGGCCTTGGCCGAGAACATGGTGATTTGATGATGATTAAATATTAGTAAGCAGTTTAATTAGCTCATAGCTTAATAGGTATGATATTAATGTGAAGGTGGTCTGAGGAGGAATACCTCCTCGGATAAGCTAAATACGAATCTGATGTAGATCCTAATGATCAAGGTGATCTTCTAGGAAGCTCCAGTGGCAAAGGCGTACTTCTCAAGTATACTAGAAAGTAGAAGCTAGGAGATACTTAGAGAAAAGCTGCTGCCACCACTACATTGAATGCCCTGCAGCTAATTTTCTGGCCACATTTATATGGAGAAGACTCCTGAACAGTGCTGCCTTAGCTACCACAACTCACAGAAAGTCAAAGAGGGTGTCTGATGGGACAAGCACTCAAATAGTGACTTGGATGATCAATAAATAGAAGGCCAAGATCATTGGGAATGAGATATATAATGTAAAAGACACCTGAAGGGAGGGGGATGGAAAAAATAGAGAAAGAAAACTGTAGCAATTAAAGTTGTACTTGTAATCGGTTTAATTGATTTATAACAAGATTTACCTTCTCGGATAGGAAATTCATTCGGTTCTATATGCCTTGTTTTTGCTTGATCATCTTCTGAATCCATACTAGCCATTGTCAAATTCATTAGGGCCTAGTTCTTTGACCCACTCTCTACAAATTTATTATACTGGGCTCAATGGGCCAACACCCCTTACATTTTGGGCTTGGGCTGCAAAATGTGTCCCTACAACTATAAAAATAATGCAAAACACATTTTTGATCCCTAAATTTTGGTCCTAATTTCAATTTGGTCTACGAGTTTTCATAGATTTCATTTTGGTCCTTGAAAATTTAAATTTATTGTTATTTTTGTCTATTCTATCATCTTACTTACGAAAAACACCTAATATTAAAACGTAATCATCATTAGCCACGTAAGCATTTTTCATAAGTGAGATGATGACAAAGACTAAAATGATTGCAAGTTTAAAAACACAAGGAACTACTAAAAAAGTAAGGACCAATTTGAAAATAGAACAAAAATATAGGAATCAAAAATATGCTTATTGTAAAGCTTTAGTATTAGAACATGACTTTTTTCTTTATTGTACAAATTTTAATTTTTGTTTTCCTAAGTAATTTAAAGAGAAGTAAGAAGAATCATCTAAGCCTAAAGCCAGGTAAATTTAACAACATGAGGCCGGCCTCATCAAAATTTGCTCCCCATATTAGTTGGTAGAAACACTTCCCATTCCCAATTCTTTTTCCATAGAAGTTTCACCCCTTACTTTTATTAAGTAATTTTTAAGTACTTTCGGAGCATGGAGAATAGTACTTTCTCTTTCCATATTTTATGGTGGGCTTTACTTATTAAATGTGAAAGGAGGGAGCAATGGCGGAGCCTAGAATTTATGCTTGGGGGGCCAAATAAAAAAAAAAATATATATATATATATATATATATATATATATAACTCTTTTCAATATTTTTTTATAAGAAATTTTTAATAGTTAAGTACTTTATAACTTAATAATTTTTTTAATTTGTCAATAGACCTAGAATTAGTATTATAATTAAGATAAAAATTTACTAATTGGTTAAAGATTGTTAAAATCTTCCATTATTTTATTTATTTATATGATATATTATATACTTTTATCAAACTATTGGTTTATTATATTATATGTTATATTATAAAATATCTATCAATTAAAAAAAAAAAAAAAAAAGAATGAGGAAGAATCACGTACCTACTACCTGGGTAGTAGAGAAAAAAATAGTTACTTTAACAAAATTAAAAGAGAGAGAAAGAGATATGTGGTTACTATGTTAATTAACATTGCTAAGTGTGAGGTTTTTAACCATATATACAAGTGGACAGTAGATTTTCTTGAAATTGAAACAACTTAAAGGCACTTAAAAACTTCAGATTCAAATTTAAAGAGCTTGAAGTAAAAGAAGATAAAAGAAAAGGGAAATCAAAGTCAGAGATAAAGAAAGAAGAATGAGACAAATTGAGAAATTATGGAATGGAGAGAAAGGGGACTAAAACTGAGAAAATGATCAAAGACTCACATGTAGACTCAATGTGAGTTGCTTAACAATTCAGTTGTAGATTTATTGGTGGTGTTGTGTTTTGTGGTGGTGTAATTTTTGAGAAACAATGCTATCATAGTCAAAATAAGCAAGAGGAATTATTATTATTTCTTTTTAACGAGGCCGGTGCAAAGGTTATAATTTTTTTCTAGACATAATTTTTAAAAACTATATGTTTATCACAAGTTGAAGAATACCCAGTTAATTTAAGCTATTGATATTTAAATTTATCACTAATCAGTAATCACTAACAGAATTGTAATTTTATAAATAAAAAAAAATTAACAGGAGAAGAGGGGTCAAAAGGATATCAACTTGAGGTTTTTTTTTTTTTTTTTTTTCTAAAAAATAGGATAACTCATTACAAATCCATATATTTCAACTTTTTTCAAAAACAATTGGGTGCCAAGACTCACGTTGCCGCCATGGGGAGCCCAATTTCTTTGTACTCTGTATGTACCTAAAAATTTTCCACTTTTATTCATACTAGCCGCGACCCCGCGCATTGCGCGTGATAATTATTTTTATGATGGTTTTATCAAAAAAAAAATTTACAATTTAAACTAATCTAATAATGAGTAATGTATTTCATAATTATATTTGTATTTATTATGGAAACAATCATAAATGTAATATAAAAACAATCCAAAACACCAAAAAAACTTAAACTAAAAAAAATTAATAAAACTTAACAATGATTAATTGAACCAATATTAGGATAAAATTTTGTTTTTGATAATCTATTAAGGTTATTTTCTTTGTAGAAATTATAATATCGGCCACCCAAAACATATTATCAAATAAACAATTATTAGCAAAATCTAAGAATTAAATTTCTATACATGCATTGATATAAAATAATAATAATTAAAATAAAATTACAAAAGTTAAAATTTGTCACATATCCGATTATTTTCATTTGACTAACCTTTACTTTTCTTTAAATTAATGGCATTATAGAGTACTTCTAATACAACTATTAAGAGTACTTTGTCCAACACAAAAGATTAGAAAATAAACAAAAATTAGCAAAGTCTCATAGTTTAACATTTAAATTGAGCACTATAAAAAATCTTGCTATGTAACAGAATAAATACAAAATTATCCAAATCATGCTATGTAATAGAATAATATTATATTTTTATATGCAAATATTTAATTCTTTAAAACACAATAGGATAACATTTAACAATCAAAGAGAATAAAAAAAAAAATAAAACAACAACAACAACAATTTAAAAAACAAAACTAAATCGCAGTAACCCAAAATAGAGTTTTAAAGAATATAAAAAATTATCAACCTAAAGTAGAGATGCAAGAAAAATAAAAAAATCCACCAAAAAATTTAGCGAGAGAGAGAGAGAGAGAACCATTTTTTTGTGAGGGAAAACTATGCATAAAATAGAAGAGATAGTGACAAATTTATAGTAAGAGGGTGTGAATAAGAAGAGACAAAAATAAAGGAAGATGAAGGGAAAGAGGAAGAATAATATTAATGTAGAGGGCAGTGGGGAAATGAAAAGGTAAGGGAGGGAGAAAGATTGAAATAGTAGTGAGGAGATGAAATGGTAAGGGAGAGAGAAAGGTTGGAGAAGTGTAAATATTAAAAAAATAAATGTTAAAAACAATTATAGGAAAATTGGAAAGGAAAAAAAAAAAAAAAAAAACCCTAAAGCTTGAAAGGCTTCAACTTTTTTTTATTTTTTTTATTTTTTATAAGTTGAAAAGGCTCACACAAAATCCTAAAGCTGAACTGAAAATACTTTGGATTGGGCTTGATAGTGAAACTAAATAAATAAGAGGTGAGTTGGATTAATTATACAGATTTATTATAGGGTGATAGTGGAAGTAAATAAATAAGTAGTGGGCTGGATTTATTATAAAAATAAATTGTAGGAAAAATTATATTTATATAAAAAAAATAGCGTGACAGCTGATGTGACACAATGTAAGAGTAGAAGTATTAAACGTTACGCTTCAACTTTTAGTAATATATAGATATAAATGCGGTCAAATGTTTTACTTTTAGGGCTGCGGCTGCCATGTGGAACCTAAAAGAGTAGATACTATTTTGGACTTCTTGTCTATTCCCACCAAGGAAGTCGATACCGTACCGTACCGGCCGTACCGGCCGGAATATTTCGTACCGGCAAGCATTTCGGTACACAAACCCCCCTGTTTCGTACCGGAAAAAATATCGGCCGTACCGGCCATGTACCGGGCGTACCGGCCAATTTCGGACAATACCAGCCGGTACCGAGCGTACCGGCCCATACTGGAAAAAAGATTTTTTTTTTTTTTTTTTTTTTTAAGTTTTGTAATTTTTGAATTTTTGTTAGGGCAGAATGGTAACTTATTTACATTAACTTATTAGTATTATTTGTTTTCTTAGTATGCAATGGTAACTTTTAAACTTTCTATATTTTATATTGTATTTTTTTTCTTCTTTTAATTGATACTAAAGTCTAAAACTATGAATAATTAGTTCTGAATTGAGGAAATATTTTATGGTAAATTTTTATATTTATTATAATACACACACACATACATACATACATACATACATACATATATATATATATATATATATATATATAATAGCGGTAAACCCGAAACGATACACCGGTATTGACCGGTATCCGAAATATATCGTACCGCTGGCCAAACCGGTACAGCCTCCGATCCGGTATTGACTCCCTTGATTCCCACTACGATAATGAAATACATGTCCACTATCTGGGTTAATAAAAAAACATTATGTTAACCCTATCATGAAAGTCAAATTCTGTATCAAAAAATGCATTTTATATTGTTCATCAAATAAATAAATAAATACATTTTATATTGATTTGGGAATGAATTCTTATACCACATTCTTGTCAAATTACTATTTTTTTTTTATATGTTCTTGTCAAATTACAAGGAGCAGATCAAACTGAACGTGAAATTTTCTACGATACATGTCCTGCGTTTTTGACGCAATGCTATTCTTGAGACTCACTGGGATTCACCTCGCCTCGCTCAGTGGGATGTATATATCAAGGAAGTTAAAATCTGGCTATCGGAAGTCTATTTGTAGTGCGTTATGTCAATATGTCATTGTCTTCTTGTTGTGTTATGGTTGTTGATGATGCTATTTCTGTAGTTGTGGTTGTAGAGTTATGGTTTGATGTTGGTGTTTCCGTATTTATGTAAGTCTGGATGAAGTCTCTGTACTACACTTTTATCAGTTTGCAATAAAATCCTCTTTAACGCAACCAAAAAAAAAAAAAAAAAAAAATCTTATCAAAGTACAATGCATTTGTTTAGCCACCTTTTGATGGCACTTTATTTTAGCTAGATTCCTTGTAAAACTTTATAACTATTTCAATTTTTTTTTTTTTTTTTTTTTTTTTAAGGGAAAGAAGCACATATTAAGCATTCCTTGAATAATTTAACATTTTCCTTTCCAGTTCTATGTATTTATCTAACAACATATTTAGCGCATATAACAATTAATAGCCAAATAATTAGTTTTATGATATGCATAGAAAATGATACTTTGTTATTTTTTAATGATCAGAATTTTAATTTAGCAAAATGAATTCCTACTTTCCATAAATAAACTTATTCAGGAAAAAAAAAATCATTAAAAGATTCCATAATGAAATCCAATCACTATTAAAAAGCCGGCGACAAAATTCCAACTCCTACTGATGAGTGATGACTTGTTTTTTTAATCATGACTTCACTAGCTGTGGTTGTTTAGTTATGGTTTGATGTTGGTGTTTCTGTAGTTATGTAAGTTTTCAAAGTACAATGCATTTGTTTAGCCACCTTTTGATGGCACTTTATTTTAGCTAGATTCCTCCTAAAACTTTATAACTATTTCAAAAAAAAATTTAAAGGGAAAGAAGCACACATTAAGCATTCCTTGAATAATTTAACATTTTCCTTTCCAGTTCTATGTATTTATCTAACAACATATTTAGCGTATATAACAATTAATAGCCAAATAATTAGTTTTATGTATGCATAGAAAATGATACTTTGTTATTTTTTAATGATCAGAATTTTAATTTAGCAAAATGAATTCCTACTTTCCATAATAAACTTATTCAGAAAAAAAAAAAAATTCATTAAAAGATTCCATTATGAAATCCAGTCACTATTAAAAGCCGGTGACAAAATTCCAACTCCTACTGATGACTTGTTTTTTTAATCATGACTTCACTAGTTGTTGATAATTGAAAATGTGATTTAAGAATTTTATTATACTATAATTTTAAAACTCAAAAAATACTACTTGCGCAATAATTTCACAATACCTTTCATAGCATCATAGTGAGTTATGGTTAGTTCAACATTTTTTTTTTTTTTTTTTTGAGAAAGGGTTAGTTCAACACTTCAATTGATATAGTTTCTTATCATCAAACAAGATATTAAACCTCAGTTATACCAAAAAGCAATTAATATCTTAGCTTTCGTTTCTAAAACTTCTTCCACAATCTCGATCTAATGTTTATATGCAAAAGCCAAAACCTTTCTGCTACTGTATATAATTGATGCATTGTTTTCTATCTAAAGAGCGTTTTGGATCCATTTTTACTGTTCAATCGTCTTGTTTGCCGTTTTTTACTCAGTTAGTTCAAATGACAACTCCTTCCTGGTTGTCATGACAGGATGGAGGGTATTTGGGTCGAATCATCCTTCCTGTTTGTTTTAGCGATCGGGTTTTCTAAAAACTGTGTCATTTTATTAAAAAACATTTTTTATAAAATTATCCCTTCTTTTTTTTTTTTTTTTTTTTTTATAGAAGTTTTAAATGAATTGAAAAATAATCTTTTAATATCTCTTATTTAGCTTGCTGTAAGGTAGAATTGTTTCTCAAAAAATAAATTAGTGAAAAATAATTTCTAAAAATAAATTATACTTTCTATATTAACTAAAAGTAATTTTCATTTAACTTATTTTTTCTGATACTACTAAATATTGAAAAATACAAAAAACTATCTTTATACAATTTTTTTCATCGAAACATATAGATTGTAAATAATATTAATAATAATAAAAAGTTTTTATTTTCTCCGGTGGATAATCTTTGGACATTTTGTGAGATTTTTTTGTTATCTTTTTTGGGTTTTGGCTTGCAAAAATAAAAATAAAAAAGGGGGATAGATTCCGAAGATTTTTGAGTGAAGAGAGTAGAGACTGTAGAGTATGGTAGCCACAGAGAGATTTGGGTAAGGTTTAGACTTTAATGCCGGATTAGGCGGCAGTCGGGATATGTGAAGCTTAGTGGACCGGACGGTGCAATGCATGCAATGATGCAATCATTGTCCATATATACAATCCCGGGTCCCACATCAACAAAGGCCCATCACATGCAAACGGTCCCTGATTGGACTGTTTCTTTCGTGCCCTACAATGGAGTGTGGGCCTGTGGGGTTCAACTCTATGTTTGATCAATTTTCATAAAATATTCCGTAAGGGTTAAGGTAGTAACTAGTAAGTCAAATGAAGTTAGTGGTACTTAACAAAAACAAAAATGACTTTAATGGTAGGTTTAAATGAGAATCAAATAAAGGCTTCAAACATTGTGAAAAAAATTATTGTGTTGTAAGATTCATAATATAACTCATATAATTGAATTTATGGTGTTCGTTTTCATTAGGTGATAATAAAAAATAAATAAAAAAAAACTAGTTGATTTAATTGAAACTCATTAAGCAATAGAGGCATTTCATTAAATGTAAGTATATTGTCACCAACCTAAACATGGCGAAATGTGAGGAATCATAGAGATTTAGTAATTTTAAAAAAAAATTAAGAATAGGTTTAAATAATTATTTTTTAAAATATAGGATTCATGTAGTTTCTTTGGTCTTGTTTTTAAAGTTTTTCATTTAACCCAAAAGTTTTGTAGCTTAATTGGTTATCACCTCATGCTACTTCCATGACTGGTTGAATTTAATTAAGGAAATTAAGGTACTACATCAAAGCACTTATTTGTATATAGTTACAACTTTCAATGACACATGATTTAATTTAATTAGAATACCTAAAGCTATATGCCTACTTTTTATATAGTGTAGCAGGTAATGTCTAATGTCTTATATGCTTATGCATGTGAGTGTTTGTCTCTGTAAAAAAAAAAAGTTGAGTGAAACAAACATTTTCATAACTTTTTCTTTTATGGGTAATTTACAAATGCATCTTGGTCTTGAACCCATGACCTAAACTCTACCTAGTACTTGAAAAGAGAGGATGTGTCCATTAAAGTTGAACTCATATACAATTTTTCTTTTAATAATATTTTTTCAAAACTATCAAAGTGACACATCGTAATTGGTAGTAAAATGAATGTTAACAGTGAATCAATATAAAAGTAGTGTTTTACTGACCACAATTTTCAATCATAACAAATTGTTAAATTAGATTATGAAAAAAAAAAATTGTCATTAGGCTGTAAAATAGATGGTTAGAATAGTTTTTTATTTATTTAATTTTTTAAAAGAATCGGATAGTTAGTAAAGTTGTATATCTCAATAGTAATAGTATTCTTGATGTTCCATACCTGTAATTTGTACCCCGCCCATATCTCCCACACCTACTACATACCTTTAAAAAACAAAAGTTGTCCGTCTATTATTGGTCATATTTATATTTGCGTATCTATGCAAAGTTTTGAGAAACTTTTTCACAATTGGGGTTGAAAGTATAAGTAATGATGACACTGTTATTGTCATTATGATGACCATCTACTTGACAGAGTTTTGTAACTTAATTACATAGCCTATTTATAGAAGGAGTAATATTATTATCATAAACTATTTTATAACATTTGTATTAATTATAGTCAATTTTAATTGATTATTGTCCAGATCTACTATTAATATCATTTTTTTTACTTATCAATAATCATTTATTATATCAGCTGTTTGTAAAAAAATTTGTATCTCTAATACTTTCTTAATAAAAAATTTAGAATGCAAATCCTTTTCTTTTACTATTTGTAGTTTTGAAATAAGAGTGATATTAAGACCATAACTTATTATACAATTTTTTGCTATAGCTCACCACATAATGAGTTATGAACGGTAAAAGTATAAATATACTATTTTTTCTCTAATATTCACAAATTTTGTCACACATGAAAAATTGTGACAAAAATTATGCAATAAGCTGTAGTGTTAGATTTTTTCTAAAATTAAATAGATAAAACAGTGCCCGAAGACTCTTGAACTTAAACCACACCCACTCCTTCAGAGCGCATGTGTATACTGTAAAGTCAAGTGGTTCCCCCATGTGAGTGGATGTGGTCCAAGGTCTGAAGTTCCAGCTCAGTGCGTGTCTGTGTCCGAGGATAGTACGGATACATAACTGCATTAGCTAGCAAGACTGCAACTCTTCGTTTTATACCAATACTTTTTTTGTCTTCTCCAAGGACCGTGGGGATAGTATTTATAACAGTTGTCCACTGTACACTGACTACACACCTTCCCTTTCGGATGGTCCCCGTCATTTCAATTAATTAATACCTTGATTGCTTCACCAATTAAATAAATCTCAAACTTCATTATTCCTAGCTGCGTCAATTTTTTTTTTTTTTTTTGGTGGCAGTATTTATTTCAATCACTGTTTGAGGCTATATATAAATTGAATGTGTATGGCAATAATTTCTTTCAAGGCGAATGATCGAAATTTAAGCTTAATTTATATTACGGATTCTTATGTGCAGATGCAGATGATGCAACTAATGGGACACATACATGGATTGGAAAGGGCCTCACTTGTGTTTGCTTCAAGAGAAAGGGAAATTATGAGCGAATCTGCATTAACTTGACACCTCTACAGGCAAGTATTGTGTATACTAACGACGAACATAACGTGTATATATATAAACACATATAGGGTCTGTCTGTGTTTGAATTCATAGTACGACGAGGTGTTTAAAGAGGTTGGGATGGAGCTATCACAGAACAGAAATAACTTGAAAATATAATAAGAGGATGAGAACAAAAAATAAAATAGTTGTGGTTAAGGAGATTCAAGATGTGCCAGGCAGGTGGTAGAAGATTGAGGTTTATGATTTGTATCAGATGACTTTTAAGTGGAGTTGTGGTATGTTTTTGTATTAGAACTCATTCCTCTTTTCTCTGTATGTGTTTGTTTTAAAAAAAAAAAAAAAAAAGATCGAAAAAAGAAAAAAGAAGTTATTTTAGTGGTTCAAATACCAAAATCTATGCTCTTAATTAGAAAAATTAAGTAAATTGTTAGTAGCAGGTCACTATAGCAACTTGCTACTAGTATTTATTTTTTCTCCCTATTTTGGTGTGACCAATGGTGTGATTGATTTTAATAGGTAATTTATAATATTTTAGTGTGTTATGTGTTAAAATAAAAAATGAGACATATGGTATTTTATTGGTATACTAAAAAAGATAAAAGTAATTTTTTTGATATGATAAAAGCAAAATATTTTTTAACGCTAGATGTTAACGCTCACAAGGAGAACACAGTAAGGAGCTACAGAAAAATCCAGTACGGAGAGAGTGGAGAGTCCATCAATTAGTTATTGCATTGTTTACAAAACTACCAATAGATTCATTGTCGTTTGAAACCCAACTAATATATGGGTTAAAATGGTAAACATACATTTTGGAACTAATGATAACTGACAAGGATAATTACATACTAGAATATTAAAAAGAAAACAAGAATGATTAACATATAAGTGGTTTTTGTTTTTTAAATTTATTTATTTTTAATTTCATATTTTTTAAGAATAGTATTAGTTTATTGAAAGGTACTGCTCAAATGTTTTGGCTGACTACGTACGCAATTAATATGATAGGGACGTATATGTAATCAATGTGATGTAAATTTTTTTTTTTTTTTTTTTTTTTTTGTGGTTAAAATGTTATGTAATTCCGAATACCTAACATAGTAGTTTTTATTTATTTATTTATTTTTTAGAGGAACAACACAGCAGTTGTTAGTAAGGTATATTATATTTTCTCAAAAAAGAAAAAGAAAAAAAAGAAAGGTATAGTATGATGTGTAATGCTATTATCACAATTTTTGTCACAACTTATGTTATAAGTTGGAAGTGGTGGAGTAAAAGTGGTGGGTCTATAACTTCGTCACTCACGATTTACCATATGAGCAAATTGTGGAAAAATTTGTGGAAAAAGATATGATCTTAATATTTTCTATTTTATAATAGACAGATATGTAATCAATGTGATGTAATAAGTAATACCTAACATAGGAAGGTATATTATGATAGGCACATATATGTAATCAATATGGTCTAATGCCTAATACCTAATATTAACTTAACATAGGAAGTTATATTTCTCACTTTTTATATCATACTTTATACTCTACCAATTATATGTAATGTGTTTGGATTTTTTTTTTCTATTTTACATTAACAAAAGACAAATGAATACATAATAAGTTATGATTGATTGATTAGTGGAACATAAAGTGAAACATAAATGTTGTTTAGCCTTTAATTAATGCAATATCCTTATTACCCAAAAAAAGAAAAGAAAAGAAAGATAGATAATTGAAAGAGGAATGCAAATCTTTTGTAATATATTTTGTGTTCCACTTTATGTTCCATCAATCACAATTTATCAAGTGTTTATTTTTTCCATTTTAAACTTTGGCTATTTTATAAAGAAAGTTAAATAAATACATGACAAGTTATAATTTGTGGAACATAAAGTGAAACACAAAAAATGGTACATAATATTTGTATTCTTGAAAGAGAGCTCTCATAAAATTTTGTCATGCATGGAATAATTATAACTCACTAGCTAACATGTTAATCTTTTTCAAAACTAACATATCATATGTTTTCTATTGAAAAATTGCATAAACACTCCATGAAATTTGGGTCTCTCTCAAACGCACCTCAATTATATTTTAAAATTTTTAAACCCTTGAGATATCACAAGTAAAATTGACTTCTTTGTCACATATTAATTACTCTTAGTAATGAAAAGTAGTTACGTAAAAAAAATTTCTTTTTTAATAAAGTTTTCATTTTAAATTTTAATGAATAATCAATTATTAAAATAAAAAAATAGAATAAAACTTAAAAGGAAAGTGAAAGAAACATACATAAACAATGAACAGTAAAAAATTCACAAGCAATAGCCCTGCCAAATAACCACAAAAGAATAAAGAAAATTTTCTTCCAAACTTTCTTACCAACTAAACAGTTTAGGCCCATAGGCAAAAAAAATGCCAAAAAAAAAAAATAAATAAATAGATAACTTAATATTTTACTCATTTTACATTGGATAAAGTTTGGCTATAAATTTGGTTGTAGTTTAAGACTACAACTTCACTCAATATTTTTTTATTGGATATGAATTTTAATAAATTTACCGTTATATTACTTTTTTTTTTTATATCCTTAATGCTTACAAACTTTCTAAAAAATAAAAAATCAATAGTTATGTCATCAATTAATTATTTAAATTGCAACTTTTTATAGTCTAAAATTATATGCAAAAAATAAGTTTATGAATCATATAGTAAATAACATCCGATTAACATAAAATTTAACATGAGTTAAGAGCATAAAGAACATTAAATCTAATAGTTAGTTTTTCACAATATGTAGCAATATTAATTTTTTTTTTAAAGAAAATTGCAAACTTAAACTATAACTAAATTTGTAGCCAAATTTTGTCATTTTACAATAAAACTTAAGTTGGTTATAGTGCTCCTGTGGTTTGAACTGTCAAAATCATGATAAATGATCAAAAGTGAATATGTGTCACAATCTTAATGGGTCTAATACTTAAGAGCACTAGACTTAATAGATTGAGATCAAGTGCATGTAATGTCATTGGATGACTGAATCTCAACTATTGAATTAAAAAAAAGAGTTAAAAAAGTTAAAGTTAAAAAATAAGATAGTAAAAATTGATGTGAAATAAATTAGTGTAATTGCACCCGGATCCAAATGCAGACTGAATATCCGCCAATTGTAATAAAGAGATGGGACAAGGTGTAATAAATAGATGGCAGTGGCCCAATGGCTCAAACTGTGCTTTTTAACTACCGGACAGCTTATTCAAACTCAAAGTGGTACCTCCCCACGCACAAGTTGAATAAAAGGAAAGGATGGCAGTGGTCCAACGGCTCAAACTGTGCCTTCTAACCACCACACAGCTTATTCAGTACCTCCCCATGCGGTAAGTGTGCGTGGGGACTGGGGAGGGGGTCAGGTTGAGGGCAGCAAAAGTTTCTAATCATTAAAAAAAAAACTGTACTTTTACCAAGTTTTCGTTTAGTATATACACAAGTAGTGTGCGTTTTATTCTTGGCTTATGAAAGGACATGTGAAAACTCTTTCAGGCATGGCAACCGCACAGGAGAAGATCATCCTCAAAAGTCAAGCACTTAAAAAGGTTAGTTTTCTCTGTGCATCTGTTAAATTATATTAACTAAACCATTCTCTCTCTGTGTTGAAGAGCTTGCCTTTCTTAAGAGTTAAGAGTAATGTTAGGGATACAATTTTTTTTAATTATAATATATATTTTAGGTGGGTGGTTGGGGGGGGGGGGGGGGTTACGTGCCCAAGTTTTGCAGTTTTACCATCTTCTTTTCAATGGAGAAAATGTTAATTGTTTTTTTTTGATAACCAGCTCTGGATATTCTGTGATTTTAATTGGGGCACAATGGGGAGCTTTACATATATCATATATGGCTATTTAGTTGAAGCTAAACTATTTATCATTTGGATAGTGGATACAGAAATATTGCAAAATTTCCCATAGACAACTGATTTTAAGCATATACTGTTACTTCGTTTTCAATAATGAGAATTTTTTAAAGTTTTATTCACAAACTTTGGTATTGAAAATCACATATAGATTGTTCTCAAAAAAAAAAAAAAAAAAAAAAAAATCACATGTATATATAGGTTTGAGTACATCTCAAAAGTTAAGAATGACTTATGAAAAAATGTTTTGTAATATTTACTATCTCAAAACCCAACTTTATAATATATAACACATCATTTTTCAATATCCTCAACATTAAATCTTCAATTTTTTTAACACTTCATTTAAATATTCATTTTTTATTTTTTTTTTATTATTATTTCTCACTCTCCATCTGTCTCTCTCTCCCACTGTCTCTCCATCTTTCTCAACCCAGTCTAGAAGCTTCTCCCTCTCTCTGATATTCTGCTCTCAAAACCTCCGTGGCCTGAGCTTTTCAAGCTCATCACCTTTAACCACAGCCATAGCCACAGCCACCACCACTAACCACAACCTCAACCCCTAACCACAAAAAAAAAAAAAAAAAAAAAAAAAAAAAAAAAAAAAAAACCCATGGCACAAACTGCAGCCAAAACCCACCACAAAACCGCAGCCAAAACCTACACCCCAACAACCCTGACTTGAACCTCAACCCTGATCTGAACCTCAACCTGAACCTTAACCCCGATCAGAACCCACCACAAAACTGCAACCAAAACCCACCCCAACCTCTCTGATGACCACCACCCCAGCAACCCAACCACCACAAACCCACAACCAACGGCCTCAAACCCACCGGCACAACCAACCTTAACCGGCACAAACCCACGGTCTCAACGAACCCTAACCACCGTCGGACCCACCACCGTCGGACCCATGACCCACTTGCAGTCATCGAGACCCATCAGACCCACCAGAGGGAGAATCTGAGAAAGTGAGATGAGAGAGCATTTTGTGGTTTTAGTGCTTTGTTTTGGATTGCCTTAGACTACCACGTGAGTCCTTAGGCCCACCAACCACCAGTTGACAAATTTTTTATTTATTTTTAAATTTTGGGATAAAATTATTTAGATAATTTTTTTTTTAAATAAATAATGCTATTACCACCAAAAAATCCACAACTTTGCCCAATTAATTCACGTGGCAAGTTGTAAATGAGGGAGTTGTGGACCCACTATTCATAACTTGTCATATGAGTAAGTTGTGGCAAAATTTGTGGATTTTGTCGTGGTAATAACATTATTCATTTTTGATAGATACTATAGTATTTCAAACATTCGCTCCATAATAATTGTTCTTTATCATTAAATTAATATACCAATTGATTTGTGATATAAGCAATAATTGAACTTTAGATCTATTGTTCAAAGATAAGAGACTTTATTGAATGAGCTAATTAAAACCATCAGTGGACAAGTACTTCAAAAACCCTTAAGGGACTAGCCCATATAGATTTTGGACAGTTTAAGACCAATTTGGTAATGTTGTTCTAGTAATATTGTTTGTATTTTTTGAAAATACGTGTGGGTGAAAAAGTGTGTGAAAATATGTGTAAGATTTTTTTTTTTAATAAGAAATACGTGTAATGTTGTTTAAACAACGATAACAAATACTCTTATTTTTTGTTATAATAGTGTGTGTATATATATATATATATTTCCTTTATTTTTCAAAGGCATCAAAAAGATTGTTTTTGGTGTTTTAAGTTTATCTCTAACTATATTTAGATAGATATGAGATGAGACAATCGTTTTTCTTTTGATAATAAACTCACACACAAAGTGGGTAGACTGAAGCAACATGTATCTCAATAATTCATCAAAATAAAATATGCATTTCAATATGTATCTCAATAATTAATCAAAATAAAATATGTACCTCAATATGGCTAACCTTCCTCGAAACGTGATGTACCTTTCATATGTTGTAGTACATTTTAGAAAAATGCTACCCGCGAGAGCATGAGCAATTGAAGGAACTCAGAGAGGCCACAATTGAGCAACATCCATTTTGGTGGGTCATAATTTCTTTCCAAGCACTATTTTAATGCCATTTTTTTTTTTTTTTTTATGTTTAATGTGGATGAAATTCCTTTACTATATGTTTGAAGGGAGAAAGAGGAGGGAGAAATTTGGGAAGGGGACAGAAGTGGTTTAATTCATTTTATTTAAGGGAAAATATTAATACACTCACTTTAGGCCTAGGCTTAAGGCCCCAATTAAAAACAGTCACCAAAGATCCCAAAATTGGGAATACTTGTTTTTGGTTTTTTTAAATAAAAAATAAAAAGAAGATTCGGTTGGTTGTATAATCTCCCCCACCCCAAAAAGGCCCCAACCATGACCGGATTTGTGTCTCTATGAATTAAATCACATATAGGCAAACAATGAGAATGTCTCCTTTTTCTTAACCTATAATGATAGCTCACTTAAACTTTTTTGAATCTCATTTTGCCAAAAGTATGAGTCAATTTTGTTGTTGATAAACCTTAATGCTTGTTTCAATTTATGCAGAGATTTTTGTATTTAATAGACCTTCTCTTCTTTTTCTTTTTGCACATAACCTAGAGGTTGTTCCACGTATATTTCCTCTTCGAGCTCTCCATTTAAAAGGGGGAAAAAAAGATTTTACAGAGTTAAAAGAAAATTCATTAGAATTTGATTCCATGGTTATAAGAAGGTAAATTTAAAACAAAGGGTATGGCTCTAATACAAAAATGGTTAGGTGCAAGATGTAATAACAGGAGGCTTAAAAAGAAAAAAAAAAATCCTATTTTTGCTAGAGGAGGAGCACGGCCAAAGAGCTTTGTGATTGCTATTTTTCTTACATTTCAATGATTTCATTGCACTTCATTTTATATTAAATTAATTACATTTACATCAATACATCTCTTATAGAAGTTCATAGGCAGTAACTGGGCCCAAGATAATAAATTACAATTTTTTTTAAAAACATAATTTTACTGAAGTTATTACTTTTAATTTGAACTGTGTTCATATCTGGCAGGAGTTTGATGAATGTGCCTATCGATGAAGGTCTACTCCTCTCAATGCTTCTAAAGACCATGAACGCAAAGAAGACATTAGAAATT
Source organism: Quercus glauca (assembly GCA_023736055.1). NCBI lineage: Eukaryota > Viridiplantae > Streptophyta > Magnoliopsida > Fagales > Fagaceae > Quercus > Quercus glauca. The sequence continues at coordinate 21,586,953 of CM043317.1, forward strand.
GGGGTCTTTACTGGTTATTCTCTTCTTACTACTGCTTTAGCACTACCAGCTGATGGCAAGGTACGTTTCAGAATTTATTTATGTATTATTTTTTGGTTAACTCCTATTTTACATACTAGGCAAATAAATAGTATTAGTCAGTAAGGGCCAGAATACACTGAGGTTTTCAATTTTTGCAGATAATAGCTATTGATCCAAACAGGGAAGCATATCAAACTGGATTGCCATTTATTCAGAAGGCTGGAGTGGAGCATAAGATTAATTTTATTGAATCAGATGCCTTGTCAGTTTTGAATGATCTAATTAGCAATGTAAGTTTTTTATTTTTATTTTTTTATTTATTCAATAGTTGGAGGTGGGGTGATTTGAATCCTAGATGTTTTTGTTGGAAATACCAAGAGTTGTGCCAATTAAGCTATAAGGCTCTTGGCCATTGCCTATATAAGTTATTAGCATGATGCAATTGTATCTCTACTCAAGGTAGAGATAGTTAGGTTTGTAAAATAATTTTTTTTAACCGTGTTTTCTATTGTTGACCTTATCTAACAAGAACTAGAACAAGTTATTCTTGACCTTTAGGTGCTTATAACTGAAGTATGGGGTAAACGTGTTTTCTATTGTTGACTTTATCAAACAATTAACGATAACGAGTTATTGCTAAAACATGCTGAGTTATTGATGTATTACTGTACTAAAAAATCTTTTTTTTACATAATATTTAAATAAATACAATATATCAAAAATAAATAAAACGTATGTAAATCACTCAAACTTTGACTATTTTCTAATCAAAATGATATGATTTATGACCACCTAAGTACACTGTTTTCGCCCTTTGCTCTTAGTATACTATTACTGAAATTCACTTAATTAACTTATAAACCAATAAATATGTGATGCAAGCTTAAGGCGACCAAAAAAAAAAAAAAAACTTCGCTGAATTATCTTTTATACTGAGAATAGCTTAAATAATTTTTAATATTAATTTTGAAATATATATATATATATATATATTTTTTGATGTAGAAGATATTTATATCAATGCATATGTTTTTTCTCTAAGTTACATTTCTTGTACTCATTAGTTTATAAGCTACATTAATATTAATTAGGCTAAAATGCAAAACTCACTCTCTAAGTTTCTTCAGAACTCATTTCAATCTTTTAATTTTGTTTTCGTTTATTTCAGTCCTCTATATTTTAGATTTATTTAATTAAAGCATTTCCGTCAACTTTTATTGAAATTTTTTGAAAGTAAAAAATCTGGAAAATATTTTTCAATCATTTGAATTTTTTTTTAATTTATAAAATTTGAAGAAAATTTTTAAAAAATTGGAAAATTAACCATAACATATATAAAAAGTTTATGGAAAAGCCTTAATTGAATAAATTTGAAAATTAGAGGAATGAAATAAACGAAAGCAAAGTTAGAGTACTAAAATGAATTTTTGTAAAACATAGAGGGTGAGTTTTGCATTTTAATCTTAATATTATATGAAATGCTTTTTAAAACAATTTGTTGACAATATAGTAGACCAAAATCGGGGTTAGATGTGAATCTACAATTTTTCTATTGCGAAAATTTTCAAAAGTTTTATTTTTGATGAATAATGACTTTATTCCTACTTGCGCAAATGATTTGACCAAATTCAGAATTCATCGACATTGTCTTTAGGTTCTATAAGGATGAACTTTTTACTTATCTTCCTAAATACTTGTCACATGTTGGTCTTCACTCCACCGAGCCTATGTGATATGTTGCACGTATATACTTGATCTTAATTTCCTAATTATGAATACAGGGCAAACAAGAAGGGACATTCGATTTCGCATTTGTGGATGCTGATAAGGAAGGCTACATCAAATATCATGAGCTACTTTTGAAACTGGTTAAGATTGGTGGAATAATTGCATATGATAATACCTTATGGTCTGGGTCAGTGGCAGAACCTGAAGAAGATAAGATGGAGGAATATTTGAAGCTTGGCAAAAAGTGTCTCACGGAATTGAATAGCTTTCTAGCAACTGATCCTCGCATCGAATCATCCCTCATCTCTATTGGTGACGGCCTCACCCTCTGCAGGCGCATCTGCTAGTGAAATCAACAAATTGAAGTTCTTGCTGCTGCACTAGCACGCATGTTATTCAAATGGTTATTTAGAATAAATCAAGTGTCTGAAATTTCCTCACAAATATGTGTGACAGTAAGGATGATCAATAAGAGAATCTATTACGTATATCCAATGTATTAGTATTACGTTAATATATTAGGTGTATTGAATAATTTCACATAAAATACGTAGTTATATCATTGTCTGAACATGTTCAGCATTTGCTATATAGCTTGGTTTTAAGTTCAAAATAAACTGCCCATGTCCAATGCTAATTGAAGAGATTGCTTTCTTCTGAGACAGCGGGCAATTAATCAAAGTGAATAAAGCCAATTTCATCTTATTAACCTGAAGGATCACATGTGAAACAATCTTCATTAGGAGCCTTAATCTGACCTACATATTATGCTTATTTTTACATCAATAATATATACAATTATTATTGTTAGAAATACTAAATGATTGTATTATATTTCTCAATGAAAGAATATACACGAGTGCCTTTATATAGGAGGCATATGAGTGCAGTACAATTTCATCTTATTAACCTGAAGGATCACATGTGAAACAATCTTCATTAGGAGCCTTAATCTGACCTACATATTATGCTTATTTTTACATCAATAATATATACAATTATTATTGTTAGAAATACTAAATGATTGTATTATATTTCTCAATGAAAGAATATACACGAGTGCCTTTATATAGGAGGCATATGAGTGCAGTACAAGTAAGAGTATAGTATAAGAGTGTGTTATACAAGTAATCTATTTGGGCTTAAAGCCCACAATTATACACGTTAACAGCCCCCCTCAAATTCAAGGTGGATGTGAGACTAACTTGAGATTGTCAACCAAAGTACGAAGGCGTCCCTTAGGATGTGACTTGGTAAAGATATTTGCAAGTTGATCTTTAGAGGAGACTAAGATCAGCTTGAGAGCACCATGGACAAGATGATAACGGATAAAATGACAATCGATCTCGATGTGTTTAGTCCATTCATGGAAGACATCATTGTGAGCAATATGAATGGCATTCTGGTTGTCACAATAAAGAGGAGTAGTACAGGATGTAGACACACCTAAGTCTTTGAGAAGCCATCGTAGCCAAAGAAGCTCAGATGTTGTATCAGCAAGGGCACAATATTCTGCTTTAGTACTGAGTGGGCCACATGAGTTTGTTTCTTGCTTCGCCAAGAAATCAGAGAAGAACCAAGAAGAAAGCAATAACCAGTGGTGGATCTGCGATCAGTGGGATCTCTTGCCCAATCAGCATCAGAAAATGCACGGAGAATAAGAGGAGACTAAGCAGAGTAGAAAAGACCATGGAAGAAAGTGTCCTTCAGGAATCGAAGAATGCGCAGAATAGCAGCATAGTGAGTCGATCGTGGAGCAGACAGATACTGGCTCACCTGGTGAATAGCATAGGAAATGTCTGGATGAGTAATAGTGAAAAAAACTAGGCTGCCAACCAAGCGTCAGTAAAGAGAGGGATTAGGCAATGGTTTTCCCCCTGAGGGAGTTAGATGCACATTAAGCTCAACTGGAGTGTCAACAGTCTTATTATCAGCGAGTCCAGCTCGAGACAAGAGTTTAGAAGCATACTTGGCTCGAGTAATATAAAGTCCATCTGTAGAATGAGTGATTTCAAGACCCAAGAAGTAACTGAGATGTCCAAGATCTTTCATCTCAAACTGCTGACTAAGAAAATCCTTAAGTTCTTGAATGCCACTAAGGTCATCACCAGTTATGATCATATCATCCACATGTAGGAGAAGTAAAATAGTACATTTGTCAGTGCGACGAAGAAATAAGGCAGAATCATAATGACTGGCCATGTAACCCAAGCAAGAAATGGTAGAGCTGAATTTGGAAAACCAAGCTCGTGGAGCTTGTTTAAGGCTATAAAGTGCTCGTTGAAGGTGACAAACCTTATTTGATTCAACAGAGAGACTAGGAGGAGGTTGCGTATAAACTTCTTCACTTAAATCTCCATTAAGGAATGCATTTTTGACATCCATCTGAAAAATGTATCATTTACTGGCAGCGGCAACAGCTAAGAGGGCACGAACAGATAAGATACGAGCAACCGGAGCAAAGGTCTCTTCATAATCAATCCCATACTCCTGTGTAAAACCTTTTGCAACAAGATGAGCTTTGTAGCGCTCAATGGACCCATCAGAGCGAGTCTTAATCTTGTAGATCCACTTACAACCAACCACAGATTTCCCAGGGGGGAGAGTCACTAAGTCCCAAGTATGGTTTTTAGATAATGCATCAAGTTCCTCTTTCATTGCAATTTGCCATAAAGGGTCAGTGGAAGCCTCACAATAGGTGTGAGGCTCGTACAGTGTAGCAAGGACAGTGTAACAATGATAGACAAGTAAATGTGTAGGAATGGATCTTACCAGAGTTGAGTGACGAGGTGGAAGTGAAATGTCTTGTGCATGATCTTCAGGCGGAGCAGGAGCAGGGGACCTAAGCTCAGGGTTGGGTAGTTCATCTTCGACCTGTTCATCTTCTACCTGTTCATTAAAGGGTGAACTAGGAAAGGGATCAAGGATATCTGGTGGTTGGACAGAGAAGTTTATAGGAGAATCAGGAGCAGCTACAGAAGGAATATGTGTCTCATCTGGAAAAAGATCTAAGATAAAGGAGGAAGATAGGGAGGTACGGAAGTGAGAGAGCTCGACAAAGAGGCGATGTTCCTAAAAGACAACATTGTGGGAGATACGAAGACGATGAGAAACAGGATCATAACACCGATACCCCTTTTGAGTTTTGCCATAGCCAAGAAAACAACAAAGCCTTGACCGAGGCTCAAGTTTGTTATGCTCATGTGGCTGAAGAAGAACGAAACAAGCAGAACCAAAGGAACGAAGGTGGTGATAATCTGGAGGTGACCCAAAAAAAGGAGCAGGAACTTTGGCAGAGAGAAGGAGAGCACGAACAGTGTCAAGGATATGACGAAATTTTCGTTCGGCTCTACCATTTTGCTGAGAGGTACTTGGACAAGTTAGTTGATGAACAGTGCCATAGGAATGCAAAACAGCTTGGAAAGCATATTGAGTGTACTCAAGAGCATTATTAGATCGAAAAATTTTGATGCGTTTGGAAAACTGAGTTTCAACAATTTTTACAAAATTAGAATATACTTCCAATAATTTAGAATGATGTTTCATATTAAAAATCCAGCTATAGTGAGAGTAATCATCAACAAAGACAACAAAATATCGAGATTCACCAATACTAGAGACAGAGGAAGGCCTCCAAACATCAGAATGAATAAGGTCAAAAATATCAGTGGATATTGATTTTACTAGTATTGAAAGGCAAAGCTGGTAATTTTCCTAACTGACATGAAACACAATTAAAATTTTCTGTAGACACTGAACCTAACAAACCTCTAGAAGCTAATTGTTGTACCCGAGAGGAAGATAGATGACCAAGTTGAGCATGCCAAAGTGCAAAGGAAGGAATTGAAGAAACTGTAGTAGCAGCAGTAATAGAAACAGGAGCAACAAGTAGAAGACGAAGGTTGTCTACGGGAAACATACGCCCAACTCTGGGACGGGTCCTAAACTCCTGTTCCGTCCTCGGATCCTGCACAATGCACCAAGAATAATCAAAGATAATGCAATAACCTGACTCAGCTAATTGTCTCACAGAAAACAAATTATAAGAAAGGTCAGGAACATTAAAGACTTTAGGAACCGAGAGGTTGGAGGTCGAAACTGAACCTATATTATGATTAGACATGGTGGAACCATTTACTGTGCGAATATTAAGAGAGTGCAGTGCAGGTTTAAGGTCAGAAAATAAGGACAAGTGAGGTGTCATGTGATTGCAACAAGCATAATTCATAAGCCAAGAGGTAGGAAACATACCAAATAAAGATGAGAGAGAAGAGAAATAAGATGCATTACCAACCATACGAATGAAATTGGCGATGATAATTATAAGGTCATCTCTAGAAATAGAGAAAGTGGATCCAGAAGATTGAGACTGTGCAGAGACAGGAGCCATGGGTTGGACACTCTTAGTGTTAGCAACTGTAGTAGCAGAAGTGGAAACAACTAATTTGTTGCGTTGATAGCAAGTCTCAATATTATGGCCAAAACGTTTGCAAAAATTGCAAAAACGTTTGCTGGATTGTCGGCGATGATTATTGCAAAAGGAAGAAAACTTGTCCTTATTCTTCATTTAGAAGCAAGATATGCAAAAATGGACTGTAAAAATGAAATCTACGTGAAATACTGGGTAAGGAGCACCTGGATTGCAAAAAGTCAACCATGGAAGAAAAGTCAACGGTCAAAGTCAACGGGCCGGTCAACGGTCAAAGTCAACGGTCAGCGAAGATGACATCATCAAGGTGATGTGGCGATGACATCAGCATATGGCTGGATGCTGACGTAAGCAAGATGACGCCACTAGGGCTGACGTGGCGCAACTGATGACGTCAGCGGACCGAGTTCTGGCGCATGGAAGCGTGTGGAGGCACGTGGCAGCGCGTGACTGGCGCGTGGAAGCACGTGAGGATTATTGGTGGCGTGTGGTGGCGTGTGATATTGATGTTGAGAATTGCAGCGGCACGTGGAGGTGCATGAGATGTCCGATGAAGACGATGTTTGCACAGAAAGGCAGATCGAAAAGATTACTTTCTGATGGTGCAATCTGTGGTCTGATCGGAGTAGCGGAAGTGGTGGTGGCGGCAAGGCAGTGGTCTTTGATGTACTGGAGTCACGGTGGAGGCAGTGGTACTGCTCAGAACAACGGCTGTAGTGGATGACATCCAAGAAGACAAGACTGCTTAAAAGCGGCACACCAAAGGATTAGAGCAGTGGCTCTGATACCATGTTAGAAATACTGAATGATTGTATTGTATTTCTCAATGAAAGATTATACACGAGTGCCTTTATATAGGAGGCATATGAGTGCAGTACAAGTAAGAGTGTAGTATAAGAGTGTGCTATACAAGTAATCTATTTGGGCTTAAAGCCCACAACTATACACGTTAACAATTATGTTTTGATTTATTGAAAATCGCAGATGATTGGCATAGGCATGCAAAAATACCTCTAAAAAATTGTGTTTTTTTTTTATTCGTAGATAATAGGGAAAGAGAGAAAAGGGGGGCTGTGGGGTGGGGGATTCGAACAGGCTATTATTTGACCCCTGAAAACTAAGCTGTGACTTGTGAGTGTGACTTTTTCCTCAATGCAATTAAAGCCTTAAACATTATAGAATTTTGTACCCAAATTATTGGGTTAATCACTTAATCCTAATATTTTCCTAAGCTATTAGATCAAAAGAATGTCTCTCTTGATTGATTGATAATATGCAAATTACTTCCTATCATTATTAAATTCAATAAAATTTAAAAATCGTAACAGAGAAATCTCTTCTTTTCTTTTCATTAATTTAAACTCCGCCTGGTTCATCCTATACACAAAGTGTTGGTGTTAGGATTATTTGTCGAAACCTAAACTGAACATAAAAAATTATGCATGCAGGTGATATTTCACATCTTGTTTGATATTGTTATTTCTTTAATTTAATAAAAAAAAACGTGTTTATTTTTTATGATATAGTAGATTTAGGATTTAATGCATGATAGTTTTCAATTAAAAGTCTGAATGTCCAAATTCTGTTCATAAAAACTACCAATCTTAACCAGTTTGATTTAGGATTGTTAGAATTGTATTGTAGCAATTACCAAATTTATTTGCACAAATCCCATTTGATTTAGGATTATTAAACATTTTTTTATAAAAATTGTTAAAACTGTTATAAAATTACAATTAAACGTTTTTCTTCTTTCTTCTTTGAACCTGTTAGATGTCTAGAACTCAACTTCTCCTTCCTCAAAACCATCTGCGGCTATGTCCCTTACTACCATCATTGTCTGGATTTAAGAAGCTCACGTTTAGGTGTTTTTTGGGGAATTTGATGGAATGATTTATTTTATTTTATTTTATTTATTTATTTATTTTTTTGTGAGAAGAAAACCTTTGAACTTTATTGAAACAAAAATTAGCTATAATCAGCTAAAAGAACAGAAAGTAGATGTGGAGGAACATCCTCCGCTCACATCTTTAAACTTCTAACATACTTAGCATGTTTAGCTAAGTTGTGAGCTACAAAATTGCCTAATCTATAAGTATGAGAAAATGAGATACTATGAAAGGCATCTATAGTAGGTTGCACAAACTCCTAGAGATGACCAAAAGAGGCCAATAAAGGGGTGTTTGGATGGCTTATTTCCATAACTCAATTCTCTGTTTCCATAATTCAATTCTCAAAAATGGTGGGACCCATAGCGAGAAGTCCGTTTGGCGCACCATCTCTTTGTTTCCATAACTCTGTTTCCATCACTCAATTCTCTGATTTTTGAGTTATGAGTTATGGAAATTGAAAACACATTTTGGCTATTTTCAGTTTCCATAACTCATAACTTAATGGCATTTTTGTAATTAAACACACATGGGGGACCTACTCAGCTACAACTTTTGACCAATCTTATTTTTTTTTTTTTTCCGGTCTTCAGTTCTTGGTGTTTTTTTTTTTTTTTTCACTGGGTTCGATGAGTTTGAAAAAAATAAAAATAAAAACTACACTGAGTGACAGGTATGGGGCCCACAAACAGTGTGAAAAATATTGAGTGATGAGTAATGAGTGACGGTGCCAAACAGGTAGGGTATTTTAAGTAATGAGTGATGAGTGACAGAAATTGAGTAATGAAAAAGAGTGAGCCAAATAGCCCCTAAGTCGCCTTCTACCCTTAAAGCATTTATAACCACCTAAGAATCACCTTCAAGGATGAGAGCAGAGACCCTAAAATCCTGAGCAAGCTTGATTGCTCAAACTGCCGCTAGAGCTTCCACATCATCAGAGTTGGGGGGGGGGGGGGGGAGAATTTTTTATTTTTATTTTTATTTTTTCTAAAAGTGAAAACTTGACTCTACCCAAGCTATCACGAGTAACAACTCCAATGCCTACAACATTTGATTCTCCGAATATTGCCCCATCAAAATTTACTTTTAAGAGTTAGACAGAGGGAGGTTACCAACGTACATGAGTTGGTGATGAAGTCTAGAGTTGTATCAATGATCTGGCATTGTTACGAACAAAATCTTGCAGTGCCTGGGAAGCCGAAGGAATGATCTGATCGATTGGGAACATGCTGGACCTTGTGCATTTTTTATTTCTACAAAACCAGATTGGCCAAACCAGCATGGAGAACTGCTCCAAATCTTTTCTTGCCTCCTTCGCATATCGAAACAAATTCAGGAAGGTAGTAAAGGGATGGTGGTGGAGCAAAAGACCAGGTTAGGGAGAAATCCTAAACGGGTGAGAGGGCTGGGCAATTCCAAAGAGCATGTAGAACATCTTTTGAAGACATATCATAGTGTTCATGATTATCCTTGAAGAGAATTTGACGACGACATAAAATCTTCGTTGTTGGGATGGCTTCTCTACATGCACGCCAAAGGCAGTATTGGACTTTGTTTAGAACTCGAAGTCCCCAAATGTCTTTCCAATGAGGTTGTTGATCACGCTGATATGTTTGAACCCAATTGAATTTAGAGTTTTCCCCCATAAGGAATATGTATCTAGATTTTTTTATTGAGTAACAACTAGAAGAGACACATGGCCAAGTAAGTTTGTTCTCAATTGTTGGGTTATAGATTTACCCCGGTTAATTAATTCAATTACGTACCCAAGTCAATTAATTAAGTAAAATTACATGCAAATTGTGGAGCACACATAAATCACCAAATAAACTAAAGTACAGCTGAAACTAAATTGACATGTTGATTTGTTGACGAATGGGGAAAACCTCTTGCAAAGCAAAAAACCCACCAGGAGAATTTCATGTCACCACTCCCAAGAATCCATTAATCAAGAACAAGCGGTTACAAGTATGAGGAATCTTATCACTACCCTGGTCTATTCCAAAATACCAACCTACAATTAACTTTTACTCTAATCCCCAATTGGACTTTATCTTATACAGTCTTCTTTCTTTGCACGGATTCCAATACGTGTTTGACTTCTGATCCCAACAACTGAAGTTTGTTGTTGGATGCAAAGTTCTTCACTTCAAATCATGTTGAAGATTTAGAAGCACTTGGTTACAAAGCCTTAAAGTGTACAAGAACGTAGTAGCTTCCCTAAGAATATATGAGTTTTCTAATTTGAGTCTTTGTGTCTTTGATGACTTTTAAAATAAAACTTTTATACCCTCTAGGAGTTTAGTGAACGAAACCCTAGCAATTCAGGTCATCATGGGCTGAAATTCTGAACTAAGAATTCTAAGTTGCATAGCTCGATAGATTGAGAGGTGTCGAGCTTGTGTTGAGAATTACTCATTAAGTCTGGATAGATGCTAGTGTCGAGCTTGTGTCGAGACTAGTGTTGAGATTCACTGTTTTAGCTTTTCTTTACTTGTTTCTTGGTTCAATCTTTATGTCTTTGAAGATAACACTTGTTTTGTCTTATCAACACACATCTTGATATCCTAAACATATCTTAGATATACCCAATTACAAGTAACGTGCATTTTGTCAAATGATATGCCAATACATAGAAAATATGACCCTAACATCAACCTTTGTATTACTCAAGGGAATACTGAGTATTAATTCGACCTCTAGGGGGCAAAAAAAAACCCTTGATTAAATCCTCATCCTAGCTATTGGACATATGATTAATAAGAGAACTGACCTTGGCATCTTCAAAACCACCAACTACTGGAGATAATACTTGAGGATGATCATTTGAAGGTAAACCATTGGTCAAGCCAGATGCTAATAGAGTCCCCACACCCTAATTTTCCACTTGGCTTCCCTCTGTAGAACATCCCGACCCCATAAAATATTGCTAAGTACCTGTTTGGTTCAACGTTTTTAGCCTAAAAGTTACGTTTTGAAAAAAGCCAGCCCAAAAGTCTGTTTGGTCAATAAAAAATGCAACTTTTTTCAAAAATTTGCATTTTATAATTGTGAAGAGAACACGCAATCCTTAAAAGGAGGTCTTGAGGTCCATTTTGCCAAAAGCCAGTCTGCGTTTTGATATATCTGTTGGGGTGAGTTGCGCAATTACGAAATTGCCCTTCAATAAAGGATGCTCATGTCTTCAGAGTCTCACGCACAGTTCCTAGTTTACTTATCTCATCTCTTTGCTCTGCGTAAAGCCAGCTCCCTCACGCCTCTCATCTCTTCTCTCAGGTCTGCCCTCTCTGTGCTGCTACAAGCCTCTCCTTGCGCGTAAGTCTCTCTTTTCTTTTATCATCCGTTGAAAATCTTCTTCCTCTTCTTCTTCATTCTTCGTCTTCTTCAACGGGCATTTCTTTGTATTGGAAAACCCATCCCAAACCTAAACCCCACTGGAAAACCCATCCCAAACCCAACTTAAAATCAACCAAAAACAAAATCAACTCAAAATCAAACCCAAAATCTACAGAAAATCAACTCAAAATTAAACCATTAACTGAAAACCCATAACCCAAACCCAAAATCAAAATCAAATACAAACCCAATGTTTCAATCATCTTCATCTTCATCGTCATCTTCTCTCTTCCTCTTGGCTTTAGAATTGTCAAAAAAAAAAAAGCTCAGCGATGGAACGTTCTGGACGAAGTGAAAGGGAAAAAGGGGAAAGAATGAACAAAAAATGAAAAGTGGAATGTTCTGGAGGAAGTGGTAGGGAAAAATGGGAAAGAAGGAAAAAAAAAGAAAAAGAAAAAAGGGAAGGGTACGTGTGTGGAAGAGAAAAGAAGAGGGGGAAAAAAAAAGGAAAAAAAGAAGAAGAAGGAAATGTTATCACAATACTTTCACAATAAATTTTAAGGGGTAGGTTATTATTAGCTAATATTGGTGAGAAAAAAATAATTTTTTTAGAAAGAGAAAAAAATAATTTTAATAGTACGTTAAAATTAAAATCAGTATCAATTTTTATCACAATATTTTCATAATACTTTCACAATAAATCTTAAGAGGTAGGTTATTATTAGCTAATATTGGTGAGAAAAAAATAATTTTAATATTACGTTAAAATTAAAATTAGTATCAATTTTTATCACAATATTTTCATAATACTTTTACAATAAATCTTAAGAGGTAGGTTATTATTAGCTAATATTGGTGAGAAAAAAATAATTTTAATATTACGTTAAAATTAAAATCAGTATCAATTTTTATCACAATACTTTCACAATAAATCTTAAGTGGTAGGTTATTATTAGCTAATATTGGTGAGAAAAAAATAATTTTTTTAGAAAGAGAAAAAAATAATTTTAATAGTACGTTAAAATTAAAATCAGCATCAATTTTTATTACATTATTTTCACAATAAATCTTAAGTGGTAGGTTATTATTAGCTAATATTGGTGAGAAAAAAAATAATTTTTTTAGAAAAAAAATAATGGTAATAATACGTTCAAATTAAAATCAGTATCAATTATCACAATTTCACTATCAATTAAAATTAGTATCAATTTCACTATAAATCTTAAGTGGTAGGTTATTATTAGCTAATATTGATGAGAAAAAAATAATTTTTTTAGAAAGAGAAAAATTGATTTAAGTATATAAAGTAGTTGATTTAAGTATGAAATAAACTCACATCCAAAAACAAAAGTATGAAATAAACTCCCTTATATATACATTGTCCTTTTTGGTAATTTATCCCTCAAACTGCCACTTTTATAAGTGCTAGCCAAATACTCATTTTTTTCAAAAAACACTTTTTAACAGCTTTTACCAAACACTCAGTCTTTTGAAAATGCACTTTTTCATTATACACTTTTTGAAAACTTCACTTTCTTATTATGCACTTTTACAAAAAGTTGAACCAAACTCACTCTTACTAAGTTTGGATCCAACTTATAGGGAGAAAGAAAAATTAACAAAGAAACCAAAATGCATTTTTTTCATATTTCTCTTCTTTCCCATTTGCCAAACACCCATGTCCCACACTGGTGAAGAGGTTTGAGAATTAAGAGGGAGTGTGACTGAGAAGAGGAATGAAAGAGAAAGATTAAAAAAAAAAAAAAAAGAGTAGAAAAAAGAGATTATAACACGGGAAGGGGAAATAAGGAGAAGGAATCTCATGTGGGGCACCTATTAGTGTGACAAAGGACTTATGCGCTCGGCATATACAAGACTTTTGCTTAGATAAGAAATTTCTAGGATTGTGCTTTTTTTACAAATACCACCACATGCTTTCTTATTTACAAAACAACCATTCATTGTAATTTTTTTCATTGATTTATCCCAACTGTTTATTAGGGGGAGTCCACTTTAATTCAACCTTAACAAGTACCGTTGCCAAAAAGACTGAAAAGAGCCACATTTTGCTTACAACGTTTTTTTTTTTTTTTTTGCTAAGCAACAACATTATCATTTTGCTTATGACATTAAACACGCTGACAAACATTAAAGGCATTAAATTTGGAACATGATGTGGGTCAAAAGAATTGGGGTTTGGTTTACCTCCAGTACTTTTTTAACTGGAGGTTTCCTTTTATTTTAAATACACAATGACAAGTGGTGGTAGATTTTAATCTCCATATTTTATTTAATTAATGGATGATGTGACAGTTTCTCATTAAAATAAAATGAGATTCTAGTTAAAAAAGTACTGGAGGAAAGCAAAACCCAGAAATTTGTGTAGGAATTGTATGGGTTTTGCTGTATAATATGAGAGGTCTTACGTCCACAATATTTTTACAACAAATCCTAGTTGTCAAGTTGTTACAGGTTTTTAATTTGAATTTACAACTGAAATTACTTTGTTGCCCATTAAGTGTCCATTTGGCAAAGTTTATTTTTGCCAATTTATTTTATTATTTAGCTTATTTTTACTATTATTCATGGGTCCCACTACACTTTTTGGTATTATTCATAGGGATGGCAATTTAAATCCGACCCGCGGATACCCGGCCTGGCCCGATAGAGAATAGGGTCGAGTAAGGGTTTTTAAAAAAAAACCCGAAGCGGGTTCGAGTCGGGTTCGGGTTTGGGTTTTTATAAAAAATTAGAAACCCGACCCAAAACCTGACCCGGACATGACCCGGTTGCCCTGAAATTACAAAAAAAAAAAAAAAACCCCCCTTATATATATAGTTGTAATGTAAACCCTATGTCCCTAACCCAGCCGCTTCTTATAATCTGATCTTATTTCAATTCACGCCCTCAGCCCCTTACGCCCTCAGCCTCATGCCTCAGCCTCACATCTCCAGCTCACAATGTCACTCACTCTGTCTCAGTTCTCCCACTCACTGTCTCACACAGCCACAAGCCCACAAGCAGTCAAGCACAGGCAGTCGCTATCATTGATCTCACACTGTCGCCACACGGTCACAAGCCTACAGCTTTCTACTCTTTCAACTCCGTTTCATCCTCACCGTCGCCAATCTCACACTGTCGCACAACCCTCTACCCCTCACATCTTCCTCATCCATGGCCTCATGGCCTCGCTACACCTTGATCTCCATTTTTTTTTCTGGGTTCAGTTCGTCTCAATGTGAGTTTGTGTTTGTGATTTTGAAAAGGAAAACCATAGATCTAAAATTTGTGTTCAGTTTGTGATTTTGAAAGGGAAAATCATAGATCTGACATTTGTGTTTAGGATTTCTGTGTTTACGTTTATGTTCGTGTTTGGATTTGTGTTTGTGTTTGTGATTTTAGGCCAGAAAATCTTAAATTGAAGTTTGTGTTTCTTACTTTGGGCTTGGATGGGCATGAGGGGACGGGGCCCACGGGGCCCATGGAGGCCTGATGGGGCGGGTTGGGTTTAAGAAAAAAGACCCGTTTAATAAACGGGTCGGGTCCGGGTTTCTAGGGCAAACTTGCAGGTCGGGTCCGGGTATGGAAAAACCCGGACCGAACTCGGCCCGTTGCCATTCCTAATTATTCATGGGTCTTACTATACTGTTTTAGCTAATTTTTACCTTTATTTATAGTACTTTCGGTAAAAAAATTTCAGTTTCTACAAAATAAGTAGATCTTAAACGGATCCTAATAACAGCAAGTAACAACTTGTCACATAAGATTTGTTGTGAAAATATTGTGGATATAGCATTTCTCGTATAATATTGTAGTTTTTTTTATTATAAGCATTTAAATTCAAATTCAATTCATTGCACTAAGAGGGTGTGGGTTCTTATTTTTGGACAGTACCCAAGCCCAACTGGAATCAAGGATCCTGGGCCTCCAAAGAGTTTTGTACTTGTTGTTTGGTGGACTGAGCTTGGTTCATTGCACATATGTTAGGCTGATTACGAACCAAGTTGTGCACAAAATATGGATCCTACAACACATACATATTTATACATGCAAATATATATATATATATATATATATATATATATATTGTAAAACAAATGGCTAAGGAATAGTAAAGAAATAAAGGAAAAGCGAATAAAGACGTCAGGGATCCTCAGAAAATAAAATGATATTTCATTATATTAAGTTTTAGTACATTAGGCTTTTCTTTCCACTGGGATATGTCACAAGGCTCAAATAAGTTCAAAAGTCACAAACTTAGATAGCACTTTGTGGGCTTCTAAGACTTGTGAGGTTTGAATCCTCTTGAATCCAAGTGTATCCTTTAGTGCCTATTGCAGGATCCCTCACAGTGTTTTCCCTCTTTTCTCCTTTTTTGAATTTTTAAGAAGTCTTTCAAATGCTTTTTTGGCTCTAATTAGTTATTGCTGAATGAATTTTACTGATGGCTTGATCCCCTTTTATAGTACCTTCATAGGGTTTTTGGTGTGCCATTGATTCCCTCCATTTGTTACCTTGGGTAGCAAAACCAATGTTGTGTTAGCAACATTGGTGGCTGGTCTTTTCCTTATTTTTTCACTACATCCTTCTTTTGAGGTTTCCCCTTAGAATGTCCCCACCTAACCTTCCTTTTTTAGAGGGTCCTAAGGGCAGACTTTCAATCTTCTTCTCCCAAAGCTTCTAGATGGATATTTTCAAATCCCACCTTTTGGCTGCCTCATCTTTTGTTTTTTCCTCTAAATGTGTAGATTCTTCCCTGTCAAGCTGAAAGATACTTAGCCACCTTCCTTCATGGTTCACTTTCCTGGGTTCCTCGAGGTATTGGGCTTCTTTTTATTAAGTGCTAATTCCTAAGTCATTAGTCTTTTTTCTAAGTCACAGGCGGTTAATGGGACATGCCTACCTTCGTTCCTTGTGTCCAGAGGCGTGCTTTCCTTGACCTGTCCTAATCCCAGTTGGCGCTTTCTTGCATTTCCCGAGGATCCCCTTGGTTCCCAAGGTATCCTGGTCCAGTCCCTTTCAGGGCTCCTAGGGGACTCTCTTCACAAAGGCTGGGCTAAGCTTCCTTTTTCCTTTTGCTTTCTTTTCTAAGGCCCAAAACTTGTCCATTCATGGGTTTAGGCCTCCTCTTACTCATTTTAAGTGGGCCTTGGCTGGCGGATTGGGCCTTGCCTATCTTTGAGGGCTCTTTTAGGGTCCGTTTGGTTGGGAGTGTTAGGACATATGTGATTCACATGTTAGGAACATATGTTACTATTTTATGTAATTGGCTAATCTTTTGACAAAACGCACTTTACTTATAATTTGGTAGATATAGGATGTGTTTATTACTTCAAGAAATCTTGTTTCAAGTTCAAGTGTTAAAACCATGCAAGTCTGTCTAAGATTTAAGTGTGAAAAGTGTTGTTCATTAAAGCTCAACAGCTAGCATCTATCAAGCCTTGAAGAGATGTTCCAGCTCGTGGCTCAACAGTAGCTTGATAGATAGGGTATCTATCGAGGTTTATGAAACTCAGAATTTCTGATCTGTTTTTCATCCAATCCATGATTGTATGTTTGGGCTTTCTTTTCTCACAACCCTAGACATATAAAAGGATTATTTTAAGGGCCATTAAAGGAGACACAAGTTGCATAAGTGTTAAGCAAAATTTTGTTCAAGAAAATTGTGACCGAAGATAGAATTTGCCCTAGTTTATCTTTCTTGTAAAGAAGCTGTGTTTGTACACCACAAGGTTTTGTGACCAAAGAGTTTCTAGATCTTCATCGTTTGGATGAACTGAAGAACTTTACAGCCAACAACCTTCTCTAGTTCGTGATTGAAGTCATGTATTGGGATTCGCGCTATTGGTTAGTCACGTACTGGGAGCCATGCATTGAAAAAAGAGATTGTCACTATAGAACAAGTCCAATTGGGTATTGCGGTAAGGCTTCAATAGTAAGTTGGTATAAGGTACTGAGATTTCTTTACTTGTAACCGCTTATTGTGATAATAGTGGATTCTCGGGAGTGGTGACCTTAAAATCATTCGGTGGGGTTTTTGTCGTATAGGTTTTCCCCATTCATAAACAAATCACCGTGTCAGTTTATTTTCCGCTGCATACTTTAGTTAATTAGTGATTTGTTTGTGCTGCCATGTACAATTGCATGTTAATTTGATTAATTAATAAATTTGACTAATTAATCAATTAATCCATCATAAGGGATCAATACGTTTTTGACCTATCAAATGGTATTAGAGCAAGCACACTCTGATTAGTGTTAATTTTTGTTGTGTGATCCATTGACCCCTGTTTGTCATGGATAGAGGACAGTTTCTTATTATATCTCATTTATTTGATGGCACTAACTATGCATACTAGAAAGTACGTATGAGAGTTTTCTTGCAGTCTCTAGATGAGAAGGTGTGGCAAGTTGTAGAGATTGGCTAGACCAAGCCAAAGGAAGCGCTGACCGATTGGGATGATGCTAAGATCAATGTGGAAAACTTCAACAGCAAAGCATTGAATGCCTTATTTAGTGCAGTCACGAATGAGGAGTTTAAGAAGATATCCTCCATTGAAACTGCAAAGGAAGCATGGACCATTCTCCAGACAACCTATGAAGGAACTAAGGTTGTCAAGGATTTGAAGTTTCAGAGGCTCACTATAAGCTTCGAAGAAATCAAGATGGAGGAGGATGAGTTGTTTGATGAGTTCTATGCCAAGCTCAAGGACATAGTAAACTCAACTTTTAATCTTGGAGAAACCATTCCTAATCCTAAGATTGTGAGAAATGTGCTCAGATCTCTACCTGAGAGATTCCATGCCAAGATCACTGCGATCGAGGAATCAAAGAACATTAACAAGATTCCTTTAACAGAGCTGGTTGGTAAACTGCAGACCTATGAGTTTGGTTTAACAAGAATTGGTAAGTCGGGTAAGGGCAAGAGTATAGCATTGAAGGCCAAGAGCAGTGATACTGATGAGTCTTCAGACGATGAAGATTCTAAGATGAAGTCCTACATTACAAGGCAATTCAAGAAGTTCATGAAGAATGCCAATGGGAAGGGTTTCGACAAGGACCGTAGGCAATCTAGCTCCTCACAATTCAAAAGCCAATATAAAGGAAAGAAGGATGCTAGGGATAACAGTTAATGCACTGTTCCCTTAGGACCAAAGTGCTTTGGGTGTCAAGGCTTCGGTCACATGAAACAAGAATGCCCCATATATCTCAAGACCATTGGGAAGAGGCACTTACTGCTACTTTGAGTGACACCGAGCCTGAGGATGATTCCGATAATGAGGATGACAGAATCCTAAATGTATTCACTGCCACTGTCAATCTTACTGAGGGGATTGTTGAAGATGTGGATGAAGAAGAGGAATTGTTGGAATCCAAGTTTAAGAAGATAGATGAACAAGATGACATCCACATAGCCTATGCAAAGTTATACAAGGTCTTAGAAAAACATGAGAAAATGTATAGGTTGACCACCAAGAAGGTTAGTGATGTGGAGCTTGAGTGTGAAGAGATTTCCACAAAGTTTGATGAAGCCAACCAGACTATTGGAGTACTGAGATTTAAGAATAATTTCTTGGCTGAGAAGACCAAGAAACTTGAGGCAGAATTGTTCCAAGTCAGAGATCAGCTGGAAAAGACTTCAAGTGCTAAACTCGATGAAATGCTCAGTCTTCAGAAATCTGTTTCCAATTAAATTGGTTTAGGGTATGATTTCTCTTCTCTTGGTCTTGCTTCTACTAGAACTACTATTTTTGTTCCTCTTGCTAATAATGTTGAAACTGAGAACAATGAAATTAAAAATGAATTAGCTAGTGAGAACATAGATAAGGGTAAATCTATATTAAGAGCACCCCATAAACTGGATAAGAAAGAAGCTAAAAACCCTAGAGCTAAGAAGGCTAACTCTCAAAAGCCTAAATAGAAGAAGCACCATCTCTATCATTACTGTGGAGCAACTAGTCATACTTGACCTAATTGCTATAAGTGGTTAGCCACTCAATAGAGCAACGGCATGATCACATTGGAAACCAGAATCAGTTTCCATCCTCTTTTGCTCCTCTTGGAGATCTTCTCAAAGCCCTCATGTTTCTTTCAAACTTGAATAGTTTTAACTCTTTACCCTCACCACCGGATCAAGGATTTGCTAGACGGAAAGGTTTTTCCAAGGTGTGGAAGGAAAATGGCTCCAAGTGATTCTGTCACTTCTTCTTTCTTTACATTTCTTGTTTTTGTTTTTGCATTACTTGTGTGTTTTGCCTTATTGTTTTGAGTCAGTCTAGTTTTATGCATTGCTTCGTTTTCTTTAACATGTTTTTGTTTGGTTTTGCTTTCAATTTTGCTTTGTCTTTTTTTTTTTTCATATAAAAATAAAATAAAATAAAATTGAAAAATACAAAAACAGTGTGTGTTTGTGTACATTGGTACTTGTGTACTTTGGATGACCATTGAAACAAAGTTTTCTAAACTTTGTATCTTTTGAAACTTAGATAAGCATCTCTATGCACAACTAAGCAAGTGAGCTTTGTGTCTCGTGTTTGTGATGAGTAAGATTAAGTAATCTCTTGTATTTAACACTCGTATCACTCTTTTTAATGGGAAGGACTAGAAAATCCTAAGAGAAAAGTATAAATAACTATCTCACCACTGTTGCCCGCCAATCATGAAATGACATCTGTATGCTTCGGCATAGCAAAAATGCAATGTTAAATGCTTAACATCATTGGGTATTTCTTTTCTTTCTCTTATATGCCAATGCATGATATGCTTATTAAAAAGAAAAATATGCAAAGAAAAATAAAAAGCAAAAAGCACAAAATGCTTTATATGATTGCAAACGTGTAATCTAGGAGATGTGAGAGTTATAAGATGTACCTCGAAGGTGATAGTCCCTATCAAACAGTTATGATTGTGTGTGAGTTAAAGTGATTTTCTCATATCTCAAATCGTCATAACATGTATACACTTATGCAACCTTGCAATGTTTTTTACACACAACACATAATATTCTTTGCTACTTTTGATACATGTGCAGGTACAATGTGATTTGGCCATCGCAAGGTTTACATGTGTTAATGTATGCTCACTAAACTTTCTTGACTTGTTTTTGAAATATAAAATTGGTTAGACTTGTTTAGTGTGTGTGTGCATGTTTTAGGATCTATGTGCTTAACAATTTTTGTTGAGAGATGTTTTTGAGAGATCAAAATGTTGTTTGGATCCTTGGTTGAGTTGCATGTTTGATTGTATTCATATCTGTATTTTTCTTTCCTTGAAAAGCTATTTTTAAGCAATCTCGACACTTCCTTGACACCTCTTGATATCTGGCTTATCTATCGAGCTCTTCAGTTGCTTTTTATTGCAATCTCAATACCTCTCGACAACTAGGTGGATCGATCAAGAAACCTTCTGTCCCCTCGATAGCTCCTCGACAACTACCTCGATTTATCGAACTTCTTTTACCTTGGACACCTGCTCGATAGTTGCTTCTATCGAACTCTTTAAAGCTCGACAGATCCTTGACACCTCACAATCTGTTGAGAATTACTGTGGTGCTATATAAGAAGCGCTCGCGATCTCAGACTCAGTTTGCTCGATATCTCTCAATCTCTCTAGCCTTTTCACCTCCCAAAACTTCTCTCTCTCACTCCAAACCTCTTCCTCAAGGATTCTTCAACCTTAATCAAGTTTTCTTCACTTGGTAAGTGTCTAAATCCCTCATATTCATGCATTTCATGATTTTTAACCTAAGTTTTTGGGATTTTTGAAAACTTTGGGGTTTTTCAAAATCAAAGAGGTTTTTGCAAAATTTTTAAGATGGGTTTTGAAGATTTGATCTTAAAAACTTCATACATTACATCTCTTGTGCATTATAACTATATTTTCATGCATTTAGATGTGTGTTATATATGTTATCTGATTGTGTGCTGGTAGGATTGGATTGGGCTGAACCCATGATGCAATTTTCTTTGCATGTCACATGTTCATGCATACATTCTTTCTTTTCAATATATTTTGATGTATTTGAACTGCTTGGGACTTTTCTGATTGTCTCTTTCTCCCTCTCTCTCTTCTGTTTGCGTTAGTTTGCTTCTATGGCACCTAAACGCAAATCTACTCATTCCCAGAACCCTTTTCATTCTAGGGCATCCACTTCTTCCGATCCTACTCCCTCACACGTCTAGTTTCGTGATGAGAAGGCCAAATCGGACTTCTTTGAGAACTTTTCCCGACGAGGCATTCATTCTGAACGCTAAGTCATCTTGTTAGACTTCTCCGACATTGACCTTCTCACTGTCATTCACAGTAGGGAATGAGAGTCACTGTGTAACGTCCCGGTTACATGTCCATCCGTGCTGATCCAGGAGTTTTACTCCAACATGCATGGATTTGATCTTTCAGTACCTCTTTTCATTACTCGCATTTAAGGTACGTGCATTGTTGTCACATCGGACTACCCTAACTACCCTAGCTATGATCGTCTTAGGATAGTGTCTAAAGACGAGCTTATTTCTGCTTTCTGTGAGCACCATTCTGATTGGGGTGAGCGAAGTTCACTTACTGTACGCGCTTTGCTAAAGGCCCTTGGTTTTTGAACATGGTTATGACTTTTGTTCTTCATCCCCTATCTCACTATAACTTTATCACAGAGCCCTGTGCTCGATTTTTGCTTTCCCTTCTTAAGCGTCTTAGTATAGATTTTCCCTCTCATTTCATTCTTTCTATCATAGATGTGTATAGGGATTCGGCGACCGATGATAAGCTCATTTTCCCTTCGACTATCACGAGGATTTTACGCCATTTTTCTGTTCCCTTTCCCGCGTCCAATCACTTCCCTGTTTTGGGTGCTATAGATACTGCTACAGTTAAACTAAGTGAGGCACAGTTTCGGTCAAGGCGGTTCGGGTTAGTAGCTTCTCCCACTCTTTCAGCTCTATCCACATCCACTCCCTCTTCTTCTTCGAGCGGTGTGACTCTCGGGGACATCATGACGCAGCTTCAGCGCATAGATGCTCGCCTCGACACTTTCAGTGATGAGTTGTGTTAGGTGAATACTTGTGTAGGTCATATTACACGATGGCAGGCGGTCATGGGTGGCTTTGTTTCTTCTCCTCCATAGGCTTTTAAGGATGAGGTTGATGATGATGATGTTACTATTTCCGATGATGGAGGTACTAGCTCTTCCAGTGCTGACGAGATGTCTACTTGACACTATTACCCTTTGTCACCTGTGATAAAAAGGGGGAGTAGTTTTGGTTATGAGAGGAGTCATAGTTAGGGGGAGAGTTAGTATAGGAGATTTTTGTTAGGGGGAGTGGTGTTGATATTGAGGGATGTAGTGAGGATTTTATGTATTTTTTTTTTCTTTCTACTTTAGATACATTTATATCTTGTAAATGGGTCTTGTGACCATTTTAGACGTACATTGTACTTATATTCTTTATTTATTGATGTATGTTTTTCACCTACCCTTACATGTGTTATTTCTTTTCTCTCTTTATGCACATGCTTCTTATATATTGTATGCAATCTATTATTTCTGTTTCACACAAAGATGCCTTGATGAGTTTTGTTTAAAGTATTTCAGAAATACAGGTTGTCAAAGTCTTCTTACCTTGAACTCTCTTCTAGCAAAATTTTTCAAGAGTTTTTGTTATGATAGATTTTATTGTATGTAACAAGTGAATACGAGTTGAGTGATTTATGACTTCTTTCATATGGTCATTTGTTTGTTGTGGTTTTGTTACGGATTGCTAAAGTGGGAGATTGTTAGGACATATGTGGCTTACATGTTAGGAACATATGTCACTATTTTATGTAATTAGCTAATCCTTTGACAAAACGCATTTTACTTATAATTGGGTAAATCTATGATGTGTTTAATACTTCAAGAAACCTTGTTTCAAGTTCAAGTGTTAAAGCCATGCAAGTCTGTCCAAGATTCAAATGTGAAAAGTGCTGTTCATTACAACTCGACAGCTAGCATCTATCAAGCCTTGAAGAGCTATTCCAGCCCGTGGCTTGACAGCAACTCGACAGATAGGGTATCTGTCAAGGTTTATGAAACTCAGAATTTTTGATATGTTTTTCACCCAATCCATAATTGTATGTTTGGGCTTTCTTTTCTCACAATTCTAGACATATAAAAAGATTATTTTAAGGGCCGTCAAAGGAGACACAAGTTGTATAAGTGTTGAGCAAAGTTTTGTTCAAGCAAATTGTGACCGGAAACAGAATTTTCCCTAGTTCATCTTTCTTGTGAAGAAGCTATTGTGTTTATACACCGTAGGGTTTTGTGACCAAGGAGCTTCTCGATCTTCATCGTTTGGATGAACTGAAGAACTGAAGAACTTTGCAACCAACAACCTTCTCTAGTTGGTGATTGGAGTCCCATACTAGGATCTACGCAATTGGTTAGTCACTTATTGGGAGCCATGCATTGAAAGGAGAGATTGTCACTATAGAACAAGTTCAATTGGGTATTGGGGTAAGGGTTCAATAGTAGGTTGGCATAAGGTACTGGGATTCCTTTATGTGTAACTGCTTGTTGTGATAATAGTGAATTTTTCGGAGTGGTAACCTTAAAATCACCCGGTGGGGTTTTTGCCGTGTAGGTTTTTCCCATTCGTAAACAAATTATCGTGTCAATTTATTTTCCGCTGCATACTTTAGTTAATTGGTGATTTGTTTGTGCTGCCACGTACAATTACATGTTAATTTGATTAATTAATAAACTTGACTAATTAATCAATTAATCCATCACAAGGGGTCAATACGTTTTTGGCCTATCAGAGAGGATGAAAAAGTGAAAGGATAGAAAATAGAAGGAGGATGGAAAAGTGGGAGAATAGAAAAATTTTTAGTTTTCCTCATTTGTGTTTGGTTGAGAGGGTGGAAAAGTGGAGCGATGAAAAACTTTTTGGTTTATTTGAAAATAAGGTTTGTATAAATTTACCATCATGTTCCTTTTAGATTAAATAAAAAGTAATACATTATACTTTTTTAAAAAATTGTGTATAGATGAAAGTGGACATTTCAAAAAATAGCATAAGAAATCATCCAAAAGTGTTTTCTTAAAAAAATAATAAAATTTAAAATTTAAAAAAAAAAAAAAAAGAAGAAGAAGGAAAAGAAGAAGAATCATGACAAAACCAAAGAAAGAAAAAAGAAAAGAAAAACAAAAACAAAAAGCCAACGTTACCAGAGAAAGGAAAGTAAAAAAAAAAAAAAAAAAGAGCCAGAAACCTTAAAAGTGGTGGGGGCAGTTTTGTTCAAATATTTTTCTCACTTTTCACTCCAATTTTCTCTCCAATTTGGAAAGATTGTATTTTGAAGGGGGAGGAGAGAATACTTGTAGATCCCACCAAAATCTTTCCTCTTTTCCTCCCTAAACCAAACAACCAAAAAATCATTTTCTCTCAACTTTTCTCTCCTTCATTTTCCATCCTCCCTAAAATCACCCCATCCAAACACATCCTTAGTTTTAGATTTCAACACTTGTGATATTTTGAACCTCAACAGAGAAATCGAGAGTCCCCTTTTTTTGTTTCTCAAAAACAAAATAGATCGAGATAGAGAGAGTTAGGTGAAGACGTGTTATCAAAAAAAAAAAAAAAAGTTTGGTGAAGATGAATTTTCTTAAATACTAACATGATAGAGTTATTCGTGCTTTTTTTTTTTTAATTTTTATTTATGGGAGTTATTTGTACTTAGTGGGAAGAAATTGCCATACTGCAAAGAAAGAGCATTTTAGTTGAAAATTAATCGGCTCCAGATTTCTGTTCAAGAGTATTATTTGCTTGGACTTTAAATATACCTATTAGAAAATATTTGGAATAATATAATTTTATACTTTTAATTAAAAATAAATAAATAAAAATTTTCCTTCTAGATTTTATTATAGTCTAATTACAAATTGATAAAGTTTTTCTTTTATTTGAGTTTGGGGATTCTCTTCCAATCTGTTACAACGATGTACCTATAACTATCCATGATGTCTTTCAATCACGTTACTCATTAATTCATAAAATGAGTGAATGTTATTTTATATTCTTCAAAAAAAAATTATATAAAAGAGTGAATGTTAATTTAATCGGCGAGTA
Source organism: Quercus glauca (assembly GCA_023736055.1). NCBI lineage: Eukaryota > Viridiplantae > Streptophyta > Magnoliopsida > Fagales > Fagaceae > Quercus > Quercus glauca. The sequence goes on from CM043317.1 coordinate 21,612,455, forward strand.
GTATGTTGACAAAAGTTTTCTTATCCACATTATAAATTGATGTAATTGTTGAATTGTCAATTTGTAATTAAATTGATGTGTATTCATCCAAAAAAAAAAAAAAAAAATTTGATGTGTTAATTGTCAGTTTTTGATTCAATTAAAATAAACTTTATTGTACATATCCCTAGGATTATACAAATAGCGCAGATTAACAAATCCTCTTCCTCTGTCACCACTAATATACAAATAGAGCAGATTCCAAGCTTAGGTGGTTGAAAACGCCTACTCGGTTATCCACATGAGCCAAGGAATGGTAGGTGCTTTAGGCATGATGCATGTGATGATGTGAATGAAAATAATATGAGTAATGCAATTATTATAACTTTTACCACAATTTTTGTTACAATTTGTTCACGTTGCAAGTTGTAAGTGATGGAGTTGTCGACCCATCATTTTTAGTCTACTATTCACAACTTGCCCGAAAGTTATGATCTTAACATTTTCCAAATAACATCTCCCTCCACACTAATGTGTCAGTAATTCCCTCCAATAATTGGCTATAAGAATACTTTAAACTTTCGAAGTGAGTCTTTACAAAAGCTTTAGAGTGGAAAACACTCCCTTCAGTCTTCAAAGTTCAAACCTCCTTTGTAATTGTCTACTCCCATTTGTAATCAATTTATAATTTTTTCCTCAATCCCCTAGGTTAATTCGTATAATACTCAACAAACATCATCAAGTGTTCTACCTTGCAAAGTGTTAATTCAAGTATCATTATGTCAAGTAAGTTTTCTGTTTCAATCATTTTATTAGAGGATAATTAATTACTCTATAAACTTAATTAATTGCTTTCTTTCTTGCAATTGTTATTTTGAACATCTTGATTATTCATCTTTTAACCCTTTGTTTGTTAGTTGAATATGTATTTTTTTTGAACTACTTGTATTTACCTTGTACATACTTTCTTACGGTGGCTTTCACTTTATTTTTTTCGATAACCTTCAATCTTTAGTATCTGTTTGGGAACAGTTTATTTGGATAACCCATAGCTGTTGTTCAAAACACACTATCGAACAACCCATAGTAGATATTAAATTATTGGTTTTCCCAAAGGCTGCTTGACATTTGGGTTATCCTACAAAATTTTACCCAGCAATGGCATTGTGACCTAATTTCAAACTGTGCTTTTAATTATTTATATATATACATGTACAAGGGGTGTGCGTTCCTATTCTAGGCTTATATAATTGCACTTACATCTACATGTGAAAACTTTTTACAGCACCAGAGAAGATCATTCTAAAAAATCAAGCACTTCAAAAGGTTAGAAACAACTTTTTCACAACTATTAATATCACTTATTGCAATTACAATAGCGTTCTTTTTCTTTGGGTCCATCATAATTACATTACTTTTATTAAGTATCAATCAGAACAGGCCATGCTAACTATTGTGAAGAAATTTTTTCATGAAAAAACATTTATTACTAAATTTATTGTCTCTAATAACAACTAGTTTTTTGAAATCCACTACGACAACCTTTTTATTTTTTAATTTTTTGGTGAGTATGTTTTTAATTTTTTGGTGAGTATGTGCGCGCTGATTTATTTATTTATTTATTTATTTTGATAGTTGTGCGCGCTGTTTTACCATCTTACTATATTTGCAATGGGGAAAATGTTAATTGTTTCCTTTTTACCCAACCAAACTCTTGGGCACAATGAGGAGCTTTAGATATAACATGTATGGCTATTTAGTTGAAGCTAAAACTATCAATTGGACCCATCAAAAAAAAAAAAAAAAAAAAAAAAAAACTATCAATTGGATACAGAAATATTGAAAATCCTCCCCTAATATGTTGTTTTGGAGAATCTGATTTTAAGCATATTAGATATGACTTCGTTTTCAATAATGATAGTTTTTCTTTCATTCACAAACTTTGGTATTCAGAATCAAATTTAGATTTGAATATATATTAGAGCATTCACATCAAACATGTCAAAAAATATAATATTTAACTTCTCAAAACACTATTTTATCAATTTTAACATTTCACTTTATAATACACTGAACATCAAAGATTTTATTTTTTTACCACTTCATTAAAATATTACTTATTTATTATTTATAATTCATTTTTATTCTCCATGAGACATATCTTTTTGTGTGTGTGTGTGTCTTCTCCAAGTTTATCCTCTAGTGCCTATTTTAGGATCTCTCATAGTGTTTTCCTTCTTTTCTCCTTTTTTGAATTTTTAAGAAGTCTTTCAAAGGCTTTTTTTGGCTCTAATTAATTATTGATAAATGGATTTTACTGATGGCTTGATCCCCTTTTATAATACCTTCATAGGGTTTTTGGTGTGCCATTAATTCCCTCCATTTTACTGATGGCTGGCCTTTTCCTTATTTTTTCACTACATCCTTCTTTTGAGGTTTCCCCTTAGAAAGTCCCCAACTGACCTTCCTTTTTTTTTTTTTTGGAGGGGGGGGGGGGGGGGGTGGTGTGGGGGTTCTAAAAGCTGACTTTCAATCTTCTCTTCCCAAAGCTTCTAGATGGACATTTTCAGACCCCACCTTTTGGCTGCCTCATCTTTTGTCTTTACCTCTAAATTGGTAGATTCCTCCCTGTCAAGCTAAAAGAACCTTAGCCACCTTCCTTCATGGTTCACTTTCCTAGGTTCCTCGAGGTACCAGGCTTCTTTTTATCAAGTGCTAATTCCTAAGTCATCAACCTTTTTTCTGAGTCATAAGCGGCTAATGGGACATTCCTACCTTCGTTCCTTGTGTCCAGAGGAATTCTTTCCTTGAGCTATCCAAATCTCAGTTGGCTCTTTCCTGCATTTCCCGAGGATCCCCCTGGTTCCCAAGGTATCTTGGTCCAATCCCTTTCAGGGCTCCCCAAGGGACTCTCTTCACAAAGGTTAGGCTGAGCTTCCTTTTTCCTTTTGCTTTCTTTTCTAAGGCCCAAAACTTACCCATTCATGGGTTTGGGTCTCCTTTTACTCATTTTAAGCGGGCCTTGGCTGGCGGATTGGGCATTGCCTATCTTTGAAGGCCCTTTTAGGGTTCGTTTGGTTGAGATGATGGAAAAATGAGAGGATAAAAAATAGAGGGAGGATGGAAAAGTGGGAGAATAGAAAAGTTTTTAGTTTTCCTCATTTGTGTTTGGTTGAAAGGATGGAAAAGTGGAGGGATGGAAAAATTTTTGGTTTATTTGAAAATAAGGTTTGTATAAATTTACTATTATGTTCCTCTTAAATAAAATAAAAGTTAATACATTATACTTTTTTTTTTTAAAATTGTGTATAGATGAAAGTGGACGTTTCAAAAAATAGTATAAGAAATCATCCAAAAGTGTTTTCTTAAAAAAAATAATAAAAATTAAAATTAAAAAAAAAAAAAAAAAGGAAAAGAAGAAGAACCCACCTCGTCCTAACAAAACCAAAGAAAGAAAAAAGAAAAAAGAAAAAAAGAAAAAAGAAAAACAAAAAGCCAGCGTTACCGGAGAAAGGAAAAAAAAAATTTTTTGGAGAGATTGTATTTTGAAGGGGGAGGAGAGAAAACTTGTGGACCCCACCAAAATCTTTCATCTTTTCCTCTCTCAACCAAATAACCAAAAACATCATTTTCTCTCAACTTTTATCTCCTTTATTTTCCATTCTTCCTAAAATCACCCCAACCAAACACACCCTTAGTTTTAGATTTCAACACTTATGATATTTTGAATCTCTATATTTTGAACCTCAACAGAGAGATAGTGACATTTTTTTGTTTCTCAAAAACAAAAGAGAGATAGAGAGTGTTAGGTGAAGACGTGTTATCAAAAAAATAATAATAATAAAAGTTTGGTGAAGATGAATTTTCTTAAATAACATGATAGAGTTATTCGTGCTTTATTTATTTATTTATTTATGGGAGTTATTTGAACTTAGTGGGAAGAAATTGCCATACTGCAAAGAAAGAGCATTTAGTTGAAAATTAATCGGCTCCAGATTTCTGTTCAAGAGTATTATTTTCTTGGATTTTAAATATACCTATTAGAAAATATTTGGAAAAATATAAATTTATACTCTTAATTACAAATAAATAAATACAAATTGTCCTTCTATTTAGATTTTATTATAGTCTAATTACAAATAGATAAAGTTTTTCTTTTATTTGAGTTTGGGGATTCTCTTCCAATCTGTTACAACGATGTACCTATAACGATCCATGATGTCTTTTAATCATATTACTCATTAATTCATAAAATGAGTGAATGTTATTCTATATTCTTCAAAAAAAAATTATATAAAAGAGTGAATGTTAATTTAATCGGCGAGTAGTATGTTGACAAAAGTTTTCTTTATCCACATTATAAATTGATGTAATTGTTGAATTGTCAATTTGTAATTAAATTGATGTGTATTCATCAAAAAAATTTTTTTTTTAATTGATGTGTTAATTGAACTATATTCTTCAAAAAAAAAATTTATATAAAAGAGTGAATGTTAATTTAATCGGCGAGTAGTATGTTGACAAAAGTTTTCTTATCCACATTATAAATTGATGTAATTGTTGAATTGTCAATTTGTAATTAAATTGATGTGTATTCATCAAAAAAATATATATATATATATATATATATATTTAAATTGATGTGTTAATTGTCAGTTTTTGATTCAATTAAAATAAAATTTATTGTACATATCCCTAGGATTATACAAATAGCGCAGATTAACAAATCCTTTTCCTCTGTCAGCGTGTAAAAGTCACCACTAATATACAAACAGCGCAGATTCCAAGCTTAGGTGGTTGAAAACGCCTACTCGGCTATCCACATGAGCCAAGGAATGGTAGGTGCTTCATGCATGATGCATGTGAATCTGTGATGATGTGAATGAAAATAATATGAGCGATGCATTGATTATAACTTTTACCACAATTTTTGTTACAACTTGTTCATGTTGCAAGCCGTGAGTGGTGGAGTTGTCGACTCACCATTTTAGTCTACTATTCACAACTTGTCTCGTGAATAAGTTGTAGCAAAAGTTATGATTTTAACATTTTCCAAATAACATCTCCCTCCAAACTAATGTGTCAGTAATTCCCTCCAATAATTGGCTATAAAAATACTTTCAACTTTCGAAGTGAGTCCTTACAAAAGCTTTAGACTGGAAAACACGCCCTTCAGTCTTCAAAGTTCAAACCCCCTTTGTAATTATCTGCTCCCATTTGTAATCAATTTATAATTTTTTCCTCAACCCCCAAGGTTAATTCGTATAATCCTCAACAAACATCATCAAGTGTTCTACCTTGCAAAGCGTTAATTCAAGTATCATTATGTCAAGTAAGTTTTCTGTTTCAATCATTTTATTAGAGGATAATTAATTACTCTATAAACTTAATTAATTGCTTTCTTTCTTGCAATTGTTATTTTGAACATCTTGATTATTCATCTTTTAACCCTTTGTTTGTTAGTTGAATATGTATTTCTTTTGAACTACTTGTATTTACCTTGTACATACTTTCTTACGGTGGCTTTCACTTTATTTTTTTGGATAACCTTCAATCTTTAGTATCTGTTTGGGAACAGTTTATTTGGATAACCCATAGCTGTTGTTCAAAACACACTATCAAACAACCCATAGTAGATATTAAATTATTGGTTTTCCCAAAGGCTGCTTGACATTTGGGTTATCCTACAAAATTTTACCCAGCAATGGCATTGTGACCTAATTTCAAACTGTGCTTTTAATTATTTATATATATACATGTACAAGGGGTGTGCGTTCCTATTCTAGGCTTATATAATTGCACTTACATCTACATGTGAAAACTTTTTACAGCACCAGAGAAGATCATTCTAAAAAATCAAGCACTTCAAAAGGTTAGAAACAACTTTTTCACAACTATTAATATCACTTATTGCAATTACAATAGCGTTCTTTTTCTTTGGGTCCATCATAATTACATTACTTTTATTAAGTATCAATCAGAACAGGCCATGCTAACTATTGTGAAGAAATTTTTTCATGAAAAAACATTTATTACTAAATTTATTGTCTCTAATAACAACTAGTTTTTTGAAATCCACTACGACAACCTTTTTTTTTTTTTTAATTTTTTGGTGAGTATGTTTTTAATTTTTTGGTGAGTATGTGCGCGCTGTTTTACCATCTTATTATATTTGCAATGGGGAAAATGTTAATTGTTTCCTTTTTACCCAACCAAACTCTTGGGCACAATGAGGAGCTTTAGATATAACATGTATGGCTATTTAGTTGAAGCTAAAACTATCAATTGGAACAATCAAAAAAAAAAAAAAAACTATCAATTGGATACAGAAATATTGAAAATCCTCCCCTAATATGTTGTTTTGGAGAATCTGATTTTAAGCATATTAGATAAGACTTCGTTTTCAATAATTATAGTTTTTCTTTCATTCACAAACTTTGGTATTCAGAATCAAATTTAGATTTAAGTATATATAAGAGCATTCCCATCAAACATGTCAAAAAAATATAGTATTTAACATCTCAAAATACTACTTTATCAATTTTAACATTTCACTTTATAATACACTCAACATCAAAGATTTTATTTTTTTACCACTTTATTAAAATATTATTTATTTATTATTTATAATTCATTTTTATTCTCCATGAGACATATCTTTTTGTGTGTGTGTGTCTTCTCCAAGCAAAAACAACCAACCGACCCCTCATGGCCACCGCTAGACGCCACCCACTCAATGTCACCACCCTCACCACCACAACAAACCCACAACCAACCACCGAATCAATCAACCCACACCCACTAGAGAAAGATTTCACCAGAGAGAGATCAAGAAGCGGAGGTGAGTGCAGAAGCAATCCATGGCCTCAACACCCAACAACCCACGACCTCAACACACGACACAACCCACAACAAACCAACCACCGAATCAAACAACCCACACACACAACCCAAAGCCACGCCAATCAACTCACACCCAGACCCCGCAAAACCACCCAAGGCTGCCGAAACCCACCCGCAACCCAGACCCGATTCTACGACCTAGACCCGATCATCCCACACCCACACCCACAACCACAAAACCCACAACCTCCACCACAACCCACCAAACCCACAACCCACAAAACCCAAAATCCAATCCACAACCACCATAAATCACAAACCCACACAACAAATCACGAACCCACGGTGGCAGATCGAGAGAGATGAAAAATTTGGTGTAGAGAGAAAGACGAAATGAGACGAGATCGATCTCGGAACAAAAACGATGAGACAATACCCATCTCGAAACCAGAACGAGACGACAAGGGAGAGAGAGAGACGAGAGAGGGAGGAAGAGAGAGGTCGGTGAAACCAAAGAAGAAAAGAGCGAAGCAAGTTCCAGTGGAAGAAAAGAGAGAAAATAGTGTGTGAGAGAGATATGATATTTTAATTGAAAATTTAATAAAATATTAGTATTATTTTTTATAAGATTTGAGCTACAGGATGCTGTCATTTTTTACATTTTACTGTAGTTAAGATGTTAAAATTTTTAAAAACAGGAACTTTGATGTGTGTGACTTTTTAATGAGATTTTAGTTAACCACTTTAAAAAGAAAAAAAACAAAAGGTTTTGTTATACGGTAACGTTATGTTAGTGACTATTAGTGCTTTGTTTTATATTGCTTTATACCACGTTAGTCCTTAGGCCCATCACCAAGTATTCTAGGAACTAGTCCTAAAACTTAAGACTTTGGACATTCTATTATTTGTCATAATCGTACAAATATTTTCCTTATTTTTCAAAGGCCTCAAAATATCAGACAATCTTTTATCAATGTGTATCTCAATATGGCTCACCTTCCTCTAACGTGATTTCATATGTTGCAGTACATTTTGGAAAAAAGCTACCCACAAGAGCATGAGCAATTGAAAGAACTCAGAGAGGCCACAGTCAAGGAACATCCGTTTTGGTGAGTCATAATTTTCTTTCCAAGCACTATTTTAAAGTCATTTTGGTTTGGATGTTTGATGTGTATATAATTCCTTTACCATGGTGAGAGGGAGAAGAGGGAGGAGCAGAGAGAAGGGAATGTGTCATCCTCTGAATTTTGTGTTTACAAATTTCTCTCATTCTCTGAAATTTGAAGGAGATTTTAGTCCAAAGTCAGAAAGTTTCACTAGAACTTGTTGCTCGTAGATAATTATCTCTATTTTTATTTATTTTAATAGAGATAATTATTAACTATTTTGTTATTTCAATTTAATTGGGAGATATATCTCTATCTCATGGGCCCAAATAATTTGTGGCAAATTCTTTTTGGAGAAAATTACAACTTATTCAGCTGTGGTTTGGACAAAATTTAAATTGTCTACCTGTTGTTTGAAATTTAACACTTTACTCTCTCGATGTTAGCTCAATTAGAATTTTGTAATCTACCTCTCTTAAAAACATGGCCAAATATGTAATTTTGCTCTACTTTTATATTTCTTTCCTCCAAATCTACAAAAAAAATATAAATACAAGATTAAATAAGATAAAAAAGAATTCTGCAAAACACTTGCATCATGAGATTTCAAATCATAGGTAGACAACTTAAATTTCGTTCAAATTTCAGGTGGATAAAGTGTCAAATTTCAAACTACAAATAGACAACTTAAATTTCAGCCAAACTAAAAGTAGGTAAGTTGTAATTTGCCATTCTTTTTACTAAAGAAGATAGAAATATGTGGTAAAATTTGAAATATGTCGCTAAATTTTGACGTGGCATATTGTAATTGGCTTAATTAATTTTTCGAGCCTCCTACAAATTGCAAGAAGAGGAGCATGGGTACAGCTATAGCTATGTATCTTACATTTTATTAAATTTCATGCACTGTTACTGCCTAAGATAATAAATTACATTTTTTTTTTAACATATCTTTACTAAAGTTATTACTTTTGAACTTTGTTCATGTGTGGTAGGAGTTTAATGAATGTGCCTGTCGATGAAGGCCTCCTCATCTCAATGCTTCTGAAGACCATGAATGCGAAGAAAACAATAGAAATTGGAGTTTTTACTGGTTATTCTCTTCTTGTTACAGCTTTAGCACTACCAGCTGATGGAAAGGTAGTTTTCAGAATTTTAGCATTTTTATTGTTATTATTTTTTGGTTACACCCATTTTACATTATTGAGCATATACATATAGCATTTGAGTGTAAGGACCAGATTAAACTGAGGATTTCATTTTTGCAGATAATAGCCATTGATCCAAATAAGGAAGCATATCAAACTGGACTGCCGTTTATTCAAAAGGCTGGAGTGGAGCATAAGATTAACTTCATTGAATCAGATGCCTTGCCAATTTTGAATGATCTAATTACCAATGTAAGTTTCTTGCATGATGCATGATGCATGATGCAATTGTATGTTTACTTAAGTTAATAATCGTATGTTTGTTAAATAAAAATAAATAAATTGCAATCGTAGGTGCTCATACTAGAAGTATGGGGTAAGAGTGTTTTCTGTTGTTGATCTTATCCAACAGTCACGAAGCAGAACAACATTGCTACAACATGAAGAGTTTCCAATTTATTATTATTATTATTATTATTATTTTTATTTATTTATTTATTTATTTTTTGATAGGATGAAGAGTTTCCAATTAGTTCCAACCAGACAATAGACATCAGTACTCTGTGGGATAGAGAGAGAGAAAAAAAAAAAAAAATTTGAAATGTACCTCAATGATAAAACCATGACAAGGCAATATTTTGCAGTTAACAGTCTAGTGACAAGGAAATTAATAAAATAAGTTAATAACTCCAAAAATTTTCATAATTACTACATAAATTTTCTCCCTTAAAATCTTTCATGCCTTTTCAATAGAGCTTGTGTGGTGTCTTTATGTTAGAATCTCGTTCCCTCTCTTATGTTTGTTTCTAATTTTTTTTTAAAGAAAAAGTTTGGCCTCCCATGAATTTTTTTGGACAAAGTTTAGTTTCAAAATTGGTTATAGTCTTAGGTTACAACTTTACTTAATATTTTTTTTTATTAGTGGTGAATTTTGACAAATCTACCATGGGATTACATCTTCTTCTTATATCCTCCATTCTAGCAAAATTTCTAAAAAATTAAAGATAAATAACAATATCATCAATAAAATGTTTAAATTGTAAATTTTTGTAGTTTAAAATTATGCATAAAATATAAGTTATAGATCATATAGTAAATAATATTCGATTGACACAAAATTTGACATATGTATTAAGAGTGTAAAGAATATGCAATTCAACGGTTAGATTTTGTAGTTTAAAATTGTGCATAAAATATAAACTTATAGATCATATAGTAAATAATATTCGATTGACACAAAATTTGACATGTGTATTAAGAGTGTAAAGAACATGCAATTCAACAATTAGATTTTTAAAATATGTAGTAGTGTTTATTTTATTGAGTAAGGTTGTAGTCTTAAACTACAACTAATTTTTTGACTGAACTTTGTCCTTTTTTTTATTTATTTATTTATTTTTTATTATACCTTTTCTACTAGCTACTTGTAAATATGCTATATCAGTGACAGGGAAAATTTTAGGTTTTTTGTATTTTTTTTCCCCTCTGTTCCTAAAAGGCGAAAAAAGTGAATCTAAAATTTTCTCTTGCTAAAATTTTTTTAAAATGTTATATTTTGATGAATAATGACATTCCAAATTTGACTCCTATTTGCGCAAATAATTTGCCCAAATTCATAATTCATCAATATTGTCTTTAGTTCTACTCAACTGAACTTTTTCATTTCGATCTCTTCCTAAATACTTCTTCTAATATATGTTATGGTCCGTTTGGATTGAGGAGAAGGGAGAAGGGAGTAGAGTAGAGTAGAAAATTAGCCTATTTTTAGTAAACTCTACTCTACTCCCATCCTTAATTTCCTAATTATGAATGCAGGGCAAACAAGAAGGGGCATTCGATTTTGCATTTGTGGATGCTGATAAGGAAGGCTGCATCAAATATCATGAGCTACTTTTGAAACTAGTTAAGATTGGTGGAATAATTGCATATGATAATACCTTATGGTTTGGTTCAGTGGCAGACCCTGAAGAAGATAAGATGGAGGAATTTTTGAGGATTGGCAAAAAGTATTTTGATGAATTGAACAGCTTTCTAGCAACTGATCCCCGCATTGAATCATCCCTCATTTCAATTGGCGATGGCCTCACCCTCTGTAGGCGCATCAGATAGCAAAATCAACAAATTGAAGTCCTTGCTAGAGTAGCAAGTTAGTCAAATAGTTATTCAAAATAAATCAAAGATTCGTTTGAAAAATTGTAGACCGTGTGATGTAATAACTATTCTTAAGAATAACTATTTAATTATCTGCTGATGTTTTTTTTATAAGAAATATATTTTTAGTAGTATTATAAGGAATAATTCTTACTTAGGATTAATTGTTATTTAAAATGAAAAATAATTATTCATAACCAAAATGGTTTATTCCTTAACATGGGTAATAAGTATTATAGGGTTAAGGGCCCAAATGGTATATTGGACCTTGGGCCTTGGCCGAGAACATGGTGATCTGATGATGATTAAATATTAGTAAGTAGTTTAATTAGCTCATACTTTAATATGTATGATATTAATGTGAAGGTGGTCTGAGGAGGAATACCTCCTCGGATAAGCTAAATACGAATCTGATGTAGATCCTAATGATCAAGGTGATCTTCTAGGAAGCTCCAGTGGCAGGGGCATACTTCTCAAGTATACCAGAAAGTAGAAGCTAGGAGATACTTAGGGAAAAGCTGTTGCCACTACCACATTGAATGCCCTGCAGCTAATTTTCTGGCCACATTTATGTGGAAAAGACCCCTAAACAATGCTGCCCTAGTTACCATAACTCACAGAAAGCCAAAGAGGGTGTCTGATGGGACAAGCACTCAAGTAGTGACTTGGATGATCAATAAATAGAAGGCTAAGATCAGTGGGAATGAGATATATAATGTAAAAGACACCTGAAGGGAGGGGGATGGAAAAAATAGAGAAAGAAAACTGTAGCAATTAAAGTTGCACTTGTAATCGGTTTAATTGATTTATAACAAGATTTACCTCCTCGGATAGGAAATTCATTCGGTTCTATATGCCTTGTTTTTGTTTGATCATCTTCTGAATCCATACTAGCCGTTGTCAAATTCATTAGGGCCTAGTTCTTTGACCCACTCTCTACAAATTTATTACACTGGGCTTAATGGGCCAACACCCCTTACATTTTGGGCTTGGGCTGCAAAACGTGTCCCTACAAGTATAAAAATAATGCAAAACACATTTTTGATCCCTAAATTTTGGTCCTAATTTCAATTTGGTCTACAAGTTTTCATAGATTTCATTTTGGTCCTTAAAATTTTAAATTTATTGTTATTTTTGTCTATTCTATCATCTTACTTACGAAAAACACCTAATATTAAAACGTAATCATCATTAGCCACGTAAGCATTTTTCATAAGTGAGATGATGACAAAGACTAAAATGATTGCAAGTTTAAAAACACAAGGAACTACTAAAAAAGTAAGGACCAATTTGAAAATAGAACAAAAATATAGGAATCAAAAATATGTTTATTGTAAAACTTTAGTATTAGAACATGACTTTTTTCTTTATTGTACAAATTTTAATTTTTGTTTTCCTAAGTAATTTAAAGAGAAGTAAGAAGAATCATCTAAGCCTAAAGCCAGGTAAATTTAACAACATGAGGCCGGCCTCATCAAAATTTGCTCCCCATATTAGTTGGTAGAAACACTTCCCATTCCCAATTCTTTTTCCATAGAAGTTTCACCCTTACTTTTATTAAGTAATTTTTAAGTACTTTCGGAGCATGGAGAATAGTACTTTCTCTTTCCATATTTATGGTGGGGTTCACTTATTAAATGTGAAAGGAGGGAGCAATGGCGGAGCCTAGAATTTATGCTTGGGGGGCCAAATAATATATATATATATATATATATATATATATAACTCTTTTCAATATTTTTTTATAAGAAATTTTTAATAGTTAAGTACTTTATAACTTAATAGTTTTTTTAATTTGTCAATAGACCTAGAATTAGTATTATAATTAAGATAAAAATTTACTAATTGGTTAAAGATTGTTAAAATCTTCCATTATTTTATTTATTTATATGATATATTATATACTTTTATCAAACTATTGGTTTATTATATTATATGTTATATTATAAAATATCTATCAATTAAAAAAAAAAAAAAAAAAAAAGAATAATGAGGAAGAATCACGTACCTACTACCTGGGTAGTAGAGAAAAAAATAGTTACTTTAACAAAATTAAACAAAATTAAAAGAGAGAGGAAGAGATATGTGGTTACTATGTTAATTAACATTGCTAAGTGTGAGGTTTTTAACCATATATACAAGTGGACAGTAGATTTTCTTGAAATTGAAACAACTTAAAGGCACTTAAAAACTTCAGATTCAAATTTAAAGAGCTTGAAGTAAATGAAGATAAAAGAAAAGGGAAATCAAAGTCAGAGATAAAGAAAGAAGAATGAGACAAATTGAGAAATTATGGAATGGAGAGAAAGGGGACTAAAATTGAGAAAATGATCAAACACTCACATGTAGACTCAATGTGAGTTGCTTAACAATTCAGTTGTAGATTTATTGGTGGTGTTGTGTTTTGTGGTGGTGTAATTTTTGAGAAACAATGCTATCATAGTCAAAATAAGCAAGAGGAATTATTATTATTTCTTTTTAACGAGGCTGGAGCAAAGGTTATAATTTTTTTCTAGACATAATTTTTAAAAACTATATGTTTATCACAAGTTGATGAATACCCAGTTAATTTAAGCTATTGATATTTAAATTTATCACTAATCAGTAATCACTAATAGAATTGTAATTTTATAAATAAATAAAAAAAATTAACAGGAGAAGAGGGGTCAAAAGGATATCAACTTGAGGTTTTTTTTTTTTTTTTTTTTTTTTTTTTTTCCAAAAAATAGGATAACTCATTACAAATCCATATATTTCAACTTTTTTCAAAAAAAATTGGGTGCCAAGACTCACGTTGCTGCCATGGGGAGCCCAATTTCTTTGTACTCTGTATGTACCTAAAAATTTTCCACTTTTATTCATACTAGCTGCGACCCCGTGCATTGCGCGTGATAATTATTTTTATGATGGTTTTATCAAAAAAAAAATTTACAATTTAAACTAATCTAATAATGAGTAATGTATTTCATAATTATATTTGTATTTATTATGGAAACAATCATAAATGTAATATAAAAACAATCCAAAACACCAAAAAAACTTAAACTAAAAAAAATTAATAAAACTTAACAATGATTAATTGAACCAATATTAGGATAAAATTTTGTTTTTGATAATCTATTAAGGTTATTTTCTTTGTAGAAATTATAATTTTGGCCACCCAAAACATATTATCAAAGAAACAATTATTAGCAAAATCTAAGAATTAAATTTCTATACATGCATTGTTATAAAATAATAATAATTAAAATAAAATTACAAAAGTTAAAATTTGTCACCTATCCGATTATTTTCATTTGACTAACCTTTACTTTTCTTTAAATTAATGGCATTATAGAGTACTTCTAATACAACTATTAATAGTACTTTGTCCAACACAAATGATTAGAAAATAAACAAAAATTAGTAAAGTCTCATAGTTTAACATCTAAATTGAGCACTATAAAAAATCATGCTATGTAATAGAATAAATACAAAATTATCCAAATCATGCTATGTAATAGAATAATATTATATTTTTATATGCAAATATTTAATTCTTTAAAACACAATAGGATAACATTTAACAATCAAAGAGAATAAAAAAAAAAAAAAAAAAAAAAACAATAACAACAACAATTTAAAAAACAAAACTAAATCGCATTAACCCAAAATAGAGTTTTAAAGAATATAAAAAATTTATCAACCTAAAGTAGAGATGCAAGAAAAATAAAAAAATCCACCAAAAAATTTAGCGAGAGAGAGAGAGAGAGAGAACCAATTTTTTGTGAGGGAAAACTATGCATAAAATAAAAGAGATAGTGACAAATTTATAGTAAGAGGGTGTGAATAAGAAGAAACAAAAATAAAGAAAGATGAAGGGAAAGAGGAAGAATAATATTAATGTATAGGGCAGTGGGGAGATGAAAAGGTAAGGGAGGGAGAAAAATTGAAGTAGTAGTGAGGAGATGAAATGGTAAGGGAGAGAGAAAGGTTGGAGAAGTGTAAATATTAAAAAAATAAATATTGAATGGTTTTAGACCCCTTAAACCAACCAGATTGCGTAACCTACATTAATTAGCCAAGTTGTTACTTAGTCAAATTAAACAATTCTAGGTTAAAGCAATCAAATAATAATATCAAAAATATAATACAGCGGAATAATAAATAACACAATGATATGATCACCCAGGAAACCACACGGAAAAATCTAGGGAGGATTTTACCCACCGATCCTCAAGGCAAAACGGAATCCACTAAGAAAGAATTGAAGTTCTTTCAAAAGGACTTACAAGCTCCCCGCTTGACTTCCTAATGCTACCCACCAGTAAAACTTCCTGACACGACCACGCGCAGGCTCCGAGTCCATGAACTACTTCTTTCTTTGAATCCCTTAATCAGCTACAAGCACCCACGCTTGATATTCTTTAAGCTTCAAAGGCAGCAACCAAGTTGATCATCAAGATGTTGAAGTAATCTCAATCTTGAAAACCCTAAACTTTGTGTAAAGGAAAGCTCCTCTAGATCTCACAAGAGATTTACACAAAACCACAATGTATGAGCAACAATACAACTTGTGCAACTCTGAAAAACGTGGCTAGGGTTTGCCTTATATACCTAGGGCAAAAACATAAAACCCTAAATGTTTAAAGAGTTAGGGCTGAGTTGGAAATTCTGCAAAAACACATCTGGGCCGATTTTCGATCGATCGAGTCTAACCTTCGATCGATCGAGTCAGGCCGAAATGCCCCAATGCATCTGCAGTCACTCGATTCCAACTTTACAATATTTTAACAACTTTGAGCAAGCCTAAACAAGACTAAGTACATTGTTTTGATCATGGTTTGCCAACATTGCAAATTAGAGTTCTAAATACACAAATTCCTAAACCTTTAGAACCTAACAAATATTAAAAACAATTATAGGAAAATTGGAAAGTAAAAAAAAAAAAAAAAAACCCTAAAGCTTGAAAGGCTTCAACTTTTTATTATTTTTTATAAGTTGAAAAGGCTCACACAAAATCCTAAAGCTGAACTGAAAATACTTTGGATTGGGCTTCATAGTGAAACTAAATAAATAAGAGGTGAGCTGGATTAATTATACAGATTTATTATAGGGTAATAGTGGAAGTAAATAAATAAGTAGTTGGCTGGATTTATTATAAAAAAAATTGTAGAACAAATTATATTTATATAAAAAAAATGGCGTGGCAGCTGATGTGGCACAAAGTAAGTGAAGCAGTATTAAACACTACGCTTCAACTTTTAGTAATATATAAATATAAAAGCGGTCAAATGTTTTACTTTTAGGACTGCGGCTGCCATGTGGAACCTAAAAGAGTAGATACTATTTTGGACTTCTTGTCTATTACCACTACGATAATGAAATACAAGTCCGGGTTAATAAAAAACATTATATTAACCCTATCATGAAAGTCAAATTCTGTATCAAAAAATGCATTTTATATTGTTCATCAAATAAATAAATAAATACATTTTATATTGATTTGGGAATGAATTCTTATACCTCATTCTTGTCAAATTACTATTTTTTTTTAATATGTTCTTGTCAAATTACAAGGAGCAGATCAAACTGAACGTGAAATTTTCTACGATAAATGTCCTGCGTTTTTGACGCAATGCTATTTTTGAGATTCACTGGGATTCACCTCGCCTCGCTCAGTGGGATGTATATATCAAGGAAGTTAAAATCTGGCTATCGGAAGTCTATTTGTAGTGCGTTATGTCAATATGTCATTGTCTTGTTGTTGTGTTATGGTTGTTGATGATGCTATTTCTGTAGTTGTGGCTGTAAAGTTATGGTTTGATGTTGGTGTTTCCGTATTTATGTAAGTCTGGTTGAAGTCTCTGTACTGGGAAATTATTGTGTACTCCCGGAGTACCATAAATGCGTGCTCCCTCCTCTCACATAAATAATGGGTCCCACTAATTAAATTCATGGTGGGACCCACCATTCATGTGAGAGGAGGGAGCACACATTTATGGTACTCCGGGAGTACCTAATAATTTTCCCTCTGTACTACACTTTTATCAGTTTGCAATAAAATCCTCTTTAACGCAACCAAAAAAAAAAAAAAAAAATCTTATCAAAGTACAATGCATTTGTTTAGCCACCTTTTGATGGCACTTTATTTTAGCTAGATTCCTTGTAAAACTTTATAACTATTTCATTTTTTTTTTTTTTTTTTTTTTTTTTTTTTTTTTTTTTAAGGGAAAGAAGCGCATATTAAGCATTCCTTGAATAATTTAACATTTTCCTTTCCAGTTCTATGTATTTATCTAACAACATATTTAGCGCATATAACAATTAATAGCCAAATAATTAGTTTTATGATATGCATAGAAAATGATACTTTGTTATTTTTTAATGATCAGAATTTTAATTTAGCAAAATGAATTCCTACTTTCCATAAATAAACTTATTCAGGAAAAAAAAATCATTAAAAGATTCCATAATGAAATCCAATCACTATTAAAAAGCCGGCGACAAAATTCCAACTCCTACTGATGAGTGATGACTTGTTTTTTTAATCATGACTTCACTAGCTGTGGTTGTTTAGTTATGGTTTGATGTTGGTGTTTCTGTAGTTATGTAAGTTTTCAAAGTACAATGCATTTGTTTAGCCACCTTTTGATGGCACTTTATTTTAGCTAGATTCCTCCTAAAACTTTATAACTATTTCAAAAAAAAATTTAAAGGGAAAGAAGCACACATTAAGCATTCCTTGAATAATTTAACATTTTCCTTTCCAGTTCTATGTATTTATCTAACAACATATTTAGCGTATATAACAATTAATAGCCAAATAATTAGTTTTATGTATGCATAGAAAATGATACTTTGTTATTTTTTAATGATCAGAATTTTAATTTAGCAAAATGAATTCCTACTTTCCATAATAAACTTATTCAGAAAAAAAAAAATTCATTAAAAGATTCCATTATGAAATCCAGTCACTATTAAAAGCCGGTGACAAAATTCCAACTCCTACTGATGACTTGTTTTTTTAATCATGACTTCACTAGTTGTTGATAATTGAAAATGTGATTTAAGAATTTTATTATACTATAATTTTAAAACTCAAAAAATACTACTTGCGCAATAATTTCACAATACCTTTCATAGCATCATAGTGAGTTATGGTTAGTTCAACATTTTTTTTTTTTTTTTTTTTGAGAAAGGGTTAGTTCAACACTTCAATTGATATAGTCTCTTATCATCAAACAAGATATTAAACCTCAGTTATACCAAAAACCAATTAATATCTTAGCTTTCGTTTCTAAAACTTCTTCCACAATCTCGATCTAATGTTTATATGCAAAAGCCAAAACCTTTCTGCTACTGTATATAATTGATGCATTGTTTTCTATCTAAAGAGCGTTTTGGATCCATTTTTACTGTTCAATCGTCTTGTTTGCCGTTTTTTACTCAGTTAGTTCAAATGACAACTCCTTCCTGGTTGTCATGACAGGATGGAGGGTATTTGGGTCGAATCATCCTTCCTGTTTGTTAGCGATCGGGTTTTCTAAAAACTGTGTCATTTTTTTAAAAAACATTTTTTTATAAAATTATCCCTTCTTTTTTTTTTTTTTTTTTATAGAAGTTTTAAATGAATTGAAAAATAATCTTTTAATATCTCTTATTTAGCTTGCTGTAAGGTAGAATTGTTTCTCAAAAAATAAATTAGTGAAAAATAATTTCTAAATATAAATTATACTTTCTATATTAACTAAAAGTAATTTTCATTTAACTTATTTTTTCTGATACTACTAAATATTGAAAAATACAAAAAACTATCTTTATACAATTTTTTTCATCGAAACATATAGATTGTAAATAATATTAATAATAATAAAAAGTTTTTATTTTCTCCGGTGGATAATCTTTGGACATTTTGTGAGATTTTTTTGTTATCTTTTTTGGGTTTTGGCTTGCAAAAATAAAAATAAAAAAGGGGGATAGATTCCGAAGATTTTTGAGGGAAGAGAGTAGAGACTGTAGAGTAACGTAAACACAGAGAGATTTGGGTAAGGTTTAGACTTTAAGGGTCCGTTCGGTTGGAGGAGTGGAAAAGTGAGAAGATGGAAAATTGTGAGATGATGGAAAAATGGGAGGATGGAAAATAGTTAGTTTTCCCTCTTGTGTGTTCGGTTGAAGGGGTGGAAAAGTGGGAAGGTGGAAAACTCTTTTGTTTGGTTGGAGAGAAAAAGGGAAGGATAAAAAATGTAATTTATATAAATTAACTATTATACCCTTGCTACATATTATGTAAGAAATATATTTATTTGTACCCATTAAATAATATAAAATTTACAACATCATATATATAAATTTATATTTATATTTTTATTATTATAATGTAAAAATTAATGTCATAAGAAAAAAAAAAACCAAAAAAAGAAGAAGAAGAGAACATCACGTTGAAAAAAAAAAGAAAAAAGAAAAAGAAAAGCATGTCACGTTGAGAAAAAAAGAGCACGTCACCTTGAAAAAAAAAAAGAGCACGTCAGGTTGGAAAAAAAAAAAGGAAAAAAAAAAACACACAAAACATCATGGTGAAAAAAAAAAAAAAAAAGAAGAGAGAGAGAAAGAAGAGAACCTGGAAGGGCATTTGTGGAAAAGTGCTAGTGTAGCACTTTTCTCCCCCAAGTTTTCCTCCCAATTTGGGAGGAAAAAAAATGTGGGCCCGGAGAGAAAACTTTTTCTCCAGTTTTCCATCCTTCCTATTTTCCTTCCTCAAACGAACAGTGAAAAACAACTATTTTCCTCTCTTTATTTTCCATCCTCCCTATTTTCACTCCAAACGAACGGGGCCTAATGCCGGATTAGGCGGCAGTCGGGATATGTGAAGCTTAGTGGACCGGACGGTGCAATGCATGCAATGATGCAATCATTGTCCATATATACAATCCCGGGTCCCACATCAACAAAGGCCCATCACATGCAAACGGTCCCTGATTGGACTGTTTCTTTCGTGCCCTACAATGGAGTGTGGGCCTGTGGGGTTCAACTCTATGTTTGATCAATTTTCATAAAATATTCCGTAAGGGTTAAGGTAGTAACTAGTAAGTCAAATGAAGTTAGTGGTACTTAACAAAAACAAAAATGACTTTAATGGTAGGTTTAAATGAGAATCAAATAAAGGCTTCAAACATTGTGAAAAAAATTATTGTGTTGTAAGATTCATAATATAACTCATATAATTGAATTTATGGTGTTCGTTTTCATTAGGTGATAATAAAAAATAAATAAAAAAAAACTAGTTGATTTAATTGAAACTCATTAAGCAATAGAGGCATTTCATTAAATGTAAGTATATTGTCACCAACCTAAACATGGCGAAATGTGAGGAATCATAGAGATTTAGTAATTTAAAAAAAAAAATTAAGAATAGGTTTAAATAATTATTTTTTAAAATATAGGATTCATGTAGTTTCTTTGGTCTTGTTTTTAAAGTTTTTCATTTAACCCAAAAGTTTTGTAGCTTAATTGGTTATCAGCTCATGCTACTTCCATGACTGGTTGAATTTAATTAAGGAAATTAAGTTACTACATCAAAGCACTTATTTGTATATAGTTACAACTTTCAATGACACATGATTTAATTTAATTAGAATACCTAAAGCTATATGCCTACTTTTTATATAGTGTAGCAGGTAATGTCTAATGTCTTATATGCTTATGCATGTGAGTGTTTGTCTCTTTAAAAAAAAAAAAAGTTGAGTGAAACAAACATTTTCATAACCTTTTCTTTTATGGGTAATTTACAAATGCATCTTGGTCTTGAACCCATGACCTAAACTCTACCTAGTACTTGAAAAGAGAGGATGTGTCCATTAAAGTTGAACTCATATACAAATTTTCTTTTAATAATATTTTTTCAAAACTATCAAAGTGACACATCGTAATTGGTAGTAAAATGAATGTTAATAGTGAATCAATATAAAGGTAGTGTTTTACTGACCACAATTTTCAATCATAACAAATTGTTAAATTAGATTATGAAAAAAAAAATTGTCATTAGGCTGTAAAATAGATGGTTAGAATAGTTTTTTATTTATTTAATTTTTTTAAAGAATCGGATAGTTAGTAAAGTTGTATATCTCAATAGTAACAGTATTCTTGATGTTCCATACCTGTAATTTGTACCCCATATCTCCCACACCTACTACATACCTTTAAAAAACAAAAGTTGTCCGTCTATTATTGGTCATATTTATATTTGCGTATCTATGCAAAGTTTTGAGAAACTTTTTCACAATTGGGGTTGAAAGTATAAGTAATTATGACACTGTTATTGTCATTATGATGACCATCTACTTTTTTTTGCTGAATCAATAATTTTATTCAAAGAAACAAAGCTACAAACCTACAGGACAAACCGCCTCCTCCCTGATAACTTTAACAAAACAGGAAGGGCTATTACAGAAGCCAAAATAACCAAACACACTATGCAATAAACTCCATTTAGCAAGAGAGTGGGCTGCCACATTGGCTTCCCTAGAGACCCACGTAAAAGACAAAAAAGGAAGATTGGAAGCCAGAAATTTTACATTGTGAATCACATTCTCAATAACCCATGGGATGGCCATGCCATGTACTGTGATAGATTTATAGCAAACCTGAGAGTCACCTTCAACCATTACTGGATTTGAACAAATTGGCTCAGCAAGCTGTACAGCCCATAAAATAGCCTCTGCTTCTGCCTGGAGAGGGAGGGTGGTGTTCACTTTTTTGGAGCAAGCAAATACCAACTCCCCTCTCCAGTCCCTAGCTATGGCTGCAACAACAGAATGATGGATACCAACAGCAGCATCTACATTTAATTTAAAGGAACCACTCCCAGGTTTCAACCATTTAGCTCGGACACCATTGCTTTGAATCTGATAAGAAGGTCTGGCTTTACGGTGCTCCGCAAACAATCTGACAATCTTGGCCCTTAAATCTTCATGGCTTGCTACTCTACCCTCAAATAGAGCCTCATTCCTAAGTCTCCAAACCAAATCACAGAGTAAGGCCCCAAAAAGAAGCAGGTCTTCCCTTCCCTCTTGGAAAGGAGAGTCAAGCAGAAAAAGAATGAAATGGGCTGGAGTGGACATCTCACAACTATCAATTCTTATTCCCCATTGACTACTGAACCACAAAGCTCTAGCTAAAGGGCAACTAACAAAAAGATGGATGGTGGACTCTATCCCAGCATTACATAGGTGGCAAGTAGTGTCAGCATTGGCATCATACCTCAGCCTTTTATCCTTCGTGGGGAGACAATTTGCAGCCACTCTCCATAGAACCATCTTCAACCTTTCATGAATTCTGGTTTTCCAAATCTGGCCTCGCAGCAAGTCTTCGTTTGGAGGAGGGTTAGAGCTTCTACCAAGCCAATAGGCTGACTTAACAGACAGCTCTCCAGCAACAGTTTTGGTCCATATCCATTTATCGGAGCGGACGTTAAGAGGTAAAGGTATTCGACAGATTGAGGCTACCGTTGCATCATCAAAAATAGACCTCAACTTGGGAAAATCCCATCGAGTCTTGCTGTGATCCAACAGTTGAGATACAACCATCGCACCATCCATAGATGCATTCTCACGCAAAATTGGCCGAAAGAAAGGGAGATTTGGAATCCAAGGATCTTCCCATATACGAACAGATTCCCCACTACCAATCGACATACACGCACCTTGAACAATGAGATTTTTTATACCCTCTAAGCTTTTCCAAACCGGAGAGATACTACCAGAGGCTTTATGAGTAAGCCAATTGCTTCTAATTTTATATTTTGCTCGGAGTAGATTTATACATAGGCAATCTTTACCTTGTAGGAGCCACCAAGCGAGTTTAGCCAGCAAAGCTTGATTAAATTCCCAAAGCTTTCTAAATCCCAATCCACCCTTTTTGAGAGGCCAGCACAACGAATCCCAAGCAATAGGAACAGAGAAAGACCCCTTATCAGATTTTGGATTCCACCAAAAACGCCTTACAATAGCATCCAACTGATCACAGAGCCCCTTAGGGAATTGAAGGACCGACATAGAATAAGATGGAATTGCTTGAGCCACAGATTTGATAAGAGTAGCGCGGCCCGCCCAAGACAGATTCTTGCTTTTCCAACTACTCAGCTTGTTCTCAATCCGCTCCTTAATATCATAGAGATCCTTTTTCCTATGGGGGGTGAGGAATAAAGGGATTCCCAAATATTTTGCTGAATGAGGGAGTTTGCTTAGACCCCAATGAGCTTTAATTTGATTAAGGAAATGAGGACTGACCCCTTTGGAAGGGAGAATCCCGGACTTTTCCACATTTATTATTTGACCCGACCACTGGCAATATTTACTCAAGCACCCCTTTAATGAAGAGAACTTAGCCAAAGTTGCTTTGCAGAATAAAATTATGTCATCAGCATAACACAATTTAGATATGGGAGGAGCTGTTCTTGTGAGCTTTACTCCAGACAACTTGTGCTGAATAATATCTCTATTGATCAAGCGCATCAGCACTTCACTACCGAGAATAAAAAGATAAGGGGAAAGTGGATCCCCTTGCCTTAATCCTCGTTCCGGCTGAAAAGCAGGGCAAATTCCTCCATTTAAGAGCAAAGAGTAATGAATCGTAGATAGACATTGCTGAATTAGATTTGTAAACTGCTCACTGAACCCAAAAGCCTTCAGGACCCAAGTATAAATCCCCATTCCATCCTATCATAAGCTTTTTGAAAATCTATTTTCACTCCTAGGAATCCTTTCTTCCTCTTCATGTGTCTAAAGCTGTGAACAATCTCCTGAGCCAGCACTATGTTTTCTGTTATGCATCTACTTGGGACAAATGCAACCTGAGCTAAGTCTACCATTTTAACCAGAAGAGGTCTCAATCTGTCAACTAGAATTTTTGAAATTGCTTTGTACACCACGTTGCATAAACTAATTGGACGGAATTGAGAAAAATTACATGCTCCACTTTTCTTTGGAATTAACACAATGAAGGTGCTGTTGAATTCTTGAAAAAGTTTCCCATACCTGAAGAAGCCTTGGACTGCTAAAGTAACTTGGTCCCCAACAATTTCCCAATAGTGCTTATAGAAGAGGGCTGGCAGGTCGTCTGGACCAGGAGATTTAAGAGACTTAATCCCGAAAATCGCCTTCTTAACTTCTTCACTAGAGGGGATTCTGCATAACTCTTCATTCTCTTCCACAGAGACACAAGCATCAATGAGGTTTTCCAAGTTATCTGGGATTTGTGGTTTGCTTGACTGGTATAAAGATTGAAAATTGATTTTAAAGTACTCTTGGATGGCCTCCCTTCCTGAAATCCAAGAACCGTCCTCCTGTTTGATTTCAGATATGAAGTTTCTCCTTCTTCTTACCAAAGTGGTCAAATGAAAGAATCTTGAATTCCTATCCCCATCTTTGAGCCAAATCTCCCTAGATTTTTGTTGCCATTTAAGACACTCTTTGGCCAACCAGTCATCTAATTCAAGGCTAAGGGCAGCTTCTAATTCCAAATTCTCCTTGGAAGGCTCTGAACCTTGGACTTCTTCAATCTTTTTCTCCAACATTTTGATCCTTTCTCTGACATTGCCAAAATGCTCCTTGTTCCAATTTTTCAGCTCCTTTTTAGTGTTTGATTGCTTCCTTGCCAACTTAAAATCTTGCGAACCCCCCACTTGTAATTGCCAAGCTTTATCCACAACTTCTCTGCTTGTTTCATCTTTTGTCCACATAGCTTCAAATCTAAATGGCCGAGTTATCTTTTCTTCTTCAAAGTTTGTGTCCAAAAGGATAGGAGAATGGTCTGAATTAGTTGCACAAAGGTGAGTGAGCCCCGCTTTTGGGAATAGCAATTGCCATTCTTGATTACACAAGCATTGATCCAGTCTTTCTTTTATATTAGCCAGACCCTCCCTTTTGTTAGTCCAAGTGAAGGGTGGGCCTTTAAAGCCCAAGTCAATTGCTGCAGAATTTGTGATGAAGGTTCTAAGACTGTTGACCGAGCTTTCAGCAACTGGACATCCTCCACTCTTTTCTCCCTCATTTTTAATGCTGTTAAAATCTCCAATCATTGCCCAAGGACCAGCGAAGGAGCTAACCATGGATTCCATTAATTCCCAGAATTGTTTTCTTTTAGCTCTATAAGACGGCCCGTAGACAAAAAAGAAGAGCCATGGGAACCTTGACGGGTCAGAATATATTAGGCCTACTATCACATATCTACTTGAATAAACTACCTCTAACTCCATGCCCTGTCTCCACAAAATGGCCAAACCACCAGAGCGGCCCTTGGCATCCACACAAAAGGAACCAACAAAATTTAACTTCACCCTAATTTTCTCTACTCTAAGAGCCTGTATTTTTGTTTCAGATAAAAAGACTAAATCCGGATTGGAGTTACAAATGAGGCTTCTTAGAGATCTAACTGTCGGAGCTCTACCAGCACCCCGACAGTTCCATGCTAGAGTCCTCATGGCGAATTGGGGGGCATGATAAGGCCCGCCTCCTCGGCCATGCTATCAGGGGAATAAGTAAGAGACTTCTCATATGTATTCTGGATAGGCTCAGGATTTGCTTCTGGGGAACATGTGATAAGTTGTTTTTGAGCACAAGCCATGTGACATGTCTTTGATCTGGCAAGAGTTTTCAGAGATTTTTTCTTGGTTCGGCTGGGTAATGGTATGGACTTTTTGGTTGGGATTTTTTGCGGTTGTGTGAAATTTAGAGATGAGGGAGGTGTGTCATGTGAAAGAAATGCACCGCCAGAATTAATAAAAGGTGGGTTGATTTTGGTTCTTTTAAAGTCTTGGATTGGGCTTGCTAGTGTCTCGGTTGGGCTAGTCTTTCTTTTGGGCCTGGGAATCATGGGATTTAGTTGGTCATGTGTTAGGGAAATAAGGCTAGGTTGGGAATGTGATTTGGGTAGGGTATTGTTTATACTGTCTTGAACGGGCCAGCTCCTTTGGGCTTGAGAATTTAAAATATGTGGTTGGGCTTCAGTTCTATTGTCTGAGTAGCTGGATTGTGCAGAAGCTAGGACATGTGAGGGATTAGTTTGAGTGTGGTTTGAATTTAGTTGGAAAGGAGTAATGTTAGGACTTACCAACGATTTTGTCAAGGCCCCGGTCACATCAGTCGTTCCATTCTTATCACTTTCCTGTAAATCTTCTGACGGTTCGCCTTGATTGATTGACCCAAAACCAGCATCACACGGCTCTGATTCACCCACCTGTACCTCTATTTGACGTTTCGCCATTTCCGGCATGGGAAGCCGGCCATCCAAGGCACTCTGCCATCTTCTTGAAGAAGGGCTACATTCTGTGCGGTCTGAATGCAAGAGCTCCTCTATATTCAGCCCCGGTTGGAATTCATTATTATCCGCTCTTAGCCACTTCCCAAACATTCCAGTTTCCTCTCTGTCCTTCCCCAACAGATGAACCCCACTACCTGGGCAATCCCTAATATCATGCCCCAGCATGCCACACTTGAAACAAAAATTTCCTAATTTTTCATATTTAAAGGGGATCCAAAGATCTGGCAGTCCATCCCTTTCAAGGGGGAACCCAGGGGTAAGAGGACCACTTGTATCAACCTCCACTCTTACTTTAACACTTCTACGCCAGATCCCTTGGCCTGGGCTCACTGCATCAGTGTCTAAAACTCTACCCACTAAACTACCAATTTTCAGGAGATTTTCCGTGCTTACCCGGTTCAACGGAAGACCGTGCACCTGAATCCAAAATTCTGTTGTTGAGAAATCTACCTCCGAGATGCTTAGATCCGAGTTGAAGCGTTTGAGTATTAAAGGATCTCCTTTCACAGTCCGAGGCCTTCTATCCCATGCTCTTCTCAATTCAGCTTCGTGCACAAAGGAGAATATGAACACATTTTTGTCCGCCACTGATACCTCAATATCGTTTACAATATTCCAAGCTTTGGTCAGAATCTCTTTGACTAAAGGCTTTGGAAATACTTTCTTGGATAGAATCTTCCCTATTAACAATCGGTTCGACTTTTCTTGCGCTAAAGGGTCCACATCTAGGTTCAGTTTGTTTTTTAGCCACCCCAATTTTGCTGTTTGTGAGGTGATATCTTCTATGTTTTCTCCGTCCATTGGACGGAGTCAAAAAGGCAACAGGTTTAGGTGAGTGAGGGGAGGGGTTGAACTATTGGTATAGAAAGGAGTAGATAAGTTGAGGCTAAGGGTTAATGAAGGGAGAGAAAGATGAATTGAAAGTGAAGATTGAGAAGTTATGGTTAGAGATTGACAGATTAAAATCAGAGAGTGAAGGGAGAAAGACGCTTCACGGAGGAAGAGAATGACCTCATAAAGAAGAGTAGATAGGCACCCAGCGGACCCACAGAGAGAGACTAAGCTCCAGTCTTTTGCTAACTTTTTGTTTTAACTTTCAACTTTTATGATGACCATCTACTTGACAGAGTTTTGTAACTTAATTACATAGCCTATTTATAGAAGGAGTAATATTATTACCATAAACTATTTTATAACATTTGTATTAATTATAGTAAATTTTAATTGATTATTGTCCAGATCTACTATTAATAACATTTTTTTTACTTATCAATAATCATTTATTATATCAGCTGTTTGTAAAAAAATTCGTATCTCTAATATTTTCTTAATAAAAAATTTAGAATGCAAATCCTTTTCTTTTACTATTTGTAGCTTTGAAATAAGAGTGATATTAAGACCATAACTTATTATACAATTTTTTGCCATAGCTCACCACATAATGAGTTATGAACGGTAAAAGTATAGATATACTATTTTTTCTCTAACATTCACAAATTTTGTCACACATGAAAAATTGTGACAAAAAATTATGCAATAAGCTGTAATGTTAGATTTTTTCTAAAATTAAATAGATAAAACAGTGCCCGAAGACTCTTGAACTTAAACCACACCCTCTCCTTCAGAGCGCATGTGTATACTGTATAGTCAAGTGGTTCCCCCATGTGAGTGGATGTGGTCCCAGCCAGGTCTGAAGTTCCAGCTCAGTGCGTGTCTGTGTCCGAGGATAGTACGGATACATACCTGCATTAGCTAGCAAGACTGCAACTGTTCGTTTTATACCAATACTTTTTTTGTCCATTGTACACTGACTACAGACCTTCCCTTTCGGATGGTCCCTGTCATTTCAATTAATTAATACCTTGATTGCTTCACCAATTAAATAAATCTCAAACTTCATTATTCCTAGCTGCGTCAAAATTTTTTTTTTTTTTGGTGGCAGTATTTATTTAAATCACTGTTTGAGGCTATATATAAATTGAATGTGTATGGCAATAATTTCTTTCAAGGCGAATGATCGAAATTTAAGCTTAATTTATATTACGGATTCTTATGTGCAGATGCAGATGATGCAACTAATGGGACACATACATGGATTGGAAAGGGCCTCACTTGTGTTTGCTTCAAGAGAAAGGGAAATTATGAGCGAATCTGCATTAACTTGACACCTCTACAGGCAAGTATTGTGTATACTAACGACGAACATAACGTGTATATATATAAACACATATAGGGTCTGTCTGTGTTTGAATTCATAGTACGACGAGGTGTTTAAAGAGGTTGGGATGGAGCTATCACAGAACAGAAATAACTTGAAAATATAATAAGAGGATGAGAACAAAAAATAAAATAGTTGTGGTTAAGGAGATTCAAGATGTGCTAGGCAGGTGGTAGAAGATTGAGGTTTATGATTTGTATCAGATGACTTTTAAGTGGAGTTGTGGTGTGTTTTTGTATTAGAACTCATTCCTCTTTTCTCTGTATGTGTTTGTTTCTAAAAAAAAAAAATCAAAAAAAGAAAAAAGAAGTTATTTTAGTGGTTCAAATACCAAAATCTATGCTCTTAATTAGAAAAATTAAGTAAATTGTTAGTAGCAGGTCACTATAGCAATTTGCTACTAGTATTTATTTTTTCTCCCTATTTTGGTGTGACCAATGGTGTGATTGATTTTAATAGGTAATTTATAATATTTTAGTGTGTTATGTGTTAAAATAAAAAATGAGACATATGGTATTTTATTGGTATACTAAAAAAGATAAAAGTAATTTTTTTGATATGATAAAAGCAAAATATTTTTTAACGCTAGATGTTAACGCTCACAAGGAGAACACAGTAAGGAGCTACAGAAAAATCCAGTACGGAGAGAGTGGAGAGTCCATCAATTAGTTATTGCATTGTTTACAAAACTACCAATAGATTCATTGTCGTTTGAAACCCAACTAATATATGGGTTAAAATGGTAAACATACATTTTGGAACTAATGATAACTGACAAGGATAATTACATACTAGAATATTAAAGAGAAAACAAGAATGATTAATTAACATATAAGTGGTTTTTGTTTTTTAAATTTATTTATTTTTAATTTCTTATTTTTTAAGAATAGTATTAGTTTATTGAAAGGTACTGCTCAAATGGTTTGGCTGACTACGTACGCAATTAATATGATAGGGACGTATATGTAATCAATGTGATGTATTTTTTTTTTTTTTTTTTTTTTTTTTTTTTTGTGGTTAAAATGTTATGTAATTCCGAATACCTAACAGAGTAGTTTTTATTTATTTATTTATTTTTTAGAGGAACAACACAGCAGTTGTTAGTAAGGTATATTATATTTTCTCAAAAAAGAAAAAGAAAAAAAGTAAGGTATAGTATGATGTGTAATGCTATTATCACAATTTTTGTCACAACTTATGTTATAAGTTGGAAGTGGTGGAGTAAAAGTGGTGGGTCTATAACTCCGTCACTTATGACTTACCATATGAGCAAATTGTGAAAAAATTTGTGGAAAAAGATATGATCTTAATATTTTCTATTTTATAATAGACATATATGTAATCAATGTGATGTAATAAGTAATACCTAACATAGGAAGGTATATTATGATAGGCACATATATGTAATCAATATGGTTTAATGCCTAATACCTAATATTAACTTAACATAGGAAGTTATATTTCTCACTTTTTATATTATACTTTATACTCTACCAATTATATGTAATGTGTTTGGATTTTTTTTTTCTATTTTACATTAGCAAAAGACAAATGAATACATAATAAGTTATGATTGATTGATTAGTGTTATTTAGCCTTTAATTAATGCAATATCCTTATTACCCAAAAAAAGAAAAGAAAAGAAAGATAGATAATTGAAAGAGGAATGCAAATCTTTTGTACTATATTTTGTGTTCCACTTTATGTTCCATCAATCACAATTTATCAAGTGTTTATTTTTTCCATTTTAAACTTTGGATATTTTATAAAGAAAGTTAAATAAATACATGACAAGTTATAATTGGTGGAACATAAAGTGAAACACAAAAAATGGTACATAATATTTGTATTCTTGAAAGAGAGCTCTCATTAAATTTTGTCATGCATGGAATAATTATAACTCACTAGCTAACATGTTAATCTTTTTCAAAACTAACATATCCTATGTTTTCTATTGAAAAATTGCATAAACACTCCATGAAATTTGGGTCTCTCTCAAACGCACCTCAATTATATTTTAAAATTTTTAAACCCTTGAGATATCACAAGTAAAATTGACTTCTTTGTCACATATTAATTACTCTTAGTAATGAAAAGTAGTTACGTAAAAAAAATTTCTTTTTTAATAAAGTTTTCGTTTTAAATTTTAATGAATAATCAATTATTAAAATAAAAAAATAGAATAAAACTTAAAAGGAAAGTGAAAGAAACATACATAAACAATGAACAGTAAAAAATTCACAAGCAATAGCCCTGCCAAATAACCACAAAAGAATAAAGAAAATTTTCTTCCAAACTTTCTTACCAACTAAACAGTTTAGGCCCATAGGGAAAAAAATGCCAAAAAAAAAAAAAAAAAGATAACTTAATATTTTACTCATTTTACATTGGATAAAGTTTGGCTATAAATTTGGTTGTAGTTTAAGACTACAACTTCACTCAATATTTTTTTATTGGATATGAATTTTAATAAATTTACCGTTATATTACATTTTTTTTTTATATCCTTAATGCTTACAAACTTTCTAAAAAATAAAAAATCAATAGTTATGTCATCAATTAATTATTTAAATTGCAACTTTTTATAGTCTAAAATTATATGCAAAAATAAGTTTATGGATCATATAGTAAATAACATCCGTCGATTAATATAAAATTTAACATGAGTTAAGAGCATAAACAACATTAAATCTAATAGTTAGTTTTTCACAATATGTAGCAATATTAATTTTTTTTTAAAGAAAATTATAAACTTAAGCTACAACTAAATTTGTAGCCAAATTTTGTCATTTTACAATAAAACTTAGGTTGGTTATAGTGCTCCTGTGGTTTGAATGGTCAAAATCATGATAAATGATCAAAAGTGAACATATGTCACAATCTTGATGGGTCTAATACTTAAGAGCACTAGACTTAATAAATTGAGATCAAGTGCATGTAATGTCATTGGATGACTGAATCTCAACTATTGAATTAAAAAAAAGAGTTAAAAAAGTTAAAGTTAAAAAATAAGATAGTAAAAATTGATGTGAAATAAATTAGTGTAATTGCACCCGGATCCAAATGCAGACTGAATATCCGCCAATTGTAATAAAGAGATGGGACAAGGTGTAATAAATAGATGGCAGTGGCCCAATGGCTCAAACTGTGCTTTTTAACTACCGGACAGCTTATTCAAACTCAAAGTGGTACCTCCCCACGCACAAGTTGAATAAAAGGAAAGGATGGCAGTGGTCCAACGGCTCAAACTGTGCCTTCTAACCACCACACAGCTTATTCAGTACCTCCCCATGCGGTAAGTGTGCGTGGGGACTGGGGAGGGGGTCAGGTTGAGGGCAGCAAAAGTTTCTAATCATTAAAAAAAAAACTGTACTTTTACCAAGTTTTCGTTTAGTATATACACAAGTAGTGTGCGTTTTATTCTTGGCTTATGAAAGGACATGTGAAAACTCTTTCAGGCATGGCAACCGCACAGGAGAAGATCATCCTCAAAAGTCAAGCACTTAAAAAGGTTAGTTTTCTCTGTGCATCTGTTAAATTATATTAACTAAACCATTCTCTCTCTGTGTTGAAGAGCTTGCCTTTCTTAAGAGTTAAGAGTAATGTTAGGGATACAATTTTTTTTAATTATAATATATATTTTAGGTGGGTGGTTGGGGGGGGGGGGGGGGGGGGTACGTGCCCAAGTTTTGCAGTTTTACCATCTTCTTTTCAATGGAGAAAATGTTAATTGTTTTTTTTTGATAACCAGCTCTGGATATTCTGTGATTTTAATTGGGGCACAATGGGGAGCTTTACATATATCATATATGGCTATTTAGTTGAAGCTAAACTATTTATCATTTGGATAGTGGATACAGAAATATTGCAAAATTTCCCATAGACAACTGATTTTAAGCATATACTGTTACTTCGTTTTCAATAATGAGAATTTTTTAAAGTTTTATTCACAAACTTTGGTATTGAAAATCACATATAGATTGTTCTCAAAAAAAAAAAAAAAAAAAAAAAAAATCACATGTATATATAGGTTTGAGTACATCTCAAAAGTTAAGAATGACTTATGAAAAAATGTTTTGTAATATTTACTATCTCAAAACCCAACTTTATAATATATAACACATCATTTTTCAATATCCTCAACAT
This sequence comes from Quercus glauca, assembly GCA_023736055.1. Taxonomy (NCBI): domain Eukaryota; kingdom Viridiplantae; phylum Streptophyta; class Magnoliopsida; order Fagales; family Fagaceae; genus Quercus; species Quercus glauca. The sequence continues at coordinate 21,645,343 of CM043317.1, forward strand.
TAAATCTTCAATTTTTTTAACACTTCATTTAAATATTCATTTTTTATTTTTTTTTTATTATTATTTCTCACTCTCCATCTGTCTCTCTCTCCCACTGTCTCTCCATCTTTCTCAACCCAGTCTAGAAGCTTCTCCCTCTCTCTGATATTCTGCTCTCAAAACCTCCGTGGCCTGAGCTTTTCAAGCTCATCACCTTTAACCACAGCCATAGCCACAGCCACCACCACTAACCACAACCTCAACCCCTAACCACAAAAAAAAAAAAAAAAAAAAAAAAAAAAAAAAAAAAACCCATGGCACAAACTGCAGCCAAAACCCACCACAAAACCGCAACAAAACCGCAGCCAAAACCTACACCCCAACAACCCTGACTTGAACCTCAACCTGAACCTTAACCCCGATCAGAACCCACCACATAACTGCAACCAAAACCCACCCCAACCTCTCTGATGACCACCACCCCAGCAACCCAACCACCACAAACCCACAACCAACGGCCTCAAACCCACCGGCACAACCAACCTTAACCGGCATAAACCCACGGTCTCAACGAACCCTAACCACCGTCGGACCCACCACCGTCGGACCCATGACCCACTTGCAGTCATCGAGACCCATCAGACCCACCAGAGGGAGAATCTGAGAAAGAGAGATGAGAGAGCATTTTGTGGTTTTAGTGCTTTGTTTTGGATTGCCTTAGACTACCACGTGAGTCCTTAGGCCCACCAACCACCAGTTGACAAATTTTTTATTTATTTTTAAATTTTGGGATAAAATTATTTAGATAATTTTTTTTTTAAATAAATAATGCTATTACCACCAAAAAATCTACAACTTTGCCCAACTAATCCATGTGGCAAGTTGTCAACGAGGGAGTTGTGGACCCATTACTCATAACTTGTCACATGAGTAAGTTGTGGCAAAAATTGTGGGTTTTGTCATGGTAATAACATTATTCATTTTTGATAGATATTATAATATTTCAAACATTCGCTCCATAATAATTGTTCTTTATCATCAAATTAATATACCAATTGATTTGTGATATAAGCAATAATTGAACTTTAGATCTATTGTTCAAAGATAAGAGACTTTATTGAATGAGCTAATTAAAACCATCAGTGGACAAGTACTTCAAAAACCCTTAAGGGACTAGCCCATATAGATTTTGGACAGTTTAGGACCAATTTGGTAATGTTGTTCTAGTAATATTGTTTGTATTTTTTGAAAATACGTGTGGGTGAAAAAGTGTGTGAAAATATGTGTAAGATTTTTTTTTTAATAAGAAATACGTGTAATGTTGTTTAAACAACGATAACAAATAGACTATTATTTTTTGTTATAATAGTGTGTGTATATATATATATATATATATATTTCCTTTATTTTTCAGAGGCATCAAAAAGATTGTTTTTGGTGTTTTAAGTTTATCTCTAACTATATTTAGATAGATATGAGATGAGACAATCGTTTTTCTTTTGATAATAAACTCACACACAAAGTGGGTAGACTGAAGCAACATGTATCTCAATAATTCATCAAAATAAAATATGCATTTCAATATGTATCTCAATAATTAATCAAAATAAAATATGTACCTCAATATGGCTAACCTTCCTCGAAACGTGATGTACCTTTCATATGTTGTAGTACATTTTAGAAAAATGCTACCCGCGAGAGCATGAGCAATTGAAGGAACTCAGAGAGGCCACAATTGAGCAACATCCATTTTGGTGGGTCATAATTTCTTTCCAAGCACTATTTTAATGCCATTTTTTTTTTTTTTATGTTTAATGTGGATGAAATTCCTTTACTATATGTTTGAAGGGAGAAAGAGGAGGGAGAAATTTGGGAAGGGGACAGAAGTGGTTTAATTCATTTTATTTAAGGGAAAATATTAATACACTCACTTTAGGCCTAGGCTTAAGGCCCCAATTAAAAACAGTCACCAAAGATCCCAAAATTGGGAATACTTGTTTTTGTTTTTTTTAAATAAAAAATAAAAAGAAGATTCGGTTGGTTGTATAATCTCCCCCACCCCAAAAAGGCCCCAACCATGACCGGATTTGTGTCTCTATAAATTAAATCACATATAGGCAAACAATGAGAATGTCTCCTTTTTCTTAACCTATAATGATAGCTCACTTAAACTTTTTTGAATCTCATTTTGCCAAAAGTATGAGTCAATTTTGTTGTTGATAAACCTTAATGCTTGTTTCAATTTATACAGAGATTTTTGTATTTAATAGACCTTCTCTTCTTTTTCTTTTTGCACATAACCTAGAGGTTGTTCCACGTATATTTCCTCTTCGAGCTCTCCATTTAAAAGGGGGAAAAAAAGATTTTACAGAGTTAAAAGAAAATTCATTAGAATTTGATTCCATGGTTATAAGAAGGTAAATTTAAAACAAAGGGTATGGCTCTAATACAAAAATGGTTAGGTGCAAGATGTAATAACAGGAGGCTTAAAAAGAAAAAAAAAATCCTATTTTTGCTAGAGGAGGAGCACGGCCAAAGAGCTTTGTGATTGCTATTTTTCTTACATTTCAATGATTTCATTGCACTTCATTTTATATTAAATTAATTACATTTACATCAATACATCTCTTATAGAAGTTCATAGGCAGTAACTGGGCCCAAGATAATAAATTACAATTTTTTTTAAAAACATAATTTTACTGAAGTTATTACTTTTAATTTGAACTGTGTTCATATCTGGCAGGAGTTTGATGAATGTGCCTATCGATGAAGGTCTACTCCTCTCAATGCTTCTAAAGACCATGAACGCAAAGAAGACATTAGAAATTGGGGTCTTTACTGGTTATTCTCTTCTTACTACTGCTTTAGCACTACCAGCTGATGGCAAGGTACGTTTCAGAATTTATTTATGTATTATTTTTTGGTTAACTCCTATTTTACATACTAGGCAAATAAATAGTATTAGTCAGTAAGGGCCAGAATACACTGAGGTTTTCAATTTTTGCAGATAATAGCTATTGATCCAAACAGGGAAGCATATCAAACTGGATTGCCATTTATTCAGAAGGCTGGAGTGGAGCATAAGATTAATTTTATTGAATCAGATGCCTTGTCAGTTTTGAATGATCTAATTAGCAATGTAAGTTTTTTATTTTTATTTTTTTATTTATTCAATAGTTGGAGGTGGGGTGATTTGAATCCTAGATGTTTTTGTTGGAAATACCAAGAGTTGTGCCAATTAAGCTATAAGGCTCTTGGCCATTGCCTATATAAGTTATTAGCATGATGCAATTGTATCTCTACTCAAGGTAGAGATAGTTAGGTTTGTAAAATAATTTTTTTTAACCGTGTTTTCTATTGTTGACCTTATCTAACAAGAACTAGAACAAGTTATTCTTGACCTTTAGGTGCTTATAACTGAAGTATGGGGTAAACGTGTTTTCTATTGTTGACTTTATCAAACAATTAACGATAACGAGTTATTGCTAAAACATGCTGAGTTATTGATGTATTACTGTACTAAAAAATCTTTTTTTTACGTAATATTTAAATAAATACAATATATCAAAAATAAATAAAACGTATGTAAATCACTCAAACTTTGACTATTTTCTAATCAAAATGATATGATTTATGACCACCTAAGTACACTGTTTTCGCCCTTTGCTCTTAGTATACTATTACTGAAATTCACTTAATTAACTTATAAACCAATAAATATGTGATGCAAGCTTAAGGCGACCAAAAAAAAAAAAAAAACTTCGCTGAATTATCTTTTATACTGAGAATAGCTTAAATAATTTTTAATATTAATTTTGAAATATATATATATATATATATATTTTGATGTAGAAGATATTTATATCAATGCATATGTTTTTTCTCTAAGTTACATTTCTTGTACTCATTAGTTTATAAGCTACATTAATATTAATTAGGCTAAAATGCAAAACTCACTCTCTAAGTTCTTCAGAACTCATTTCAATATTTTAATTTTGTTTTCGTTTATTTCAGTCCTCTATATTTTAGATTTATTTAATTAAAGCATTTCCGTCAACTTTTATTGAAATTTTTTGAAAGTAAAAAATCTGGAAAATATTTTTCAATCATTTGAATTTTTTTTTAATTTATAAAATTTGAAGAAAATTTTTAAAAAATTGGAAAATTAACCATAACATATATAAAAGGTTTATGGAAAAGCCTTAATTGAATAAATTTGAAAATTAGAGGAATGAAATGAACGAAAGCAAAGTTAGAGTACTAAAATGAATTTTTGTAAAACATAGAGGGTGAGTTTTGCATTTTAATCTTAATATTATATGAAATGCTTTTTAAAACAATTTGTTGACAATATAGTAGACCAAAATCGGGGTTAGATGTGAATCTACAATTTTTCTATTGCGAAAATTTTCAAAAGTTTTATTTTTGATGAATAATGACTTTATTCCTACTTGCGCAAATGATTTGACCAAATTCAGAATTCATCGACATTGTCTTTAGGTTCTATAAGGATGAACTTTTTACTTATCTTCCTAAATACTTGTCACATGTTGGTCTTCACTCAACCGAGCCTATGTGATATGTTGCACGTATATACTTGATCTTAATTTCCTAATTATGAATACAGGGCAAACAAGAAGGGACATTCGATTTCGCATTTGTGGATGCTGATAAGGAAGGCTACATCAAATATCATGAGCTACTTTTGAAACTGGTTAAGATTGGTGGAATAATTGCATATGATAATACCTTATGGTCTGGGTCAGTGGCAGAACCTGAAGAAGATAAGATGGAGGAATATTTGAAGCTTGGCAAAAAGTGTCTCACGGAATTGAATAGCTTTCTAGCAACTGATCCTCGCATCGAATCATCCCTCATCTCTATTGGTGACGGCCTCACCCTCTGCAGGCGCATCTGCTAGTGAAATCAACAAATTGAAGTTCTTGCTGCTGCACTAGCACGCATGTTATTCAAATGGTTATTTAGAATAAATCAAGTGTCTGAAATTTCCTCACAAATATGTGTGACAGTAAGGATGATCAATAAGAGAATCTATTACGTATATCCAATGTATTAGTATTACGTTAATATATTAGGTGTATTGAATAATTTCACATAAAATACGTAGTTAGATCATTGTCTGAACATGTTCAGCATTTGCTATATAGCTTGGTTTTAAGTTCAAAATAAACTGTCCATGTCCAATGCTAATTGAAGAGATTGCTTTCTTCTGAGACAGCGGGCAATTAATCAAAGTGAATAAAGCCAATTTCATCTTATTAACCTGAAGGATCACATGTGAAACAATCTTCATTAGGAGCCTTAATCTGACCTACATATTATGCTTATTTTTACATCAATAATATATACAATTATTATTGTTAGAAATACTGAATGATTGTATTATATTTCTCAATGAAAGAATATACACGAGTGCCTTTATATAGGAGGCATATGAGTGCAGTACAAGTAAGAGTATAGTATAAGAGTGTGTTATACAAGTAATCTATTTGGGCTTAAAGCCCACAATTATACACGTTAACAGCCCCCCTCAAATTCAAGGTGGATGTGAGACTAACTTGAGGTTGTCAACCAAAGTACGAAGGCGTCCCTTAGGATGTGACTTGGTAAAGATATTTGCAAGTTGATCTTTAGAGGAGACTAAGATCAGCTTGAGAGCACTATGGACAAGATGATAACGGATAAAATGACAATCGATCTCGATGTGTTTAGTCCATTCATGGAAGACATCATTGTGAGCAATATGAATGGCATTCTGGTTGTCACAATAAAGAGGAGTAGTACAGGATGTAGACACACCTAAGTCTTTGAGAAGCCATCGTAGCCAAAGAAGCTCAGATGTTGTATCAGCAAGGGCACAATATTCTGCTTTAGTACTGAGTGGGCCACATGAGTTTGTTTCTTGCTTCGCCAAGAAATCAGAGAAGAACCAAGAAGAAAGCAATAACTAGTGGTGGATCTGCGATCAGTGGGATCTCTTGCCCAATCAGCATCAGAAAATGCACGGAGAATAAGAAGAGACTAAGCAGAGTAGAAAAGACCATGGAAGAAAGTGTCCTTCAGGAATCGAAGAATGCGCAGAATAGCAGCATAGTGAGTCGATCGTGGAGCAGACAGATACTGGCTCACCTGGTGAATAGCATAGGAAATGTCTGGATGAGTAATAGTGAAATAAACTAGGCTGCCAACCAAGCGTCAGTAAAGAGAGGGATTAGGCAATGGTTTTCCCCCTGAGGGAGTTAGATGCACATTAAGCTCAACTGGAGTGTCAACAGTTTTATTATCAGCGAGTCCAGCTCGAGACAAGAGTTTAGAAGCATACTTGGCTCGAGTAATATAAAGTTCATTTGTAGAATGAGTGATTTCAAGACCCAAGAAGTAACTGAGATGTCCAAGATCTTTCATCTCAAACTGCTGACTAAGAAAATCCTTAAGTTCTTGAATGCCACTAAGGTCATCACCAGTTATGATCATATCATCCACATGTAGGAGAAGTAAAATAGTACATTTGTCAGTGCGACGAAGAAATAAGGCAGAATCATAATGACTGGCCATGTAACCCAAGCAAGAAATGGTAGAGCTGAATTTGGAAAACCAAGCTCGTGGAGCTTGTTTAAGGCTATAAAGGGCTCGTTGAAGGTGACAAACCTTATTTGATTCAACAGAGAGACTAGGAGGAGGTTGCGTATAAACTTCTTCACTTAAATCTCCATTAAGGAATGCATTTTTGACATCCATCTGAAAAATGTATCATTTACTGGTAGCGGCAACAGCTAAGAGGGCACGAACAGATAAGATACGAGCAACCGGAGCAAAGGTCTCTTCATAATCAATCCCATACTCCTGTGTAAAACCTTTTGCAACAAGATGAGCTTTGTAGCGCTCAATGGACCCATCAGAGCGAGTCTTAATCTTGTAGATCCACTTACAACCAACCACAGATTTCCCAGGGGGGAGAGTCACTAAGTCCCAAGTATGGTTTTTAGATAATGCATCAAGTTCCTCTTTCATTGCAATTTGCCATAAAGGGTCAATGGAAGCCTCACAATAGGTGTGAGGCTCGTGCAGTGTAGCAAGGACAGTGTAACAATGATAGACAAGTAAATGTGTAGGAATGGATCTTACCAGAGTTGAGTGACGAGGTAGAAGTGAAATGTCTTGTGCATGATCTTCAGGCGGAGCAGGAGCAGGGGACCTAAGCTCAGGGTTGGGTAGTTCATCTTCGACCTGTTCATCTTCTACCTGTTCATTAAAGGGTGAACTAGGAAAGGGATCAAGGATATCTGGTGGTTGGACAGAGAAGTCTATAGGAGAATCAGGAGCAGCTACAGAAGGAATATGTGTCTCATCTGGAAAAAGATCTAAGATAAAGGAGGAAGATAGGGAGGTACGGAAGTGAGAGAGCTCGACAAAGAGGCGATGTTCCTAAAAGACAACATTGTGGGAGATACGAAGACGATGAGAAACAGGATCATAACACCGATACCCCTTTTGAGTTTTGCCATAGCCAAGAAAACAACAAAGCCTTAACCGAGGCTCAAGTTTGTTATGCTCATGTGGCTGAAGAAGAACGAAACAAGCAGAACCAAAGGAACGAAGGTGGTGATAATCTGGAGGTGACCCAAAAAAAGGAGCAGGAACTTTGGCAGAGAGAAGGAGAGCACGAACAGTGTCAAGGATATGACGAAATTTTCGTTCGGCTCTACCATTTTGCTGAGAGGTACTTGGACAAGTTAGTTGATGAACAGTGCCATAGGAATGCAAAACAGCTTGGAAAGCATATTGAGTGTACTCAAGAGCATTATTAGATCGAAAAATTTTGATGCGTTTGGAAAACTAAGTTTCAACAATTTTTACAAAATTAGAATATACTTCCAATAATTTAGAATGATGTTTCATATTAAAAATCCAGCTATAGTGAGAGTAATCATCAACAAAGACAACAAAATATCGAGATTCACCAATACTAGAGACAGAGGAAGGCCCCCAAACATCAGAATGAATAAGGTCAAAAATATCAGTGGATATTGATTTACTAGTATTGAAAGGCAAAGCTGGTAATTTTCCTAACTGACATGAAACACAATTAAAATTTTCTGTAGACACTGAACCTAACAAACCTCTAGAAGCTAATTGTTGTACCGAGAGGAAGATGGATGACCAAGTTGAGCATGCCAAAGTGCAAAGGAAGGAATTGAAGAAACTGTAGTAGCAGCAGTAATAGAAACAGGAGCAACAAGTAGAAGACGAAGGTTGTCTACGGGAAACATACGCCCAACTCTGGGACGGGTCCTAAACTCCTGTTCCGTCCTCGGATCCTGCACAATGCACCAAGAATAATCAAAGATAATGCAATAACCTAACTCAGCTAATTGTTTCACAGAAAACAAATTATAAGAAAGGTCAGGAACATTAAAGACTTTAGGAACCGAGAGGTTGGAGGTCGAAACTGAACCTATATTATGATTAGACATGGTGGAACCATTTACTGTGCGAATATTAAGAGAGTGCAGTGCAGGTTTAAGGTCAGAAAATAAGGACAAGTGAGGTGTCATGTGATTGCAACAAGCATAATTCATAAGCCAAGAGGTAGGAGACATACCAAATAAAGATGAGAGAGAAGAGAAATAAGATGCATTACCAACCATACGAATGAAATTGGCGATGATAATTATAAGGTCATCTCTAGAAATAGAGAAAGTGGATCCAGAAGATTGAGACTGTGCAGAGACAGGAGCCATAGGTTGGACACTCTTAGTGTTAGCAACTGTAGTAGCAGAAGTGGAAACAACTAATTTGTTGCGTTGATAGCAAGTCTCAATATTATGGCCAAAACGTTTGCAAAAATTGCAAAAACGTTTGCTGGATTGTCGGCGATGATTATTGCAAAAGGAAGAAAACTTGTCCTTATTCTTCATTTAGAAGCAAGATATGCAAAAATGGACTGTAAAAATGAAATCTACGTGAAATACTGGATAAGGAGCACCTGGATTGCAAAAAGTCAACCATGGAAGAAAAGTCAACGGTCAAAGTCAACGGGCCGGTCAACAGTCAAAGTCAACGGTCAGCGAAGATGACATCATCAAGGTGATGTGGCAATGACATCAGCATATGGCTGGATGCTGACGTAAGCAAGATGACGCCACTAGGGTTGACGTGGCGCAACTGATGATGTCAGCGGACCGAGTTCTGGCGCATGGAAGCGTGTGGAGGCACGTGGCAGCGCGTGACTGGCGCGTGGAAGCACGTGAGGATTATTGGTGGCATGTGGTGGCGTGTGATATTGATGTTGAGAATTGCAGTGGCACGTGGAGGTGCATGAGATGTCCGATGAAGACGATGTTTGCACAGAAAGGCAGATCGAAAAGATTACTTTCTGATGGTGCAATCTGTGGTCTGATCGGAGTAGCGGAAGTGGTGGTGGCGGCAAGGCAGTGGTCTTTGATGTACTGGAGTCACGGTGGAGGCAGTGGTACTGCTTAGAACAACGGCTGTAGTGGATGACATCCAAGAAGACAAGACTGCTTAAAAGCGGCACACCAAAGGATTAGAGCAGTGGCTCTGATACTATGTTAGAAATACTGAATGATTGTATTGTATTTCTCAATGAAAGATTATACACGAGTGCCTTTAGATAGGAGGCATATGAGTGCAGTACAAGTAAGAGTGTAGTATAAGAGTGTGCTATACAAGTAATCTATTTGGGCTTAAAGCCCACAACTATACACGTTAACAATTATGTTTTGATTTATTGAAAATCGCAGATGATTGGCATAGGCATGCAAAAATACCTCTAAAAAATTGTGTTTTTTTTTTATTCGTAGATAATAGGGAAAGAGAGAAAAGGGGGGCTGTGGGGTGGGGGATTCGAACCACTAGGCTATTATTTGACCCCTGAAAACTAAGCTGTGACTTGTGAGTGTGACTTTTTCCTCAATGCAATTAAAGCCTTAAACATTATAGAATTTTGTACCCAAATTATTGGGTTAATCACTTAATCCTAATATTTTCCTAAGCTATTAGATCAAAAGAATGTCTCTCTTGATTGATTGATAATATGCAAATTACTTCCTATCATTATTAAATTCAATAAAATTTAAAAATCGTAACAGAGAAATCTCTTCTTTTCTTTTCATTAATTTAAACTCCGCCTGGTTCATCCTATACACAAAGTGTTGGTGTTAGGATTATTTGTCGAAACCTAAACTGAACATAAAAAATTATGCATGCAGGTGATATTTCACATCTTGTTTGATATTGTTATTTTTAATTTAATAAAAATATTAGGATTAAGTGACTTGTGAGTGTGACTTTTTCCTCAATGCAATTAAAGCCTTAAACATTATAGAATTTTGTACCCAAATTATTGGGTTAATCACTTAATCCTAATATTTTCCTAAGCTATTAGAGCAAAAGAATGTCTCTCTTGATTGATTGATAATATGCAAATTACTTCCTATCATTATTAAATTCAATAAAATTTAAAAATCGTAACAGAGAAATCTCTTCTTTTCTTTTCATTAATTTAAACTCCGCCTGGTTCATCCTATACACAAAGTGTTGGTGTTAGGATTATTTGTCGAAACCTAAACTGAACATAAAAAATTATGCATGCAGGTGATATTTCACATCTTGTTTGATATTGTTATTTCTTTAATTTAATAAAAAAAAACGTGTTTATTTTTTATGATATAGTAGATTTAGGATTTAATGCATGATAGTTTTCAATTAAAAGTCTGAATGTCCAAATTCTGTTCATAAAAACTACCAATCTTAACCAGTTTGATTTAGGATTGTTAGAATTGTATTGTAGCAATTACCAAATTTATTTGCACAAATCCCATTTGATTTAGGATTATTAAACATTTTTTTATAAAAATTGTTAAAACTGTTATAAAATTACAATTAAACGTTTTTCTTCTTTCTTCTTTGAACCTGTTAGATGTCTAGGACTCTAGAACTCAACTTCTCCTTCCTCAAAACCATCTGCGGCTATGTCCCTTACTACCATCATTGTCTGGATTTAAGAATAGGTGTTTTTTGGGGAATTTGATGGAGTGATTTATTTTATTTTATTTTATTTATTTATTTATTTTTTTGTGAGAAGAAAACCTTTGAACTTTATTGAAACAAAAATTAGCTGTAATCAGCTAAAAGAACAGAAAGTAGATGTGGAGGAACATCCTCCGCTCACATCTTTAAACTTCTAACATACTTAGCATGTTTAGCTAAGTTGTGAGCTACAAAATTGCCTAATCTATAAGTACGAGAAAATGAGATACTATGAAAGGCATCTATAGTAGGTTGCACAAACTCCTAGAGATGACCAAAAGAGGCCAATAAAGGGGTGTTTGGATGGCTTATTTCCATAACTCAATTCTCTGTTTCCATAACTTAATTCTCAAAAATGGTGGGACCCATAGCGAGAAGTCTGTTTGGCGCACCATCTCTTTGTTTCCATAACTCTGTTTCCATCACTCAATTCTCTGATTTTTGAGTTATGAGTTATGGAAATTGAAAACACATTTTGGCTATTTTCAGTTTCTATAACTCATAACTTAATAGCATTTTTGTAATTAAACACACATGGGGGACCCACTCAGCTACAACTTTTGACCAATCTTTTTTTTTTTTTTTTTTTTTCCGGTCTTCAGTTCTTGGTGTTTTTTTTTTTTTCACTGGGTTCGATGAGTTTGAAAAAAAAAAAAAAAAAACTACACTGAGTGACAGGTATGGGGCCCACAAATAGTGTGAAAAATATTGAGTGATGAGTAATGAGTGATGGTGCCAAACAGGTAGGGTATTTTAAGTAATGAGTGATGAGTGACAGAAATTGAGTAATGAAAAAGAGTGAGCCAAATAGCCCCTAAGTCGCCTTCTACCCTTAAAGCATTTATAACCACCTAAGAATCACCTTCAAGGATGAGAGCAGAGACCCTAAAATCCTGAGCAAGCTTGATTGCTCAAACTGCCGCTAGAGCTTCCACATCATCAGAGTTGGGGGGGGGGGGGGAGAATTTTTTATTTTTATTTTTATTTTTTCTAAAAGTGAAAACTTGACTCTACCCAAGCTATCACGAGTAACAACTCCAATGCCTACAACATTTGATTCTCCGAATATTGCCCCATCAAAATTTACTTTTAAGAGTTAGACAGAGGGAGGTTACCAACGTACATAAGTTGGTGATGAAGTCTAGAGTTGTATCAATGATCTGGCATTGTTACGAACAAAATCTTGCAGTGCCTGGGAAGCCGAAGGAATGATCTGATCGATTGGGAACATGCTGGACCTTGTGCATTTTTTATTTCTACAAAACCAGATTGGCCAAACCAGCATGGAGAACTGCTCCAAATCTTTTCTTGCCTCCTTCGCATATCGAAACAAATTCAGGAAGGTAGTAAAGGGATGGTGGTGGAGCAAAAGACCAGGTTAGGGAGAAATCCTAAACGGGTGAGAGGGCTGGGCAATTCCAAAGAGCATGTAGAACATCTTTTGAAGACATATCATAGTGTTCACGATTATCCTTGAAGAGAATTTGACGACGACATAAACTCTTCGTTGTTGGGATGGCTTCTCTACATGCACGCCAAAGGCAGTATTGGACTTTGTTTAGAACTCGAAGTCCCCAAATGTCTTTCCAATGAGGTTGTTGATCACGCTGATATGTTTGAACCCAATTGAATTTAGAGTTTTCCCCCATAAGGAATATGTATCTAGATTTTTTTATTGAGTAACAACTAGAAGAGACACATGGCCAAGTAAGTTTGTTCTCAATTGTTGGGTTATAGATTGACCCCGGTTAATTAATTCAATTACGTACCCAAGTCGATTAATTAAGTAAAATTACATGCAAATTGTGGAGCACACATAAATCACCAAATAAACTAAAGTACAGCTGAAACTAAATTGACATGTTGATTTGTTGACGAATGGGGAAAACCTCTTGCAAAGCAAAAAACCCACCAGGAGAATTTCATGTCACCACTCCCAAGAATCCATTAATCAAGAACAAGCGGTTACAAGTATGAGGAATCTTATCACTACCCTGGTCTATTCCAAAATACCAACCTACAATTAACTTTTACTCTAATCCCCAATTGGACTTGATCTTATACAGTCTTCTTTCTTTGCACGAATTCCAATACGTGTTTGACTTCTGATCCCAACAACTGAAGTTTGTTGTTGGATGCAAAGTTCTTCACTTCAAATCATGTTGAAGATTTAGAAGCACTTGGTTACAAAGCCTTAAAGTGTACAAGAACGTAGTAGCTTCCCTAAGAATATATGAGTTTTCTAATTTGAGTCTTTGTGTCTTTGATGACTTTTAAAATAAAACTTTTATACCCTCTAGGAGTTTAGTGAACGAAACCCTAGCAATTCAGGTCATCATGGGCTGAAATTTTGAACTAAGAATTCTAAGTTGCATAGCTCGATAGATTGAGAGGTGTCGAGCTTGTGTTGAGAATTACTCATTAAGTCTGGATAGATGCTAGTGTCGAGCTTGTGTCGAGACTAGTGTTGAGATTCACTGTTTTAGCTTTTCTTTACTTGTTTCTTGGTTCAATCTTTATGTCTTTGAAGATAACACTTGTTTTGTCTTATCAACACACATCTTGATATCCTAAACATATCTTAGATATACCCAATTACAAGTAACGTGCATTTTGTCAAATGATATGCCAATACATAGAAAATATGACCCTAACATCAACCTTTGTATTACTCAAGGGAATACTGAGTATTAATTCGACCTCTAGGGGGCAAAAAAAAACCCTTGATTAAATCCTCATCCTAGCTATTGGACATATGATTAATAAGAGAACTGACCTTGGCATCTTCAAAACCACCAACTACTGGAGATAATACTTGAGGATGATCATTTGAAGGTAAACCATTGGTCAAGCCAGATGCTAATAGAGTCCCCACACCCTAATTTTCCACTTGGCTTCCCTCTGTAGAACATCCCGACCCCATAAAATATTGCTAAGTACCTGTTTGGTTCAACGTTTTTAGCCTAAAAGTTACGTTTTGAAAAAAGCCAGCCCAAAAGTCTGTTTGGTCAGTAAAAAATGCAACTTTTTTCAAAAATTTGCATTTTATAATTGTGAAGAGAACACGCAATCCTTAAAAGGAGGTCTTGAGGTCCATTTTGCCAAAAGCCAGTCTGCGTTTTGATATATCTGTTGGGGTGAGTTGCGCAATTACGAAATTGCCCTTCAATAAAGGATGCTCATGTCTTCAAAGTCTCACGCACAGTTCCTAGTTTACTTATCTCATCTCTTTGCTCTGCGTAAAGCCAGCTCCCTCACGCCTCTCATCTCTTCTCTCAGGTCTGCCCTCTCTGTGCTGCTACAAGCCTCTCCTTGCGCGTAAGTCTCTCTTTTCTTTTATCATCCGTTGAAAATCTTCTTCCTCTTCTTCTTCATTCTTCGTCTTCTTCAACGGGCATTTCTTTGTATTGGAAAACCCATCCCAAACCTAAACCCCACTGGAAAACCCATCCCAAACCCAACTTAAAATCAACCAAAAACAAAATCAACTCAAAATCAAACCCAAAATCTACAGAAAATCAACTCAAAATTAAACCATTAACTGAAAACCCATAACCCAAACCCAAAATCAAAATCAAATACAAACCCAATGTTTCAATCATCTTCATCTTCATCATCATCTTCTCTCTTCCTCTTGGCTTTAGAATTGTCAAAAAAAAAAAAAAAAAAAAAAAAAAAAAAAAGCTCAGCGATGGAACGTTCTGGACGAAGTGAAAGGGAAAAAGGGGAAAGAATGAACAAAAAATGAAAAGTGGAATGTTCTGGAGGAAGTGGTAGGGAAAAATGGGAAAGAAGGAAAAAAAAAAGAAAAAGAAAAAAGGGAAGGGTACGTGTGTGGAAGAGAAAAGAAGAGGGGGAAAAAAAAAGGAAAAAAAGAAGAAGAAGGAAATGTTATCACAATACTTTCACAATAAATATTAAGGGGTAGGTTATTATTAGCTAATATTGGTGAGAAAAAAATAATTTTTTTAGAAAGAGAAAAAAATAATTTTAATAGTACGTTAAAATTAAAATCAGTATCAATTTTTATCACAATATTTTCATAATACTTTCACAATAAATCTTAAGAGGTAGGTTATTATTAGCTAATATTGGTGAGAAAAAAATAATTTTAATATTACGTTAAAATTAAAATTAGTATCAATTTTTATCACAATATTTTCATAATACTTTTACAATAAATCTTAAGAGGTAGATTATTATTAGCTAATATTGGTGAGAAAAAAATAATTTTAATATTACGTTAAAATTAAAATCAGTATCAATTTTTATCACAATACTTTCACAATAAATCTTAAGTGGTAGGTTATTATTAGCTAATATTGGTGAGAAAAAAATAATTTTTTTAGAAAGAGAAAAAAATAATTTTAATAGTACGTTAAAATTAAAATCAGTATCAATTTTTATTACATTATTTTCACAATAAATCTTAAGTGGTAGGTTATTATTAGCTAATATTGGTGAGAAAAAAAATAATTTTTTTAGAAAAAAAATAATGGTAATAGTACGTTCAAATTAAAATCAGTATCAATTATCACAATTTCACTATCAATTAAAATTAGTATCAATTTCACTATAAATCTTACGTGGTAGGTTATTATTAGCTAATATTGATGAGAAAAAAATAATTTTTTTAGAAAGAGAAAAATTGATTTAAGTATATAAAGTAGTTGATTTAAGTATGAAATAAACTCACATCCAAAAACAAAAGTATGAAATAAACTCCCTTATATATACATTGTCCTTTTTGGTAATTTATCCCTCAAACTGCCACTTTTATAAGTGCTAGCCAAATACTCATTTTTTTCAAAAAACACTTTTTAACAGCTTTTACCAAACACTCAGTTTTTTGAAAATGCACTTTTTCATTATACACTTTTTGAAAACTTCACTTTTTTATTATGCACTTTTACAAAAAGCTGAACCAAACTCACTCTTACTAAGTTTGGATCCAACTTATAGGGAGAAAGAAAAATTAACAAAGAAACCAAAATGCATTTTTTTCATATTTCTCTTCTTTCCCATTTGCCAAACACCCATGTCCCACACTGGTGAAGAGGTTTGAGAATTAAGAGGGAGTGTGACTGAGAAGAGGAAAGAAAGAGAAAGATTAAAAAAAAAAAAAAAAAGAGTAGAAAAAAGAGATTATAACACGGGAAGGGGAAATAAGGAGAAGGAATCTCATGTGGGGCACCTATTAGTGTGACGAAGGACTTATGCGCTCGGCATATACAAGACTTTTGCTTAGATAAGAAATTTCTAGGATTGTGCTTTTTTTACAAATACCACCACATGCTTTCTTATTTACAAAACAACCATTCATTGTAATTTTTTTCATTGATTTATCCCAACTGTTTATTAGGGGGAGTCCACTTTAATTCAACCTTAACAAGCACTGTTGCCAAAAAGACTGAAAAGAGCCACATTTTGCTTACAACGTTTTTTTTTTTTTTTTTTTTTTTTGCTAAGCAACAACATTATCATTTTGCTTATGACGTTAAACACGCTGACAAACATTAAAGGCATTAAATTTGGAACATGATGTGGGTCAAAAGAATTGGGGTTTGGTTTACCTCCAATACTTTTTTAACTGGAGGTTTCCTTTTATTTTAAATACACAATGACAAGTGGTAGTAGATTTTAATCTCCATATTTTATTTAATTAATGGATGATGTGACAGTTTCTCATTAAAATAAAATGAGATTCTAGTTAAAAAAGTACTGGAGGAAAGCAAAACCCAAAAATTTGTGTAGGAATTGTATGGGTTTTGCTGTATAATATGAGAGGTCTTACGTCCACAATATTTTTACAACAAATCCTAGTTGTCAAGTTGTTACAGGTTTTTAATTTGAATTTACAACTGAAATTACTTTGTTACCCATTAAGTGTCCATTTGGCAAAGATTATTTTTGCCAATTTATTTTATTATTTAGCTTATTTTTACTATTATTCATGGGTCCCACTACACTTTTTGGTATTATTCATAGGGATGGCAATTTAAATCCGACCCGCGGATACCCGGCCTGGCCCGATAGAGAATAGGGTCGAGTAAGGGTTTTTAAAAAAAAAACCCGAAGCGGGTTCGAGTCGGGTTCGGGTTTGGGTTTTTATAAAAAATTAGAAACCCGACCCAAAACCTAACCCGGACATGACCCGGTTGCCCTGAAATTACAAAAAAAAAAAAAAAAACCCCCCCTTATATATATAGTTGTAATGTAAACCCTATGTCCCTAACCCAGCCGCTTCTTATAATCTGATCTTATTTCAATTCACGCCCTCAGCCCCTTACGCCCTCAGCCTCATGCCTCAGCCTCACATCTCCAGCTCACAATGTCACTCACTCTGTCTCAGTTCTCCCACTCACTGTCTCACACAGCCACAAGCCCACAAGCAGTCAAGCACAGGCAGTCGCTATCATTGATCTCACACTGTCGCCACACGGTCACAAGCCTACAGCTTTCTACTCTTTCAACTCCGTTTCATCCTCACCGTCGCCAATCTCACACTGTCGCACAACCCTCTACCCCTCACATCTTCCTCGTCCATGGCCTCACGGCCTCGCTACACCTTGATCTCCATTTTTTTTTCTGGGTTCAGTTCGTCTCAATGTGAGTTTGTGTTTGTGATTTTGAAAAGGAAAACCATAGATCTAAAATTTGTGTTCAGTTTGTGATTTTGAAAGGGAAAATCATAGATCTGACATTTGTGTTTAGGATTTCTGTGTTTATGTTTATGTTCGTGTTTGGATTTGTGTTTGTGTTTGTGATTTTAGGCCAGAAAATCTTAAATTGAAGTTTGTGTTTCTTACTTTGGGCTTGGATGGGCATGAGGGGACGGGGCCCACGGGGCCCATGGAGGCTTGATGGGGCGGGTTGGGTTTAAGAAAAAAGACCCGTTTAATAAACGGGCCGGGTCCGGGTTTCTAGGGCAAACTTGCAGGTCGGGTCCGGGTATGGAAAAACCCGGACCGAACTCGGCCCGTTGCCATTCCTAATTATTCATGGGTCTTACTATACTGTTTTAGCTAATTTTTACCTTTATTTATAGTACTTTCGGTAAAAAAATTTCAGTTTCTACAAAATAAGTAGATCTTAAACGGATCCTAATAACAGCAAGTAACAACTTGTCACATAAGATTTGTTGTGAAAATATTGTGGATATAGCATTTCTCGTATAATATTGTAGTTTTTTTTATTATAAGCATTTAAATTCAAATTCAATTCATTGCACTAAGAGGGTGTGGGTTCTTATTTTTGGACAGTACCCAAGCCCAACTGGAATCAAGGATCCTGGGCCTCCAAAGAGTTTTGTACTTGTTGTTTGGTGGACTGAGCTTGGTTCATTGCACATATGTTAGGCTGATTACGAACCAAGTTGTGCACAAAATATGGATCCTACAACACATACATATTTATACATGCAAATATATATATATATATATATATATATATATATTGTAAAACAAATGGCTAAGGAATAGTAAAGAAATAAAGGAAAAGCGAATAAAGACGTCAGGGATCCTCAGAAAATAAAATGATATTTCATTATATTGAGTTTTAGTACATTAGGCTTTTCTTTCCACTGGGATATGTCACAAGGCTCAAATAAGTTCAAAAGTCACAAACTTAGATAGCTCTTTGTGGGCTTCTAAGACTTGTGAGGTTTGAATCCTCTTGAATCCAAGTGTATCCTTTAGTGCCTATTGCAGGATCCCTCACAGTGTTTTCCCTCTTTTCTCCTTTTTTGAATTTTTAAGAAGTCTTTCAAATGCTTTTTTGGCTCTAATTAGTTATTGCTGAATGAATTTTACTGATGGCTTGATCCCCTTTTATAGTACCTTCATAGGGTTTTTGGTGTGCCATTGATTCCCTCCATTTGTTACCTTGGGTAGCAAAACCAATGTTGTGTTAGCAACATTGGTGGCTGGTCTTTTCCTTATTTTTTCACTACATCCTTCTTTTGAGGTTTCCCCTTAGCATGTCCCCACCTAACCTTCCTTTTTTAGAGGGTCCTAAGGGCAGACTTTCAATCTTCTTCTCCCAAAGCTTCTAGATGGATATTTTCAAATCCCACCTTTTGGCTGCCTCATCTTTTGTCTTTTCCTCTAAATGTGTAGATTCTTCCCTGTCAAGCTGAAAGATACTTAGCCACCTTCCTTCATGGTTCACTTTCCTGGGTTCCTCGAGGTATTGGGCTTCTTTTTATTAAGTGCTAATTCCTAAGTCATTAGTCTTTTTTCTGAGTCACAGGCGGTTAATGGGACATGCCTACCTTCGTTCCTTGTGTCCAGAGGCGTGCTTTCCTTGACCTGTCCAAATCCCAGTTGGCGCTTTCTTGCATTTCCCGAGGATCCCCTTGGTTCCCAAGATATCCTGGTCCAGTCCCTTTCAGGGCTCCTAGGGGACTCTCTTCACAAAGGCTGGGCTAAGCTTCCTTTTTCCTTTTGCTTTCTTTTCTAAGGCCCAAAACTTGTCCATTCATGGGTTTAGGCCTCCTCTTACTCATTTTAAGTGGGCCTTGGCTGGCGGATTGGGCCTTGCCTATCTTTGAGGGCTCTTTTAGGGTCCGTTTGGTTGGGAGTGTTAGGACATATGTGATTCACATGTTAGGAACATATGTTACTATTTTATGTAATTGGCTAATCTTTTGACAAAACGTACTTTACTTATAATTTGGTAGATATAGGATGTGTTTATTACTTCAAGAAATCTTGTTTCAAGTTCAAGTGTTAAAGCCATGCAAGTCTGTCTAAGATTTAAGTGTGAAAAGTGTTGTTCATTAAAGCTCAACAGCTAGCATCTATCAAGCCTTGAAGAGATGTTCCAGCTCGTGGCTCAACAGCAGCTCGATAGATAGGGTATCTATCGAGGTTTATGAAACTCAGAATTTCTGATCTGTTTTTCATCCAATCCATGATTGTATGTTTGGGCTTTCTTTTCTCACAACCCTAGACATATAAAAGGATTATTTTAAGGGCCATTAAAGGAGACACAAGTTGCATAAGTGTTAAGCAACATTTTGTTCAAGCAAATTGTGACCGAAGATAGAATTTGCCCTAGTTTATCTTTCTTGTAAAGAAGCTGTGTTTGTACACCACAAGGTTTTGTGACCAAAGAGTTTCTCGATCTTCATCGTTTGGATGAACTGAAGAACTTTACAGCCAACAACCTTCTCTAGTTCGTGATTGAAGTCATGTATTGGGATTCGCGCTATTGGTTAGTCACGTACTGGGAGCCATGCATTGAAAAAAGAGATTGTCACTATAGAACAAGTCCAATTGGGTATTGCGGTAAGGCTTCAATAGTAAGTTGGTATAAGGTACTGAGATTTCTTTACTTGTAACCGCTTATTGTGATAATAGTGGATTCTCGGGAGTGGTGACCTTAAAATCATCCGGTGGGGTTTTTGTCGTATAGGTTTTCCCCATTCATAAACAAATCACTGTGTCAGTTTATTTTCCGCTGCATACTTTAGTTAATTAGTGATTTGTTTGTGCTGCCATGTACAATTGCATGTTAATTTGATTAATTAATAAATTTGACTAATTAATCAATTAATCCATCATAAGGGATCAATACGTTTTTGACCTATCAAATGGTATTAGAGCAAGCACACTCTGATTAGTGTTAATTTTTGTTGTGTGATCCATTGACCCCTGTTTGTCATGGATAGAGGACAGTTTCTTATTATATCTCATTTATTTGATGGCACTAACTATGCATACTAGAAAGTACGTATGAGAGTTTTCTTGCAGTCTCTAGATGAGAAGGTGTGGCAAGTTGTAGAGATTGGCTAGACCAAGCCAAAGGAAGCGCTGACCGGTTGGGATGATGCTAAGATCAAGGTGGAAAACTTCAACAGCAAAGCATTGAATGCCTTATTTAGTGCAGTCACGAATGAGGAGTTTAAGAAGATATCCTCCATTGAAACTGCAAAGGAAGCATGGACCATTCTCCAGACAACCTATGAAGGAACTAAGGTTGTCAAGGATTTGAAGTTTCAGAGGCTCACTATAAGCTTCGAAGAAATCAAGATGGAGGAGGATGAGTTGTTTGATGAGTTCTATGCCAAGCTCAAGGACATAGTAAACTCAACTTTTAATCTTGGAGAAACCATTCCTAAACCTAAGATTGTGAGAAATGTGCTCAGATCTCTACCTGAGAGATTCCATGCCAAGATCACTGCGATCGAGGAATCAAAGAACATTAACAAGATTCCTTTAACAGAGCTGGTTGGTAAACTGCAGACCTATGAGTTTGGTTTAACAAGAATTGGTAAGTCGGGTAAGGGCAAGAGTATAGCATTGAAGGCCAGGAGCAGTGATACTGATCAGTCTTCAGACGATGAAGATTCTAAGATGAAGTCCTACATTACAAGGCAATTCAAGAAGTTCATGAAGAATGCCAATGGGAAGGGCTTCGACAAGGACCGTAGGCAATCTAGCTCCTCACAATTCAAAAGCCAATATAAAGGAAAGAAGGATGCAAGGGATAACAGTTAGTGCACTGTTCCCTTAGGACCAAAGTGCTTTGGGTGTCAAGGCTTCAGTCACATGAAACAAGAATGCCCCACATATCTCAAGACCATTGGGAAGAGGCACTTACTGCTACTTTGAGTGACACCGAGCCTGAGGATGATTCCGATAATGAGGATGACAGAATCCTAAATGTATTCACTGCCACTGTCAATCTTACTGAGGGAATTGTTGAAGATGTGGATGAAGAAGAGGAATTGTTGGAATCCAAGTTTAAGAAGATAGATGAACAAGATGACATCCACATAGCCTATGCAAAGTTATACAAGGTCTCAGAAAAACATGAGAAAATGTATAGGTTGACCACCAAGAAGGTTAGTGATGTGGAGCTTGAGTGTAAAGAGATTTCCACAAAGTTTGATGAAGCCAACCAGACTATTGGAGTACTGAGATTTAAGAATAATTTCTTGGCTGAGAAGACCAAGAAACTTGAGGGAGAATTGTTCCAAGTCAGAGATCAGCTGGAAAAGACTTCAAGTGCTAAACTCGATGAAATGCTCAGTCTTCAGAAATCTGTTTCCGATTAAATTGGTTTAGGGTATGATTTCTCTTCTCTTGGTCTTGCTTCTACTAGAACTACTATTTTTGTTCCTCTTGCTAATAATGTTGAAACTGAGAACAATGAAATTAAAAATGAATTAGCTAGTGAGAACATAGATAAGGGTAAATCTATATTAAGAGCACCCCATAAACTGGATAAGAAAGAAGCTAAAAACCCTAGAGCTAAGAAGGCTAACTCTCAAAAGCCTAAATAGAAGAAGCACCATCTCTATCATTACTGTGGAGCAACTAGTCATACTTGACCTAATTGCTATAAGTGGTTAGCCACTCAATAGAGCAATGGCATGATCACATTGGGAAACCAGAATCAGTTTCCATCCTCTTTTGCTCCTCTTGGAGATCTTCTCAAAGCCCTCATGTTTCTTTCAAACTTGAATAGTTTTAACTCTTCCCCCTCACCACCGGATCAAGGATTTGCTAGACGGAAAGGTTTTTCCAAGGTGTGGAAGGAAAATGGCTCCAAGTGATTCTGTCACTTCTTCTTTCTTTCCATTTCTTGTTTTTGTTTTTGCATTACTTGTGTGTTTTGCCTTATTGTTTTGAGTCAGTCTAGTTTTATGCATTGCTTCGTTTTCTTTAACATGTTTTTGTTTGGTTTTGCTTTCAATTTTGCTTTGTTTTTTTTTTTTTCATATAAAAATAAAATAAAATAAAATTGAAAAATACAAAAACAATGTGTGTTTGTGTACATTGGTACTTGTGTACTTTGGATGACCATTGAAACAAAGTTTTCTAAACTTTGTATCTTTTGAAACTTAGATAAGCATCTCTATGCACAACTAAGCAAGTGAGCTTTGTGTCTCGTGTTTGTGATGAGTAAGATTAAGTAATCTCTTGTATTTAACACTCGTATCACTCTTTTTAATGGGAAGGACTAGAAAATCCTAAGAGAAAAGTATAAATAACTATCTCACCACTGTTGCCCGCCAATCATGAAATGACATCTGTATGCTTCGGCATAGCAAAAATGCAATG
This sequence comes from Quercus glauca, assembly GCA_023736055.1. Taxonomy (NCBI): domain Eukaryota; kingdom Viridiplantae; phylum Streptophyta; class Magnoliopsida; order Fagales; family Fagaceae; genus Quercus; species Quercus glauca. The sequence continues at coordinate 21,668,466 of CM043317.1, forward strand.
TTAAATAATTAACATCATTGGGTATTTCTTTTCTTTCTCTTATATGCCAATGCATGATATGCTTATTAAAAAGAAAAATATGCAAAGAAAAATAAAAAGCAAAAAGCACAAAATGCTTTATATGATTGCAAACGTGTAATCTAGGAGATGTGAGAGTTATAAGATGTACCTCGAAGGTGATAGTCCCTATCAAACAGTTATGATTGTGTGTGAGTTAAAGTGATTTTCTCATATCTCAAATCGTCATAACATGTATACACTTATGCAACCTTGCAATGTTTTTTACACACAACACATAATATTCTTTGCTACTTTTGATACATGTGCAGGTACAATGTGATTTGGCCATCGCAAGGTTTACATGTGTTAATGTATGCTCACTAAACTTTCTTGATTTGTTTTTGAAATATAAAATTGGTTAGACTTGTTTTGTGTGTGTGTGCGTGTTTTAGGATCTATGTGCTTAACAATTTTTGTTGAGAGATGTTTTTGAGAGATCAAAATGTTGTTTGGATCCTTGGTTGAGTTGCATGTTTGATTGTATTCATATCTGTATTTTTCTTTCCTTGAAAAGCTATTTTTAAGCAATCTCGACACTTCCTTGACACCTCTTGATATCTGGCTTATCTATCGAGCTCTTCAGTTGCTTTTTATTGCAATCTCAATACCTCTCGACAACTAGGTGGATCGATCAAGAAACCTTCTGTCCCCTCGATAGCTCCTCGACAACTACCTCGATTTATCGAACTTCTTTTACCTTGGACACCTGCTCGATAGTTGCTTCTATCGAACTCTTTAAAGCTCGACAGATCCTTGACACCTCACAATCTGTCGAGAATTACTGTGGTGCTATATAAGAAGCGCTCGCGATCTCAGACTCAGTTTGCTCGATATCTCTCAATCTCTCTAGCCTTTTCACCTCCCAAAACTTCTCTCTCTCACTCCAAACCTCTTCCTCAAGGATTCTTCAACCTTAATCAAGTTTTCTTCACTTGGTAAGTGTCTAAATCCCTCATATTCATGCATTTCATGATTTTTAACCTAAGTTTTTGGGATTTTTGAAAACTTTGGGGGTTTTCAAGATCAAAGAGGTTTTTGCAAAATTTTTAAGATGGGTTTTGAAGATTTGATCTTAAAAACTTCATACATTACATCTCTTGTGCATTATAACTATATTTTCATGCATTTAGATGTGTGTTATATATGTTATCTGATTGTGTGCTGGTAGGATTGGATTGGGCTGAACCCATGATGCAATTTTCTTTGCATGTCACATGTTCATGCATACATTCTTTCTTTTCAATATATTTTGATGTATTTGAACTGCTTGGGACTTTTCTGATTGTCTCTTTCTCCCTCTCTCTCTTCTGTTTGCGTTAGTTTGCTTCTATGGCACCTAAACGCAAATCTACTCATTCCCAGAACCCTTTTCATTCTAGGGCATCCACTTCTTCCGATCCTACTCCCTCACACGTCTAGTTTCGTGATGAGAAGGTCAAATCGGACTTCTTTGAGAACTTTTCCCGACGAGGCATTCATTCTGAACGCTAAGTCATCTTGTTAGACTTCTCCGACATTGACCTTCTCACTGTCATTCACAGTAGGGAATGAGAGTCACTGTGTAACGTCCCGGTTACATGTCCATCCGTGCTGATCCAGGAGTTTTACTCCAACATGCATGGATTTGATCTTTCAGTACCTCTTTTCATTACTCGCATTTAAGGTACGCGCATTGTTGTCACATCGGACTACCTTAACTACCCTAGCTATGATCGTCTTAGGATAGTGTCTAAAGACGAGCTTATTTCTGCTTTCTGTGAGCACCATTCTGATTGGGGTGAGCGAAGTTCACTTACTGTACGCGCTTTGCTAAAGGCCCTTGGTTTTTGAACATGGTTATGACTTTCGTTCTTCATACCCTATCTCACTATAACTTTATCACAGAGCCCCATGCTCGATTTTTGCTTTCCCTTCTTAAGCGTCTTAGTAGAGATTTTCCCTCTCATTTCATTCTTTCTATCATAGATGTGTATAGGGATTCGGCGACTGATGATAAGCTCATTTTCCCTTCGACTATCACGAGGATTTTACGCCATTTTTCTGTTCCCTTTCCCGCGTCCAATCACTTCCCTGTTTTGGGTGCTATAGATACTGCTACAGTTAAACTAAGTGAGGCACAGTTTCGGTCAAGGCGGTTCGGGTTAGTAGCTCCTCCCACTCTTTCAGCTCTATCCACATCCACTCCCTCTTCTTCTTCGAGCGGTGTGACTCTCGGGGACATCATGACGCAGCTTCAGCGCATAGATGCTCGCCTCGACACTTTCAGTGATGAGTTGTGTTAGGTGAATACTTGTGTAGGTCATATTACACGATGGCAGGCGGTCATGGGTGGCTTTGTTTCTTCTCCTCCATAGGCTTTTGAGGATGAGGTTGATGATGATGATGTTACTATTTCCGATGATGGAGGTACTAGCTCTTCCAGTGCTGACGAGATGTCTACTTGACACTATTACCCTTTGTCACTTGTGATAAAAAGGGGGAGTAGTTTTGGTTATGAGAGGAGTCATAGTTAGGGGGAGAGTTAGTATAGGAGATTTTTGTTAGGGGGAGTGGTGTTGATATTGAGGGATGTAGTGAGGATTTTATGTATCTTTTTTTTTCTTTCTACTTTAGATACATTTATATCTTGTAAATGGGTCTTGTGACCATTTTAGACGTACATTGTACTTATATTCTTTATTTATTGATGTATGTTTTTCACCTACCCTTACATGTGTTATTTCTTTTCTCTCTTTATGCACATGCTTCTTATATATTGTATGCAATCTATTATTTCTGTTTCACACAAAGATGCCTTGATGAGTTTTGTTTAAAGTATTTCAGAAATACAGGTTGTCAAAGTCTTCTTACCTTGAACTCTCTTCTAGCAAAATTTTTCAAGAGTTTTTGTTATGATAGATTTTATTGTATGTAACAAGTGAATACGAGTTGAGTGATTTATGACTTCTTTCATATGGTCATTTGTTTGTTGTGGTTTTGTTACGGATTGCTAAAGTGGGAGATTGTTAGGACATATGTGGCTCACATGTTAGGAACATATGTCACTATTTTATGTAATTAGCTAATCCTTTGACAAAACGCATTTTACTTATAATTGGGTAAATCTATGATGTGTTTAATACTTCAAGAAACCTTGTTTCAAGTTCAAGTGTTAAAGTCATGCAAGTCTGTCCAAGATTCAAATGTGAAAAGTGATGTTCATTACAACTCGACAGCTAGCATCTATCAAGCCTTGAAGAGCTATTCCAGCCCGTGGCTTGACAGCAACTCGACAGATAGGGTATCTGTCAAGGTTTATGAAACTCAGAATTTCTGATATGTTTTTCACCCAATCCATAATTGTATGTTTGGGCTTTCTTTTCTCACAATTTTAGACATATAAAAAGATTATTTTAAGGGCCGTCAAAGGAGACACAAGTTGTATAAGTGTTGAGCAAAGTTTTGTTCAAGCAAATTGTGACCGGAAACAGAATTTTCCCTAGTTCATCTTTCTTGTGAAGAAGCTATTGTGTTTATACACCGTAGGGTTTTGTGACCAAGGAGCTTCTCGATCTTCATCGTTTGGATGAACTGAAGAACTGAAGAACTTTGCAACCAACAACCTTCTCTAGTTGGTGATTGGAGTCCCATACTAGGATCTACGCAATTGGTTAGTCACTTATTGGGAGCCATGCATTGAAAGGAGAGATTGTCACTATAGAACAAGTTCAATTGGGTATTGGGGTAAGGGTTCAATAGTAGGTTGGCATAAGGTACTGGGATTCCTTTATGTGTAACTGCTTGTTGTGATAATAGTGAATTTTTCGGAGTGGTAACCTTAAAATCACCTGGTGGGGTTTTTGCCGTGTAGGTTTTTCCCATTCGTAAACAAATTATCGTGTCAATTTATTTTCCGCTGCATACTTTAGTTAATTGGTGATTTGTTTGTGCTGCCACATACAATTACATGTTAATTTGATTAATTAATAAACTTGACTAATTAATCAATTAATCCATCACAAGGGGTCAATACGTTTTTGGCCTATCAGAGAGGATGAAAAAGTGAAAGGATAGAAAATAGAGGGAGGATGGAAAAGTGGGAGAATAGAAAAATTTTTAGTTTTCCTCATTTGTGTTTGGTTGAGAGGGTGGAAAAGTGGAGCGATGAAAAACTTTTTGGTTTATTTGAAAATAAGGTTTGTATAAATTTACCATCATGTTCCTTTTAGATTAAATAAAAAGTAATACATTATACTTTTTTAAAAAATTGTGTATAGATGAAAGTGGACATTTCAAAAAATAGCATAAGAAATCATCCAAAAGTGTTTTCTTAAAAAAATAATAAAATTAAAAATTAAAAAAAAAAAAAAAGAAGAAGGAAAAGAAGAAGAATCATGACAAAACCAAAGAAAGAAAAAAGAAAAGAAAAACAAAAACAAAAAGCCAACGTTACCAGAGAAAGGAAAGTAAAAAAAAAAAAAAAAAAAAGAGCCAGAAACCTTAAAAGTGGTGGGGGCAGTTTTGTTCAAATATTTTTCTCACTTTTCACTCCAATTTTCTCTCCAATTTGGAAAGATTGTATTTTGAAGGGGGAGGAGAGAATACTTGTAGATCCCACCAAAATCTTTCCTCTTTTCCTCCCTAAACCAAACAACCAAAAAATCATTTTCTCTCAACTTTTCTCTCCTTCATTTTCCATCCTCCCTAAAATCACCCCATCCAAACACATCCTTAGTTTTAGATTTCAACACTTGTGATATTTTGAACCTCAACAGAGAAATCGAGAGTCCCCTTTTTTTGTTTCTCAAAAACAAAAGAGATCGAGATAGAGAGAGTTAGGTGAAGACGTGTTATCAAAAAAAAAAAAAAAAAGGTTTGGTGAAGATGAATTTTCTTAAATACTAACATGATAGAGTTATTCGTGCTTTTTTTTTTTTAATTTTTTTTAATTTTTATTTATGGGAGTTATTTGTACTTAGTGGGAAGAAATTGCCATACTGCAAAGAAAGAGCATTTTAGTTGAAAATTAATCGGCTCCAGATTTCTGTTCAAGAGTATTATTTGCTTGGACTTTAAATATACCTATTAGAAAATATTTGGAATAATATAATTTTATACTTTTAATTAAAAATAAATAAATAAAAATTTTCATTCTAGATTTTATTATAGTCTAATTACAAATTGATAAAGTTTTTCTTTTATTTGAGTTTGGGGATTCTCTTCCAATCTGTTACAACGATGTACCTATAACTATACATGATGTCTTTCAATCACGTTACTCATTAATTCATAAAATGAGTGAATGTTATTTTATATTCTTCAAAAAAAAATTATATAAAAGAGTGAATGTTAATTTAATCGGCGAGTAGTATGTTGACAAAAGTTTTCTTATCCACATTATAAATTGATGTAATTGTTGAATTGTCAATTTGTAATTAAATTGATGTGTATTCATCCAAAAAAAAAAAAAAAATTTTGATGTGTTAATTGTCAGTTTTTGATTCAATTAAAATAAACTTTATTGTACATATCCCTAGGATTATACAAATAGCGCAGATTAACAAATCCTCTTCCTCTGTCACCACTAATATACAAATAGAGCAGATTCCAAGCTTAGGTGGTTGAAAACGCCTACTCGGTTATCCACATGAGCCAAGGAATGGTAGGTGCTTTAGGCATGATGCATGTGATGATGTGAATGAAAATAATATGAGTAATGCAATTATTATAACTTTCACCACAATTTTTGTTACAATTTGTTCACGTTGCAAGTTGTAAGTGATGGAGTTGTCGACCCATCATTTTTAGTCTACTATTCACAACTTGCCCGAAAGTTATGATCTTAACATTTTCCAAATAACATCTCCCTCCACACTAATGTGTCAGTAATTCCCTCCAATAATTGGCTATAAGAATACTTTAAACTTTCGAAGTGAGTCTTTACAAAAGCTTTAGAGTGGAAAACACTCCCTTCAGTCTTCAAAGTTCAAACCTCCTTTGTAATTGTCTACTCCCATTTGTAATCAATTTATAATTTTTTCCTCAATCCCCTAGGTTAATTCGTATAATACTCAACAAACATCATCAAGTGTTCTACCTTGCAAAGTGTTAATTCAAGTATCATTATGTCAAGTAAGTTTTCTGTTTCAATCATTTTATTAGAGGATAATTAATTACTCTATAAACTTAATTAATTGCTTTCTTTCTTGCAATTGTTATTTTGAACATCTTGATTATTCATCTTTTAACCCTTTGTTTGTTAGTTGAATATGTATTTCTTTTGAACTACTTGTATTTACCTTGTACATACTTTCTTACGGTGGCTTTCACTTTATTTTTTTGGATAACCTTCAATCTTTAGTATCTGTTTGGGAACAGTTTATTTGGATAACCCATAGCTGTTGTTCAAAACACACTATCAAACAACCCATAGTAGATATTAAATTATTGGTTTTCTCAAAGGCTGCTTGACATTTGGGTTATCCTACAAAATTTTACCCAGCAATGGCATTGTGACCTAATTTCAAACTGTGCTTTTAATTATTTATATATATACATGTACAAGGGGTGTGCGTTCCTATTCTAGGCTTATATAATTGCACTTACATCTACATGTGAAAACTTTTTACAGCACCAGAGAAGATCATTCTAAAAAATCAAGCACTTCAAAAGGTTAGAAACAACTTTTTCACAACTATTAATATCACTTATTGCAATTACAATAGCGTTCTTTTTCTTTGGGTCCATCATAATTACATTACTTTTATTAAGTATCAATCAGAACAGGCCATGCTAACTATTGTGAAGAAATTTTTTCATGAAAAAACATTTATTACTAAATTTATTGTCTCTAATAACAACTAGTTTTTTGAAATCCACTACGACAACCTTTTTATTTTTTTATTTTTTGGTGAGTATGTTTTTAATTTTTTGGTGAGTATGTGCGCGCTGATTTATTTATTTATTTATTTATTTTGATAGTTGTGCGCACTGTTTTACCATCTTACTATATTTGCAATGGGGAAAATGTTAATTGTTTCCTTTTTACCCAACCAAACTCTTGGGCACAATGAGGAGCTTTAGATATAACATGTATGGCTATTTAGTTGAAGCTAAAACTATCAATTGGACCCATCAAAAAAAAAAAAAAAAAAAAAACTATCAATTGGATACAGAAATATTGAAAATCCTCCCCTAATATGTTGTTTTGGAGAATCTGATTTTAAGCATATTAGATATGACTTCGTTTTCAATAATGATAGTTTTTCTTTCATTCACAAACTTTGGTATTCAGAATCAAATTTAGATTTGAATATATATTAGAGCATTCACATCAAACATGTCAAAAAATATAATATTTAACTTCTCAAAACACTATTTTATCAATTTTAACATTTCACTTTATAATACACTCAACATCAAAGATTTTATTTTTTTACCACTTCATTAAAATATTACTTATTTATTATTTATAATTCATTTTTATTCTCCATGAGACATATCTTTTTGTGTGTGTGTGTGTCTTCTCCAAGTTTATCCTCTAGTGCCTATTTTAGGATCTCTCATAGTGTTTTCCTTCTTTTCTCCTTTTTTGAATTTTTAAGAAGTCTTTCAAAGGCTTTTTTTGGCTCTAATTAATTATTGATGAATGGATTTTACTGATGGCTTGATCCCCTTTTATAATACCTTCATAGGGTTTTTGGTGTGCCATTAATTCCCTCCATTTTACTGATGGCTGGCCTTTTCCTTATTTTTTCACTACATCCTTCTTTTGAGGTTTCCCCTTAGAAAGTCCCCAACTGACCTTCCTTTTTTTTTTTTTTGGAGGGGGGGGGGGGGGGGGTGGGTGGGGGTTCTAAAAGCTGACTTTCAATCTTCTCTTCCCAAAGCTTCTAGATGGACATTTTCAGACCCCACCTTTTGGCTGCCTCATCTTTTGTCTTTACCTCTAAATTGGTAGATTCCTCCCTGTCAAGCTAAAAGATCCTTAGCCACCGTCCCTCATGGTTCACTTTCCTAGGTTCCTCGAGGTACCAGGCTTCTTTTTATCAAGTGCTAATTCCTAAGTCATCAACCTTTTTTCTGAGTCATAAGCGGCTAATGGGACATTCCTACCTTCGTTCCTTGTGTCCAGAGGAATTCTTTCCTTGAGCTATCCAAATCTCAGTTGGCTCTTTCCTGCATTTCCCGAGGATCCCCCTGGTTCCCAAGGTATCTTGGTCCAATCCCTTTCAGGGCTCCCCAAGGGACTCTCTTCACAAACGTTAGGCTGAGCTTCCTTTTTCCTTTGTCATAAGCGGCTAATGGGACATTCCTACCTTCGTTCCTTGTGTCCAGAGGAATTCTTTCCTTGAGCTATCCAAATCTCAGTTGGCTCTTTCCTGCATTTCCCGAGGATCCCCCTGGTTCCCAAGGTATCTTGGTCCAATCCCTTTCAGGGCTCCCCAAGGGACTCTCTTCACAAACGTTAGGCTGAGCTTCCTTTTTCCTTTTGCTTTCTTTTCTAAGGCCCAAAACTTACCCATTCATGGGTTTGGGTCTCCTTTTACTCATTTTAAGCGGGCCTTGGCTGGCGGATTGGGCATTGCCTATCTTTGAAGGCCCTTTTAGGGTTCGTTTGGTTGAGATGATGGAAAAATGAGAGAATAAAAAATAGAGGGAGGATGGAAAAGTGGGAGAATAGAAAAGTTTTTAGTTTTCCTCATTTGTGTTTGGTTGAGAGGGTGGAAAAGTGGAGGGATGGAAAAATTTTTGGTTTATTTGAAAATAAGGTTTGTATAAATTTACTATTATGTTCCTCTTAAATAAAATAAAAGTTAATACATTATACTTTTTTTTTTTTAAATTGTGTATAGATGAAAGTGGACGTTTCAAAAAATAGTATAAAAAATCATCCAAAAGTGTTTTCTTAAAAAAAATAATAAAAATTAAAATTAAAAAAAAAAAAAAAGGAAAAGAAGAAGAACCCACCTCGTCCTGACAAAACCAAAGAAAGAAAAAAGAAAAAAGAAAAACAAAAAGCCAGCGTTACCGGAGAAAGGAAAAAAAAAATTTTTTTGGAGAGATTGTATTTTGAAGGGGGAGGAGAGAAAACTTGTGGACCCCACCAAAATCTTTCCTCTTTTCCTCTCTCAACCAAATAACCAAAAACATCATTTTCTCTCAACTTTTATCTCCTTTATTTTCCATTCTTCCTAAAATCACCCCAACCAAACACACCCTTAGTTTTAGATTTCAACACTTATGATATTTTGAATCTCTGTATTTTGAACCTCAACAGAGAGATAGTGACATTTTTTTGTTTCTCAAAAACAAAAGAGAGATAGAGAGTGTTAGGTGAAGACGTGTTATCAAAAAAATAATAATAATAAAAGTTTGGTGAAGATGAATTTTCTTAAATAACATGATAGAGTTATTCGTGCTTTATTTATTTATTTATTTATGGGAGTTATTTGAACTTAGTGGGAAGAAATTGCCATACTGCAAAGAAAGAGCATTTAGTTGAAAATTAATCGGCTCCAGATTTCTATTCAAGAGTATTATTTTCTTGGATTTTAAATATACCTATTAGAAAATATTTGGAAAAATATAAATTTATACTCTTAATTACAAATAAATAAATACAAATTTTCCTTCTATTTAGATTTTATTATAGTCTAATTACAAATAGATAAAGTTTTTCTTTTATTTGAGTTTGGGGATTCTCTTCCAATCTGTTACAACGATGTACCTATAACGATCCATGATGTCTTTTAATCATATTACTCATTAATTCATAAAATGAGTGAATGTTATTCTATATTCTTCAAAAAAAAAATTATATAAAAGAGTGAATGTTAATTTAATCGGCGAGTAGTATGTTGACAAAAGTTTTCTTTATCCACATTATAAATTGATGTAATTGTTGAATTGTCAATTTGTAATTAAATTGATGTGTATTCATCAAAAAAAAAAATTTTTAATTGATGTGTTAATTGAACTATATTCTTCAAAAAAAAAATTTATATAAAAGAGTGAATGTTAATTTAATCGGCGAGTAGTATGTTGACAAAAGTTTTCTTATCCACATTATAAATTGATGTAATTGTTGAATTGTCAATTTGTAATTAAATTGATGTGTATTCATCAAAAATATATATATATATATATATTTAAATTGATGTGTTAATTGTCAGTTTTTGATTCAATTAAAATAAAATTTATTGTACATATCCCTAGGATTATACAAATAGCGCAGATTAACAAATCCTTTTCCTCTGTCAGCGTGTAAAAGTCACCACTAATATACAAACAGCGCAGATTCCAAGCTTAGGTGGTTGAAAACGCCTACTCGGCTATCCACATGAGCCAAGGAATGGTAGGTGCTTCATGCATGATGCATGTGAATCTGTGATGATGTGAATGAAAATAATATGAGCGATGCATTGATTATAACTTTTACCACAATTTTTGTTACAACTTGTTCATGTTGCAAGCCGTGAGTGGTGTAGTTGTCGACTCACCATTTTAGTCTACTATTCACAACTTGTCTCGTGAATAAGTTGTAGCAAAAGTTATGATTTTAACATTTTCCAAATAACATCTCCCTCCAAATTAATGTGTCAGTAATTCCCTCCAATAATTGGCTATAAAAATACTTTCAACTTTCGAAGTGAGTCCTTACAAAAGCTTTAGACTGGAAAACACGCCCTTCAGTCTTCAAAGTTCAAACCCCCTTTGTAATTATCTGCTCCCATTTGTAATCAATTTATAATTTTTTCCTCAACCCCCAAGGTTAATTCGTATAATCCTCAACAAACATCATCAAGTGTTCTACCTTGCAAAGCGTTAATTCAAGTATCATTATGTCAAGTAAGTTTTCTGTTCCAATCATTTTATTAGAGGATAATTAATTACTCTATAAACTTAATTAATTGCTTTCTTTCTTGCAATTGTTATTTTGAACATCTTGATTATTTATCTTTTAACCCTTTGTTTGTTAGTTGAAGATATATTTCTTTTGAACTGCCTGTATTTATCTTGTACATACTTTCTTGCAGTGGCTTCCACTTTATTTTTTTGGATAACCTTCAATCTTTAATATCCGTTTGGAAATAATTTATTTAGATTTTTACTGAAATTTTTTTACTAAAATTGTTCTAAAATATGCTTATACTTTAAAAAAGTGAGAAAGAGTAAAAAATATATATATAAAATTTTAAAAAGTTCTACATAAAAGCTAAAAAGCTAATAGATGGGAAAGTAATGGCTGTTTTATGGGTAGCTTGATTACAAATTCTGCTAACCCAGAAGAAAGAAACACAAGAAAAAAGATTCTTTTAATCTTGACACATTACTGATCATGATGCTGATAGCCTGTATAGTTAATTGGGAGTTAAGTCTGGTCGATATAGGATCGAAACAAGCCTTTGCATCACCTTTGAAAATAATCTGGTCCCAGTTCAGAGATTGTGCCACTTCATCTTACTTTCCTTTCGAAAAGATTCTTCTTAGTCCTTTTGTTGCTTCCTCCGTCAATTTACATGCTTCCTTTCTCTTACGCTCGTGTGTGAGTTTACATTTGATGTACCAAATCTTCACTCAACCAAGTGCCAACAAAAACAATTCATATTTAAAGTCTGTTATCTTTAACTCGTCCCATACCACTTCTGGGTTTGTTTTATTTCTTGTACTTCTATCTTGTTCTTGATATGCATCTGTTGCTTGCTGTGTTTATTTCCATTAAAAAATAAAGATATTTTTTCTCTAGTTACTTTTAGACCAGAAGTTGCTTCATATATAGTAGAAGGATTTCCAAAAATTTTTGAATATAATATTTGTAGTATCTTGATTTAAGATGATATTAATTGCTAACCCATGTATTTTTTTTTCTACCTTTTACTCTCCTCAGTGAAGTTGAACGGCGATCTACACAAAGTAGAGGAAGGTAAGGTGAAAGGGGTCTCCTTGATAGATTTCCTATGAGGGAGAGAAGTGTCCTCTTGATTTCCCCATTTATTTGGACAAGTTATTTTGAGTAATTATATGTTTACATTATGCTAGCAACATAAATCTTATATTGCAAGTATAATGTAAGTTAAGAATTTTCCAATAACTAGGACCTGTTTGGTAATGTTGTTTTAGTAACGTTGTTTGTATATTTAGAAAATATGTGTGAATGAAAAAATGTGTGAAAATACGTGTAATGTTGTTTAAACATTGAAAACTGTTGTTCAACATACACTACCAAACAGCCCATAGTAGATATTACATTATTGGTTTTCCCAGACGCTGCTTGACATTTGGGTTTTGCTTGACATTTGGGTTATCCTACAAAATTTTACCCAGCAATGGCATTGTGACCTAATTTCAAACTGTGCTTTTAATTATTTATATATATACATGTACAAGGGGTGTGCGTTCCTATTCTAGGCTTATATAATTGCACTTACATCTACATGTGAAAACTTTTTACAGCACCAGAGAAGATCATTCTAAAAAATCAAGCACTTCAAAAGGTTAGAAACAACTTTTTCACAACTATTAATATCACTTATTGCAATTACAATAGCGTTCTTTTTCTTTGGGTCGATCATAATTACATTACTTTTATTAAGTATCAATCAGAACAGGCCATGCTAACTATTGTGAAGAAATTTTTTCATGAAAAAACATTTATTACTAAATTTATTGTCTCTAATAACAACTAGTTTTTTGAAATCCACTACGACAACCTTTTTTTTTTTTTTTAATTTTTTGGTGAGTATGTTTTTAATTTTTTGGTGAGTATGTGCGCGCTGTTTTACCATCTTATTATATTTGCAATGGGGAAAATGTTAATTGTTTCCTTTTTACCCAACCAAACTCTTGGGCACAATGAGGAGCTTTAGATATAACATGTATGGCTATTTAGTTGAAGCTAAAACTATCAATTGGAACCATCAAAAAAAAAAAAAAAACTATCAATTGGATACAGAAATATTGAAAATCCTCCCCTAATATGTTGTTTTGGAGAATCTGATTTTAAGCATATTAGATAAGACTTCGTTTTCAATAATTATAGTTTTTCTTTCATTCACAAACTTTGGTATTCAGAATCAAATTTAGATTTAAATATATATATAAGAGCATTCCCATCAAACATGTCAAAAAAATATAGTATTTAACATCTCAAAATACTACTTTATCAATTTTAACATTTCACTTTATAATACACTCAACATCAAAGATTTTATTTTTTTACCACTTTATTAAAATATTATTTATTTATTATTTATAATTCATTTTTATTCTCCATGAGACATATCTTTTTGTGTGTGTGTGTGTCTTCTCCAAGCAAAAACAACCAACCCACCCCTCATGGCCACCGCTAGACACCACCCACTCAATGTCACCACCCTCACCACCCACAACAAACCCACAACCAACCACCGAATCAATCAACCCACAACCACTAGAGAAAGATTTCACCAGAGAGAGATCAAGAAGCGGAGGTGAGTGCAGAAGCAATCCATGGCCTCAACACCCAACAACCCACGACCTCAACACACGACACAACCCACAACAAACCAACCACCGAATCAAACAACCCACACACACAACCCAAAGCCACCCCAATCAACTCACACCCAGACCCCGCAAAACCACCCAAGGCTGCCGAAACCCACCCGCAACCCAGACCCGATTCTACGACCTAGACCCGATCATCCCACACCCACACCCACAACCACAAAACCCACAACCTCCACCACAACCCACCAAACCCACAACCCACAAAACCCAAAATCCAATCCACAACCACCATAAATCACAAACCCACACAACAAATCACGAACCCACGGTGGCAGATCGAGAGAGATGAAAAATTTGGTGTAGAGAGAAAGACGAAATGAGACGAGATCGATCTCGGAACAAAAACGATGAGACAATACCCATCTCGAAACCAGAACGAGACGACAAGGGAGAGAGAGAGACGAGAGAGGGAGGGAGAGAGAGGTCGGTGAAACCAAAGAAGAAAAGAGCGAAGCAAGTTCCAGTGGAAGAAAAGAGAGAAAATAGTGTGTGAGAGAGAAATGATATTTTAATTGAAAATTTAATAAAATATTAGTATTATTTTTTATAAGATTTGAGCTACAGGATGCTGTCATTTTTTACATTTTACTGTAGTTAAGATGTTAAAATTTTTAGAAACAGGAACTTTGATGTGTGTGACTTTTTAATGAGATTTTAGTTAACCACTTTAAAAAGAAAAAAAACAAAAGGTTTTGTTATGCGGTAACGTTATGTTAGTGACTATTAGTGCTTTGTTTTATATTGCTTTATACCACGTTAGTCCTTAGGCCCATCACCAAGTATTCTAGGAACTAGTCCTAAAACTTAAGACTTTGGACATTCTATTATTTGTCATAATCGTACAAATATTTTCCTTATTTTTCAAAGGCATCAAAATATCAGACAATCTTTTATCAATGTGTATCTCAATATGGCTCACCTTCCTCTAACGTGATTTCATATGTTGCAGTACATTTTGGAAAAAAGCTACCCACAAGAGCATGAGCAATTGAAAGAACTCAGAGAGGCCACAGTCAAGGAACATCCGTTTTGGTGAGTCATAATTTTCTTTCCAAGCACTATTTTAAAGTCATTTTGGTTTGGATGTTTGATGTGTATATAATTCCTTTACCATGGTGAGAGGGAGAAGAGGGAGGAGCAGAGAGAAGGGAATGTGTCATCCTCTGAATTTTGTGTTTACAAATTTCTCTCATTCTCTGAAATTTGAACGAGATTTTAGTCCAAAGTCAGAAAGTTTCACTAGAACTTGTTGCTCGTAGATAATTATCTCTATTTTTATTTATTTTAATAGAGATAATTATTAACTATTTTGTTATTTCAATTTAATTGGGAGATATATCTCTATCTCATGGGCCCAAATAATTTGTGGCAAATTCTTTTTGGAGAAAATTACAACTTATTCAGCTGTGGTTTGGACAAAATTTAAATTGTCTACCTGTTGTTTGAAATTTAACACTTTACTCTCTTGATGTTAGCTCAATTAGAATTTTGTAATCTACCTCTCTTAAAAACATGGCCAAATACGTAATTTTGCTCTACTTTTATATTTCTTTCCTCCAAATCTACAAAAAATATATAAATACAAGATTAAATAAGATAAAAAAGAATTCTGCAAAACACTTGCATCATGAGATTTCAAATCATAGGTAGACAACTTAAATTTCGGTCAAATCTCAGGTGGGTAAAGTGTCAAATTTCAAACTACAAATAGACAACTTAAATTTCAGCCAAACTAAAAGTAGGTAAGTTGTAATTTGTCATTCTTTTTACTAAAGAAGATAGAAATATGTGGTAAAATTTGAAATATGTCGCTAAATTTTGACGTGGCATATTGTAATTGGCTTAATTAATTTTTCGAGCCTCCTACAAATTGCAAGAAGAGGAGCATGGGTACAGCTATAGCTATGTATCTTACATTTTATTAAATTTCATGCACTGTTACTGCCTAAGATAATAAATTACATTTTTTTTTAACATATCTTTACTAAAGTTATTACTTTTGAACTTTGTTCATGTGTGGTAGGAGTTTAATGAATGTGCCTGTCGATGAAGGCCTCCTCATCTCAATGCTTCTGAAGACCATGAATGCGAAGAAAACAATAGAAATTGGAGTTTTTACTGGTTATTCTCTTCTTGTTACAGCTTTAGCACTACCAGCTGATGGAAAGGTAGTTTTCAGAATTTTAGCATTTTTATTGTTATTATTTTTTGGTTACACCCATTTTACATTATTGAGCATATACATATAGCATTTGAGTGTAAGGACCAGATTAAACTGAGGATTTCATTTTTGCAGATAATAGCCATTGATCCAAATAAGGAAGCATATCAAACTGGACTGCCGTTTATTCAAAAGGCTGGAGTGGAGCATAAGATTAACTTCATTGAATCAGATGCCTTGCCAATTTTGAATGATCTAATTACCAATGTAAGTTTCTTGCATGATGCATGATGCAATTGTATGTTTACTTAAGTTAATAATCGTATGTTTGTTAAATAAAAATAAATAAATTGCAATCGTAGGTGCTCATACTAGAAGTATGGGGTAAGAGTGTTTTCTGTTGTTGATCTTATCCAACAGTCACGAAGCAGAACAACATTGCTACAACATGAAGAGTTTCCAATTTATTATTATTATTACTATTATTATTTTTATTTATTTATTTATTTATTTTTTGATAGGATGAAGAGTTTCCAATTAGTTCCAACCAGACAATAGACATCAGTACTCTGTGGGATAGAGAGAGAGAAAAAAAAAAAAAAATTTGAAATGTACCTCAATGATAAAACCATGACAAGGCAATATTTTGCAGTTAACAGTCTAGTGACAAGGAAATTAATAAAATAAGTTAATAACTCCAAAAATTTTCATAATTACTACATAAATTTTCTCCCTTAAAATCTTTCATGCCTTTTCAATAGAGCTTGTGTGCTGTCTTTATGTTAGAATCTCGTTCCCTCTCTTATGTTTGTTTCTAATTTTTTTTTAAAGAAAAAGTTTGGCCTCCCATGAATTTTTTTGGACAAAGTTTAGCTTCAAAATTGGTTATAGTCTTAGGTTACAACTTTACTTAATATTTTTTTTTATTAGTGGTGAATTTTGACAAATCTACCATGGGATTACATCTTCTTCTTATATCCTCAATTCTTGCAAAATTTCTAAAAAATTAAAGATAAATAACAATATCATCAATAAAATGTTTAAATTGTAAATTTTTGTAGTTTAAAATTATGCATAAAATATAAGCTTATAGATCATATAGTAAATAATATTCGATTGACACAAAATTTGACATATGTATTAAGAGTGTAAAGAATATGCAATTCAACGGTTAGATTTTGTAGTTTAAAATTGTGCATAAAATATAAACTTATAGATCATATAGTAAATAATATTCGATTGACACAAAATTTGACATGTGCATTAAGAGTGTAAAGAACATACAATTCAACAATTAGATTTTTAAAATATGTAGTAGTGTTTATTTTATTGAGTAAGGTTGTAGTCTTAAACTACAACTAATTTTTTGACTGAACTTTGTCCTTTTTTTTATTTATTTATTTTATTTATTATACCTTTTCTACTAGCTACTTGTAAATATGCTATATCAGTGACAGGGAAAATTTTAGGTTTTTTGTATTTTTTTTCCCCTCTGTTCCTAAAAGGCGAAAAAAGTGAATCTAAAATTTTCTCTTGCTAAAATTTTTTTAAAATGTTATATTTTGATGAATAATGACATTCCAAATTTGACTCCTATTTGCGCAAATAATTTGCCCAAATTCATAATTCATCAATATTGTCTTTAGTTCTACTCAACTGAACTTTTTCATTTCGATCTCTTCCTAAATACTTCTTATAATATATGTTATGGTCCGTTTGGATTGAGAAGGGAGAAGGGAGTAGAGTAGAGTAGAAAATTAGCCTATTTTTAGTAAACTCTACTCTACTCCCATCCTTAATTTCCTAATTATGAATGCAGGGCAAACAAGAAGGGGCATTCGATTTCGCATTTGTGGATGCTGATAAGGAAGGCTGCATCAAATATCATGAGCTACTTTTGAAACTAGTTAAGATTGGTGGAATAATTGCATATGATAATACCTTATGGTTTGGTTCAGTGGCAGACCCTGAAGAAGATAAGATGGAGGAATTTTTGAGGATTGGCAAAAAGTATTTTGATGAATTGAACAGCTTTCTAGCAACTGATCCCCGCATTGAATCACCCCTCATTTCAATTGGCGATGGCCTCACCCTCTGTAGGCGCATCAGATAGCAAAATCAACAAATTGAAGTCCTTGCTAGAGTAGCAAGTTAGTCAAATAGTTATTCAAAATAAATCAAAGATTCGTTTGAAAAATTGTAGACCGTGTGATGTAATAACTATTCTTAAGAATAACTATTTAATTATCTGCTGATGTTTTTATTATAAGAAATATATTTTTAGTAGTATTATAAGGAATAATTCTTACTTAGGATTAATTGTTATTTAAAATGAAAAATAATTATTCATAACCAAAATGGTTTATTCCTTAACATGGGTAATAAGTATTATAGGGTTAAGGGCCCAAATGGTATATTGGACCTTGGGCCTTGGCCGAGAACATGGTGATCTGATGATGATTAAATATTAGTAAGTAGTTTAATTAGCTCATACTTTAATAGGTATGATATTAATGTGAAGGTGGTCTGAGGAGGAATACCTCCTCGGATAAGCTAAATACGAATCTGATGTAGATCCTAATGATCAAGGTGATCTTCTAGGAAGCTCCAGTGGCGGGGGCATACTTCTCAAGTATACCAGAAAGTAGAAGCTAGGAGATACTTAGGGAAAAGCTGTTGCCACTACCACATTGAATGCCCTGCAGCTAATTTTCTGGCCACATTTATGTGGAAAAGACCCCTAAACAATGCTGCCCTAGTTACCATAACTCACAGAAAGCCAAAGAGGGTGTCTGATGGGACAAGCACTCAAGTAGTGACTTGGATGATCAATAAATAGAAGGCTAAGATCATTGGGAATGAGATATATAATGTAAAAGACACCTGAAAGGAGGGGGATGGAAAAAATAGAGAAAGAAAACTGTAGCAATTAAAGTTGCACTTGTAATCGGTTTAATTGATTTATAACAAGATTTACCTCCTCGGATAGGAAATTCATTCGGTTCTATATGCCTTGTTTTTGCTTGATCATCTTCTGAATCCATACTAGCCGTTGTCAAATTCATTAGGGCCTAGTTCTTTGACCCACTCTCTACAAATTTATTACACTGGGCTTAATGGGCCAACACCCCTTACATTTTGGGCTTGGGCTGCAAAACGTGTCCCTACAAGTATAAAAATAATGCAAAACACATTTTTGATCCCTAAATTTTGGTCCTAATTTCAATTTGGTCTACAAGTTTTCATAGATTTCATTTTGGTCCTTAAAATTTTAAATTTATTGTTATTTTTGTCTATTCTATCACCTTACTTACGAAAAACACCTAATATTAAAACGTAATCATCATTAGCCACGTAAGCATTTTTCATAAGTGAGATAATGACAAAGACTAAAATGATTGCAAGTTTAAAAACACAAGGAACTACTAAAAAAGTAAGGACCAATTTGAAAATAGAACAAAAATATAGGAATCAAAAATATGTTTATTGTAAAACTTTAGTATTAGAACATGACTTTTTTCTTTATTGTACAAATTTTAATTTTTGTTTTCCTAAGTAATTTAAAGAGAAGTAAGAAGAATCATCTAAGCCTAAAGCCAGGTAAATTTAACAACATGAGGCCGGCCTCATCAAAATTTGCTCCCCATATTAGTTGGTAGAAACACTTCCCATTCCCAATTCTTTTTCCATAGAAGTTTCACCCTTACTTTTATTAAGTAATTTTTAAGTACTTTCGGAGCATGGAGAATAGTACTTTCTCTTTCCATATTTATGGAGGGGTTTACTTATTAAATGTGAAAGGAGGGAGCAATGGCGGAGCCTAGAATTTATGCTTGGGGGGCCAAATAATATATATATATATATATATATATATATATATAACTCTTTTCAATATTTTTTTATAAGAAATTTTTAATAGTTAAGTACTTTATAACTTAATAGTTTTTTTAATTTGTCAATAGACCTAGAATTAGTATTATAATTAAGATAAAATTTACTAATTGGTTAAAGATTGTTAAAATCTTCCATTATTTTATTTATTTATATGATATATTATATACTTTTATCAAACTATTGGTTTATTATATTATATGTTATATTATAAAATATCTATCAATTAAAAAAAAAAAAAAAAAAAAAGAATGAGGAAGAATCACGTACCTACTACCTGGGTAGTAGAGAAAAAAATAGTTACTTTAACAAAATTAAACAAAATTAAAAGAGAGAGGAAGAGATATGTGGTTACTATGTTAATTAACATTGCTAAGTGTGAGGTTTTTAACCATATATACAAGTGGACAGTAGATTTTCTTGAAATTGAAACAACTTAAAGGCACTTAAAAACTTCAGATTCAAATTTAAAGAGCTTGAAGTAAATGAAGATAAAAGAAAAGGGAAATCAAAGTCAGAGATAAAGAAAGAAGAATGAGACAAATTGAGAAATTCTGGAATGGAGAGAAAGGGGACTAAAATTGAGAAAATGATCAAACACTCACATGTAGACTCAATGTGAGTTGCTTAACAATTCAGTTGTAGATTTATTGGTGGTGTTGTGTTTTGTGGTGGTGTAATTTTTGAGAAACAATGCTATCATAGTCAAAATAAGCAAGAGGAATTATTATTATTTCTTTTTAACGAGGCCGGAGCAAAGGTTATAATTTTTTTCTAGACATAATTTTTAAAAACTATATGTTTATCACAAGTTGATGAATACCCAGTTAATTTAAGCTATTGATATTTAAATTTATCACTAATCAGTAATCACTAATAGAATTGTAATTTTATAAATAAAAAAAAAAAATTAACAGGAGAAGAGGGCTCAAAAGGATATCAACTTGAGGTTTTTTTTTTTTTTTTCCAAAAAATAGGATAACTCATTACAAATCCATATATTTCAACTTTTTTCAAAAAAAATTGGGTGCCAAGACTCACGTTGCCGCCATGGGGAGCCCAATTTCTTTGTACTCCATATGTACCTAAAAATTTTCCACTTTTATTCATACTAGCTGCGACCCCGTGCATTGCGCGTGATAATTATTTTTATGATGGTTTTATCAAAAAAAAAAATTTACAATTTAAACTAATCTAATAATGAGTAATGTATTTCATAATTATATTTGTATTTATTATGGAAACAATCATAAATGTAATATAAAAACAATCCAAAACACCAAAAAAACTTAAACTAAAAAAAATTAATAAAACTTAACAATGATTAATTGAACCAATATTAGGATAAAATTTTGTTTTTGATAATCTATTAAGGTTATTTTCTTTGTAGAAATTATAATTTTGGCCACCCAAAACATATTATCAAAGAAACAATTATTAGCAAAATCTAAGAATTAAATTTCTATACATGCATTGTTATAAAATAATAATAATTAAAATAAAATTACAAAAGTTAAAATTTGTCACCTATCCGATTATTTTCATTTGACTAACCTTTACTTTTCTTTAAATTAATGGCATTATAGAGTACTTCTAATACAACTATTAATAGTACTTTGTCCAACACAAAGGATTAGAAAATAAACAAAAATTAGTAAAGTCTCATAGTTTAACATCTAAATTGAGCACTATAAAAAATCATGCTATGTAATAGAATAAATACAAAATTATCCAAATCATGCTATGTAATAGAATAATATTATATTTTTATATGCAAATATTTAATTCTTTAAAACACAATAGGATAACATTTAACAATCAAAGAGAATAAAAAAAAAAAAAAAAAAAAAAAAAAAAAAAAAAAAAAAAAAAAAAAAAAAAAAACAACAACAACAACATCAACAACAACAACAACAATTTAAAAAACAAAACTAAATCGCATTAACCCAAAATAGAGTTTTAAAGAATATAAAAAATTTATCAACCTAAAGTAGAGATGCAAGAAAAATAAAAAAATCCACCAAAAAATTTAGCGAGAGAGAGAGAGAGAGAGAGAACCAATTTTTTGTGAGGGAAAACTATGCATAAAATAGAAGAGATAGTGACAAATTTATAGTAAGAGGGTGTGAATAAGAAGAAACAAAAATAAAGAAAGATGAAGGGAAAGAGGAAGAATAATATTAATGTATAGGGCAGTGGGGAGATGAAAAGGTAAGGGAGGGAGAAAAATTGAAGTAGTAGTGAGGAGATGAAATGGTAAGGGAGAGAGAAAGGTTGGAGAAGTGTAAATATTAAAAAAATAAATATTGAATGGTTTAGACCCCTTAAACCAACCAGATTGCGTAACCTAGATTAATTAGCCAAGTTGTTACTTAGTCAAATTAAACAATTCTAGGTTAAAGCAATCAAATAATAATATCAAAAATATAATACAGCGGAATAATAAATAACACAATGATATGATCACCCAGGAAACCACACGGAAAAATCTGGGGAGGATTTTACCCACTGATCCTCAAGGCAAAACGGAATCCACTAAGAAAGAATTGAAGTTCTTTCAAAAGGACTTACAAGCTCCCTGCTTGACTTCCTAATGCTACCCACCAGTAAAACTTCCTGACACGACCACGCGCAGGCTCCGAGTCCATGAACTACTTCTTTCTTTGAATCCCTTGATCAGCTACAAGCACCCACGCTTGATATTCTTTAAGCTTCAAAGGCAGCAACCAAGTTGATCATCAAGATGTTGAATTAATCTCAATCTTGAAAACCCTAAACTTTGTGTAAAGGAAAACTCCTCTAGATCTCACAAGAGATTTACACAAAATCGCAATGTATGAGCAACAATACAACTTGTGCAACTCTGAAAAACGTGGCTAGGGTTTGCCTTATATACCTAGGGCAAAAACATAAAACCCTAAACGTTTAAAGAGTTAGGGCTGAGTTGGAAATTCTGCAAAAACACATCTGGGCCGATTTTCGATCGATCGAGTCTAACCTTCGATCGATCGAGTCAGGCCGAAATGCCCCAATGCATCTGCAGTCACTCGATTCCAACTTTACAATATTTTAACAACTTTGAGCAAGCCTAAACAAGACTAAGTACATTGTTTTGATCATGGTTTGCCAACATTACAAATTAGAGTTCTAAATACACAAATTCCTAAACCTTTAGAACCTAACAAATATTAAAAACAATTATAGGAAAATTGGAAAGTAAAAAAAAAAAAAAAAAACCCTAAAGCTTGAAAGGCTTCAACTTTTTATTATTTTTTATAAGTTGAAAAGGCTCACACAAAATCCTAAAGCTGAACTGAAAATACTTTGGATTGGGCTTCATAGTGAAACTAAATAAATAAGAGGTGAGCTGGATTAATTATACAGATTTATTATAGGGTAATAGTGGAAGTAAATAAATAAGTAGTTGGCTGGATTTATTATAAAAAAAATTGTAGAACAAATTATATTTATATAAAAAAAATGGCGTGGCAGCTGATGTGGCACAAAGTAAGTGAAGCAGTATTAAACACTACGCTTCAACTTTTAGTAATATATAAATATAAAAGCGGTCAAATGTTTTACTTTTAGGACTGCGGCTGCCATGTGGAACCTAAAAGAGTAGATACTATTTTGGACTTCTTGTCTATTACCACTACGATAATGAAATACAAGTCCGGGTTAATAAAAAACATTATATTAACCCTATCATGAAAGTCAAATTCTGTATCAAAAAATGCATTTTATATTGTTCATCAAATAAATAAATAAATACATTTTATATTGATTTGGGAATGAATTCTTATACCTCATTCTTGTCAAATTACTATTTTTTTTTAATATGTTCTTGTCAAATTACAAGGAGCAGATCAAACTGAACGTGAAATTTTCTACGATACATGTCCTGCGTTTTTGACGCAATGCTATTTTTGAGATTCACTGGGATTCACCTCGCCTCGCTCAGTGGGATGTATATATCAAGGAAGTTAAAATCTGGCTATCGGAAGTCTATTTGTAGTGCGTTATGTCAATATGTCATTGTCTTGTTGTTGTGTTATGGTTGTTGAAGATGCTATTTCTGTAGTTGTGGTTGTAAAGTTATGGTTTGATGTTGGTGTTTCCGTATTTATGTAAGTCTGGTTGAAGTCTCTGTACTACACTTTTATCAGTTTGCAATAAAATCCTCTTTAACGCAACCAAAAAAAAAAAAAAAAAATCTTATCAAAGTACAATGCATTTTTTTAGCCACCTTTCGATGGCACTTTATTTTAGCTAGATTCCTTGTAAAACTTTATAACTATTTCAATTGTTTTTTTTTTTTTTTTTTTTTTTTTTTTTTTTTAAGGGAAAGAAGCACATATTAAGCATTCCTTGAATAATTTAACATTTTCCTTTCCAGTTCTATGTATTTATCTAACAACATATTTAGCGCATATAACAATTAATAGCCAAATAATTAGTTTTATGATATGCATAGAAAATGATACTTTGTTATTTTTTAATGATCAGAATTTTAATTTAGCAAAATGAATTCCTACTTTCCATAATAAACTTATTCAGGAAAAAAAAAAAATAATTTTAGAATATTCTTCCCTTCTCTTGTTTGGGAGTTTTAATGGAGGGAATGGAAAGTTCATTCCCTTGTTTGGGAGCTTAAGTGGGAGGGAATGGAATGGGTAAGAGGGAACACTCATTCCTCTCTATTCCCTTAAAATCTCAAATTTTCATTCCTCCCAAAATTGGAAGGAATTAGAGGGAATGGAATTAGATTTAATATTTTTTTACTAAAACTCCCAAAATGCCCATATATATTAAACCCTTTATTTTAAAATAGGGGTTTAATAGTAATATTGTCATAAAATGATTCCATTTCATTCCTTCCATGTTGCTCCCAAACAGGATTACTTAAATTCCATTTAAAACATCCAATCAAGGTTACTTAATTCTATTCCATTCCATTCTTTTCCATTCCTTTCCCTTACTTAAATACATTCCATTCCATTCCATTCCTTTCCATTCCCTTATGATCATCTCATTCCATTCCATTCCATTCCATTCCTTTATAAACTCTCAAGCAGAGCCTAATGAAATCCAATCACTATTAAAAAGCCGGCGACAAAATTCCAACTCCTACTGATGAGTGATGACTTGTTTTTTTAATCATGACTTCACTAGCTGTGGTTGTTTAGTTATGGTTTGATGTTGGTGTTTCTGTAGTTATGTAAGTTTTCAAAGTACAATGCATTTGTTTAGCCACCTTTTGATGGTACTTTATTTTAGCTAGATTCCTCCTAAAACTTTATATCTATTTCAAAAAAAATTTTAAAGGGAAAGAAGCACACATTAAGCATTCCTTGAATAATTTAACATTTTCCTTTCCAGTTCTATGTATTTATCTAACAACATATTTAGCGTATATAACAATTAATAGCCAAATAATTAGTTTTATGTATGCATAGAAAATGATACTTTGTTATTTTTTAATGATCAGAATTTTAATTTAGCAAAATGAATCCCTACTTTCCATAATAAACTTATTCAGGAAAACAAAAAAAATTCATTAAAAGATTCCATTATGAAATCCAGTCACTATTAAAAAGCCGGTGACAAAATTCCAACTCCTACTGATGACTTGTTTTTTTAATCATGACTTCACTAGTTGTTGATAATTGAAAATGTGATTTAAGAATTTTATTATACTATAATTTTAAAACTCAAAAAATACTACTTGCACAATAATTTCACAATACTTTTCATAGCATCATAGTGAGTTATGTTTAGTTCAACATTTTTTTTTTTTTTTTTTGAGAAAGGGTTGGTTCAACACTTCAATTGATATAGTTTCTTATCATCAAACAAGATATTAAACCTCACTTATACCAAAAATCAATTAATATATTAGCTAATGGCGGAGCCAGAAAATTATTCCACGTGGCTAATATATATAATCTACATTTTTGCAAAAAAAAAATGGTAAGTTTTAACATTTCTAAAAAAATACAACTCAATTTAATAAAAATAAAATATAATTAACTTATGTATGGTTAGTAAAATCTTGGGAGACCAATTATTGAAATTTATTTCCAAATTTATTTATTTTTTATATTTTTTTACCAAAATTAGAAGAGGGATTGAGGATTTTTGAAAAGTCGAGGGGGTCATAAACCCCCTAGCTTGCTCTCTCTCCCCTAATTTTAGCAGGATAATAAGAGAAATGGTCATGTTAACCAGTGCTCTTAGGACAATTATTAAAAATAATGTTATGTCCATAATATTTTCACAACAAATTTTAAGTGACAGGTTATTACTAGTTGTTATTGTTAGTGATAAATTCAAATTTGAACCAATTACAACAAACTAACTATAATTTGTTGTGAAAATGTTGTGGAGGCATCACTTTTCAAAATTTTGACTCAACTTTTATGGAAAACAGAAAAAACAGTCAAAACATTAATGGTCTTATTTTTTCTCTCTTATAAAAACTTTCTTAAAATGGTTCACTAACAAATACCATATCTAAAAAATTATTAATTATAGTAAAACATAGTTGAAAACTTGGCATCTTGACCCGGAAGAGTGTGCATCAACAAAATTTGTTAATAAGGAGTGGGGTAATTATAATGCAATTGCGCATTTTGTGTCTCACTCACTCATCATCAGTCGCTTAAAAAATGTTGAGAAGTGGTTCTCTTTCTCTTTCTCTTTCTCATTCTGTGGCCTTTTCTGACATGGAAAGCACCAAATGCGGACTTGAAACGGAGATAGCTGGATAGATAGATAGATAGGAAGGAGGATCGCATACTAGGAATTATAGGATTCAGAGCTGAGATGAGTATGGTTAGGACTCACACTGTGTCTCAGGGAATCTGCGTTTCCCTCCGTTCTTTTTCTGCTTCACCCTCAATATCCCAACGCACTCACTCTTCGGCTTCCTCTTCATCAGGTACACGCTCTGTGTCTATGTGATTTACGAGAATATTATATAATAGCTTTCGTTTCTAAAACTTCTTCCACAATCTCGATCTAATGCGTATAAGCAAAAGCCAAAACCTTTCTGCTACTGTATATAATTGATGCATTGTTTTCTATCCAAAGAGAGTTTTGGATCCATTTTTACTGTTCAATCGTCTTGTTTGCCGTTTTTTACTCAGTTAGTTCAAATGACAACTCCTTCCTGGTTTTCATGACAGGATGGAGGGTATTAGGGTCAGATCATTCTTCCTGTTTATTTTAATAATTACATTTTCTAAAAAATGAGTCATTTTTAAAAAAAATATTTTTTATAAAAATATTTTATTTTTCTATGTTTAGTAAGAAACTTAAATGAGTTAAAAAAAATAAGCTCATGACATCTCTTATTTAACTTACTGTGAGGTAGAGTTAATTTTCAAAAAATAAAGTAATGAAAAACAATCTTTAAAAAATAAATCATATTTTCTATATTAACTAAAAATAGTTTCCTTTTACTTATTTTTCTGATACTACCGAATATTGAAAAATACAAAAAGTTATATTTATATAATTTTTTTCATTGAAACATATAGATTGTAAATAATATTAATAATAATAAAAAGTTTTTATTTTCTCCGGTGCATAATCTTTGGACATTTTGTGAGATTTTTTGTTATCTTTTTTGGGTTTTGGCTTGCAAAAATAAAAATAAAAAAGGGGGATAGATTCCGAAGATTTTTGAGTGAAGAGAGTAGAGACTGTAGAGCAAGGTAAACGCAGAGAGATTTGGGTAAGGTTTAGACTTTAATGCCGGATTAGGCGGCAGTCGGGATATGTGAAGCTTAGTGGACCGGACGGTGCAATGCATGCAATGATGCAATGATTGTCCATATATACAATCCCGGGTCCCACATCAACAAAGGCCCATCACATGCAAACGGTCCCTGATTGGACTGTTTCTTTCGTGCCCTACAATGGAGTGTGGGCCTGTGGGGTTCAACTCTATGTTTGATCAATTTTCATAAAGTATTCCATAAGGGATAAGGCAGTAACTAGTAAGTCAAATGAAGTTAGTGGTACTTACAAAATAAAAAATGACTTTAATGGTAGGTTAAATGAGAATCAAATAAAGGCTTCAAACATTGTGAAAAAAATTATTGTGTTGTAAGATTCATAATATAACTCATATAATTGAATTTATGGTGTTCGTTTTCATTAGGTGATAATAAAAAATAAATAAAAAAACTAGTCGATTTAATTGAAACTCATTAAGCAATAGAGGCATTTCATTAAATGTAAAGTATATTATCACCAACCTAAACATGGTGAAATGTGAGGAATCATAGAGATTTAGTAATTTTTTTTAAAAAAAAAATTAAGAATAGGTTTAAGTAATTATTTTTTAAAATATAGGATTCATGTAGTTTCTTTGGTCTTGTTTTTAAAGTTTTTCATTTAAGCCAAAAGTTTTGTAGTTTTATTGGTTATCACCTCATGCTACTTCCATGACTGGTTGAATTTAATTAAGGAAATTAAGGTACTACATCAAAGCACTTATTTGTATATACTTACAACTTTCAATGACACATGATTTAATTTAATTAGAATACCTAAAGCTATATGCCTACTTTTTATATAGTGTAGCAGGTAATGTCTAATGTCTTTTATGCTTATGCATGTGAGTGTTTGTCTCTTAAAAAAAAAAAAAAAGTTTTGCGAAACAAACATTTTTATAATCTTTTCTTTTAGGGGTAATTTACAAATGCATCTATTTGGTCTTGAACCCATGACCTAAACTCTACCTAGTACTTGAAAAGAGAGGATGTGTCCATTAAAGTTGAACTCATGTACAATTTTTCTTTTAATAATATTTTTTCAAAACTATCAAAGTGACACATCGTAATTGGTAGTAAAATGAATGTTAATAGTGAATCAATATAAAGGTAGTGTTTTACTGACCACAATTTTCCATCATAATAACAAATTGTTAAATTAGATTATGAAAAAAAAAATTGTCATTAGGCTGTAAAATAGATGGTTAGAATAGTTTTTTATTTATTTAATTTTTTTTATAGAATCGGATAGTTAGTAAAGTTGTATATCTCAATAGTAACAGTATTCTTGATGTTCCATACCTGTAATTTGTACCCCAAATCTCCCACACCTACTACATTCCTTAAAAAAACGAAAGTTGTCTGTCTATTATTGGTCATATTTATATTTGCGTATCTTTGCAAAGTTTTGAGAAACTTTTTCACAATTGGGGTTGGAAAGTATATAAGTAATTATGACACTGTTATTGTCATTATGTTGACCATCTACTTGACAGAGTTTTGTAACTTAATTACATATCCTACTTTATAGAAGGAGTAATATTATAACAATAAATTATTTTATAACATTTGTATTATGGTCAATTTTAATTGATTATTGTCGCGCGAGATTCACTATTAATATCATTTTTTTCACTTATCAATAATTACTTATTATATCAGCTGTTTGTAGAAAAATTTGTATCTCTAATATTTTCTTAATAAAAAATTTAGAATGCAAATCCTTCTCTTTTACTATTTGTAGCTTAAAAATAAGTGTGATATTAAGACCACAACTTATTATACAATTTTTTACCACAGTTCACCACATGATGAGTTGTGAACGGTACAGGTATAGACATACTATTTTTTCTTTAATATTCACAAATAGATAAAACAGTGCCCGAAGACTCTTGAACTTAAACCACACCCTCTCCTTCAGAGCGCGTGTGTTTGCTGTATAGTCAAGTGGTTCCCCCATGTGAGTGGATGTGGTCCAAGGTCTGAAGTTCCAGCTCAGTGCGTGTCTGTGTCCGAGGAGAGTACGGATACATAACTGCATTAGCTAGCAAGACTGCAACTCCTCGTTTTATACCAATACATTTTTTGTCTTCTCCAAGGACCATGGGGATAGTATTTATAACAGTTGTCCACTGTACACTGACTACACACCTTCCCTTTCGGATGGTCCCCGTCATTTTAATTAATTAATACCTTGATTGCTTCACCAATTATATAAATCTCAAACTTCATTATTCCTAGCTGCTTCAATTTTTTATTTTTTTTTTCTTTTGTGGCAGTATTTATTTAAATCACTGTTTGAGGCTATATATAAATTGAATGTGTATGGCAATAATTTCTTTCAAGGCGAATGATCGAAATTTATGCTTAATTTATATTACGGATTCTTATGTGCAGATGCAGATGATGCAACTAATGGGACACATACATGGATTGGAAAGGGCCTCACTTGTGTTTGCTTCAAGAGAAAGGGAAATTATGAGCGAATCTGCATTAACTTGACACCTCTACAGGCAAGTATTGTGTATACTACTGACGAACATAACATGTATATATATAAACACATATACTCACTAAACATTTTTAGACTCATCACATGTTCGCACAACACACTCTTATCCGTTCTATCAAGATTACCCCACTATCTACTTATATGTATCATAGAGTAGAATAGAATGGATGGCATTGATGAAAAAAAAACTAGGTTGGTCAGCAATAATTGTGAAAATTTAGCTTGAGCTCCTTCAAAAATAAGTTGTGATATGTTGCGTAGTTCACCTAGTACCATTAGTGTCTACCAAGGATTGATTTTTTTAAAAAAAGTTAAAGTTACAAATTACAATACTTTTTACAATAATTTGTAAAAATATTATAAAATAATTCGTAACTGTAACATTACTCTTGATTTTAAAAATGTAATTAGTTAACAAAATTGAATTCTCCGCCATTCATCAAAACAACAAATATCAAATTATCTCGACTTATCAACTCCAGCGTACGTAAGAAACCGGACCAACTGAGACTTAATACTATCTTGGTTTTCCTCAATAAACTTTAAAGTAGAATTAAATATTCTCTTTCCTTTTGAATGTCATGTGCATAGATCCAGAACTACATGTTTAGTTACTGCGTCAATATTCTTGTTTGGGACATTGTCAAAAAACGTAAAGAAATGCTATATCCACAATATTTTCATAACAAATCTTACGTAATAGGTTGTTAGTTGTTATGCGTGAGCAAAAAAGTAATTTAAATTATAAATTCAAATTAGAATCAACTATAACTACCACCTACAATTTGTTGTAAAAATGTTGTGAATGTAGCACTTCTTAAAAACATATTATGGATAAATGCATATCTATTATATGTCAGTGTTCGTTTCTCTCTCTGCCGAAGTCTATATATATATTCTTTGCATCGTTTTGGTATGTAATAATTAGCTAAAGAGTGTTTGGGTGTAATAATTAGCTCCCATCAAAATTTTACTCCAGCCAATAGGTTGTTTCATTAATGATTTTTAGTAGATATGGACGAAGTATTTAGATTATCATGTTTTATAAAGTCTAGGATGTAATACAACCAAATTTAAAAGTCACAGTATAATTGTCAAGATACAAATTCTGAAGTTTATTTTTGCACTTTTCCCCTCCTTTTCTTTTAAATCCTGCCATCCTAAAATATATTTACCTTTTTATGAGTTCTGATGATTTCATATGTAATAGACTTGTTTTCATTCTTACAGGAAGAAAGACTGAAAAGATTGAAGCACAGAATGCAAGTTTACTTTGATGCTTCCAGGCCAGATCACCAGGTCTAATATTGTATTCTTAAATAGTTAAAAGTAGGCTTGTCCTAGGAGAAAAGCAGCACCTAATGGAGCATTTAGAATGGAATGGTTTGCTTTCATGACCAAATCTTCCGCACAAATAGAGCCAAGTTTAAACCTATGTTTCTGATATAATTCACATTTTTCTTTGAATTTTTTTTTTCTTCAAAGTTACTTAGTAAGAAAGTTTTACTAGTATAGGAAGCTTTGAGAGCTCTATGGTCTGCTACATACCCTGGTCAGGAGCTCCACGGCCTAATATCGGATCAGTGGAAAGAAATGGGATGGCAGGGAAGAGATCCTTCTACTGATTTCAGGTTATTTTCACCTCTTGTCATCCCTGTGAATTGCTTTCTCCTATCATTTTATGGCTTTTTCTCTTATTCAGTTGTTGACAATTGTAACTTAACAGAGGAGCTGGATTCATTTCGTTGGAGAATTTATTGTTCTTTGCGAAGACATTTTCCGTAAGATTCTAACCTGGCTCTTCAATGTACAATAGATTCAGACTCTGTTCTTCCAGCCAAAACCTTATCTTATCTTGGTTTCAAAATCATTTATGCACTGACTTAGCGTTCACAACTTCACAAAAGAACGTTTTCACATGCTGGAAACCTGGAATATAACTATACTAAATTTAATCCTGTTTTTTAAACATGTTGGGTTTTCAATGAAGGATTCAACTTGTTTTAACTTTTAATATATAGTTTTTTGTTTTTTATTTATTGCTGCAGACATCTTTTCAGCGTCTACTGAAAAAGCAGGGAGGAAATCGAGCTGCTTGGGAATATCCATTTGCCGTTGCTGGTGTAAATATCACCTTCATGATCATGCAAATGCTTGACCTTCATGCATGTAAGAGCGCATGGCAGTAAATTTTTCCCAGATTTGAATACCCTATCTTGCATTCAGCTAAAAAATTTAAATAGAAATAAAAAGATTCAGCAAGAAAAAAAAAAACACCCCATCTTGCAAGTTTTGACTAACAATATGACTAGGCTATCCTTCATTTTCTAGGCTATGTCTAATCCCGAGCTCTAATGAACCAACTATACATGGCAGGAAATTTCAATTGAGTAAAGCTAGGGACAACATAACATTTTTCATAATATAGCTAGTTGAAATTGGAGTAAACATTACTTTCACTGTGATAATATATCACTGACATCATTTTTATCATGCATCAATTACAAAGAGTCATATTAGCAGTCAGTAAAAAAAAAAAAAATTTCCCTACAACTAGTTGTTTATAATTGTATTTTGGGAGGAAGATTGCTAACATGGAGAGTTTCTTTGTTTGCAGCAAAACCCAGGACTTTTGTCAGAGCAGTTTTCTTGCAAATGTTGTCAGGTAAGAGCCTGCAACTATACTTTTTAGTATCGATTATGTATTTTGAAAAGCTCACTGCAGTGTTGCTGCTCTGGCTTCTGGAAAAAAAGCTTAACTAGTTTTTTACCTCAAGTTGTTTCTTTTGCCTTTGCCAAGTGAAACCCGATAATGGCCGGCTTAGCGTATGATTTCATGACATCTATATTATTATATACGTGAACATAACCTTGCATGATCTGTTCTCATATGTGTTTTCAGAAAATGAGTGGGCATTTGACTTGCTTTATTGTGTGGCTTTCTTGGTAATGGACAAGCAGTGGCTCGAGAGAAATGCAACGTACATGGAATTTAATGTGAGAAACCATGCTTTCTTTTAGATTTGTGCTTACAAATTACGTCATTGTGGGTTATATGCTTCAGGTTGATTGGACAGCTTCTTATGATGCCTAAACTTATATAATTCATAAAATCTAAACGTATAATATTAGTTTTCTTTTGAGTAGCTGTCTGGTTGAGTATTGATTTAGATGGGTTCTGACTAGAGTTTACATGGTATAGGATGTTCTAAAATCTACTCGGGCTCAACTTGAAAGGGAACTTCTAATGGATGATGTACTAAGGATAGAAGATATGCCTTCTTATAGCCTTCTTTGTTAATGGTAGTCAACCTGAAAACGCAGGCGGGACTTCTGAGACTAGTTCTTGAAGTTGTAGAATCTCTCTCTCTCTCTCTCTCTCTAATTCATAACTTCATTATTTGATACAAAGGGCAGCCTCCAATTGCTTCATTATCACTCCCAACCCTACCCTATTATATGACCCATCAATACCTGATTTGATTATTTTTACATTCAACTTGAAAAAATTTTGACATTGAAGGGCGATTTTTTGTACCTTATTTTGAGTGAGATTTCATCTTGAAAGTCATAGTGAATAAAAAAGGTCGCCACCGTTTGTCATGATATTGTTACCGTGTGATGATCTCCATTTTAAGTCTGAAACTCCACTTTTGAGTACGGATAGAAGTCTTTTTTGTGAGGCTTCAAACCCATCGTACTTGTATATAATAAGAATTTGGCCTCTCTTTTAAATTGATTGGTTATCTGATTCTTTGCTTTTATGTGACGAATTGTGTGCATCCTTAAATGTGTGAGAAATCATAAGGGTTCCAGGAGATGCCCCAATAGTACAGTTTTGGAGCCTTTTTTGATATATGGGCACTAGGGTTTGAACCTCATCAGCCTCCTTTCCCAATTTACCTAGCAAAAAGAATTACATATGATCACTTCTTGGCTTTTGTCACACCAGTTGACCTACTCAAATTACTTCGGTAAAGGTTTGACATGAAAAAAATACATTTTGCCAACTAACATAACAGTTCCCACAAACAAGCACAAATACACCTGAGGTGGTTTTTTTTTTTTTTTTTTTTTAAATAAAAATTCCTAACCGTGCTAATTAGTTTGGATGAGCCTATTTAATTAGTTTATTTCTTTAGTACATCTTTTTAAAGTTTAATTTTTCCTGAGTGCAATAATACTCGTACACATTAAGCAAGATAAACTGATGAATATAAGTTTATCCATACGCTAGAAAATGATAATCCTGGATCCTGAAATTTGACCAGTGTAAGAGAAATGTCAGCCTATGGTCACAAACAAGAGTGCTAAGTAATTTTACATTCAAAAATCAAGTAAACCCACTTCTCTCTTTCTATGGCTCCTGCAACGGTTCTTTTAAATTCAATCGTCATTGCAGCAACATCATCTGCTGATAAGTACAATACCCTACCTACCAAGTTCTAATTCATAAAAAACTTCCTGCCCAGATCTACTCAGATTCTACACTGTGGATCTCCTAAAAAAATTGCAAGCACTACCAGAATCAGTACTCTTCACCATTCAGGGGCTGGTAATTTAATTTTAATACTACCAATTTCATATCCCAACGTCTCCTTCCAAAGAATGGCCAGGCAGTGCAGTTTGATAAGGAGGGCAAGGTCAACTATAACTCACTTGGAGAAGGGAATGTAATGTGGGAGAGACACACCATCTGCATGGGATGCAGTGACAACGAAATGGGGCACATAAAGTTTGAGATTCAATGCACATAAAGATTGATCCCAATGAGTGTAGTTGGTGGCCGGTGGTGGACATGTGTTCCCTGTGTATTTGGACACCAAAAGGCTTGGGTATGTAAAATTTCAATCATTGGGGCTTGATTTGACAACTCATCACAAGGAAGATTTTTGTTAACAACTAGTGTGTAACCGTGCATATGCATGAATATAATTAAAAATAATTATAATTAAACAATTTAAATTATACATATATTTTGGAAAAAATTCACATTATATATGGTATTAGTTTACACATTTCTAAAATATGTAATGATTTTTCATTATTTATTTTATACACACACATATATGAATTACATTTTAATTAGATTTTACACTCAATAATTCACTTGACACAAAAATTAATTAAAAATTAGATGGGAAATACGACGCAAAATTGAGAATCCAATTAAAATTTAATTGAATTTTCTCTAAGTTTTGACTTTTAATGTAAGGCAAATTGCAACTTAATTACTCACTTATGGTTTGACTAAAATTTAAGTTGCCCACTTATAATTTAAAATTTTTGGTTTGACTGAAATTTAAGTTGCCTACTTATGATTTAAAATTTGACACTTTATCCACCTGAGGTTAGCTCAATTAGATTTTCTTAACCCATTTATGTTAAAAACAATGCTAAATATATAATCTTGCTCCACTTTTATGTCTTTCTGCTCCAAAAACACAAAAAACATAAAAATACAAGATCAAAAAGAAAAAACAGTGAGTTAATCCACATTGGAAAATGAGTGTGAGTTAAAAAGGTTTAAAATCTGTGCTGTGTATTCAGGAGTTGGACCATTTTGAATATACACCACTGTTATTTTTTTTTTTAAGACCTTCTCCTCTCTCCCTATGTGTGTGTGTTAAAAATACTTAGTATTCTCAAAAGAAAAAATAGTGGGTTAATCCCACATTGGAAAATGAGTGTGAGTTAAAGAGATTTAAAGTCTGTGCTGTGTATCCAAGAGTTAGGCCTTTTTAAATATACACTACTGTCAGTTTCTTTAAAACCTTCTTCTCTCTCCCTGTGTGTGTGTGTGTGTGTGTGTCAAAAATACTTAGTATTCTCAAAAGAAAAAACAATGGGTACTCTTGGCCCTTTTGAATATATATCACTGTAGGTGAGTAAATTGTAATTTTCCCTTTAACATCTTTCCAGCTTCATGATCAAACAATTTACTAAACTGCAACTATTCTAATTTCTATTCTTTAGCAATAACAACCATACCTCTATCAACAATATGCTAGAAATCCTTATATTGCTATTGTACATTCTAAAATGTGGGTTTAATTATCCTCACATTCAAAAGACTTGTTTCAAAGGCATCTTTCTCAATTTTGCCATAAAAAATGAAATGGTTTTCAAATCAATTTTGTTTCCAAAAAAGCATTTCAAATCAATCAAAGTTTTGTGAAAATGTTTTCAAATAAAAGTTTTCCTTTAGGAAATTTCTGTGAGACCCATTTTTCTCCTCTATAATTGATGTAGGGACTCAAGATGTAGTGGACCCTGGACAATAAAATTTGTAGAGTACGGGCGTAAGAACTAGCTCCAGTCAATAGAAAAGGACGTCAATCTACCACGGCAAAAGGAACTTCTCCGGTGTCAAGGGACAGATGTTCTCTTTCTTTCTCTTAGTCCTGCTTACAGCGTCCTTTCTTCCTTCCTTTCTCCCAAAGTCCTCCATCATGTATTCTTACTTCACTTTATATACTATCCTCCCTGTTTTGCCCTCACCGTACACGTGTAGGTTCCCTTCTGGAAATTGCTTTCTATCCCATCCTGAACTTCCCGGATCCTCCGCCTAGTGGTTGTAAAGGCTGCTTAACTGTTGTTCAAGTATCACTTCCACATTAATGCGGCCAGGGAGTTAGGTGGGATGCATTTAATGTGGAGGTGACACCTCTGTAAGAGGCATTCGTTACCTTTTCCGGTTCATTCTTTGATCGTGACCTACTAGTTTGGTTCGTGTGCGATTCCGTGACGCTTCTCGATAACTGGAATGGTACGTTACATCCATTTCGTAGGCTGGTTTGGGAAACAGGTCTCATCCTCGGACTAGGAGGTGTCCTCGGCCAAATGAGCGTCCTCGGACTGGGCCGTTGGGTCATGGGCCCATCTTCCCCGGATATTGTTAGTTTTTCGGGTAACTGGCCCCACAATAGCCCCTCAAAATCACACTTTTTGTTGTCTCGGAAAAAGGGGGATTTTGACATCACGCCCTTAACTCCTTCGTGGGGTTTTTCCGAATCTCAGAGTGCCTTTTTACCTACCCAAGACACGTTCCTGACGTTCTGACGTCAGGAGCACGCCATCATTAAATGAGGGCGGTTTTTCAGTCCTCCACGTTTCGGTAGGATGCGAATCTGACGGTGAAGGATTCCCACGACTTACGAGCGGGGTTTTTCCCGCTTACAATTTCTGTGCTCGTATAAAGAGCTTTTCAAATCAACTTTCTTTTCAGTTACAAGAAATCCCGCGATCGTATCGAGTATTCACTGAACCTGTCTCTCTTCCCTTCTTCTCAACGATCTCATAAATACCTGAAGTCTGTCCGAGGAGCCTACTTTTCACAACTGTAAGTTTCTTTAATCTTCCTCAGCCTTCTATTATCTTTTCTACTTTCTTTCCGCGATTCTTTAGAAATGGGTAGGTTTAAAAACCTAGTTTGTTCCGAAGAGAAAATGAAGGAATTTAGGGCCAAATATAGAATTCCTTCAACAGTGGGTATGAGGTACGCCCCCGCGGAGGAGTGGTACGACCAAAGGCAAACGGGGGAAGTAGTCATCCCTATGATTGCTTTCATAGAAGGGGGAATGACTATTCCGATGGGCCGTATCACCACTAGCTACCTTAGGTTCTTTAGATTGTCCCCCACACAATGTGCCCCAAATATGTTTAGGGTGTTAGGGAGTATAGAAGCCCTTAATACGAGGCTAAACCTGGGCCTTACCCATCATGATGTGAATTGGGTATACAACCTCCAGCGCTTAAAGGATGAGGGGTACTACCTTAAATCCAGGTTCTCCGAGATAAGGTTAATCCAGTGCTTACCTCAATCGAACAAGGGTTTGAAAGATGATTTCCTCATCTTTTCCGGCGCATGGCATGACGGGTTACATTGTCCGACTAAGGAGGGTACACCAGGTGGGGCTCTTGGGCTGAACGCCCTCGCACCTCGATTTGCAATCTTAGACCTAGGGTAAGTTTATCCCTGACGAAGGTTCTTTTTGCTGTTTTACTGATTTTGCAGACAGGAACGCTACTAAGCCTCGGCTCGGGTTAGTTAACAGAGAGAACTTGGATAAACTTCTGAGATCCGAGGTATACAAGAATCCGTTCGACGGTCAACTAAGGGCAGCGCACATCATCCTCGGGTACAAACCCATTTCCTCGTCTTTCCAAGTACCCAAGTGTGTGATAAGGGCTACGGATCCCCGGCTGCAAAGGATCAGTGTAGCCCACGCAAGGTTCGGGTTCATAGTTCCCGAGGGTATTCCAATCCCAGACGTCATCCCCTTCTCTCAACCATCACCCGTAGCGGCTACTTCCGCAGGAGCTTCTTCATCTCGCCCCGTTATTCAGGAGGTGAGGGAGGAGAAAGAAGAAGAAGAAGAAGAAAAGGAAGGAGAAGAAGCGGAAGGTGAAGAAGAAGAAGAAGAAGAAGAAGAAGAAGCCGAAGAAGTTTCGGATTCGGCGGGCGGGTTTGAGGTGTTCAATCGACCAGAGTCTCCCGAGACAGTTCCTGGTGAAATGGGCATCCAAAGAAAGAGCCAAAGGAGTTTGCTCGATGTCATTGAAGGGAAATCTGGGAGAGAGGCGCCAGGGAGGCCTTCTCAGACCATCCCTACTCCTTCCCTTTCTCCTAAGCCTCGCCAACCTAAGGAGGGCGAACCTGTCGATCCTAAGAGGAGGAGAGAGCAAAAGGGTAAAGATGCGGCGGAGACTGGGAGACCTCGCATGGCCGAGGAGGGTGAGGATCAGCCGCCTCTAAAACAGCGAAAAACAACTCGCACGGCTTCTAGGGTAAGTGCCAAGCAAACACTTCAGTCCTCGGAGACTGAAGCCTGGCTTCCTGCGCCCATGCTCGGCGGTGAGCCTCTGAGGGCAGATGCATCCCTAAGGGATTTTAATGGTGGGATAGGGTGCCATATCGCATCCATTCTGGAAGAGACCCTTCTTCTTCCTCGGGATATGGCTGAGGTCAAAAAGATGAAGAAAAATGAGCTTTTCATGAATCTAAAAAGGCACTTGGGCATGGTATAGCACCCTTATGGCTTTATTCGTTCCTCTTAGTTTACTTCATTTCTGATTGCCTCTTTTCTCTTTTTTTGTATACAGATTGTTCAAGAAACTTTTACGCTAGAGGAGATGACCAACCACTACTATTTCCAAATGAACAAAGAGAGGGAGATAAGGATTGACACTTCCAAGACGCTCGCTGCCAGTGAGCTAAGCGTAGGACAGTTGAAGCAAAAACTGGCGGAGGAAGAATCCGCTCGGCAGCGCGCGGATTCAGCTCTGTCCACCCTTCAGAAGCAAGTTGAGGATCAAGGGAAAAAGCTCAAGGATGCCTATGACCAACTGAAAGGTTCTAAGGAACAGTTCTCAGCGCTGATGAAGCAGTTGGAAGAAGCCCAAAGGCAAAGGGGTTTGGCAGAAGAAGAGAGGGATAAGGCTGAGAGAGCAAGGGCCGAGGCTGAGAAAGCAAAAGATGAGGCCGAACAGCGGGGGTATGACGAAGGCGTAGCCGAAACCGAGGACAGTTTCAGGAAAGAGGTCCCAATCGTGTGCCGAGCATATTGTGCTCAGACTTGGGAAGAAGCTCTCAACCGTGCGGGCATAGAGCCCTTATCAGAGCTGAGAAGTCCTGACAACATCTTTTTTCCTTCGGCCATAAGAGCCTCGGGCATTCCTTCTCAGCAACAAGAGGTTTCCTTTACTGCGGTTGGCTCGTCTGAAGAGGCTCAAGGTCAGAATCCTCTCCAGATTGGTCAGCAGAAGCAGCCTGAAGTGTCCGAAGCGGAAAGAGGGACCTCATTACCCGAAGTCGCAGAGGTTCCTAAAGATGGGCAAGCTTCTCAAAGCTTCAAAGAGGACTTAGCCTCCACAGTTTTGCCTGCTGGGGAGGCCTCAAAGGAGAAAGAGAAAGACAAGGATGTTCCTCTTCAGGAAACGGCCAACGTCCCATCTCCCAAGATGTAAATGAAGTTAAACAAATAGTTGATGTATGCAGGGGGGAAGTTCCATTTTTTGAATTGTATAAGACATTATGGGTTTATCTCTTTTTTCTTTGTATAGTTTCTTGCACGAATATGTTTTCGCATTTATATCACCTTGAGTCATAGGAGAGCATAATTCTAGTACTGTGAGAGAAAATTTAGTTTTATCTAGGCTAAATGAGAGTCAAACAAGAGTGGAGATAGCGTCTTGAATAGTCTGTCCCCGGGGGTCTTGAACACCCTAAAATGCCTTGAGATGACGCTAATGGAATTTGCCTTGGCATACAAGGTTGATCACATAGACCTTTATTTATGAGGCGTTAATTTTCATGGCGCGCACTAACTTCCTCCAAGATGTGGTCCAAGGATTCTTCGCGATTAATTTCTGTTTCACGATTTGTTTCATCATCTGAAGTATCTAGTTTCCCCAGAGGCTTGGGTCCGAGGACCATGCAATGCCCTGGTTTTGTCCAGTACCTAGTTTCCTTATTTTAAGTGGTTAGTTTCCCCAGAGGCTGTGTCCGAGGACCATACAATGCCTTGGTTCTGTCTAACGCTTCACTTTGTCATATGAAGTATCTGGTTTCCCCGGAGGCTTGGGTCCGAGGACCATGCAATGCCTTGGTTCTGTCCAGTACCTAGTTTTCTTATTTTAAGTGGGTAGTTTCCCCAGAGGCTATGTCCGAGGACCATACAATGCCTTGGTTCTGTCTAACGCTTCACTTTCTCATCTGAAGTATCTGGTTTCCCCGGAGGCTTGGGTCCGAGGACCATGCAATGCCTTGGTTCTGTCCAGTACCTAGTTTTCTTATTTTAAGTAGGTAGTTTCCCCAGAGGCTGTGTCCGAGGACCATACAATGCCTTGGTTCTGTCTAACGCTTCACTTTTTCATCTGAAGTATCTGGTTTCCCCGGAGGCTTGGGTCCGAGGACCATGCAATGCCTTGGTTCTGTCCAGTACCTAGTTTTCTTATTTTAAGTGGGTAGTTTCCCCAGAGGTTGTGTCCGAGGACCATACAATGCCTTGGTTCTGTCTAACGCTTCACTTTCTCATCTGAAGTATCTGGTTTCCCCGGAGGCTTGGGTTCGAGGACCATGCAATGCCTTGGTTCTGTCCAGTACCTAGTTTTCTTATTTTAAGTGGGTAGTTTCCCCAGAGGCTGTGTCCGAGGACCATACAATGCCTTGGTTCTGTCTAACGCTTCACTTTCTCATCTGAAGTATCTGGTTTCCCCGGAGGCTTGGGTCCGAGGACCATGCAATGCCTTGGTTCTGTCTAGTACCTAGTTTTCTTATTTTAAGTGGGTAGTTTCCCCAGAGGCTGTGTCCGAGGACCATACAATGCCTTGGTTCTGTCTAACGCTTCACTTTTTCATCTGAAGTATCTAGTTTCCCCGGAGGCTTGGGTCCGAGGACCATGCAATGCCTTGGTTCTGTCCAGTACCTAGTTTTCTTATTTTAAGTGGGTAGTTTCCCCAGAGGCTGTGTCCGAGGACCATACAATGCCTTGGTTCTGTCTAACGCTTCACTTATTTAAGGAATACATGTAATAGAACTCCAATTAAGTTAGGAAAGAAACGTATGATAGAACTGTTTGTGCTAATAGTAATACCTTCTTAGGTTACTTACATTCCAAGGGTGGAGTATCGTTTTTTCGTCAAGATCTTCTAAATAGTAAGCCCCTATCCCTGCCACAGAAGTGATGCGATACGGTCCTTCCCAATTGGGCCCTAGCTTCCCCCAGGCCGGTTTTTTGGTATTCCCAACGACTTTTCTCAACACTAGATCACCTGGAGCTAGCGGCCTCAGCCTCACATTCGCATCATAGCCTTGTTTCAGCTTTTGTTGATAATAGGCTAGTTGGACCATCGCCCTGTCTCGTCGTTCGTCTATCAGATCTAGACTCTTTCCCAAAAGCTCGTCGTTGCCCTCTGAGGTGAAAGTGCTGGTCCTTAACGTGGGAAAGCCCGTCTCCAGCGGAATCACGGCCTCTGCCCCGTACGTCATTGAGAATGGAGTTTCTCCCGTTGACCGTCGAGGTGTTGTTCGGTAAGTCCACAGAACGTGTGGCAGCTCCTCCACCCATTTTCCCTTGGCATCGTCTAACCTCTTCTTGAGCCCACTCACAATGACCTTATTGACTGCCTCGGCTTGCCCATTTCCCTGTGGGTAGGCTGGGGTGGAATATCTGTTCTTGATTCCCAGGTCGGAACAGTACTCCCTGAAGGCCTTGCTATCAAACTGAAGACCATTATCCGAGATAAGGGCCTGAGGGACCCCAAATCGTGTGACGATGTTCTTCCAAACGAACCTCTTGACGTCCACGTCTCTGATATTGGCCAAGGGTTCAGCCTCCACCCACTTCGTGAAATAGTCTGTGCCAACGAGTAGGTATTTCTTATTCCCGATTGCCTTAGGGAAGGGGCCAACAATGTCTAAGCCCCATTGCGCGAAAGGCCAAGGACTAGAAAGGGGGTTGAGGACTCCCCCAGGTTGATGGATATTTGGAGCGAACCTCTGGCATTGATCATATTTTTTAACATACTCCTGTGCTTCCTTCTGCATACCTGGCCACCAATACCCTTGAGTGATTGCTCGGTGAGACAGAGACCTCCCTCCCGTATGGCTCCCGCAAATCCCCTCATGCAGCTCTTCTAGGAGTGCCTCTGATGTTTCGGGGTGTACACAGAGTAGGTAAGGCCCGGAGAAAGAGCGCTTGTATAGCTTTTTGTCCCCAGACAACCAGAATCGTGGAGCTTTCCTTCTTATCTTGTCAGCCTCCAACTTGTCCTCTGGCAGTATGTCCTTTTCAAGGTATACCTTTATAAGA
Organism: Quercus glauca; assembly: GCA_023736055.1. Lineage (NCBI taxonomy): Eukaryota > Viridiplantae > Streptophyta > Magnoliopsida > Fagales > Fagaceae > Quercus > Quercus glauca. The sequence goes on from CM043317.1 coordinate 21,711,216, forward strand.
TCCATCCAACTCGGCGATGAACTGATCAGGTTGATCTGAACAGGATCCTCCGCTGCCAGAGCGGGTGAGCTTAAATCTTCAACCACGATTATACGAGGTAGGTCCCGTGCCAAAGAGGTGGCAAGGGTAGCCAGAGAGTCCGCGTGCGCATTCCCATTCCTAGGGACATGGGATAGTTCAAAGGATTCAAAGTCCTTTTGCATACGCCTAACTCGGCTCAGGTAGCTTTGCATCCTGGTGTCTCGAGCTTCCAGCTCTCCTCTAACTTGGCCCACGATTAAGCTCGAATCCGAGAACATCTCCACTGCTTTTCCTCCGAGCTTCGTGACCGTCGCCATTCCTGCTATCAACGCCTCATACTCTGCTTCATTGTTGGTGGCCGAGAATCTCAACCTCAGAGACTTCTCCACAACGGTCATTTCGGGAGATATTAGGACTAGCCCCACTCCCGACCCCCTTTGGTTTGCTGCTCCGTCCACGTACACCTTCCAGGAATGTGGACGTTGCGTGGATATGAGGCCCACCGATTTTTCCTCCATGCCGTCTGGGCCTGTGCTTATTTCCTCAGGGCCCTCAGCAAATTCAGCCACCAGGTCGGCAAGCACCTGACCCTTTATAGAGGTGCGGGGCATATACTTTATATCGAAAGCCCCAAGTATTGTGCCCCACTTAGCAACCCTGCCAGTGTAGTCTGCACTCCGAAGTACGGCTTTGAGTGGGTATTGAGTCAAGATAACCACAGTGTGCGCCTGAAAGTAGTGGGGAAGCTTCCTCGTAGCGTGCACGACTGCCAAAATGGCCTTTTCCAAGGGCAGATACCGCACCTCGGCCTCATGAAGTGACTTGCTCACGTAGTATACTGGCCGCTGTACGCCATTATCTACTCGTATCATCACAAAACTAATAGCATGAGTGGCTATTGCTAAGTAAGCGAAAAGAACTTCGTCAACTTCGGGGCTGGACAGGATAGGTGGCCGAGAAAGATATTCCTTGAGTTGCTGAAATGTTAAAGCGCACTCCTCGGTCCACTCGAACCCCTTCCACTTGTGAAGTAAGAGGAAAAAGGGTCTGCACCTGTCGGCTGATCTGGATATGAATCTGTTTAGCGCAACGGTCATCCCAGTCAGTCTCTGGACTTCCTTAGGATTCCGAGGTGGCTGCAAGCTATTTATGGCCTTAATCTGGTCCGGGTTCACTTCAATTCCCCGGTGGGTCACCATATAGCCCAAAAATTTCCCAGAGCTAACCCCGAAGGAACACTTGGAGGCGTTCAGCCGCAATTTATGCTTTCTCAAAACTTCAAAGGTGCCAATTAGGTCCGTCGTATGTTCCAACGCCTCCTTGCTCTTCACCACCATGTCATCTATATAAATCTCTATGCTTTTGCCCAACTGTGGTTCGAACATCTTTGTCATCATCCGTTGGTACGTTGACCCTGCGTTCTTCAAGCCGAAAGGCATTACCTTGTAGTGGTAATTTCCGTTGGGAGTAAGGAATGCTGTCTTCTCTTGGTCACCCAATGCCAACGGGATTTGATGGTAGCCCTGAAAAGCATCTAGGAAGCTCATCCGAGGATGGCTTACTGTCGCGTCAACCAGCCGATCTATGCGGGGCATAGGGAAAGGATCCTTGGGACAGGCTCTATTGAGGTTCGTGAAATCGACGCATAGCCGCCATTTTCCGCTCTTCTTCTTCACCACTACGGTGTTTACCAACCACTGGGGGTAAAACACCTCTTTGATAGCCCCTGCCTGCTTGAGCTTGTCCACTTCGTCTTTAATAGCCTCGGCATGTAATTTCGACGGACGCCGAGGTGGCTGCTGCTTTGGAATAGCCGATGGATTGACATTCAAATGATGACAGATGAAGTCTGGATCAACCCCTGGCGCTTCATAGGCGTTCCATGCAAACACGTCTATGTTCCTTCTTAGGACCTCAACCAATTGCTCTTTCTCTGGCAAGGGTAATAGCGCTCCGACCTGGAAGTACCTTTCCGGGTCATTACCGACGGTTACCCTTTCCAATTCCTCACACTCAGCTTCCCCTGCGGTAGTGCTGGAGAAGGTTCCTCAGTCCTTTAATTGCTATAATTCATCCTCGGCCCTGGCCGACGAACCTATCTCAGGCTCACGCTGAATAGCCGCTACCATGCACTGCCTTGCCATGGCCTGGTTTCCCAATATTTCTGACACTTGACCACCCGACGGGTACTTCACCTTCTGATGAAGAGTGGAGGATACAGCCCCTAGAGTATGCAACCAAGGTCTTCCCAAAATAGCCGTGTAGGGGGAAAAAACGTCAACCACGATGAAATCCACCTCCATCACATCAGAACCTGCCTGCACAGGTAACCTAACCATGCCCAACAGGATGACTGATCTGCCCTCGAAGCTTATCAACAGGGAGCTATAGGCCGTCAGATCTCGGGGCGTCAAACCCAACCCCTTGTATAGGTCGGGATACATCACCTCAGCTGCGCTCCCTTCATCGATCATCACCCTCTTTACGTCATACCCCCCGATTCTCAGCGTAACCACCAAAGCATCGTCATGCTGCTGTATAGTTCCTCTCTTGTCCTCCTCTGAGAAGCCTAGTACCAGTGAAGCGTTCAGCTTTGTTTTCTTTGGCGCTGCATTCGAGCTCCCCTCCGTGCAATGAGATACGGACAGTATTCTTGAGGGACAAGACCCTGTCCTTCCCGAGGCCACGAATATGACGTTTATGGTTCCCAAGGGGGCTCCTGAAGAGGCATTTCCTCTCAACGTCTGCCCTGCCTGGCTTCCTCGGGCACTGGTGTGGTGCAGAAGGTTGGTCAACCTCCCTTCTCGGACTAGTTCTTCCAAGTGGTCCCACAAGTTTCTGCAGTCCTCAGTTGTATGTCCATGGTCCTGGTGGTACTGGCAGTAGAGGTTTTGGTTGCGTTTCGCAGGATCCCCTGCCATCCTGTTGGGCGCTCTGAAGAAAGGCTCGTTTTGTATTTTTTCTAGAACCCGCTGGATTGGTTCTCGGAACACAACGTTGACTGCTTGGGAATTTGCAGATCCTGACTGCCCCACAAAATCTCTCCGAGGTCGATTGTTATTATATCGATCCGGCCTAAATTCCCTCCTCTCCTGAGGGATCGCCTTGGTCTTTCCTCTACCCCGTATCTGGTCTTCCTCTATTCTTCTAAACCTGTCAATCCTGTCCATGAGCTCTCGCATACTGGTAACAGGCTCACCAGTTAAGGAACGCCTCAGCTCATGATCGATTTGAAGGCCCTCCTTGAAGGTGTTAATAGCCACTTTGTCGTTTGTTCCCTCTACCTCGTTATACATCTCCCAGTATCTGTCAGAGTATGCTTTTAGGGTTTCTCCCTCTCGCTGAGACATGGATAATAACGACCCCAAGGGCTGAACAACCCTTCTGCAGGTGATAAAGCGAGCCCCAAAAGCTTGGATGAGTCTCTCAAAGGAATCAATAGTGTCTTCCTCCAGGCCGTTGAACCACCTCATCGCCACCGGGCCTAGGCTTGAAGGAAAAACCTTACACATCAAGGCCTCGTCTCTAGAATGAATGGCCATCCTCTGATTGTAATGGCTAACATGCTCCACCGGGTCCGTCTGACCGTTATAAATGGTGAATGTAGGTTGATGGAACCTCCGAGGAAGGCTTGCATCCTCTATGCGTCGCGTGAACGGTGACTTGGAGACTTGACTTAGCGCCTTGTTCAAAGCCTCGTTCCCTAAGCCCCGTTGAGGTGGACTTTTGTACGTCCGTCGACTGTAACGCTCTTTACCGAGGGAAAAAAGTTCACTGGGTAGGGTTCTGGACCTTCGCCTGTAACTTGTATCGTCTGACTCATCGGAGGCTGGCTTCGCTTCCTTATTCGTTTGCCTCCGTCGTTCGTACCGTAATTCCCTTCTTAACGTGTCGATCTCACGCTGCATGTCCTTGCCGTCCTTCGCATGGGAGACATAGCTCTTCCCTCGAGTCCGGCTCTTCTCCGTATGGGTTGTTCGCACACTTCCCTCGCAATCTGCCCTTCGTTCGCGGTTCATCAATGGTGTGCCATGCTGGGGTCCCCTAGACTCTGCCTGGTGTGGACTAGTGTCCACCTGCGGTGGTGGTCCTTTTGCCATCAGCTGTTGCACTTGTCTTTTTCTACGGTCGGATCAAGCTCTTCCCACAGACGGCGCCAATTGTAGGGACTCAAGATGTAGTGGACCCTGGACAATAAAATTTGTAGAGTGCGGGCGTAAGAACTAGCTCCAGTCAATAGAAAATGACGTCAATCTACCGCGGCAAAAGGAACTTCTCCGGTGTCAAGGGACAGATGTTCTCTTTCTTTCTCTTAGTCCTGCTTACAGCGTCCTTTCTTCCTTCCTTTCTCCCAAAGTCCTCCATCATGTATTCTTACTTCACTTTATATACTATCCTCCCTGTCTTGCCCTCACCGTACACGTGTAGGTTCCCTTCTGAAAATTGCTTTCTGTCCCATCCTGAACTTCCCGGATCCTCCGCCTAGTGGTTGTAAAGGCTGCTTAACTGTTGTTCAGGTATCACTTCGACATTAATGCGGCCAGGGAGTTAGGTTGGATGCATTTAATGTGGAGGTGACACCTCTGTAAGAGGCATTCGTTACCTTTTCCAGTTCATTCTTTGATCGTGACCTACTAGTTTGGTTCGTGTGCGATTCCGTGACGCTTCTCGATAACTGGAATGGTACGTTACATCCATTTCGTAGGCTGGTTTGGGAAACAGGTCTCATCCTCGGACTAGGAGGTGTCCTCGGCCAAATGAGCGTCCTCGGACTGGGCCGTTGGGTCATGGGCCCATCTTCCCCGGATATTGTTAGTTTTTCAGGTAACTAGCCCCACAATTGATTTTTAAACAACCCATGGAAAACTTTTTCACAGAAAAGAAAAATATTTTCCTCTTAAAGCCCATGGGATTTTGTTTATTTCTTTTCCTATAAACGCTTTTTGTTAAAAATATATTCCTAGAAAGTGATGTAGGACAGGTGTTAGGAATCCAAATATAATGTACAGGAAGTTACATGTGCTGCGATGTATGATAGAATAGCTGGTGTATTGGTTAGTTAGTTAGTTAAGCTTATGTCAGTTATGATGTCAACTAGATTCAGTTAGTTAGTTGACATTCTTAGGCGGGGAAAATGTAAGGGTTGCATATAAGATGCTAAGGAATGTATGAGAAACGCTATCTAGAAAATTAACCAAGTTTGTTCTTTCTATTCCTCTCTAATTCTTTCTACTGCTCAGGAGGTACGTCACGACCCAAATCCATGGAACATTAATTTAGATGCATGACTAACTTGTTGATCTTACATAACTCAATAAACATAATTAATTCTAAAATTAAATAAAACTCCAAATAAACAATACTCTTAATAAACCTCTTACAATATCTAAAATCCACAAATTAGAAATAATCTCCAAATACTATAAAATCTTAAGCAAAATAAAAATAACTAAAAATCCTTTAAGGCTTCAAGCATTGTTGAAGTCGCCTAAAAACTCTCACGCTCTACCTTGCACCTTACGAAGCGATCCAAAAGTTCTATTTTCTAGCTAAACTTTAATATGAAAATTGTAATTGATGGGGTGAGCCACACATCTAGTAAGTAATTATACACAATACACAACAGAATAGAGTCAAGCAAAGCACGAGTATTTTTATTTCACAAACTCATTGACATCAAATATAATTTTTCCAAAACATATAATGAACCACTTAATACATAGTTAATCAAATCTTAAAATCATTAAAAAACACACATAAATAATTGATCAGAGCACAGTGTCACATATACACATCACATATTCTCACACACGATCCTGTGAGCGGATACCAACTTCTAATCCTTGTTGGTGAGGGATCAATACTTATTCTCATATACAACCCTGTGAGCGGGCTTACACATATATCTGATTAATTCTAAAAACATTTATTTGGAGTCACATATCACAAAAGAAAAGTTTATACAAATTTTTTTGAGGTGTTAGTTTGCTTAAAAATTAAGTCCAATCAGCTTAAAAAATAAGCAAAAAAATGTATGGGAAAAATCCTTAAAAAAATAAAGGAGATTTGGATAAGAGTAAGCTGATTTTTCAAACCATAACACGTCTTAGTATTTTGATCATAACTCTTTACTCAATGTTCAGATTAAGCTAAAATTTTTACAGCTGAAGGAAAATCCGATTCTCTACAACTTTTCCATATTAGCCTAGTCCAAATTTTCAGTTTTACTATGCCAAAAGTGTCCTAGAACGTGAATCTGAAATTTGCTACTTGACTAGCACGTTTTTGAAGTGTTTTCCAAGTCTAAAATTGTATTTGGACGAATTTTTGAGTTATTTTCATGATAAACCTTATCCCAAACTGATAATTAGGATTTTTAAAATAATTATTTTGAATATAATTATCCCAAAAACCTAATTATCTACAGTCTTTAAATATTATCAGCCTAATTGTTTTAATCCCATGCAACAAATCTCACTTTAAGAAAATATTCCACCAATCACATAAATTTATTTAATTAATTTTAATTATTAACCAATCAAAATTAATTTCAGTTAATCATATGAGATTAGTTCTACCTAAATGAATGCATGCAGACCATGAAAACTTGATCATGTGATATCCTTCAATCCGTCGGTCCGATTTGGGAATCGAGCATTTCGTCACAATTGTTAGAATCTCAAGATCAGTTTTATGTTATGTGATGAATGATTTAATGTAGGAAGTGCAATTATGATTTTTGGGTACTTAGAATGATCATTTCAATCATCTTCCAAGATTAAATTATGGGTGCAAAATTGAGTGTCTACAAACCTTTTTAGAAAACTTATCTTGTAACTCAATTATAAAAATGCTTCTGATAAACTTTAGAAAATGTAAGTTAAAAACATAACTTTTGAAAAACCTTTTGCTTCTAAGAACCTAATGAACAAACTTGTGTATATTATGCAAATTAGTTACCTCTCTTGCTAATATATCTGAACACAGTTGAACACTTCAATCTTTCGTAAGCTCTAAACAAAAGAATACTTTGGTCAGTGAGCATGAAATCTAATCGTTGGAAACCTTTTCTTTCCTACTGTCCTCCAAAAATTAGGTATGAAAACTACTTTCGTATATACCATTGAATTAAGCAATTTAACATTCCTTATCAAAGTCCCATTGTAACAATATTTCCCCAAAACTAATCTGTACCACTAGAGTTCAAACAAATTTCTATAACCACAATTGATATTCTAGGCCACCGTGAAATACTCTATAAGATCCAAATATATATATATATATATATATATATAGAGAGAGAGAGAGAGAGAGAGAGAGAGAGAGAGAGATGGGTTCAAGTTACACCAGGTGTAACTTCACAAGAGTTACACATTTTATGAACTATTGATTACTATTAGATCTAAGAGTCAAAAAATACTAATAGTAATGTCATTATTACTCAGATTTTGGCATTAACTCTTATTATTAAAGGGAAAAAAAAATCACAGCATTAACTCTTTTTATTTTTTCTTTCATATCATCATCTTCTTCATCTGTATTTCTTTTTGCACTATACTTTCAGGGCCCCAACATTCGTAAAATGCTCAAGCTTAAATTGTTAATACAAGCTATCTTTATTTTGTTTTAATAAACAAAATAAAGATAGCTTTTGATAGGCCAAAAATGTATTGACCCTTTGTGATGAATAAACTAGTTAATTAGCCAAGTTAATTAATTAATTCAATTAACATGCAATATACGTGGTAGCACCAACAAATCACCAACTCAGTTAATATGCAGCGGAAAATAAAGTTGACACGGTGATTTGTTTACGAATGGGGAAAACCTCCAAGACAAAAACCCCACCAAGTGATTTTAAGGTCACCACTCCCGAGAATCCACTATTATCACAACAAGTGGTTACAAGTAAAGGAATCCCAGTACCTTATACCAACCTATAGTTGAATCCTTACCCCAATATCCAATTGGACTTGTTCTGTAGTGACAATCTCTCTTTTGCAATGCATGGCTCCCAGTACGTGACTAACCAATCAATGCACTGATCCGAGTACATGACTAAGCACCAACTTGAGAAGGATGTTGACTGCAAAGTTCTTCATTTCATCAACACGATGAAGATCACAAAGCTGCTTGATTACAAAACACTACGGCGTATAAACGCAGCAGCTTCTTGAAGAGAAAGATGAACTAGGGCAAATTGTCTTTGGTCACAATATGCTTGTGAAAAACTTTTGCATCAAGTTGCACTCACTTGTATCAGTTGTGACAACCCTTAAAATAATCCTTATATATGTTTAAGGTTCTGAGAAAAGAAAGCCTAAACATGCATACACGGATTGGAGTGAAATCAAATTTGAAAATATGATTTTCTTAAATCTCGATAGATAGGTTATCTATCGAGTAGCTGTCGAGCATCGGGCAAAAGCTGCCTTTTAAACCTCGATAGATGCTATCTGTCGAGTTAGCTATCGAGCTTTAAAATCCAGCACTTCTTTACTTGATTCTTGGACAGATTTGCATGGCTTTAACACTTGGACTTGAAACCTTGTTCCTTGAAGCATTAAACACATCCTAGATCTACCCAACTACAAGTAAAGTATGTTTTGTCAAATGATTAGTCAATTCTATATTGACATATGTTCCTAACATGATTCACATATGTCTTAACAATTTCCACCTTTGGCAATCCATGACAAAACCACAACAAACAAATGAATATATGAGAAAAGTCATAAATCACTCAACTTATACTCACTTGTTGAATACAATAAAATCTATCCTAATACAAACTCTTGAAAAACTTTGTAAGAAGAGAGTTCATGGTAAGAAAGACTTTGACAACCTGTATTTTTGAAACACTTTAAACAAAACTCGTCACGGCATCTTAGTGTGAAACATAAATAAAAGATTGCATACAATATATAAGAAGCATGTGCATAAAGAGAGAAAAGAAACAACACATGAAGAGATAGGTGAAACTATAATAACAACCTCAATATATATATACATAAAAAATGAGTACAAGGTTTGCTATCACAATGTAAGAACAATGTATCTAAAAAGTAAAGAAAAGAAAAGATATAAAAAGTCCTCACTACATCTCTCATAAAAAGAAAACACACTCCCCCTAACAAAAATATATATCTCCTATACTAACTCTCCCTCTAAGAACGTGACTATTCTCATATCAAAACTACTCCCCCTTTTGTCATAAATGACAAAGGGCAAGTAACTCAAGCAGTCATCACGTCTTTACCGGAAGGAGCTAGCATCCTAATCCTCATCATCATCATCTTCATCGGAGTCACCATCATCGTCCTCGTCCTTAGATGCCTCTAGAGAAGGAGAGGGAGATGCCACGAAGCCACCAAGGCGAGCTTGCCGTCGAGCAATACGGCTAACACGGGTGTTCACCTGACACAACTCATCACTGAGTGTGTCAAGGTGAGTATCCATGCGCTGAAGCTGCGCCATGACCGCCTTGAGGGTAAGGATAGCAATTTATATCCGACCTGCGGATACCCGGCCCGGCCTGACCCTAATGAGTCGGATTTTACCCGGCCTAATAAATTATAGGGTCGGGTATGGGTTTAAAAAAAAAAAACCCGAACCCGGACCTGACTCAACCAGTTTATATATAAGTTAAAAATACTAAAATACCCCTATATATGTAAGTTAAAAAAAAAAAAAAAAAATCCTAACCCCCATATTCCCATTTCACTCACTCAGCTGCTACTCTCTTTCTCCTCTCCCACTCTCACTCGGTCACTCCCTCTCACTCACCCAGATCTGTGTCCGCATGGCACTTTGAAATTTGAATTGTAAAATCTCATCTCAAGCTAAGGTTGTTCTTTAATTACATATTTAAGGTTTGAACTTTGAAGAGCTGGAATGGCAGTCTCGTAATAATATAATATAAGAAAGTAAAGGCCAGTTGAAGTTTTTCTATAGATTCTTGTAAAGAACAATGGACAAGACAAAGGTGTCTGATGTCTGATGTCTCAACCTCCGATCTGTCACCACCTCGTTCTCTATCCTCTCTTTTTTTTTTTCTTTTTTTTTCTGAGTTCATTTCGGCTCAAGCATGTGAGTTGTTTGTGATTGTGTTAGGATTTGTGTTTGTGTTTGTGATTTTGAAAGGAAAAATCATAAATCTGAAATTTTTGTGTTTGTGTTTGTGATTTTGAGTGGGAAAATCATAAATCTGAATTTGTGTTTGTGTTTGTGATTTTGAATGGGAAAATTATAAATTTGAAAATTTTGTGTTTGTGTTAGGATTTGTGTTTGTTTTTGTGATTTTGAAAGGGAAAATCAGAAATTTTTGGTCATTGTTCATCCATGATTTCCTGGTGGTTCTTTTTATTTTTCAATTTTTCAATTTCATTCTTTGATTTTCTCTGCTGATCCTCAATTCTTTATTATTTTTCAACAATTTTTGTATGTGGGTATTTCATTCTTTGATTTTCTCTACCTAAGTATACTCCTGCTAGTATTAAAAAAAAAAAAAATTATGTTTTGCCCAGATTCAAGCCTTGAATCTGGGCAAATACATTCTCAAAAATAAAGAATTTGGCAAACACATTTTCAAAAATAATGAATCTGGGCATTTTTTTTAATTATAGGGCCACGGTATAGGCTTCAAGCAATTTTTTTTTTTTTTTTTTTAGGATTGGGCCACGGTTTGCGCCCAAATGGTGGCATGGCTGGCGAGGCCTGTGGGGCCCGTGGGTACCCGACGGGCCGGGTTTGGGGTTAAGGAAAAAATCCGTTTAATAAACGGGCCGAATCCGGGTTTTTGTGGCAGACCAGTGGGTCAGGTCTGGGTATGAAAAAACACGGCCAGAACCCGACCCGTTGCAATTCCTATTCAAGGGTCACACCACCCGCCAATGAAGAAAGAGTGGAAGAAGCTAAAGGAGTTGCCATCTCAGTTTGTGGCCGCTTTGGTCGAAGTTGGGCCTTGCTCCGTCTAACGGTAGCAACATTTATGGCACACATAACAAAAAAGTGTGTAGACTCAGGATAGAAGATATAAAAGTGGTGGAGAATCCGCGTGATAGCCGAAGGAAAAATAAGCTTATCACGGGTCGTCGTATCCTTATAGACATCTATAAAGGAGAGTATGATGTGAAAGGGAAAATCTATAGTAAGTCCCTCAAGAAGGGATAAGAAAAATCGAGCACGAGGCTCAGGAATGGAGTTATAGTGAGGCAAAAGATGAAGAACGAATGTCATCACCATGTTAAGGAACCTCGACCTTTTTCAAAGTCCGAGTAAGGGGTGTTTTGATGGTCACCCCAAGATGAAAGTGTCTCACAAAAGCGAGACGAGAGTTCATCTTTGGACACAGTTCTAAGACGCTCACAGCCGGGTTAGTCAGCAAACTCTACCCTCGGTACGTGTAGCACCTCAGATATAACATCCAGAGTGACTACAATATGCGTACCTCGAACGCGAGTGATAAACTGAGGTACAGAATAGTCGAATCCGTGCATGTTGAAGTAAAACTCTTGTATGATCATAGAAGGATAGGTGACCGGGATGCCACACAGTGACTCCCAACCCCTACTGTAGATGATAGTGGGAAGGTCAGTATCGAAAAAATCCAATAGAACGACTTGGCGTTCCAAATGAATGCCGCGTCATAAGAAGTTCTTTGAAAAGTCCTTATGAGATTTATCATCACAGAACCGGTCGAGATGAAGTAGAATCAGAGGGGGGAGAAGAAGAAGATGCCCTGGAACGAAGAAGGTTCTAGGACAAAGTAAATTTCTCTTTAGGTGCCATAGAGCAACTAACGAAAGAGAGAAAGAGAACGAGAGAAAGAGAGAGAGACAAATAGAAAAGTACCAAACAGTTTAATATCAATATGATAGAGACAAAATTGGTACGTATGCATGAAAAATGCATGAACATGTGACATGCAAAAGTAAAAACATCATGGGCTCAACCTGATCCAAACCTACCAGCACACATCATTTCAACATAAAAATCACACATCTAAAATGCATGAATCATTGTTAAAATGCAAATGTGATGCAATGCATGATCATTTAAAATCATTTAAATAAAAACCCATCCCAAAAACTTCACAAAAACCTCAACAATTTTAAAAAACCCCAAAATTTTTCAAAAACCCCCAAAAAGTTAGGTCAGAAAGATGAAATGCATGATTAAATGAGAAATAGAATCATACCAAATGAAGAATACTCTCTCGAGGCCGAAAAATGAGTGGGGAATGTGAAGAGTGTGATTTGGAAGTGTTTGGGAGAGGGAGAGATAGTTTTCTATCGAGAGAGATAGGTGAGAAATGAAGAAAAATCGCGCTGGCACTATATATAGAAAAATACGCAGCTTGATGGATCGGCAAGTATCGAGAGGTGTCGAGAATTAAAAATAGCCAGATGGAGCTATCGAGAGGTGTCCACAACAAAGTGACCTTGATGGATCGAGAAGCTATCGAAAATCTATCAAGCATACAAAAACTTTCTCGATGGATCTAGAAGCTGTCAAGCAGCTATCGAGACTGATTCTCAAAAACCTCGATGGATCAAAATTGCGATAACAGCTATCGAGAAAAGAAACTCAAGAGGCTCTATAGATAGCCTAGCTATCGAGAGGTATCGAGCAGCAATTGAGATTGCTCAAAAATAATTTTTCAAAGAAGAGAAAAACACAGACATGAATGCAATCAAACATGCTACTTAACCAAAGATCCAAATAACATTTTAAGCTCTCAAAATCATCTCTCAACAAGCAAAATGTCAAGCATATAGATCCAAAACACACACACACACACACACACACACACACACACACACACACACACACACACACACACACACACACACACACACACACACACACACACTAAACAAGTCTAACCAATTTTATATTTCAAAAATAAGTTAAGACAGTTTAGTGGGCATACATTAACACATGTATTCCTTGTGATGGCCAAATCACATTGTATCTGCACATGTATCAAGAGTAGCAAAGAATATTGCGTGTTGTGTGTTGTTAGGTTTTTAGACCCTTTAAACCAACAATTGGATTAACCTAGTGAATTAGTCAAGTGATTAACTTAATCAATTTATGCAATTCTAGGTTATCACAATCAAACAATCATATCAAGAATATAAAGCAGCGAAAATAAAAAACACAAGATATGATGACCCAGGAAGCCACACAGTAAAAACCTGGGGAGGATTTGACCTAGCTATCCTTAAGGTAAACCTGAATCCACTATGCGAAAGAATCGAAATTCATACAAAAGGACTTACAAGCTCCCCGCTTGACTTCCTAATACTACCCACCAATAGAACTTACTGACACAACCATGTGCAAGTTTCGAATCCACGGACTCCTTCTTTCTTGGATTCTTCAATCAGCTACAAGCACCCACGCTTGTTATTCTTTAAGCTCCAATGGCAGCAACTGAGTTGATCATCAAGGTGTTGAAGTAATCTCTACCTTGAAAATCCTAAACTTTGTGTAAAGGAAAACTCCTCTAGATCTCACAAGAAATTTACACAAAACCGAAAATATGAGCAACAATACAACCAGAGCAACTCTCAAAAACGTGGCTAGGGTTTTGCCTTATATACCTAGGGCAAAAACATAAAACCCTAAACGTTTAATGAGATAGGGCTGAGTTGGAAATTCTGTAGAAAAACATTCTGGCTGACTTTCGATTGATCGAGTCTATCATTCGATCGATCGAGCCAGGCTGAAATGTACTAATACATCTGCAGCCTCTCGATTCCAACTTTAGATGACTGACCTAATTTTGAGCAAGCCTAAACAAGACTAAACATATTGTTTTGATCATGGTTTGCCAACATTACACATTAGAGTTCTAAATACATAAAATCCTAAGTCTTTAGAACCTAACAAACTCCCCCTTTGGCAATCCGTGACAAAACACAAACACAAAGCTCAAAGTGACAAGTAAAAGCCCTTTACAAAAATAATGCTCATTACAAAATAATCCAACCTAACTACTATCCATCAGTTGCAAGTGTAGACAGCAGCAAAATTGAATCAACCTGTATATTTCCTGAAACACTAAACAAAACGCATAAACGCATGTGTGACAGAAAAACAGTAAATCAACAAAAATGCAAACTAACTCTCTCCCTAAGTTAGATACATAAAAAATTATTTTCTCCCCCTATCAAAAATAAATTCAACTCCCCCTAAACAAAACAAACATGATTCCCACATTTCAACTATTTCTCCCCCCTTTTTATCACGTATTGACAAAGACAACTCATACAAAGAGTAAACAGTCAACACACGCAACAAAGGATAAGAAAAAAATAGAGAATCAAGGGGACAAAAAAAATTCAGCTCTATAGAAAATAGAGACAACTCCCCCTATGAAGAGCAACAATTCCCCCTATAAAAATAGGAAAAACAAAATATGTTTTGGGAAAACAGTTTTGGGGAAACATAAAGGTGGTGGGGATAATAAAAAGAAACAAACCAAGTTTTTAAAAAAAACTAAGTTGAGAATACACATGAAGAAAAAATATTCTCTCTTTCAATAAATGCAAATATGGCACTATGTGACCCATAAACAGTTGCATGAGTAGAGAAAATATTTGCACATTGATTATCCATCATATCTTTTAAGAAAAATATTTTCTACAGTTCACACATAAAAAAGGCATATACTAGAAAGTACATAGCTCAAAAATTAATCAATTAATTTTTTGATCAAGTTGAGTACCCAATGTAGCAAAGTGTATGCATGCTATGTGTAAAAATAATGAGAGATATGACTGCAAAACTGAAAGATGGATACAGAAATCAATGCAATGCATGTGTATCCTAAACACAAATGATGTATAAAAAATATGTCATGATGCATGCTCTAATGCAGTAAAACTAAGTTCAATTTCACAAAATTGGCTTGAACATAGAGTTTCTAACAAAAACCCCAAAATTTAAAAACCACTTGTTAAGATTTTAGGAAAATTTTGACCAATTGATCATCAGACAAGCTAGAATACACAATATAATGATCAATTACATTAATTCAACAAGCCAATTGCATCAATTGAACCCAATTTGAATAAAATCCCCAATTCGGGTACATTCAAGCTCTAGAATTTCCAATTTCTCAAACTTTAAACACATTTTGCTTTAAGATCAAGGAACTTTTAATCTTGGATGGCTACAACAAGATCACACACAATTTAATGTACCAAGTTTAGCAAAAAGTAACTTGTGTAGTGTGTGCAACTAGTAAAAGCTTGAGATACATGTGAGGTGATATGTGACTAGAAATCAATCACAAAGTCTACAAAATTCATCACATAGAATTTGAAAGAGACTATCACCAAAAGAGTTACATCATATAAGTCGCACATCTCCTAGAACATAAGCTTGCAATCATGTAAGTTTCTTGAATTTTGCCTCATAATATACACACCAATTTTAATTATGTGATTTGGCATCAAGCCTAATAGTAAACACCAATTTTAAGTATTAAGCAATTAAACCGAGGCTACACCTTATGTTCTTTTTGTGCATGTGCTATACTTTCTCGAGCACAAAATTTTACGATATGCACTAAGATGTTCATGATTGGCTAGTGAATAGTGGTGAGATGGTTATTTATGCCTTTCTCAAAAGGATCAAGTCTGACAGTCAAATAACATGTGATTTCAAGATTAAGACAAAGTGATTAACACCATAAACATCTTTCCCACACAACATGCATTATAAAGTTTCAACTAATAAAGTGCAATAAAATAAGCTCATCCAAGCTAAACAAGGTATATAAACTTGTTATGTAAAGATAATATGGCCAATCCTTGATTATAAAACCAAGATGTGAAATACAAAACACAAAAAAATTTTTGGTTTTAAAAAAAAATTTATGACCAAAAACAAAAAGAACATATTATGCTAAATGAACAATGCAAAAGTAATGCATGATAGTGCTAAACTAAGCTATAGAGGGTACACAAATAAGAAATATCAATTTCTTAATTAACCCATGAGTACATGTACAAACTAGTACATACTCACACAAAAAGAAAAAATAGCTTAGTACTTATATAACACACACTATTCAAGTATCTCCACCATGTCAAGCATGTTCTAAATCAAGAGAGATATTAAAACTCATGTAATCCTCAAGAAAAAAAAAAACAAGACTAAAAAAAAATATTTTTGTCATTTAGAAAATTTTCAATGTTTTTGGATTTTTTTTTTAAATAAAAAAAAAAACCAAAAACAGAAACAAGACATGTCCACAAACAATTGAAAAAATTAAAATAGGGACAAGTCAACAACACTCACCTTAGAGAATCTTTTCTCACCCATATAGCACGATTCTTTGGCTTTGTAGGTGAAAATCCATGAGAAGTAGAGTGTCTATGAGGGATTACACCAATCTTCTAAGAAAGACTAAAATCCTGCAAATTCCTTTCACAAACCAACAAGCTTAGATTTTTCAAAAGCATATGAAACAATTTATTTGGACTTATGGCAGGAGAAATATCATCACATATCCTAGATTGAAATACAGAATATTTAAATTTCAACTTATGACAATTAGGACGAATGTGACCATGGATACCACAAAAGTGGCAAACAGGAACAAATTTAGGAATATTAGTATTCCTAACAGCAAATCTAGTCTCAGATTTTGGTTTTTGCCTCAACAAAGAATAGTTTGGTCTAATATGACCAACAACACCACAACAGTGACAAGTAGGCACAAAAACAGATTTATTATGCTCTCTAACAGTAGGTTTAGACTTAGATTTAGACACATCAGCATTTATATCAGAACTTTTACCTTTGTCTAACCTAGCAAAATAAGCCTTTTCTTTATTATTCCTCTTGAAATGAGGGATATAAACTTTTTCAGCTTTAGACTTAAGAGAAACAGAAACACTTCTGTTATCAACAGCTGGCTTAATACTAGTCAAATTTTCAATTTTAGCTTTAGATTCAACTAACTCTTGTTCCAAGCTTTTCATCTTCTCATCTTGAGAGGAAATTTGATTTCTCAAAAATTCATTCTTTTTATTAGATTCATCTAATCTAACAACCAATTCCTCTTTTTCAAGATTAGCCCATTTTAACTCTTCCTTGAATTTCTTAGAAATTTTCAAAGATTTAGATAATTCCTTACGAAGAGTTTCAAAAGCATCAAAAAATTCAACAAAAACAATAGTGTTCTTTTTATTCAAAACATCATAAACATGAGCAGAAAGACACTTCAAATTATCCATGATAACAGGGGTCAAGGATCAGCTCAGAGATCAAAAGATCTACAACAGAAGAGCTACCCACTTTGATACCACTTGTTAGGTTTTTAGACCCCTTAAATCAACAATTGGATTAACCTAGTGAATTAGCCAAGTGATTAACTTAGTCAATTTATGCAATTCTAGGTTATCATAATCAAACAATCATATCAAGAATATAAAGCAGCAGAAATAAAAAACACAAGATATGATGACCTAAGAAACCACACGGTAAAAATCTGGGGAGGATTTGACCTAACTATCCTCAAGGTAAACCTGAATCTACTATGCGAAAAAATCGAAATTCATACAAAAGGACTTACAAGCTCCCCGCTTAACTTCCTAATGCTACCCACCAGTCGAACTTACTGACACGACTACATGCAAGCTCCGAATCCACGGACTCCTTCTTTCTTAGATTCTTCAATCAGCTACAAGCACCCACGCTTGTTATTCTTTAAGCTCCAATGGCAGCAACTGAGTTGTTCATCAAGGTGTTGAAGTAATCTCTATCTTGAAAATCCTAAGTTTTGTGTAAAGGAAAGCTCCTCTAGATCTCACAAGAGATTTACACAAAACCGAAAATATGAGCAACAATAAAACCAGAGCAACTCTAAAAAATGTGGCTAGGGTTTTGCTTTATATACCTAGGGCAAAAACATAAAACCCTAAACGTTTAATGATTTAGGGCTGAGTTGGAAATTCTGCAGAAAAACATTCTAGCCGACTTTCGATCGATTGAGTCTATCATTCGATCGATCGAGCCAGGCCGAAATGCACTAATATATCTGCAGCCTCTCGATTCCAACTTTACATGAATGACATAACTTTGAGCAAGCCTAAACAAGACTAAACATATTGTTTTGATCATGGTTTGCCAACATTACACATTAGAGTTCTAAATACATAAAATCCTAAGTCTTTAAAACCTAACATATATGAAAAACATTACAAGATTGCATAAGTGTCTACATGTTATGACAATTTGAGATATGAGAAAATTACTTTAACTCACACACAATCATAACTGCTTGATGGGAACAATCACCTTTGAGGTACATCCTATAACTCCCACATCTCCTAGAAGACACGTTTACAATCATATATAAAGCATTTTGATTCTTTTTGCTTTTATTTTTCTTTTAAGCAAACGATGCATGGGCATATAAGAGAAAGAAAAGAAATACCCAATTATGTTAAGCTTTGACATTGCACTTTTGCTATGCCGAAGCATACAGATGTCATTTATGATTGGCGGGCAACAGTGGTGAGATGGTTATTTATGCCTTTCTCTTAGGATTTTTTAGTCATTCCCGTAAAAAAGAGTGATACAAGTGTTAAGTACAACAGATTATTTAATCTTACTCATCACAAACACGAGTCACAAAGTTTACTTGCTTAGTTGTGCATAGAGATGCTCATCTAAGCTACAAATGACACAAAGTTTAGAAAACTTTACTTCAATGGCCATTTAAGGTGCACAAGTATCAATGTACACAAAGCACACACTGTTTTTGTATTTTTCTGATTTTTCAAAAAAAAATTTTTAATGAAAAACAAAATAAAGCAAAACTGAAAATAAACAAGCAAAAACATATTAAACAAAGCAAAGCATAAAACTAGATGCAAATGCATGAGGAAAGAGGAGGAAAAGAAGAGATCAATCCATAGAGATAACACCAATGTTTTGGCGAAGGAACTCAAACTGTTTGCTATTAAGAGGTTTGGTGAACAAATCAGCCTTCTGATCATCAGTGTGAATGAACTCAAGAGTGAGAGTACCATCTTCGACAAGCTCCCGAATGAAGTGATGTCGAATCTCTATGTGTTTAGTTTGAGAATGTTGAACCGGATTCTTAAAGATGTTGATGTCACTGGTATTGTCACAGTAGATGATAAAATGATCTTGACGAATACCATAATTAAGGAGGAGTTTTTGCATCCATAGGAGTTTGGTGCAACAGCTACCAGCAGCGATGTATTCACCCTCTGCAGTTGATAATGGGATGGAATTCTACTTTTTGCTCATCTAGGAGATAAGATTATTACCCACATAAAAACAACCCCCTTAAGTACTCGTTCTATCATCAGCATTCCCAGCCCAGTCTGCGTCAAAATACCCAACTAAGACATCATTTATGTCTTTGCTATACCATACACCAAAGTCGGCCGTGGTTTTGACATATTTTATGATTCTTTTCAAAGCAATCATATGAGACTCTTTTGGATTAGCCTGATATCTATCAAACACTCCCATGCTGTAACTAATATCAGGTCTACTAGCAATAAGGTAACAAAGACTACCTATCATGCTTCTATATAGGGATGAATCAACACTTTTCCCCAACAAGTCAACAGTGAGTTTAACATTTGGGCTCATAGGGGTTCTAACAGAATTAGCAGATTCCAAACCAAACTTTTTCACAAGAATTTTTTCATATTTAGATTGAGATAGGAATATACCTGACTCTTGCTGATGGATCTGCAACCCAAGAAAGTGATTCAACTTTGCAATCATGCTCATCTCGAACTTGGCTTGCATAAGTTTGGAGAAACTGTGAGCAAGTTCATCCTTAGTCGGCCCGAAGATGATATCATTAACATAGACTTGAGCAACTATTAACTCGCCATCTTCCCTTTTGATGAAAAGAGTTTTGTTAGGTTCTAAGGTCTTAGGATTTTATGTATTTAGAACTCTAATTTGTAATGTTGGCAAACCATGATCAAAACAATGTACTTAGTCTTATTTAAGTTTGCTCAAAGTTGGTTTAATATTGTAAAGTTGGAATCGAGTGACTGCAGAAGCATTGGGGCTTCTCGGCCTGGCTCGATCGATCGAAGGTTAGACTCGATCGATCGAAAGTCGGCCCAGATGCGTTTTTCTGCAGAATTCCAACTCAGCCCTAACTCTTTAAACGTCTAGGTTTTTATGTTTTTGCCCTAGGTATATAAGGCAAACCCTAGCCACGTTTTTCAGAGTTGCACAAGTTGTATTGTTGCTCATACATTGCTGTTTTGTGTAAATCTCTTGTGAGATCTAGAGGAGCTTTCCTTTACACAAAACTTAGGGTTTTCAAGATTGAGATTACTTCAACATCTTGATAATCAAACAGGTTGCAGCCATTAGAACTTAAAGAGAAAAACAAGTGAGGAGCTTGTACTTGAAGAAGGAGTTCAAAGAAAGAAGTAGTCCGTGGATTCGGAGCCTGCGCGTGGTCGTGTCAGGAAGTTACTACTGGTGTGTAGCATTAGGAAGTCGAGCGGGGAGCTTGTAAGTCCTTTTGTAAAACTTCAATTCTTTCTTAGTGGATTCCGTATTGCCTTGAGGATCGGTGGGTAAAATCCTCCCCAGGTTTTTCCGGTGTGGTTTCCTGGGTGATCATATCACTGTGTTCTTTATTTCCGCTGCTTTACTTATTTTATATGCATGATATGATCTTGTGATTGTTTTAACCTAGAATTACATAATTTGACTAAGTAACAACTTGGCTAATTAATCTAGGCTACGCAATCTGGTTAAAGTTTAAGGGGTCTAAACCGTTCAAGTTTGACCAGCTTTTCTCCTGTGAGCCCATGTAATACCAAGTATTGTGTGAGCCGATCATACCAAGATTTAGGGGCTTGCTTTAAACCATAGAGTGCATTCTTGAGGTATAACACATGATCTGGAAAGTGTGGATTAGTGAACCCTTTTGGTTGAGCCACATAGACATCTTCTTTTAGGAACCCATTCAAGAAAGAAGTTTTTACATCCATTTAGTAAAGCTTGAACTTCAAGTGAAATGCCAGGGCTAGAAGAATCCTGATGGACTCCATACGGGCTACTGGAGCAAATGTCTCATCATAGTCTAGTCCTTCCATTTGAGAGTATCCTTGAGCCACAAGACAAGCTTTGTTGCGGATTACATTACCCTCTTCATTAGTCTTGTTGCAAAAGATCCACTTTGTGCCAATGATGTGCTCACTTTTCGGTCTAGGTACTAGAGCCCAGACATCATTCTTTTGAGACTAAAGCAGTTCATCATGCATAACCTCAACCCAACTTTCATCCTGAAGAGCTTCTTCAACCTTGGTGGGTTCAACTTGCAACAAATAACAAGAATATGACACAAAGTTAGCAACACATTTATCAACTGTACGCTTCCTTAGTGTAAGTTCATTCATGTTTCCCACAATAGCTTCAGGAGGATGATTCAATTTAATCTTGTAGAAAGATCCTTTCTCTTCATAGGATTCAGAATCAGGTGAAGTAGGTATGTCTGTTGAACCTTCTACAACAATTGGAGTGCCGGGAGTACTTGGAGATGCGGGCTCTTGATCAACAATTTCTTGAACATCCTTGGGCTTAGGAGGAAGAATTTCTTTCAGAATTTCCTCATTGATTTTCTCATAACCGGACTTTGAGGCTTCATCAATCACAACATCCACGGTTTCCATCACCTTCTTGGTTCTTTTATTGTAAACCCGATAAGCCTTACTTGTAGAGGAGCATTCCAGAAATATTTCTTCATTGCTTTGAGAGTCAAATTTTACCACATTCTCTCTATCCTTGAGAATAAAACAAGTACTTCTGAAGATTCTGAAATACTTAACATTTGGCTTCCTTCCCTTCCATAACTCATAGGGAGTCTTCGTGGTACCGGGTTTAAAGTACACCCTGTTAACCGTATGACATGTAGTGTTGACGGCTTTTCCCCACAAGTTTCTAGCCACATCCTTGTTGTGCAGCATAACTCTAGCCATCTCTTAAATAACCCTGTTCTTTCTTTCTACTACACCACTCTGCTGAGGAGTAATAAGAGCAGAGAATTCTTGATATACCTAATTTAGTGCAAAAGGACTCCATGTATAAGTTCTTGAATTCTTTACCATGATCACTTTGAATTCGATCAATCTTTAAGCTCTTCTCATTTTGTAGTCTTGTGCACAAGGCTTCAATGTGCTCAAGAGTATCTGAATTGGATCTTAGAAGAATGACCCAAGTGTATCTAGTGAAGTCATCTACCACAACCATGATGTATCTCTTTCCACCAAGAGACTCGGTTCTAGTTGGACCCATGAGATCCAGATGTAGTAACTCCAATGGTCTAGATGTAGTAGATGTCTGAGTGCCAGGATGTTTGGCTTTCGTCTGTTTTCCAAGCTGACACAATCCACACACCACATTGTTCTCTCTACTGAGCTTTGGTATCCCCAAGACTGATTCATGCTTAGATACAATTGAAAGATGTTTGTAACTAGCGTGTCTCATACTTTGGTGCCATAGATCTTCATTTGGCAAACGAATGCTATTGCACACAATATCAGCATCAGGGTCCAAATCATAACAATAGTCTAGAGTGCAAACACCACTTATGAGTTTCTTTCCAAACTCATCCAAGACAAGGCATTTCCCTTTTAAGAACAATACCATAAAGTCTTGATCACATATCTGACTTATGCACAATAGGTTCACTCTCAGACCTTTTACATATAGAACATTTGCAATGTCTGGTAGTCCAGGTAGAGAAATGGTTCCCTTTCCTTTAATCTATGATTTGCTCCCATCACCAAAAATGACATTACCACATTTCTTAGACTCGAAAATCTTAAAGGGGGATCGGTCTCCAATCATGTGTCTTGAGCAGCAGCTATCAAGGTACCATAAACACATGTCCATAACATTAAATGCGAACTTCATCATAAAGCACACCTCATGCTTAGATGACAAATCAGTAGGAATGACGTTTTCTCTCATCTACCATTTATGAACAAAGCTTTTAACTTTCACTCTTCTCAGACGAACTCCTCTACACATTTTCATTCTGAGACAGTCTAGTTTCTTCTTTGTTATGCTAAGATTTTTTCCATTGATCATCATGATGGATTTCTAATAACTTTTAGACTTGCATTTTCTGATACACTCAATCAAGTAGAGATTAGAAAAACAAGATGTATTTGAAAACAAATATCTTTTCATGCCGGCTGCAGCCATGACAACAGGGGTCAATGGATCACACAGCAAAGATTAACCCTAATCAGAGTGTGTCTGCTCTAATACCACTTGATAGGCCAAGAATGTATTGACTCATTGTGATGAATTAACTGGTTAAATAGCCAAGTTAATTAATTAATTCAATTAATATGCAATATACATGGTAGTACAAACAAATCACCAACTAAGTTAATATGCATTGGAAAATAAAGTTGACATAGTGATTTGTTTACAAATGTGGAAAACCTCCAAGGCAAAAACCCTACTGGGTGATTTTAAGGTCACCACTCTCGAGAATCTACTATTATCACAACAAGCGATTACAAGTAAAGGAATCCCAGTACCTTATACCAACCTACAGTTGAACCCTTACCCCAATACCCAATTGGACTTGTTCTATAGTGACAATCTCTCTTTTTTAATGCATGGCTCCTAATACGTGACTAACCAATCGATGCACGAATCCAAGTACATGACTAACCACCAACTTGAGAAGGATGTTGGCTTCAAAGTTCTTCAGTTCATCAACATGATGACGATCACAAAGCTCCTTAGTTACAAAATCCTACGGCGTACAAACGCGGCAGCTTCTTGAAGAGAAAGATGAACTAGGGCAAATTGTCTCCAGTCACAATATGCTTGTGAAAAACCTTTGCATCAAGTTGCACTCACTTGCATCAGCTGTGACGGCCCTTAAAATAATCCTTATATATGTTTAGGGTTGTGAAAAAAGAAAGCCTAAACATGCATACACGAATTGAAGTGAAATCAGATCTGAAATTTTGATTTTCTTAAATCTCGATAGATAGGTTATCTATCAAGCAGCTGTTGAGCATCGGGTAAAAGCTGCATTTTAAACCTCGATAAATGCTATCTGTCGAGCTAGCTGTCAAGCTTTAAAATCCAACACTTCTTCTCTTGATTCTTGAATAGATTTGCATGGCTTTAACACTTGGACTTAAAACCTTGTTCCTTGAAGTATTAAACACATCCTAGATCTACCAAACTACAAGTAAAGTGCGTTTTGTCAAAGGATTAGCCAATTCTATATTGATATATGTTCCTAACATGATTCACATATGTTTTAACAGCTTTCTCTAAAACAATTGTGACTTTGGCCATATTCATTCAATGAAGAAATCGGTGCCCCTAATCGTATACATAGAAACCGTGAAAAATGATTTTATCCAGTTGCTCTTTGGTTTTATTGTAACTTCTACTCTTGTGGTGGATATATATCTGGGCTTCAAATTAACTTTGACATCTTCATTCTTCACTTGGCAAAAAAATTAAACCAAACTGGAAATTTAAAGTATTTTTCAAATGAGAAATTTATCATTAGAATTTCTCTTTCTCGACAATCAACTATGTACTTATATTATTTTAAAGAATCTTTTTAGGTTTTTAAGTATTAATTTAATAACTTAAATAAAGAGTTTAAAATTTTGATAATATCATTTCCCAAAATTTCTCTTTATTTTATTTTACCACTTCCATTTGGACAATTCCTCTCTCTCTCTCTCTCTCACACAAAAATAACTATAGATTTTTTTACACTCCATCAATGTCTACTCTGAATTAATCTCCAAACATTTTATATTGTTTATATGCGCAAAAAATCATTAATATTTATATAGGCACAGTGACAACATAGATTGTAGTGGTGGCAGCGATGTTAAAGAAGTGATGGCGAGGACAAAAATAAAGATGGTATGATGTTGGTGGTAGTGACAGTAAAGGTATTATAGTAATGGTGGAAGCAACTATATATGGTTTTTTTTTTTTCCCTTTAATAATAAGAGTTAATGCCTAAATTACTAATTTCTAGGGAGTAATAATGACATTACTATGAGTGTTTTTTGACCCTTAGATCTAATAATAATTAATGGTCCATAAAATGTGTAACTCTTGTAAAGTTACACGAAGTGTAACTTGAACCCATCTCATATATACATATATAGCATCCATAGAAAATCTCTACCCTCTACTCATAGGACTTAGCAACCAATAGCATGTATTGACTAAAATTTTTGAATTTGAAACGATATTATAGATTACAATAAGGGTCAAGAATTCAACACTACTCCAAAGTTGCGTTAATTCTAGGAACAAAACTTCTAAAGGTTTATCAGCTATTCATGCTTTCATATGGAATAATCATGCAAACCTTTTTAATCCTTTGCCTATAATAGTGAGAAATTATACCTTGGTTGCCTCTTCAATTGTATTTCTTCTAAACTCCAAGGAAAATACACTAGAACTTATCTCTTTAGTCTCCAAGGAGCCCATAAAACTTAAATATACTTCTAAGACTTTAATTCCCAATTAATCTCAAATTAAGGTTTATTTGTTTAGATAAGCCGGAATTTCAAAGGATCCTAATAAATTTTAAACTTCTAATCCAAATAGGTTTTAATTCTTTGATCCTTTTCTTTAACTAATAAGGAGACCAAAACTTTTATATGAATAACCCACAAAGTAACACTCCAATTACATCTTCCTCTTTTATTTATTTATTATTTTAATTGCCACACTAAATTGTATGCACTAAAACTTTAGTTTTCTCACCTATTCTGTAGCACCACAAAATTGTCTACTCTCATCTTACTGTGTACACATGTATAGTACCTTAACTCTATAATAATAACGATGACAGTGATGAACATAAAATAAAATTAGGGTATTACAAGGTGGTTACCCTCGAATTAACTCTCATTTTCTTCTCTTTTCCATTCTTCTTTTTATCCATTACTAAATTACCAAGAACCTAACAATTGGTATCAGAGCCAACTTTCTTGCAACCATGGTCGGAACTCAATCCTCTTCTTACATAAATGAATCCATAGACCTTCTTAAAACGACCGCAGACCACCATGCTTATTCTTTATAAGAGATCAACCAACAGTTGAATACTAACACTCAACATTTGAATGCTAACACTTAACAATTGAATGCCATTAGCTCGACTCTGCAGAAACTCATTGAAGCAGAGGAAAGAAGACAATGGCAGCAAACCCAACAATCCTCTTCTCTGAAATCTCCAATTTCTCAAGCTATGACTCTTCCCCTCTCAAATCTGTCTAAAAGTGTGAGACTTGATTACCCTCAGTTCAAAGGGGATGATCCAGCAACTTAGGTGTACAAAGCAACTCAGTATTTCAGTTTCTATTAGACCCCATTTAGTAAATAGATTTTGATGTCTGCATTCCATATGAATGGGGATGCCTTGGTGTGGTTTCAAGATAGTAATGATGCTGGCTTGTTTGTGGGCTAGGAAGGTTTTGTGATTGCTTTGCTAACAAGATTTGGAACTACTGCATGTGAGGATACCATGGAGGTATTGACAAGATTAAAGCAAACAACTAGTGTTGTGATGTACAACGGCCAATTTGAGGCTTTGTCAAATAGAATCAAAGGCTTATCAGAGAATCATAAGCTGAGTTGTTTCCTTAGTAGGCTCAAGGATGATGCAAGGTTGGCTGTGAAGATGTTTAGCCCCAAGATTCTCAATGAAGCCTTTGGATTAGCCAAAATCCAAGAAGAATACATGAGAGAGGTTATAAACCTTCCTTTGAATTTGCCAAACCTTCAATCTAGGACCAAAACCTGAGGTTAAGTTGGATTCAAGATTCAAGAGCTTCCACTACAAAGGTTATCACCTGCTCAAATGGAGGAAAGGAGGAAAAGGGTCTTTGCTTCAACTGTGATGACAAATTCTAGCCTGGACATCAATGTAAGTTTGCTAAACTCTTCTTATTAGAGGGTATATACCTTTTTCAAAGACCAAATTCTAGTGTCCAATTGGTAGAACTAGATGAATCTGATGCTACTGTGTTACAATCTAATTTTAATGAACCTGAACCTAAGATAGCAGAAGTTGAGATTACTCTTTATGCTCTTTTGGGTAGTCCTTCACCTGGTACTATGAGAATTAAAGGTAAAATCAATGGATATTAGCTCATTATTTTGATTGATACTGGCAGGACCTATAATTTTCTAGATGCTGCTATGATTTCTGTTTTACACTTGGCATAATATTCTAGTTTAAGCTTTAAAGTAAAAGTGGCTAATGATGATACAATCAAGACACATGGAGCGTGTTCAGATGTTAAACTCACTATGCAAGGACATGCATTTTCAGTTGATTTGAATGCATTACCCTTAAGTGATTGTGACTTAGTACTGGGAACTCAATGGCTAAGAACCCTTGGTCTCATTTAGTGGGATTTCTTGCCCACGTCCATGGAATTTCAGCACTTCAATTCCACTATTAAGTTACTGTGATTGTAGCCTTCTGGTTTAACTCTCCAAGAAGGTACTCAATTTTGAAAATGGTCTCTTTGGGCTCTACTGTTTCTTTAGGCTATTGCATTCTTGAAATTGAGGCTTTACTAAGTTTGCATCAATTTTTGAGACACCCACTAGTCTACCACCTAATAGAGGTCATGAGCATCAAATTCTCTTGAAAGATGGAGTAGCTCCTGTGTTGCCAAATGCCTTATAGATATCCGTACTTCCAAAAGTCAGAAATTGAGAAGATTGTCAATGAGTTGTTGGAGGATGGCTTCATAGTTGAGTATGTGTATGCACCTCGACCCCAGATTAGCGCGAAATCTTGTTTTTATTATTTTAATCATTTTTCACATGTTATTTGATTTAGTTTGACTCTGTTTAGGTTATTTATTTATGTTTACTTATTTTTAATGTTTGTTTTAGTATTTTTGCGATGTTTGGTTTATTTGATTTTTTTTCCTTGTGTGTTTTATTTATTTGATATCTTTTCCTTTTTATTTTATTTTGTTTGGTTGTATTTTTTTTTTTTTTTTTTGGTTCCTTTTATTTTGTTGTGTGATCTTTAGCATGTTGTGTGTTATACTATTTAAGTGTATGATGTCTGTTTAGGTTAAGAATTAGGGCTCTTTTAATAAATTCTTTATTTAGATATGGCCTAACAACACATAATGAAGGCTGGCCCACAAGCCAGGAAGTCTTGGGTGCCTAACACCTTCCCAAGCTGTATCCAAACTCCGGACTTATAATCTAGTATGCAAACCTATGCATGTAAGTGAGTAGCCCAAAAGGCCCAATATGGTTCCTAGACCTAATCTAGGTGATGACTCTATTTTTCACCCTCCACCACAGTCCACTCCCAAGGCCAAGGCGTACTCCCTTGCGCCCACAACTATTAACTCAAGAATGAGTTTTTTTTCAAGTGGAAGAGTCTAACATAGGATATAATCT
This sequence comes from Quercus glauca, assembly GCA_023736055.1. NCBI lineage: Eukaryota > Viridiplantae > Streptophyta > Magnoliopsida > Fagales > Fagaceae > Quercus > Quercus glauca. The sequence goes on from CM043317.1 coordinate 21,739,725, forward strand.
ACTATTTAATTTTTTTAAGTCATTAGTTAAGGTATTTTATGTAATTTTCTTTATTTTAGATTTAGGGTCATTATTTTTTATTTTTTAATTGCTTTTAATGTTTTTTTGTTCAAATTAGGTTTCTATTATGGCTAGGTATTAATTAGGATTTAATTTATAATATATTTTATTATCTATCATGTTTTACGAAACTTTTAAATATGTCTTCAATTTTGTAAACATTATGTGAAATGCTACGTCTACAACATTTTCACAACAATTCTAGGTGGTAGGTTGTTACGGGCTTTACTGGTGGGCAAGAAAGTAATTTCAATGGTGAATTAAAATTAAAAACCCGTAACAACCTATTACTTAGGATTTGTTGTGAAAGTGTTTTGAAAATGTTATGGACATAACACTTCTCTTTTTAATTCAATTTTTAGTTTAGTAAAAATATAGAACTCTCTCTCTCTTCTCTCTCTCTCTATTTTCTGGTAGATTCCATACCTCCTCTTTTCAGATTTAAGGAATCCTCGTATGGATATAGCACTTCTCTTTTTAATTCAATTTTTAGTTTAGTAAAAATATAGAACTCTCTCTCTCTCTCTCTCTCTCTCTCTCTCTCTCTCTCTATTTTCTGGTAGATTCCATACCTCCTTCTCTTTTCAGATTCAAGGAATCCTCGTTAATTCTAGGTTATCTTTTAGAAACAAACGTGTAAAGTTGTAATTTACAACTGTGTATTTGTTGGCTTTTATTCCGTGCCAAATTTGATTGTAAGTATGTTCAATCGTTTAAAACCCTGTATTTGTTGTGGGATTTGATGTAAGGGGTGTGTGATAGAAAGAGTGTTGAAGACTCAAGCATTTGAAGATGTGAAGGATTCTCGCGGGTATCTCGCGACCAAGCATCCCGCGAAGTGAACCATGTGCCAAGCACATGCTGGAATGCGAAGAGTCATGCCAGGTGGAGACAACTGTGTCTCGCGAGTATCTCGCAGGTAAGGCTTTCCCGCGAGACACCCGCGAGGCAAGCTGTTCTGCCAGCCTGTACTTTTTGAGTCACACCTTTTGCACCCCTCCTACATATACCATCATTACCCACAATTGTTGAGGTATGCTTCAGAGAGAAAACCCTAGCCAAACACATTGGTAATTAGAGATTGTCTTCCCCACCTTTCTCTATACAATTGCTTGTGGTATCTCCTCAACCCTTCCCTCTCCATTTTTCATATCTTTGAGAGGTTGATAGCCCAAACACTTGACACACCTTTGAGAGTGCTGAGTGACGTTTTGGTGCTACTGGGAAGCATAGGAAGGAGCCTTGATTGGCAGATGCAACATGGAGCTTGTTGCGGGATCCGGATAACTAGGACAAGACACGGTTCCGAGAAGCCTTGTTGGAGTAGGAGCTTGGAGGGCTTAGGTACATCGGGTAGACTAGGCTTGGAGGGTCTTTTGCTAATCCATGTATCCCAACTGATTGTCTAGTGGATCGATTTCCGCTTGGAGGGCGGCGGAGAGGTTTTTCGCCGAGTTCTTCGGTTTCCTCTTCGATAACACGTCTCGGTGTTATTTGTGTTTGCATCCTTCTTCCCTACTCTTGTTCATTTCATTTTTACTGCTAAGTTGCTTTAAATATGAATTAGAGTAGTTGTTTCGTTTATACGCTTGTGTTTACACTATTCCGAACTTATCATTAAGTTAGTGTAAAATCAACCAAGCCGTTATTTTAATTTGGGGGTCTAAACCGCTCGTGTGTTTTCAACACATTTTCGAGCTTTCAAAACGTGTTTTTCTCCTTATTGCTTCCACACCCTCATCATCATAAAGTTTTTCTTAAACCTTATAGGGCTTTTTTTATATATATAAATATTTTTCTAAGAGAATCTTTTCCAAAAACCCATGAGATGTCTTGTGAAAAATCATTTTTCCAAAAAAATTGTCTCTTGTAATTTTATTTGGATTTTTTTTTTCTCAAAATTGTTTTCTTTCAAAAACTATGGAATTCCCTTTAATCTTAAGCTATTTTCCAGAAAATCCATGGGAACTTTTATAAATAATATTTACTTAGATTCCCATTGGAATATTTATCAAAACTCCTTTTTCAAAATCCCCTTTTTGAAAATAAAAATCATCTTCCAATGTAAAAGGCTCATATTGTGGTTCTTATACATCAATAAGCAAGGATGAAGTAGCATGGAGAGTGTGGGGGTAGAAAGAATATGGGAAGGAGCTTGGTTCGTTCACTTTAGTTGCACAAGGTTTCGGCCACGGTTTCTTATTAAAACTAAGTGGTAAATACCGAAAAAATTGATTTTGATTTATGAGAACATGAGAACAATGTTTTCCTTCATTGGTATAGAGCTTTCATGCTCTCCCTAGTCTCTTTGAGCCTATAGAAGACCATTGGAGGCAAGCATGCAAAATTTCACCATCGTTGGTCATTATAGCATATTAGGTTTCTCGTTGTCAATGATTATTCAACGAAATTACCAGCACTACTTGACTCCCCACAATCCTAGGAGTCCATGGGGATGCATCAGTTGAATATGAACTTGAAAAGATATAGATTGTGTATGTCTATGGTTATATTTACGTTTATGTTTATGGTTAATTGTGTGAATATGACATTAATTTAGAGCAGTGAATAAGTCATATTAGAATTGCCACATTCTAGACAAATGGTCGCTTTTTTGGGGTGGTGCAAAATTGTTTTTTAAATGTATAAGGTTAGAAGTACAAAAGAATTCAGTTCCTCTAATGACTAATGCATATTAAAAGTGCATAATATTTTCATCTATTTCTAATTCATTTTATCAAGCTTTGTCAAGGACGTGAAGCCACCAATAGTGGGTGTGAAAGAGCCATGATTTAGTTCTCAAATAAAATCAATTCCAATTAGGGGCTAATATAATTAATTAGTTAATACATTAAAAATGATTAATTAAATGTATATCAATTTTTTTTTTTTTTTTTTAACCAGAGAAACCAACAATAGTATAAATACATTAATTATTGAAACTGCTATTCTTTTTCACCGTTAGACAAAGTAAAACTCCAAACTATAAGTATTTTATCATAATAATAATGACATAAAAATAATATTTGAAAACATTTTGATCCCAAACATATATTATGTAAAAGTTATTAGTGTTTGATAGACATTAGAAGAGCCATGATTTAGTTCTCAAATAAAATCAATTCCAATTAGGGGCTAATAGAATTAATTAGTTAATACAATAAACATGAATAATCAAATGTATATCAATATTAAATTTTTTTAACAAAAGAAACAAAAAATAGTATACATACATTAATTATTGAAATTGTTATTCTTTTTAACCATTAGACAAAGTAAAACTCCAAACTATACGTATTTTATCATAACGATAATAACATAAAAATAATATTTGAAAACATTTTTTCTAAGACATATATTATGTAAAAGTGATTAGTGTTTGATAGATATTAGAATAGTAAAATGGGTTTCTTCACTCTGTTTTAGTTTTCTCGTTCTTTTCCACTCTTGTCCTACGGCATTATTTGAAAAACTCTTTTACTTTAATCTCACCCCTATCTTAGCGGGCACCCACCGGTCCCATCCCACCCACTTAAATGTTTATTTATAAATTATTAAAATTTATTAAATATATATTATTTATTATATATTAAATTAAAAATCATAAATATATTTTTAAAAATCAAGTTCTGACATTGCAAAAGCCTTAAAAAAAAAAACAATATTCAAGTATTAAAAATCATTAAAAAAAAAGATTCAAACATAAAAATATAACAATTATCAATTATAAATTTCTTCCAAAAAAATATTATAGATTATAAATATTTTTAAACATAAAAATATAAAATCTATAATACAACACCAAAACACATCATCAATTTTTAAGTTTGAAGATAAGGCACCATTTAAAGTTTGGAGGTTAAATAAATATATATATATATATATATATATATAATATAAACTATTAAAAATTGAAAATATATTTTTTATTTTCAAACATAAACAAGTTCTAATATTACAAAACGTTCAAATAATTACAATACAATAATTTTTTTTTTTTGACACAATTACAATACAATAATTCAAGTATTAAAAACCATTAAAAAAAAACATAACAATATAACAAGTATTAATTATAAATTTCTACCGAAAAAGATTATAAATTATAATTAATTTTAAACATAAAAATTTAAAATCTATAATACAACACCAAAACACATCATCAATTTTTATGTTTGAAGGCAAGGTACCATTTAAAGTTTGAAGGTTAAAAACATATAAATATTTTTAAACATAAATAAGGTACCTTACCTTCAAACTTAAATAGGGTAGGTGCACCGAACCTACTTTGGGGGGAGGATTTAATCCATGTCCTTGCCCCATTCTCTATACGGAGTAGGTTCAAATTTTCATCCCTCATTCAAAATAAGGGTCATCAAATAGCCTACAGCCCGACCTAGAAACCCAACGGCCCACCGAGCTAATAGGCAGTCCGGCCCGTTGTTATTGAGGCCCATGAGTAGCCTACTAGCCCAGCGGGTTAGGCCGTGGGCTAGTTTTTATGCCCATGGGTAGCCGGTGGGCTAGCCTAGTAGCCTAACCCGTTGCCCAGCCCATTGGCCTAACCCGTTGGCCCAGCCTAATAACTCATAATTCATAACAAAAATATATAGAAAATGTATGAAGAATTGATCCTGAGATATTATAGAGGAATTTCTTAAGAGAACTCCCTCAACCACTAAGATACTCAAAGTAATTGTGCTAAACTTAGTTTACTAAATATATATTTTTCTAGTAGTCTAGCAAATTTGAATTAACCATTTGATATATTTTTTTATTAAAGGTAAAAAAAAAAAAAAAAAAAAAAAAAAAAAAAAAAAACTATTTAAAGCCTTAATAAAAAAATTAAATAGGTTTCCATAATCAAAACAAAAAATTAAATAGATTTGACTATAAAAAAATTTGTAATTAAGTATTAAATTCTTTAATTCTTTCCTTTAAAAAAAATAGATTGATTATTCCCTTATAAAAAATTGATTATTTCCTTATAAAAATAATAAACTAATATGCTAACACAAGCCCATAAGTAGCCCATTAGGCCCAACCCGATAGCCCACCTCGCTAAATACAAAATGGGCATTGCCCATGGGCAGGGTCATGGGCTGAGGTTTTCTCTTTCAGCCCAACCCGACCCAACCCGTTAACTAGTTAATAGCCCATTATGCCCAGCCTATTGTGTCCATGGGCCAAGTAAAAATGGGTCGAGCTGGCCCGACCCGGCCCATTGACGACCCTTAGTTCAAAAGGAGAGCAATTTTTTTATGGATTTTTTTGGTAAAGTGGGCCTATGGGATGAATTTAGAAAAATATTTAAGTACCATTTTGGTTCCTAATGTTTGTCCAAAGTGTCAAAACAGTTCCTAAGATTTCACGTGTCAATCTAGTTCCAAACTTTTTGATATTATTTCAAATTAGTTCTTGCATTAATTGATGAATGAAAAAGGCTAATTAACATGACCAATAATAATTTTAAATATTACTTTTTATGTTACTAAGTTACCACATGTTTTTAATTGAAAAATTAAAAACTAAAACTAAACGAAACTAAAATCAATCACAAATACATTTGAGATTGAAAATTTTAAATCCTAGAGTGATAAAAAAAAAAAAAAAAAAAAAGGATAGAGAGAGGGTTGGGTATCTGAACTTCAAGAGAGAGAGGGTCAATTAAAAATAAGGATAGAGAAGAGAGAGGCGCGTGAGGAGAGATAAAAATAAAATAAAATAAAAAGAAATAGAATGGCTACAATGCCATATATATATATATATATATATTAATAGGTAAAGTTTAGAGAAAATCTAATTAGATTCTACAATTAAAGTCTAATTTTATGCCATATGTTCTAAATTATTTATTTTTAAAGAGTTTTATTTCTTAATTTTAGAGTCAATTGTGGGACCACATAATAAATATTTATCCAAGTAAGTTATTAAGTACAAAAACCAAAAAGTTTAGAATTAATGAACTGTAAAATAATAATAATAAATAAAATAAATTTGCTTCACTATATCAAAATTAAGAATTCATAAAAAAAAATTAAAAAATATGGACAATTTACATTCTCTACCTAATAATATTTTTATTTGATTTTCTAAAAAGTTAACAAAATATAAGAATGACTATCTATTAATATTATTTAAATTATATATGTAGGGATAAGGGCCCAAAATTGTATATTGGGCCTTGGGCCTTATCCGAGGACGTTGGCATGTCCGAGAAGGGATAGTTAAGTAAGGAAAGAGTAGAAGGCTGTCCGAGGAAGAATTCCTCCTCAGCTACGATAAATATAACTCAAATACGAATTCCAATGATAAGATTGACCTCCATCAAAGCTCCAATGTTAGTGGCATACCTCATGAACGCGCAAAAAGGAAGGGAACCCAAAAAATATCTAAGGAAAAACTGCTACTTCCGAATCAAATGATCCGCAGCTACTTTTCTGGCCGCATTTATGTGAAGAAGAACCCTTAACAGTGCTTTCTTGGCTACCGCAACTCACAGAGAACCAGAAAGGGTGTCTGATGGGACAGGTACTCAAGTAGTGGCCTAGATGATTGACAAATGGAGAGCCGAGATCACCGGGAAGGAAATATATAATGTAAGAGATCCCTGGAGGGCTGGGAATCGGAAAAATAGAGTAAGAGCACTGTAACAACCAAAGTTGCACTTGTAGTCAGTTCTATTGACCTATACTAAAATTTGCCTCCTCGGACAAGACATTCCCTCCATCTTGCATGTTTTGTTCTTGCATGATTGTCTTTCAAACCCATCCTAGCCGTTATTAGATTCACTAGGTCCTAGTTCTTTAACCCACTCTCCACAAATTTATTGTATTAGGCTCACTGGACCAAGATCCCATACACCTTGGACTTGGGCTGCAAATCGTGTCCTTACAATATATATATATATATATATATAGAATTCACTTTACGCCTAGGGTGGCGCCAATAACGGTAAGAATGGAACACAACAACGGAGTATATATATATATATATATATATATATATACACACACACACACACTATATATCTTAATATATATCTTTTAAGTATATTCATTCATATACATGGAGTTACAAGATAGTTCTATTAATGGAATTGCACTATTGCAATTTTGCTAAAAATGCTAAAATGTTTAACATTTGAGACATTTCATGAACCTTGCTTTCTTGTATTTGGTGTATGAAATGCTAAAATTTTAGCATTTGATACACCTCCTGCTAGTGCATTTAATAGAATGGCACTAGCCATTCTATTTCTTCTTCTTTTTTTACTTTTTTTTTTCTCTCTCTCTCTCTCCTCCCACACCTTTCTCCTCTCTATCCTTATTTTTAATTCACCCTCACTCTCTCTTGAAGTTCAGATACCCAGCCCTCTTTCTTCTCCTTTCCCTCTTCATCTTCTCTTTTCTTAGAGTACTCACAACAGTGGTGCTATATTGGTATGTTGGTATTTTTTTAGCTCCTCAAACACCAAAAAGCATGCTCCAGCAGTGGAGCTAAATCTATATTTTTAGGTCCATTGTTACAGTGCACATCTATAGACAGATGTGCACTGTTCATGAGAGCAAAACCAAAAAAAAAAATATTATTTTGATCCCGGCCCGATTAAAATAATAAAAACTCTCACACCGTGTCTCTCTCTCAGTCACTCCATCTAAAAGCTCTCATCTCATCTCTCAAAACTCTTTCAAGCAAACGGTGAGATCGGCGTGCGTTGATATCAGGGTTGAGATTGGTGTGTGGTTTCGATGTTTGGGTAGCTGGATTTGGGTTTGGGGGGTTTCGGCGTTTGGGTTGCTGGATTTCAGGGGTCACGGTGGAGATGGTGGTGGTGGTAGGTCGTTTTGCTAGTGGTGGGTCGTATCGGCGTGGGTTTGATTTGTGATTTATGGGTCCGATTTGTGATTTATGGCTGTGGGCTTGTTTTGTGGTGTGCTGTGGGCTTGTTTTGTGGTGGCTGTGGGTTTGTTGGTGATGCTGTGTTGATGGTGGTTGTGCTGCGTTTTTCTTTTTATTATTTTGTTTGTGATTGATGATTTTGTTTGGTCTGGGTTGAGGAAAAAGATTGGAGATTTGGGTTGGTGGTTTTTTTTTTTTTTTTTTTGCTGTTGTGGACTACTAGTGGTGGTGGTGGTGGTGGTTGTGGCTATGGTTGTGGCTGTGGTTGATGGTTGAGGTGATTGTGGTTGATGCTATGGATGTTTTTTGGGTAGTGTGATATATTATATTATTATAGTGGTTATATTATTATTGTGATATTTATATTATTTTATTGTGTTGAAAGCTAAAATAAATCCACTGCTGTAGCATGTGTGTAAGTAAAATAGATAAATTAACTTTTGGTGGAGTTAAATAGCTAAATTTTTAGCTCCACTGCTGTGGATGCTCTTATCCCTCTCTTTCCTCCTCAGATCGGCACTGCTGCCCTCTCCCTTTTCTCTTCTCTCTCTTCGTCTCCCACTTCATCTTCTCCTCTTTTTTAAGCCATCTTTCTCCTCCCCAGATCAACACTGCCCTCTCTCTTCGCCAACGTCAAAGGTTCTTTGGGTGGTTGGTTCAAAACAACAATAGTGGTTTAGTGTTTTTATAGGTGGTGCTATGGGTTTTGTGGATTTATGACGATTTTGTTTTGTTTTTTTTTTTTTTGGGAAGTGTCACAGTGGCCATTTTAGCTGGATTTGGTGTTTTGGTTGGGTGACGGTGGCATTGAATGAATCTTTGGGTTTAGAGGAGAGAGAGTTTCTAGGTTAAATGATTTTTTAAAGTGTTGATTATATATATATATATATATATATATATATATATATATGTATGTGGTCGGGATTTTCACCTCAGGCGCTTGGCTGATATTGGCTTGACACTTTACACCTACCATAGAAGGTTTTGTCCTCTTTGGGGAGCCAAGCCCTCAAGGATTTGTTCTTAAGAGGTGGGATTGTCCCACATCGCCTAGAGAACCCTCCCACTAACACTTTATATGCCCTTGGAGCTTGTGGTACACTAACACAAGCTCCAAGGGCATATAAAGTGTTAGTGGGAGGGTTCTCTAGGCAATGTGGGACAATCCCACCTCTTAATAACAAATCCTTGAGGGCTTGGCTCCCCAAAGAGGACAAAACCTTCTAAGGTAGGTGTAAGGTGTCAAGCCAATATCAGCCAAGCGCCTGAGGTGAAAATCCCGACCACCTACAATATATATATATATATATATATATTTTTTTTTTTTCGATACAAGATTATATTATTTTAATGTATAATAATGTTAAAATATAAAGATTTATTGTAAAGTGGTATAGTAAAATAATTAAGTAGGTTTTTGATGTGTTAAATTGGCATTTGACATAGAAGAGCTGATGCTAATGCTTTAATCCAACCAAACGGCTAGGAAGGAAAATAGAAAAGAGAATAAAAGTGAAAAAAAAAATGTAGAAATTACATGATATTGATGTGTGAAATATCTTGCTCAGTTTTTTTTTTTTTGACAAAGTTTCTGTAGGGACCCGGTTCGGGCTTCTTCCCTCTTGGGGATGAGTGGACCCGAGCCCAGTTAATCCCATACAATAAATTTGTAGAGAGTGAGTAGAAGGACTAGGCATTAGTGAAAAATACAACGGTTGGTGTGGGTTTACAAGATCATCAGGTGAGATTTGGCTAAGTGTTCTAAGGGAAAGTTCATCCTCGGCCCAGTCCGAAGAGCTCTTTCTTAGTTGTCAATGAAGTAGGTTTTTGATGTGTTAAATTGGCATTTGACATAGAAGAGCTGATGCTAATGCTTTAATCCAACCAAACGGCTAGGAAGGAAAATAGAAAAGAGAATAAAAGTGAAAAAAAAATGTAGAAATTACATGATATTGATGTGTGAAATATCTTGCTCAGTTTTTTTTTTTTTGACAAAGTTTCTGTAGGGACCCGGTTCGGGCTTCTTCCCTCTTGGGGATGAGTGGACCCGAGCCCAGTTAATCCCATACAATAAATTTGTAGAGAGTGAGTAGAAGGACTAGGCATTAGTGAAAAATACAACGGTTGGTGTGGGTTTACAAGATCATCAGGTGAGATTTGGCTAAGTGTTCTAAGGGAAAGTTCATCCTCGGCCCAGTCCGAAGAGCTCTTTCTTAGTTGTCAATGAAGGTAGGAGTTGCCATTCGGCCTTCCGAACCTTCAAAAAACCCCCCTTCTTCTCGGGGGTTCACTCTATTACACAGTCATGTTCAGCTGATCTTTACCTTCCACTTGTTGATCATCTGAGCCTATATCTGAAGGCTTATCCCATCAGCCGCCTTTCCAGACTTTCTGTTAGTTGAAGTAACCAAGGCATCACTGTTCACTGGTCAATTCTCCATTAATGCGGCTAGAGTGTCGGTTACGTACATTTAATGTGTGGATGACAGCTTCCTTTCTTCAATATCGGCCAGTCGAGGACATGGTTGTTCTCGGCGATGCTCCTTGACAATTTGGGCCTCCCCCACTCATCCTCGGATTCTGTATTGTCCTCGGCATAGGCCTTGGACTCGGTATGGAGTGAGCCAGGGCTGCCAAATCTTCGCGCCTTACAATAGCCCCTCAAAATTCTGCTGCCCGGTTTCTCGGGTGGGGAGAAGGATTTAGATGTCCTCGGGTCCTTGCCCTGGCCTGGCGAATCTTGTCTTCCTGTCAGTGCCAAAATCCTTCCAACTGCTCAGGGGACGTTCCTGGCGTTTTGGTACTTGGAGCGCGCCTTCATTAAATTTCGGCGGCTCTGTGTCCTCCACGTTCAACGGTGTGATGATGAATGGACGGTAGGGATACTTCTAACTTAATGGGCGAGAAAGCCCTTGCGGTTACTTTTAATTGGGGGTATAAATACCCAATCATACTGATTTGACCCTTCACTTTTGCGTTCAAGAGCTCTTGTGCACATACGCTGAACTTGATCAAGCCTCCAACTGGCCTTACGCCTTCTTTCAACACAAAAGGCTTATCCGAGGAACCTTTCCTCATTTTTGTAAGTTCACTTCTCCTTCTAGTTCATACTTTTCCGCCTAAGTTCCTTGTCTTCTTATTCTTTTTTCTCTCTCCTTCATTTTCCCTGATCCCCTCGTTAGTTCTTTAGGATGGGTAGGTTTAAGAAGTTAGTTGAGTCTGAAGAGGCGATGGAAAAATTTGTTGCTGACTATAAGATCCCCGACACAGTGGGTTTGAGGTACTGTGGAGAAGGGGAGTGGAGTATTAGGAGGAAACAGGGTGAGGTGGCGATCCCCATAATCGCCTTTTTGGAGGGTGGTATGAGAATCCCCATGGGGCTAGTGATGAGGGATTATCTCACGCACTTCGGCTTATCTCCCACCCAGTGTGCCATCAATGTATTTAGGATCTTAAGTTGGGTGGATACCCTGAACGAGAAGATGGGGCTGAGGTTAACCCACCATGATGTAAACTGGTACTACAACCTCCAGTGCCTGAAGGGGAAGTCTTATTACATGAAGACGAGGGACAATAGGGTCCGGCTTATCCAGTGCCTCCCTGAGTCCAGCAAGGGTTTGAACAAAGACTTCCTTATTGTGTCCGGAGAGTGGCACGATGGCCCTCATTGTCCAACAATGGAGGGTACACCAGGTGGGGCATTCAGACTAGGAGAGGGTCTAATTTTCTGTGCTTTTGCACCCTGCTTTGCTTGGTTTTTTACAGGAACTTGTTTTCTTTTATGCAGATCCACGCGCTTTTGATCGTCACTTCAGCTTGTTCAACAAGGAGGATTTGCAAACCGTATTGAGGTAGGAGATTTTTGTGAACGAAGCCGACAACCAAGTTAGAGCCGCCCATGAGATCCTAGGATACAATCCGATCCAAAAATCGTTCTCGGCTCCAAAGCACGTGATCTGAGCTAAAGATCCTCGGCTGCATAATATCACCGTAGTCGAGCACAAATTTCTGATCCCCGAAGGGTCTCCCATTCCTGAGTGCGTACCGTTAGTGGGTACCTCTTCATCGCCTCAAGTTGCCGAGGCTGAAGGGGGAGAACCAGGAGAAGAGGAAGTTGCTAACTCAGGTCTGTCCGAGGACGAGTTTGATGTGTTCGACCAATTCCATTTGCCCAAAGGCCCTTCTGGCGATTTGGGTGACCCCAGCTTAGTTGAAGCGGACTTTTTGTCCAAAGAAGCCTCTCCCCAGTCGAAGATGAGTTTCAAGAAGCAACCTCAGACAAGCTTGCTGGCCCTGATTGAGGGGCAGCCGAGGAAAGATGCGCCGGGGAAGTCTCCTCTCAAGCTTCCTCCTCCCCCACCCCAATAGAGTTCGCCATCTGGGTCCAAGCCCACCAGTCCTCTGCAAAATAAGGACAAAGGAAAGAGGCCTGGAGGGGGCGAAGAGTCTGATCCTTCCCAAGGCGATGGCGACGCTCGGCAGCCGTCGAAGCAGCTTAGAGCAGGGCACCAAGGCCAAGAAAAACAGGCCACCATCCAGCCTGGGGCCCAGGCTTAGCTCCCTGCCCCCATGCTCCATGGGAAGCCCTTGACGGACGATGCCTCCCTTAGGGACCCTCGAGGGGGCGAGGGCGCGCACGTGGCTAACGCGTTGGGGAGGTCCCTACTACTCCCCGCGGACATGGCCCAGCTGGAGGCTCTGAGGAGTAAGGAGGTCTTCCTCGGCCTCAAACAGTATTTGGGCATGGTAAGTTTTCTGATCACTTGTGATTCTCTTGACTTCTTGTTTCTTGGCTCCTCATCTGTTGCGCATTGGTTTTAATTGGCAGGCTATCCAAGCTACCTTTAGGTTGGAGAATATAGCTAGTAGCCAAAGCAAGGCCGCGGGCTCGGAGCGTAACAGGTTGTTAGACGCTGTGTGGACCCTCAACGCCTCTAAGCCCGATCTTTCAAAGACGAGGGAGTAGTTGGAGGAGATGAAGAGGGCTCGAAACATCGCCGAGTCGGCCCTTACTGGCGCTGAAAAGCAGGCCTTAGATCAAACGGAACGCCTGCTTAAGGCAAAGGATCAGCTGAAGGTCGCCGACGAGGAGATTGCAACCCTGAAAAAGAGGGTGCTTGAGGCAGAGGGGACCAGAGGCGTTGCGGAGTCTGCCAGGGGCAAGGCCTTGAAAGCCAAAGAAGAGGCTGAATTGGCCAGGGCCGAGGCTAAGGCTTCCAAAGGCCAGGCTGCGCAGGAGGCCTACGAGTCAGGGGTAGCTGAGACAGAAGCTGCCCTTAGGGCTCAAGTGCCTGGGGTATACAGGCTTTACTGCTCCCAGGTTTAGAGTGAAGCCCTTAAACAAGCTGGGGTTGAGGCCTCGTCTGACCTGTGGAAGGCAGAGAATGTGTATTATCCCCTTACCATCCGCGAGGCTGCCTCTTCCAGCTTTGAAGTCGAGGTGGTTGCTGAGGGAGTTGGGACTGTTCCTGATGAAGATGCCGTGGCTGCTACTACTTCGGACGAGCCTGCAAAGGAGGCTACTCCTCCTAGGGTTGTTAAGACAAGCAAAAGCCCTAGTGCGGAAGCGCCCGGGGAGGTTGCGAACCCCCTAGCTGATGTCCAAGCCCCTTACGTTGAGGGGGTATCTTTTCCAGCTGACCCTCCCCAGGCTGTAATCCCAAGCAAGGGTTACAGGGACCTCGAGGCCTCTTCTGCCCAGCTCCCTCAGGGAGGAGTTGAGATGAGGCTGAAGGAATGATCCTCCATGGCGCCTTCGTCTTGTTTTTTTTTTTTTTTTTTTTTTTTTAAGTGTTGTAATGGCATTTTTGCCTTGTATAACTCTTAAAGATTCAATGAAGTGCATATTTTATTTTCTCTTATCCGTTTTGTTTGTATTATATTATTTATTATTATTATTATTTTTTTTTACTTGCACAATCCTGGCTTTAATTGCGCTTCAGCCGACTAAATTGATCACCGTCCTCTGCAATGCTCATTACTAGTACCAAAGTGGCCAGTCTTGCCGTAGGTTTGGGTCCGCGGACAATACAAGACCTTAATTCTGTCTAGTACTTAGATCCTCCTAAAGTGACTAGTTTCCCCATAGGTTTGAGTCCTTAGACCATGCAAGACCTTGGTTCTGTCTAGTACTTGGATTCCCTTGAAGCAACTAGTTTCCCCATAGGTTTGACGCCGAGGACCATGCACGACCTTCGCTCTGCCTAACACTTGGTATTTCGTGAGTGAATAGCTTCTCCATAGGTTCGAGCCTGAGGACTATGCGAGGCCTTGGTTCTGTCCCACACTTGATTCTTAAAGTAGTTAGTTTCCCCATAGGCTTGAGTCAAAGGACCGCGCAAGGTCTTGGTTCTGTCTAACACTTGATTCTTCTTGAGTGACTAGTTTCCCCATAGGTTTGAGTCTGAGGACCATGCAAGACCTTGGTTCTGTCTAGTACTTGATTCTTCTTGAGTGACTAGTTTTCCCAGAGTTTTGAATCCAAGAACCATGCAAGACCTTGGTTCTGTCTAGCACTTGGTTCTTGAAGTAGTTAGTTTCCCCATAGGCTTGGGTCCGAGGACCATGCAAGGTCTTGGTTCTGTCTAACACCTGTCTACTGAAGTAACTAGTTTCCCCATAGGTTTGAGTCTGAGGACCATGCAAGATCTTGGTTCTGTCTAGTACTTAGTTCTTCTTGAGTGACTAGTTTCCCCATAGGTTTGAGTCCTAGGATCAAGCAAGACCTTGGTTCTGTCTAGCACTTGGTTCTTGAAGTAGCTAGTTTCCCCACAGGCTTGGCTCCAAGGACCATGCAAGGTCTTGGTTCTGTCTAACACCTGTCTTCTGAAGTAATTAGTTTCCCCATAGGTTTGAGTCCGAGGACCATGCAAGACCATAGTTTTGTCAAGCACTTAATTCTTGAAGTAGTTAGTTTCCCTATAGGCTTGAGTCCGAGGACCATGCAAGACCTCGATTCTGTCTAACACCTGTCTTCTGAAGTAACTAGTTTCCCCAAAGGTTTGAATTTGAGGACCATAGAAGACCTTGGTTCTGTCTAGCACTTAATTCTTGAAGTAGTTAGTTTACCCATAGGCTTGGGTCCGAGGACCATGCAAGACCTTGGTTCTGTCTAACACTTATCTTTTGAAGTAACTAGTTTTCCTATAGGTTTAAGTCCGAGGACCATGCAAAACTCTGGTTTTGTCTAGTACTTAATTCTTGAAGCAGTTAGTTTCCCCATATGCTTGGGTCCAAGGACCATGTAAGGCCTTGGTTTTGTCTAACACTTGTCTTCTGAAGTAACTAATTTCCCCACAGGTTTGAGTCCAAGGACCATGCATGACCCTCATTCTGTCTAGCATTTAATTCTTGAAGTAGTTAGTTTCCCCATAGGCTTGAGTCCGAGGACCATGCAAGGCCTTGGTTTTGTCTAACTCTTAGTTTTTCTGAAGTAACTAGTTTCCCCATAGGTTTGAGTCTGAGGATTATGCAAGACCCTGGTTCTGTCTAGTACTTAGTTCTTCTTGAGTGACTAGTTTCCCCATATGTTTGAGTCCGAGGACCATGCAAGACCCTGGTTTTGCCTAACACTTAGTTTCCCCATAGGCTTGGGTTCGAGGACCATGCAAGGCCTTGGCTCTGTCTATTACTTGTCTTCTTGAGTTACTAGTTTCCCCATATGTTTGAATCTGAGGACCATGCAAGACCCTGGTTCTATCTAGCACTTAGTTCTTGAAGTAGTTAGTTTCCCCATAGGCTTGGGTCCGAGGACAATGCAAGGCCTTGGTTCTGTCTAATACCTGTCTTCTAAAGTAATTAGTTTCCCCATAGGTTTGATTCCGAGGATTATGCAAGACCCTAGTTCTGTCCAGTTCTTAGTTCTTTTTGAGTGACTAGTTTCCCCATAGGTTTAAGTCCGAGGACCGTGCAAGACCCTGGTTTTGCCTAGCACTTAGTTTCCCCATAGGCTTGGGTCCGATGACCATGCAAGGCCATGGTTCTGTCTAACACTTGTCTTCTTGAGTGACTAGTTTCCCCATATGTTTGAGTCTGAGGATCATGCAAGACCTTGGTTCTATCTAGCACTTAGTTCTTGAAGTAGTTAGTTTCCCCAGAGGCTTGGGCCTGAGGACCATTCAAGGCCTTGGTTCTGTCTAAAACTTGTCTTCTGAAATAACTAGTTTCCCCATAGGTTTGAGTCCGAAGACCATGCAAGACCCTAGTTCTGTCTAGCACTTAATTCTTGAAGTAGTTAGTTTACCCATAGGCTTTAGTCCGATGACCATACAAGACCTTGGCTCTGTCTAACACTTGTCTTCTAAAGTAACTAGTTTCCCCATAGGTTTGAGTCCGAGGACCATGCAAGACCCTGGTTCTGTCTAGCACTTAATTCTTGAAATAGTTAGTTTCCCCATAGGCTTGGGTCCAAGGACCTCGAAAGGCCTTGGTTCTGTCTAACACTTGTCTTCTGAAATAACTAGTTTCCCTATAGGTTTGAGTCCGAGGACCGTGCATGACCCTGATTCTGTCTAGTATTTAATTCTTGTAGTTAGTTTCGCCATAGACTTGAGTCCGAGGACCATGCAAGGCCTTGGTTCTGTCTAACTCTTAATTTTTCTGAAGTAACTAGTTTCCCTATAGGTTTGAGTCCGAAGATTATGCAAGACCCTGGTTCTGTATAATACTTAGTTCTTCTTGAGTGACTAGTTTCCCCATAGGTTTGAGTCCGAGGACCATGCAAGACCTTGGTTTTGTCGAGCACTTAGTTCTTGAAGTAATTAGTTTCCCCATAGGCTTGGGTCCGAGGAACATGCAAAGCCTTGGTTGTGTCTAACACTTGTCTTCTTGAGTGACTAGTTTCCCCATATGTTTGAGTCTGAGGACCATGCAAGACCCTGGTTCTGTCTAGCACTTAGTTCTTGAAGTAGTTAGTTTTCCCATAGGCTTGGGTCTAACGACCATGCAAGGCCTTGGTTCTCTCTAATACTTGTCTTTTGAAATAATTAGTTTCCCAATAGGTTTGAGTCCGAGGACCATGCAAAATCCTGTTTCTGTCTAGCACTTAAATCTTGAAATAGTTAGTTTCCCCACAGGCTTGAGTCCGAGGAACATGCAAGGCCTTGGTTCTGTTTAACACCTGTCTTTTGAAGTAACTAGTTTCCCATAGGTTTGAGTCCGAGGACCATGCAAGACCACGGTTCTGTCCAGCACTTGATTCTTCTTGAGTTACTAGTTTCCCCATAGGTTTAAGTCCGAGGACTATGCAAGAACTTGGTTCTGTCTAGGACTTGGTTCTTGAAGTAGTTAGTTTCCCCATAGGCTTGGGTCCGAGGACCACGCAAGGCCTTGGTTCTGTCTAACACCGGTCTTCTGAAGTAACTAGTTTCCCCATAGGTTTGAATCCGAGGACTATGCAAGACCTTGGTTCTATCTAGTTCTTAGTTCTTCTTGAGTGACTAATTTCCCCATAGGTTTGAGTCTGAGGACCATGCAAGACCATGCTTCTGTCTAGCACTTGGTTCTTGAAGTAGTTAGTTTCCCCATAGGCTTAAGTCTGAGGACCATAGAAGGCCTTGGTTCTATCTAACACCTGTCTTCTGAAGTAACTAGTTTCCCCATAGGTTTGAGTCCGAGGACCATGCAATACCTTGGTTATGTCTAGTACTTAATTCTTGAAGTAGTTAATTTCCCTATAGGCTTGAGTACGAGGACCAAGCAAGGCCTGGGTACTGTCTAACACCTGTCTTCTGAAGTAACTAGTTTCCCCACAGGTTTGAATCCAATGACCGTGCAAGACCCTGGTTCTGTCTAGCATTTAATTCTTGAAGTAGTTAGTTTCCCCATAAGCTTGGGTTCGAAGACTATGAAAGGCATTGGTTCTGTCTAACACCTGTCTTCTGAAGCAACTAGTTTCCCCATAGGTTTGAGTCCGAGGACCATGCAAGACCCTAGTTCTGTCTAGCACTTAATTCTTGAAGCAATTAGTTTCCCCACATGCTTAGGTCCAAGGACCTTGCAAGGCCTTGGTTCAGTCTAACACTTGTTTTTTGAAGTAACTAGTTTCCCCATAGGTTTGAGTCCGAGGACCATGCATGACCCTCATTCTGTCTAGCATTTAATTCTTGAAGTAGTTAGTTTCCCCATAGGCTTGAGTCCGAGGACCATGCAAGGCCTTGCTTCGGTCTAACTCTTAGTTTTTCTAAAGTAACTAATTTCCCCATAGGTTTGAGTCCGAGGCTTATGCAAGCCCCTGGTTCTGTCTAGTATTTAGTTCTTCTTGAGTGACTAGTTTCCCCATAGGTTTGAGTCCGAGGATCATTCAAGACCCTGGTTTTGCCTAGCACTTAGTTTCCCCAAAGGCTTGGGGCCGAGGACCATGCAAGGCCTTGGTTCTGTCTAACACTTGTCTTCTTGAGTGACTAGTTTCCCCATATGTTTGAGTCTGAGGACCATGCACGACCCTGGTTCTATCTAGCACTTAGTTCTTGAAGTAGTTAGTTTCCCCATAGGCTTGGGTCCGAGGTCCATGCAAGGCCTTAGTTCTGTCTAACACCTGTCTTCTGAAGTAACTAGTATCCCCATAGATTTGAGTCCGAGGACCATGTAAGACCCTGGTTCTATCTAGTACTTAATTCTTGAAGCAGTTAGTTTCCTAATATGCTTGGGTCCAAGGACCATGCAAGGCCTTGGTTCTGTCTAACACTTGTCTTCTGAAGTAACTAGTTTCCCTATAGGTTTGAGTCCGAGGACCATGCATGACCCTGATTCTGTCTAGCATTTAATTCTTGAAGTAGTTAGTTTCCCCATAGGCTTGAGTCCGAGGACCATGCAAGACCTTAGTTCTGTCTAACTCTTAGATTTTCTAAAGTAACTAGTTTCCCCATAGGTTTGGGTCCGAGGACTATGCAAGGCCTTGGCTCTGTCTAACACTTGTCTTCTTGAGTGACTAGTTTCCCCATATGTTTGAGTCTGAGGACCATGCAAGACCCTGGTTCTATCTAGCACTTAGTTCTTCAAGTAGTTAGTTTTCCCACAGGCTTGGGTCTGAGGACCATGCAAAGCCTTGGTTCTGTCTAATACTTGTCTTCAGAAATAACTAGTTTTCCCAAAGGTTTGAGTCCGAAGACCATGCAAGACCCTGGTTCTGTCTAGCTGTTAATTCTTGAAGTAGTTAGTTTCACCAAAGGGTTTGGTCCGAGGACCATACAAGACCTTGGTTCTGTCTAACACTTGTCTTCTGAAGTAACTAGTTTCCCCATATGTTTGAGTCCGAGGATCATGCAACACCCTGGTTCTGTTTAGCACTTATTTCTTGAAGTAGTTAGTTTCCCCAGAGGCTTAGGTCCAAAAACCTTGCAAGGCCTTAGTTCTGTCTAACACTTGTCTTCTGAAGTAACTAGTTTCCCCATAGGTTTGAGTCCGAGGACCATGCATGACCCTGATTCTGTCTGGTATTTAATTCTTGATGTAGTTAGTTTCCCCATAGGCTTGAGTCCGAGGACCATGCAAGGTCTTGGTTCTGTCCAACACTTGTCTTCTTGAGTGACTAGTTTCCCTATATGTTTGAGTCTGAGGACCATGCAAGACCCTAGTTCTGTCTAGCACTTAGTTCTTGAAGTGGTTAGTTTCCCCATAGGCTAGAGTCTGACGAACATGCAAGGCCTTGGTTCTCACGAATACTTGTCTTCTGAAATAATTAGTTTCCCCATAGGTTTGAGTCCGAGGACCATGCAAGACCCTGTTTCTGTCTAGCACTTAATTCTTGAAGTAGTTAGTTTCCCCATAGGCTTGAGTTCGAGGAACATGCAAAGCCTTGGTTCTGTCTAACACCTGTCTTCTGAAGTAACGAGTTTCCTCATATGTTTGAGTCCGAGTACCATGCAAGACCATGATTCTGTCCAGCATTTGATTCTTCTTGAGTGACTAGTTTCCCCAAAGGTTTAAGTCCGAAGACTATGCAAGACCTTGGTTCTGTCTAGGACTTGGTTCTTGAAGTAGTTAGTTTCCCCAAAGTTTTAGGTCCGAGGACCATGCAAGGCCTTAGTTCTATCTAACACCTGTCTTCTGAAGTAACTAGTTTCCCCATAGGTTTGAGCCCGAGGACTATGCAAGACCTTGGTTCTGTCTAGTTATTAGTTCTTCTTGAGTGATTAATTTCCCCACAGGTTTGAGTCTGGGGACCATGCAAGACCATGCTTCTGTCTAGCACTTGGTTCTTGAACTAGTTAGTTTCCCCAAAGGCTTAAGTCCGAGGACCATGCAAGACCTTGGTTCTATATAACACCTGTCTTCTGAAGTAACTAGCTTCCCCAAAGGTTTGAGTCCGAGGACCATGCAAGACCTTGGTTATGTCTAGTACTTAATTCTTGAAGTAGTTATTTTTCTTATAGGCTTGAGTCCGAGGACCAAGCAAGGCCTTAGTTCTGTCTAACACCTGTCTTTTGAAGTAACTAGTTTCCCCATAGGTTTGAGTCCGATGACCATGCAAGACCCTAGTTCTGTCTAGCATTTAATTCTTGAAGTAGTTAATTTCCCCATAGGCTTGGTCCGAGGACCATGCAAGGCATTGGTTCTATTTAACACCTATCTTCTGAAGTAACTAGTTTCCCCATAGGTTTGAGTCTGAGGACCATACAAGACCCTGGTTCTGTCTAGCATTTAATTCTTAAAGTAATTAGTTTCCCCATAGGCTTGAGTCCGAGGACCATGCAAGGCCTTGGTTCTGTCTAACTCTTAGTTTTTCTGAAGTAACTAGTTTCCCCATAGGTTTGAGTCCGAGGATTATGCAAGACCCTGGTTCTGCCTAGTACTTAGTTCTACTTGAGTGACTCGTTTCCCTAGAGGTTTGAGTCCGAGGACCATGCAAGACCCTGGTTTTGCCTAGCACTTAGTTTCCCCACAGGCTTGGGTCCAAGGACCATGCAAGACCTTGGCTCTGTCTAACACTTGTATTCTTGAGTGACTAGTTTCCCCATATGTTTGAGTCTGAGGACCATGCAAGACCCTGGTTCTATCTAGCACTTAGTTCTTGAAGTAGTTAGTTTCCCAACAGGCTTGGGTCTGAGGACCATGCAAGGTCTTGGTTCTGTCTAATACCTGTCTTCTGAAGTAACTAGTTTCCCATAGGTTTGAGTACGAGGACCATGCAAGACCCTAGTTCTGTCTAGTACTTAATTCTTGAAGCAGTTAGTTTCCCCACATGCTTGGGTCCAAAGACCATGCAAGGCCTTGAATCTGTCTAACACTTGTCTTCTGAAGTAACTGGTTTCCCATAGGTTTGAGTCCGAGGACCATGCAAGACCCTGGTTCTGTCTAGCATTTAATTCTTGAAGTAATTAGTTTCCCCATAGGCTTGAATCCGAGGACCACGCAAGGCCTTGGTTCTGTCTAACTCTTAGTTTTTCTGAAGTAACTAGTTTCCCCATAGGTTTGAGTCCGGGGATTATGCAATACCCTGATTCTGTCTAGTACTTAGTTCTTCTTGAGTGACTAGTTTCCCCATAGGTTTGAGTCCGAAGACCATTCAAGACCCTGGTTTTGCCTAGCACTTAGTTTCCCCATAGGCTTGGGTCCGAGGACCACGCAAGGTCTTGGTTCTGTCTAACTCTTAGTTTTTCTGAAGTAACTAGTTTCCCCATAGGTTTGAGTCCGGGGATTATGCAATACCCTGATTCTGTCTAGTACTTAGTTCTTCTTGAGTGACTAGTTTCCCCATAGGTTTGAGTCCGAAGACCATTCAAGACCCTGGTTTTGCCTAGCACTTAGTTTCCCCATAGGCTTGGGTCCGAGGACCATGCAAGGCCTTGGTTCTGTCTAACACTTGTCTTCTTAAGTGACTAGTTTCCCCATATGTTTGAGTCCGAGGACCATGCAAGACCCTAGTTCTGTCTAGCACTTAGTTCTTGAAGTAGTTAGTTTCCCCATAGGCTTGGGTCCCATAGGCTTGGGTCCAAGGACCATGCAAGGTCTTGGTTCTGTCTAACACTTGTCTTCTGAGGTAACTAGTTTCCCCATGGGTTTGAGTCCGAGCACCATGCAAGACTCTGGTTCTGTCTAGCACTTAATTCTTGATGTAGTTAGTTTCTCTATAGGCTTGAGTCCGAGGACCATGCAAAGCCTTGGTTCTGTCTAACTCTTAGTTCTTCTGAAGTAACTAGTTTCCCCATCGGTTTGAGTCTGAGGACCATGCAAGACCTTGGTTCTATCTAGTACTTAGTTCTTCTTAAGTGACTAGTTTCCTCATAGGTTTGAGTCCGAGGACCATGCAAGACCCTGGTTCTGTCTAGCACTTAGTTCTTGAAGTAGTTAGTTTCCCCATAGGCTTGGGTCCGAGGACCATGCAAGGCCTTGGTTCTGTCTAACACTTGTCTTCTTAAGTGACTAATTTCCCGATCTGTTTGAGTCCGAGGACCATGCAAGACCCTAGTTCTGTCTAGCACTTAGTTCTTGAAGTAGTTAGTTTCCCCATAGGCTAGGGTCGAGGACCATGCAAGGCCTTAGTTCTGTCTAACACTTGTCTTCTGAAGTAACTAGTTTCCCCATAGGTTTGAGTCCAAGGACCATGCAAGACCCTGGTTCTTTCTAGCACTTAATTCTTGAAGTAGTTAGTTTCCCCATATGCTTGAGTCGAAGGACCATGCAAGGCCTTGATTCTGTCTGACACCTGTCTTCTAAAGTAACTAGTTTCCCTATAGGTTTGATTCCGAGGACCATGCAAGACTCTGGTTCTGTCTAGCACTTAATTCTTGAAGTAGTTAGTTTCCCCATAGGCTTGGATCCGAGGACCATGCAAGGCCTTGGTTCTGTCTAACACTTGTCTTCTGAAGTAACTAGTTTCCCCATAGGTTTGAGTCCGAGGACTATGCAAGACCCTGGTTCTGTCTAGTACTTAGTTCTTGAAGTAATTAGTTTCCCCATAGGCTTGAGTCCGAGGACCATGCAAGGCCTTAGTTCTGTCTAACTCTTAGTTCTTCTGAAGTAACTAGTTTCCCCATAAGTTTGAATCCGAGGACTATGCAAGACCTTGGTTCTGTCTGACACTTAGTTCTTCTTGGATGCTTGGAGTGGGGGAGATCATCCTTAGCGTTGGGGAGTCTGCCCTTAGAGTGATAGCGGCTTTGAGCTTGCTCTGCCGAAGGGGGACCCTTCTTCGGTCTGGTTCTTTCGTCTGGCGCACCACTTCCAATTACAAGGCATCATTTGGGCTAATCGAGTAACGCGCTTGACGCTTCGGTGCGCGAGGCGCATCCTCATTAATATCCTTGCAGATTTACGAGGGTCCAGCGTCTGGTAAGCTCTTTGGAAATTAGGCGGAGTTAATATCTCTAGTAATCCTTCCCTAGAATTCTGTGTGTGTTGGTTTTCACCGGTTTTTGCCTTCTATATAAGGCACTTTGAGGTAATCCGTTCTTCAAATCTCACAAACACTTAGGTTCAATAAGGGGTCAAGGCTCTCCGTTTTCTGGGCATTTCAAGGGCCTTGCCAAAACAGTAACTTGTGGTTGAGGAGATGGAGTGGCCGTGGAAAAGGGCGGGGACAAGGAAGCCGAGCCCCCTTTAGGAGCCGAGAATGCCACCCCGATTCTAGGCGTCACAATGGAGGCGGGATAGGCAGAAGCCAAAGATCCTCCTTCTTTTCAACCTAGCCAGAAAGAGGACCCCCCTTGCAGTTAGGAAGGGGATCCGAAAGGAACATAACGTCTCTCCTCCGCGTGCGGATCTACCGGCCTTTCAAGCTGGTAGTGATTCGCCGGCGCCCGGTTGTCGTGGGACTGTGAGAGAATCAAGGAAAAACCTCGAGGTGGGACCGTCATGCGCCACAGCTTCTTCTTCCTTCTCCTTCAAAGCGCCGCCCATGCTGGTTGGGGAGCTGTGGACGGTCTTTAAATAGGCCTGTCTCCACCTCTCCCTCCATGCTTGGCTTGGCTTTAAAACAAGCCTGCCTAGGCCTCTTTTTCCCCCTTTTTTTTTTTTTTAGCTTCAGCACAAACCTGCCTAAACATTTACCTTCGTAGTTAGCTTTAGAACAAGCCTGCCTAAGCATTTGCCTTCGTAGTTAGCTTTAGAACAAGCCTGCCTAAGCATTTGTTGTATAATGTAACTTTTCTTTACTTAATAAAGAAGTAGCCACATTTCGTTTCTTTTACTTCTTGCATCTTTCATTTTTTTGTAATGATTGCCTTCTGAATGAGTACGTTGCCGTTGTTTGTATTGTTTTTTTTTTTTTTTTTTTTTTTTTGGAACTTGGAAGAAGTGTTGTTATTGATCCTTCCGCACCAACCGTCGCACTCGCTAATCCTCAAGTCCTCCTCACAGACGGCGCCAATTGTAGGGACTCGGTTCGAACTTTTTCCCTCCTGGGAATGAGTGGACCCGAGCCCAGTTAACCACATACAATAAATTTGTAGAGATTGAGTAGAATGACTAGGTATTAGTGAAAGATACAACGGTTAGTGTGGGTTTACAGGATCATCAGGTGAGATTTGGCTAAGTGTTCTAAGGGAAAGTTCGTCCTCGACCTAGTCCGATGAGCTCATTCTTGGTTGTCAATGAAGGTAGGAGTTGCCATTCGGCCTTCTGAACCTCTGAAAAACCCCCCTTCTTTTTTGGGGGTTCACTCTATTATATAGTCCTATTCAGCTGATTTTTGTCTTCCACTTGTTGGTCATCTGAGCTTATGTCTGAATGCTTGTCCCATCAGCCGTCTTTCCAGACTTTCTATTAGTTGAAGTAATCAATGCATCACTGTTCACTGGTCAATTCTCCATTAATGCGGTCAGAGTGTCGGTTGCGTACATTTAATGTGTGGATGACAGCTTCCCTTCTTCAATATCAGCCGGCCGAGGACATGGTCGTCCTCGGCGATACTCCTTGACAATTTGGGCCTCCCCTACTCATTCTCGGATTCTATATTGTCCTCGGCACGAGTCTTGAGCTTGATATGGAGTGGGCCAGGGCTGCCAAATTTTCGGGCCCCACAGTTTCTTTTCAAACTAATTTGGAGAGAAACCTTTCATACTTTTACTAAAAATTTAACATCAATACATATTTTAAAAATTTAACCGTTAAATTACATGTTTTTTATGTTCTTATAATGCATGTCAAATTTCATTCAAATCATATGTTAATTACTATTCATCCATAAATATATTTTTTTATGTATAATTTAATACTACAAAAACTTGAAATTTAAACATTTGATTCATAACATACCTAATGACTTCTGATTTTCTTAAAATTTTGCAAGTGTGAATGATATAATAAGAAAATGCAATTTAATAGTAAATTTGTCAAAATTCATATCCAATGAAAAAATATAAAGGGAATTAGGAAAGAAATTTTGTTCTTTTGATCTAAATTCTTATAAAACGGTTGGTTTGAATGGCAAAGTCCAAAGAAAGAA
Source organism: Quercus glauca (assembly GCA_023736055.1). Classification (NCBI taxonomy): domain Eukaryota; kingdom Viridiplantae; phylum Streptophyta; class Magnoliopsida; order Fagales; family Fagaceae; genus Quercus; species Quercus glauca. Next base: position 21,765,070 of record CM043317.1, read on the forward strand.
TGATGGCCATCTAAAGGCCACCTGATTCTTTAATCCAACATAGTCGGTTGGAGATCTACATATATATTAATATTAGGATCAATTATCTATATAACAAAGTTTTTTTTTTTTTTTTTTTGGTGAAAATTTCATGAGATGTATTAAACTAATAGTTTACAAATGCTCTATTTTTATGTGAAAAAAGTTAATAAACACCCCAAGGACATTGGTTTAGAAAATATTTTTTAGAAACTTTTTATGGAAAAATAAAAAAGTAACAAATTTTTTTGATAGCATTTTATATTTCCAATAAAAGTAGTATAAAAACTTTCTTAAAATAGCCCATAGACAAATACCGTAAAAGCACCCATTAACTGGACACTTTTTATATTACCCTTTACAAAACCAACCAAGGCCAGACAATAACAGCTCTAGGAATTTTTTCTAGGGCCATTAAAAACTTAAATGATACAAATCTAATAAAAAGAAAACTTGAATATATCGATATCACACAAAAAAAAAAAAAAATCACAAATACATAAAATTTTATAATTTTCTTTTACTAACAAAATGAAAACGCAAAAAAGAATGGATAAAAGATAAAGTGAAAATTGAGAATGCTGAAATGCAAAGTTGCACAAGTACAAGTACAACTACGAGAGTCCTACATTTCTTGAAAAACTAAGACACAACAAGTCTAGGGTACAAAAATTAATTAATTAATAATATATATTTTTGGGTGTATTTTAAATATCTTTGGACATAATTTATGTTTATTGTAGGTTATAAATTAAGTAACAACAATAAAATACTTTTGAAAACATATCTAAGACTATAATTTATGTTTATTTCAATTAAATAAATAAATAAATTACTAAATAATAATTACCAAATGCTATAGATGAAAATATATAATAAAAAAATGCTATAGATTTTTTTTTTTTTTTTTTTTTTAGAAGAAGAAAGAAAAAAAAATGTTATAGATTAACTGCATTGTTTCTATTATTTAATAATAATAAAAATTGCATTGTTAAGGCTTTTTTTAAATAAATAAATAAATAAGGTACTAAATGCTTTCCTTTAAAAATGTGACCCGATGGATAGGGGAGGATAAATTCTGTCCCTCCAAATAAATTCTTCGTTCGAGGTTTCTACGGAATTGAATGAACATCTTTTGCTATGTTCTACCACAGTTGTGGCCTATGGGAAAACCAACCAGCCTTCACTAAGCTACTTTGTTCCTGTAAAACCAAAGAGCGTATAAAAACCTATGAAGAATGGGTGTGTTTTCGGATTTGGGTGTAGGTGCTTGTGCGGGTGCGGGTGTGAGTGCGGGACTCAGTAATTTTTGAAAAAGTAGGGTACAGGTGCGGCGATTAAAAATTATTAAAAATATTTTTATTTATATTTTTAATATATTGCTAAGCCATTTTCACAATATATAAACATATGCCAAATTTAAGAGCAATAGTAGATAATAACTAAAACATAATGTTCATAAATTAAAAAAAAAAAAAATCAAACCCAAGTCACAACATTGCAGCTTATATAAAAAATTAAAAAAATCATATCACAGTTCACAGATTCACAAATCACAATGAGTAATAACTATTAGCTAAATAAAAAATCAAACCCAAGTCACAACATTATTACATTACAGCTTATATAAAAAATTAAAAAAAAAAAAAAAATCAGATCAGGTGAGGTGAGCTTCAGACTAAAAAAAATTAGATCTGCTTGAGCGTAAAAAATTTGAAAAACTAAGATTGAAAGCTTTAGTTTGATACCTGAGTTGAGACTCTTGAGAGTGGGTCGAGCTTGAGAGTTGAGACTTGAGACTTGAGTTGAGAACTTGAGATTGAGAGTGGGTCAATGAGGTTGTGAGTGAATTAAGAGTGAGATTGTGTGAGTGTGAGAGTGAGTTGAGAGTGAGATTGTGTGTGACTGAGTGGCTGAGTGTGAGAGAGGGGAGACGGAGAGCAAAGACAGAGAGCACAAAGATGAGTGAGAGAGAGCTGAAGATGAGAAGAATGAATCGGGTTAGATTAGTTAGGGCTTTGTTATTTCGGCCAAAACGGTGCGTTTTGCAACTTTTTTTTTTTTTTTTTTTTTTTTTTTTTTTTTTTTTTTTTTTTTTTAATTTCAACGTGTATCGGCAGTTTCAACTGATATGGACCGATTCGGCCCAAGTAGGCATGAGTTGGGAAACCCAAAAAAAAAAAAAAAAACTGGACGCTTCACAGACGTGCAGGCAGCAGCGTCCCTCAATCGTCGCCGCGTCAGACATGGGTGTGGCAGCCATTTTGCCGTGTCCATGCATCCCAGATAAAAACACCAACCACAGCCAAAAACAAAGAATTAATATAAACAAAGCACCCGATCCTTTACATTATAAAGCAATGTATATATGTACAAAACCGCCTGCAAAGCAATAATGCAATCAAACGTCAAACAGACCGCTCTTTCTCTCTCTTTCAGTGACCCTTGCAGTTTTTACCATTCCATTCGTCTTCATATGTCATCTGTAGGTAAGCATTTTAAACTTCTACTTTTATTCAAACTTCACCAGTAAATTCGAATTGAGTTTAATAAAAGCTTACTACTAATTACAAATTCTCCTTCACAAATTAAAAACTTTGAATCCCCTCCATTACTACAAGCGCAAATATCACCAGTCCATTCTTTCTCAAGAAAAAATCCAATACCATTCTCGGTTGGTCATTTAGTGGCACAGTTTGGTACACACTACATGGCTTCAGGTCCCAACACCTCATAGCTAGAGAGACTAATTACACATTGATGTGTGTGCCTATGTTGGATGGATAAATTCTCTTATCAGAAAATTAAAAAAAAAAAAAAATTGGCCACCAATTAGCTACGCAGGTATCTAATTTATTGACTCTGTAATGGAGGAATCACACTGTTTATGCAAAAGAAAAAAGGGCAACAAAATAAGAATAAAAACTACGAAAATAAAAACACAATGAGCAATCAATACTATAAGAATAATACCCAAAACAAAAAAAATAAAAAATAAAACATAAATAAAACACTAAAATCACAAAAATTCTAGAATTGTTGCCCAAGGATGGGAAACCAAGGACCTCATGAAATCATTCAGCAGTCCAATAAGTGAGCAACTGTCATAATTTTTTTCTTCCTCTTAAAAGAAAATCAATACCTTAAGTAGCCTAAGGAAATTAGGCTACATCAGCATATCAAGATCCTCTTTGCTTGCCTCATTTCATGGTTCTAATTTAGTGAATCTGAGAGTGTACATGAGCCCTGCTAGAACATATGTGATTCACTTGTTAGGAACATATGTCAGTATTTTATGTAATTGGTCAATCCTTTGACAAAACATATTTTACTTGTAATTGGGTAGTTCTAAATGTTTTTAATGCTTCAAGAAACAAGATTTCAAGATCAAGTGTTGAAGTCATCAAGTCTATCCAAGAAATAAGCTGAAGAAGTGCAAGTTCTTTAAAGCTCGACAGTTAGTATGTGTCGAAGTTTAAGAAGCTGTTCAAGCCCGTGTGCTCGACACCTGCTCGACAGCTGCTCAACACTTCCCATCTGTCGAGGTTTAATAAAAATAGATTTTCTGTTCTGCTTTCTTGGGATCTGTGAATATGTCTTTGAGGCTTCTTTTCTCCTAACCCTAAACATATAAAAGGATTGTTTTAAAGGTCGTCAAAGAGTTCACAAATTGCACAAACATTGAGCAAACTCTGTTCAAGCAAATTGTGATCGGAGACAAAGTTTCTCCCTAGTTCATCCCTTCTGAAGAAGTTGTTGTGTATGTGCACCTTTAGATTTTGTTACCAAGCATCCTTTTTATCTTCATCGTGTGGATGAACTGAAAAACTTTGCGGCCAACCATCTTCTCTAGTTGGTGATTGAAGTCACGTACTGGAATTCACGCAATTGGTTAGTCACGTACTTGGGAGCCGTGCATCAAAAGGAGAACTGTCACTACAGAACAAGTCCAATTAAGTATTGAGGTAAGTATTCAACTGTAGATTGGTATAAGGTACTAGAATTCCTTTACTTGTAGCCGCTTGTTGTGATAATAGTGGAGTTTCAGGAGTGGTGACTTGAAAATCACTCGGTGAGGTTTTTGCCGTTAGGCTTTCCCCATTCGTAAACAAATTACCGTGTTATTTATTTTCCGCTGCATAATTAGTTTATTGGTAATTTATTTGTATTACCACGCGTTTGTATGTTAATTAACTTAATTAATAAAATTGGCAAACTGAGCGTTTGGATTGAGCTTAATCTCACGTCTGCGTTTTTTTTTTTTTTTTTTTTCAGGTGTTTGAGGGAGTAATGCGCTACTGTGCGGCTACTGTTCACATGAATAGTAGCCGCAGTTGTTGACTTTTTGTCCATGAACAATGCATTTGTGCACTGTTCACGGACCCACAAATTTCACTTTTTATCAACTTTTTCATTAAAAATGGGTCCCATGGCACTATTCACACATTTAAAAATTATTTTGCTATAGTGTTTTCAGTTTTTAGTTTTCAATTTTCAGCTATATCCAAACGGACCCTAAATTAATTAGTTAATTAATCACAAGGGGTCAATACGTTTTTGGCCTATCAAGCCCCACATGATATAAAGGGAAATGCTATGTCCACAATATTTTCATAACAAATTCTAAGTCCACAATATTTTCATAACAAATTCTAAGTGGCAGGTTGTAACAACTTACTAGCTCGGATTTGTTGTGAAAAATGTTGTAAATGTAGCATTTCTCTAATTTATATATCATTTCACCAAATAAGGAATGATAACTGATTTACTGATTTCAAAAAGATGTGACACTATACTTGCCTTTAGATCTGTTAAGTACTACATCTTTCCCATGAAAAGAACTCTCTCCATTCCAAAGCATATTGAGAGGCTCCTTTTGTTTCATAAGTATAGTAAGCATCATGAACCTGATAAGAAAATCTACATCAAAATTTTCATCAAATTAAACACATAGTGTTGTGTAGCTGAACATTAATTTCGTCTATTTATTCACTTGTTCCTTTTCTATACTTTAAAGTTGTTGACAAAAATTACCCAATCGATTTCCTCAGCTTTGTCGATGTTACTCTGCATCAGCATCTTAAAATGTTTGCACCGCCATGGCCAGACAATCAATCAATTAAAGCAAATTCTTAAAGCATGACTTATCCAAAAAAAAAAAAAAAGAAGAAGCAAATTCTTACAGCGTGATAGTCAAGACTAGCACTCATACCTAACAAACTTCTAGCCTATAGAGTTGGTTTGAACTTTAAACTGTAAACTTATATTTATGCCCGAATGGAGTTCACACACTAAAACCACTCGTACTACAAGTGGCACCAAATTCATCTGGAGCTTATAATGACTATCTAAAGCATAAAAAAACACCATCAAACAAGAAATTCCAAATCAAATGTTTAGATAACGAACAAAAGTCTGTGAGGAAAGATCCCCTCCCATCTAAATCCTCCAATTCCTTCCAATTTTTAGTCAAATTTATGACAAGTGGCATTTATTTGATCTTGTGTGATTTTAAAGACCATTGGATTTTTTAGATGCAAGGTCTTTCATCTATCTAAAAATTGAAGGGAATTGGAGGCGATCCTTTCCCAAAGTTTTAAAATTACATAAGTGGTCATTTAATACAAAAATTTGCAAATTCAATGGCAGGTAACCTGCAGATTTCAGGTGGGGCAGCATTTTGTTAAACTCCAATGAGTGATTCTACTAAATGAAGAGCCAAGTCAATGCAATCTCCACAGCAGCAATGTTCTGTCATAGGGAGAGTGAAATACATACACTCCAAACACTACTCGGTTCCTGGAGGCAGAGCAGTAATTGAGAGATCCGCTCAAATGCTACCTCTGGAATCCTGACCACCACCACCATAGTGACTTGTATTTTGAAAATTTTCACGGTGTGGATCCAAGCTGAGGAACAACAACCATTTTGAATTTTACAATGATAAGCTATGTTAATGGCTGTAATCGCTCATAAAATTCATGGCAGACTCAAGTGTAACTCCAATCAATTTGGTTAGCTTCAATGAGAACCAAAGAACTGATCATACGTTTTGTACTTTTATGGGCTGCTGTTGATATTATCAATTTATCACCATTTGAACTTTCTCTGGACTAAGGCCAAAGGTGCAAATTGGAGTTGCTATTTGGGTCATGATTTGATTAAGCAAATAATTGAACAAATTTTTGATTTTAACACTGCATTTTTTACCCCTATTTTAAATGAAAAGAATTGTGTGCTTTTGTACAATCAAACTTCATAAAAAGGAGATTATAGTTTCAAAATGATTGAAATTCACCTGAAGAAGTTCTATTCTAGTCTAAGAGCAATTCACAGGTCCCACATGCTGCTGATGGAGGTCCTAGCAGCAATCCCTGTGCAACTTCTTTGTGCTACAAACATCATTTACAATAATCAAAAGAAGCCCTAACTCGGCAAATGTAATTCAATGAAATTCAGGAATATTATTGTGCTAATATCCATGCCAACCACAAAAAACTATTGCAAATCCAAAATTTGGAATGCCTCACAAGCTTCAACCGTTCAATAAAATAATAAAAATAAAAAGCTTTAATATTAAAGTATGACAACTATGAAAGACTCGAAATTTAAATTTTCCAAAAATATCAAACCCAATTTCAGAATGTTAAAATCTGGATCAAATTTCAGAAGGGTTTCAATAATTGTAAAAAGAAACCCTACAAAATGACATAACGAGAATCCAAAAGAAGTGTGAGCTAAAAATTTCAGCTTACCAGAACCAAGAAGACAGTGGAAGCCATGGAAGAATTCACGCATGGGGTTTTGGAAATGTTGGGGAACGAAAAAATTTGGGACCGTTTCTTGATTTATGCGTGTCATCCTTGCGCAGGGGCCATGCTAATCTTCTCTGTATCGTTCCAGTTTTATCGGATGTATCCGAAGGGACAAGCCTTGCACTCTCGCTCTTGCTTATAAACATAAATAGCTTCGTGTAACTGAACGATATGGGATTTGTTGGTTCTCAACCAGAAGGCCCAATTTAGTTGGCTTTTGGTTTTACACACGTGTTAGAGTGGCATTGTAGTAACTATTCTAAAACCAACATAATAATTATGAATGTGCAAGTGTTTAAATCTTAAAAGTTTTGGGACATTAATTTCTAATGATGCATAAAAAATAATAATATTCCTAATCAATTTCCATCTCCAATTTTTTTGAAATCTTTCTCGACACAAAAGTTTCTTAGAAATGCAAGTTCTTACTAGTACCAAATATATTCTCATTAATGCTTTATTATAAATATTATTATTATTGATAAAAGGGTCAAAGACTTTAATTATTTTAATTAAAATTGAATCGAGGAATTCTAAGTATAAATACGATACACATTGTGAATTTCAGTTAGCTTAATTGGTAAAGTCTCTTGTTATTGAATAAGAGATTTGAGATTTAAACCCGTTCTACACAAAAAAACAAATGGGTGTATTGGCTTGTTCATAAAGAGTAATTATCATAGAGCAAGTATTATAAGTTGAAATTTAATTGCGTGCATGATAAAGTGATCCTCTCTAGAGTAAGGAAATGTCAATGTGAAGGAAATCTACAATTGATAATATAAACAAAACTGAAATTGTTTGACTTTTGGCTAACCACATAAGTTATATATATATAAATTTATGCAGATACTATAGATTTTCAATTTACTTTCTTCTAGATGCCTAGAAATTTTATATTGTTCTAATTAATCTGAATTGTTTCAAATGCCTTTTTTTTTTTTTTGGGAACTTTATAGTTGATTGATGACACGTTTTCTATATTTCCAACTCAATGCTTTCCAGGAAATGTCCTTCATAAAGAATTGGATGAAGAGTTGAGCTTGATGGTGTAGGACACGTATATATTTAAAATCCAAACAATATGAAAGAGAGCCCTCCAACTTGCATAACGCAATAGAGAAAATTGGTCTTATAATAATTACAAAATTATGACTACTTTTTATTTGTAGAATAAAAGATAAAGTAGAGGTTAAACAAAATATCCAAAACTTTGAGTCACTATTCGAAAAACCAAATTAGATTGGCTCCTAACCATAATGAGGCTGCTACACTGCCACCATTGTGACCAAGGTCAAGATACAAAACGATAATTCTAAATTTTTTATTATTCAAATAATGATAAAAAAATTTTATTTAATATTCTTTTAGGAAATTATAAATTTATAATCCAAAGGCTTTGAACCTTTAAAGTCTTGAAAAAAGAGTTTTGGAGACTTGTTTTTCTTGTCCATAGTCTTTGGATTTGGAGTAATCCTTACGCTGGGTAAAACCTTTCAATTTAAAAAATTGTTTTTTTAGTACCTAATTTTCCACACTAATTTTGGTAAGGTATTAAAAGTCTAGATATGAGAGTCCCTAAGTAAAATTAGTACCTAATTTTCCACACTAACAATAAATACACTTAATAGCATTTTTGCCCATCTAGATTTTTCAAGAAAGTCTTTCACGAAAATTAAAGCTTGATCGCTGGGCCTTAGAATTTTGACAATAAACAACAGGAGACAAATCTAATACCATGTAAACTGGGTTTTCTTTCCTGATAGTGTGAAATTTTGGTAAGGTATTAAAAGTCTAGATATGTGAGTCTCCGAGTAAAAGAAGAAAAATAGCATGATTAAAATGTGTCAGTGTCAATTGGATCCATCTTTAAAAACTGTGGTCGGGGTTGATGGAAAGAGGCTATCAATGATATAAATAGAGAGAAACACACAGGCGGTTCTCATTTACTTTGCATTACGTTTTAAAATAACAATTACAACTGGGCAATAGTAAAATTTATCAAGGTATCCCACTCCTCTTTTTTCTGGATATATTAAAAGCATTCAGTACAAAACCAAACCAAGAAAGATGAACAGCAACTACTAGCCCCTTGATAAGAAACACTAATGCAGTCTTTGCTTCTTTAGCTAAACATTATACATCTTCTAAAATTCTGGTATTAACATATCTAAACCATTCATTGACAAAAGATTTCCAGCTATTTCATTTCCAGCAAACAAAGCGTCTCAGGGAAAGTAGCTCCCTCTTTGGTTGATGCTACTCCACTGTAGGAACCTAGCACCAGCTTCCTTCCCTGCCAATCCTTGCACACAAATGCAGAACCTCTAAACTTCTTCTTCTTGGAATAAACACCCGCAATTAACAGCAGCACATGCCATCATGTACATTGCGCAGGAAAAAAGATTCCTGCTGAAAGCTCTATTCTTTCCTTCCAAAATAAGTTCTTCGTTACAGTTTTCTGGGCAACTGTACAAATATTTTCTGCTACGTTCTACCACAGTCGTGAGAGAAACCCACCATCCCTCATAAGCTACTTTGTTCTTGTAAAACCAACGAGTATAAAACGCCAACAACCACTGCCAAAAACAAACTAACATTACACCCGCTCAATGGCCCTTGCAGTGCTTATTACCCTGCCATTCCTCTTCATATGTCATCTGTATGTGAGCATTTTAAGCTTCTACTTTTATCCAAACTTCACCAGTAAATTCCATCTGAGTTTAAGAAAAGCAAACTACTAATCACAAATTTTCTTTCACAAATCAAAATCATTGAATCCGCTCCAACAATACAACTGCAAATATCACCAGTCCATTCTTGCTCAAGAACAAAATCAATACCATTCTCAGTTGGTCATTTAGTGGCACAGTTTGGTAGACATACTGATGTGTGCTCCTACATTGGATGGATATAAAGTGGCCACCAATTAGCCACGCAGGTATCTCTAATTTATTGACTGTAGGATTTGATGTGGACCATAACAGTTGTTCATTACATGGAGGAATCACTCTGTTTATGCAAAAGAAAAAAAGACAATAAATTAAGAACAAAAACTATAAAAGAAAAATACAATGAGCAATCAATACTACAAGAATAATACCATTAAAAAATAAATAAATAAAACACTAAAATCACAAAAATTCTGGAATCGTTGCCCAAGGATGGGAAACCAAGGACCTCGTGTTATCATTCTGCATTCCTATGCATTTGTATTAATACCAAACCGTGGAAGAAAATGCAAGACAACAATCATATTAATACTAAGGAAGAGAAATTTCAACGTGCATTTGTATATAGAAGTTTAAAAGAGCATTGCATTTGCAGGACACCAAAAAAGAAAAAAGAAAAAAAAAACATGATTTAATCAATAATAAGAGGCATGTGACAGCTAATTTAAACAGCTGACCATTATGAGTCCTTGACAACTTCAGCAAGAGCCCAGGTGGATGTGAGAGAAGGGACCCTAGGCCTACTTCGCTAATTCTTCGAAGTGTCATTGGTTTCTATCCCTCTTTACTGCCGCAATAGGCTTCAAGCTTCTTGGATGTTTGATCTCCTACTTCCATTATAATAAAGTACACCAACAAGACAACAGGAAAAGTTTTTATGATTTCAACCTGACTAAAAAAAAGAGGAAAGAAATGCGGCTATATGAAAGCCAAAAAGGTAATGTTAAGGTACAACTAGCACAATAAAATAATAGATATATAAATACCAGTAAGGGAAATCCAAGAAGAATGATGATGACTTACCGGCAAAGAAGTCAAAAATTCTCTAATACTTGATTCAATTTTACATCCTCCACGTCTTTATAGGTGGTTCGTCATTAGAATAGCCTTCTCCACTAGGTCCAACCCCATCATCCTCATCATGGCTTCGCTTATTTTGGGTACCTTTGGAGGCTAAATCATTAATATCATGATGGATTACACCCAAATCCTCACAGAGACACTGTTTGTATACCAAACGAATCCCAGTTTTCACCACCCCCCAGTTATTTGAAGAACTTATTCTTATCGCAATTTTATTGGATCCATTCGCATCAATTTGATGAAATTTTTCTCCCCATTGGGAGTCAAAATAGCGTGGGGACAAATAGAGCAGCCAATGGTGACGTGTTATGACTTCACCGTATTTTGTCCTAAAAGAAGAGCGTATTGGTGATGCCCTTTCAAATCCATTGACTTTAATCCAACAAGTAAGTAGAAAATCTTCGGAGGTATGAGAAACCTTGGCAAATGAAAAACAAATGCACAACACAATTCCCATCAGCTCATCACACCCATAAGGCACTTGTATCTTCAATTCATTACCCATACATTCATGGTTAAACCATTTTGGAATTTCACCTCCAGGAAAAATAATGTCTAAGATGTCTGGCAGTCTATCACTTTGCCCCTGAAATATAAAAAGCATAATTTATGTTTAGAACTTAGAGAGAGAGAGAGAGAGAGAGAGGGAGAGAGATACCTGAAGCATGTCAAGGCTGTTTTGAATATAGTCAACCAATTTGAAACAGTTAACACACTGGAAATTCAAATGGGAGTGATCTGACCTAAAAGGATAAAATTGCAGTTCTGGCAATCTCTCCAGCGAGGTACAATTGTTTGCAACTACAGAATCAATAGTTGACGGAACATTTTCCAATGATTGAAGCCAGTTGCAACCTTCCAAATAGAGTGTTCGAAGATTAGAGAGTTGAGAGATGCTTTCAGGAAGGGAAGTAAAAGGATTTCCACTTAGATTTAAGTGTTCTAAAGAGGACAAGCAGCCAATGTCATTGGGGATTGACCAAAGATTGCAGTCACTAAGATGCAAATATGTCAAAGATTGCAGACCTAATAAGGAAGGCAATAGTGGATGAGGATTTGTTGGCAGGGAATTGAATGAAACAAATTTTGGGCTAATTGTATCTTGTGCCAGGGAACCAAGTGAAGGCAAAATTTTGTGAATTGGATGACTTCTTGGCGGGAAATTAAATGGGTCAAAAAGTTGTGCCAGGGAATTGAATGAAACAAATTTTGGGCTAATTGTATCTTGTGCCAGGGAACCAAGTGAATGCAAAATTTTGTGAATTGGATGACTTCTTGGCGGGAAATTAAATGGGTCAAAAAGTTGTGCCAGGGAATCAAATGAATACAATAGTTCATGCATTGGATGATGACTTGTTGGAAGGGAAATTAATGAAGGAAATACTAGGCCCATCAATTCAAGATTTTTTGGTAGGGAATAAAATCCAAATGGCTTCCATCTACAGATATATAGATGTTTCAGATTTTTAAGGAGAACAATGGAAGAAGGAACCTCTTCTATGGCTGTCCAACACAAATTAAGCAGCTCCAAACCTTTTACATTTCCTATGTTTGTTGGCAAGTTACCAAATTTTAAGCATCCAAAAAGATCAATAGAATTAAGCAACTTCAAACTACAAATGGTGTCAGGAAGGTGCACAAGATTCACGCAATATCTTAGAGTCAATGAAGTAAGGTTAGTCAAACGTTCAATTGATGAAGGCAGCTCTTCTATATCCGCTTTGCTCAAATCAAGCACCTCTAGGCCTTTGACTATCCATAGGTTCTCTGGCAAGTTTTTAATTAGTTCCACAATAGCAGTGCGATCCAAACAAATCTCCTGTAAGAATTCCTTGTTTACCACAAATTTTGGATTTTCCTTGCATTTTGAGCAATTAGAAAGTTCAAGAGTCATAGGAGACTCCATTACAAACTTTCTTGGAAGACGAATTAGTCTTTCACAATCTTGTAAATTAAGATGAATAAGTTTTTTAAGAATTCTTATGGATGGGTGAAACTTGCGTAAATTTGTACACCTTACAAGAATTAATTTCTCAAGATTTGGGACTCCAGTGAAGTTTGGAGTTATAATCATGTCTGAGGAGTCGGTCAAGTCAATGAACGTCAACTTGTCAAAATTCTGTTAGAAGAAAAACAATTGTTAGAATAATTAGCTTCCTAATGTCCATTTATTGTAATTTAAAAAAGCAAAGTTTTAGGAGGATACTTACCTTTATTCCTATCCAAAGTTGTTGAATTTTGCTTTGTTGCAAACAAAGTTGAACAAGCTCATCTAGCTGGAAACTTGATTGCAAAGATTTTGATGGATACAAAATCCAATCAAGAATTCTTAAACCACTAGGAAGGTGCGTGGGGACATGGAGAATGCCATAAATTCTAAGAAATTTAAGATTGTCCATCTTCAGAAAGGCCTCAGGGTTCCAACATGCATCTTGTTGTTCATTATAAGTACTCACAATATCCATGGCTTTAAGTGCTTCTGTCCCCTAATAACCAAGAAGGAATTGGTGAATTGCAAAATTAATTATTAGCATTACAATTCAAATTCCAAATTGTTAAACATGAAGGTAAGGAATGAGCTCAAATTCTCTAAATAACCTATTACCTTATTTTTTCTTAACACTTTGTCAATGTCCTCATAATCCCACAATCTACTACGCTTCCCAGGATCATCAAGGCACTCTTGACAAACTATGTTCCTACCCATTTCTTCAAGTAAGTGATGCATCCACACTACATCATTATCCATAATTTTCAAGAGAGACTTATCAGTGAGTTCCTTCAATCCAATAATAGGGTAAAGGCCAAGAATATCTAGTATTTTCAATACATAATCTTTCTTCTGATTATTAAAAAAACATGCAATATGCAAGAATATTTCCTTCTGTGGTTTTTGGAGTTCATTAAAACTTATTTCAAGTACTTGGAGAATTGCTTCGTCTGGAAATTCTTGGAGTCTCTCTAACGCAATTTTCCATTCAACAGTACTTTTTCCAAACAAAAAGGAACCCAAAACCTCAAGAGCTAAAGGAAGGCCAGCAGCATAATTCAAAAAATAGTTAGACAATTCTCTATAATCATCCAGGACATGCTTTTTTTTAAAAGCTTTCGAGGAAAAAAGTTGAAGAGCATTTTCATCATTCAATCCTTTAATTTCATATATATTATCTACTCGATGTGCCTTCAACAAATGCGCATCTCTTGTTGTTATGATAATTCTACTACCAGAACCAAACCAATCATGCTCCCCAGCTAACATTTTTAACTGTTTCATTTTATCTACATCATCAAGAACAAGAAGAATCCTTTTACGACATAACCTATTCTTGATCTTGAGAACTCCATCATACTCCTCTTCTATCTTCAAGTTCTTTTCCTTCAAAACTTCTTCAATAATTTTCTGTTGTAGTGGAACAAGACCATATTTTTCAAACTTTTCCCTAACATCCTCAATAAAACCACGAGCTTCAAATTCTTTAGAAACCATATGATAAACAACTCTAGCAAGAGTTGTCTTACCCATCCCTCCCATCGCCCAAATCCCTATAAAGCGGACATCTTTTGAACCTAGAGCTAAGCATGACTCCAATTCCACTAGTCGAGAGTATATTCCTACTAGGTCCTTGGTAATATATGGGAATGCATCATATTTCAAGTTGAGCGATATTTGTTCCACTATTTCTTGGATATCTTGTGACTCAGGTTTGCAATTTAAAAAGTAGGATATGCATTGAGTTTGAACCACCAATAAGTTAGACAAAAAATAAAATTCATATTTAAAGTTCAATTTTGTTGACTGGAACAAAAACATGGACATTGATCAACTTAGGAAAAAATTGAAAGAAGTATAATGAAACATGTATATAGATTTGCTTAAGATTCCAAATAAATTTATATATAGAAAGTGGGTCATTTGAATATTTAAATGAAACAGATATGTTGAGATAAATTACCTAGTATCCTTTAAATGCCATCCGGCGAGGTTGCCCACTTGTCTCAAAGCATCTCTCCATTTATCCACCCTTGTTTTTTTCTCCTTTTCTTCATGTTTAACAAATGCTTGTGCAAAAGTTCCCAATTGTTTTCGTACATTAGATGGATCAACATAGTAAAAAACAGGTAAAACTGCCATTTCCATATCTTTCTTGCAAGTAATGATATTTGCAAGTTCATCTAAGCACCAAGTAGAAGATGCGTAGTCTTTTGAGAGAATGACGATAGCAAATCTTGATTCTTCTATTGCTTTCAACAGCTCTAGTGAGAGGGATTTTCCTTTCTCAAGTTTTTCATCATCTCTAAAAGTGTTAATGCCTTTCTCTTTCAAAGCAATAAATAGATGATCTATAAAATTGTTTCGGGTGTCCTCACCTCTAAAGCTGAGGAAAACATCATACTTCCATCGCTCAGTAGAAGATGAAGTAGAAGAACTTGGGATAGATGATGAGGCAGTTTCCATTCCCATTAAAGCCATTGCAGATACACAACTACTTTTTTTTCTTCTTTTTTTTGCTGAGAACAAATACACTACTACCAAATATTGAATCAATATATATATATATATATATATAGATCTGCATACCAAAAAGAAAAAAGGGAAATCAAATACTACTGAAGAAAAAAAAAAGGAAAATAAACTAGGGAAGAAGAAACCATTTGATGCAATGTTTTTAATCCCTCCGTTAATCAGATTGGTCAAACAACTTTACCTTCTTTTTCTTTTTTTTGGGTTAATTTATGAGAACGCCCAGTTGAACTGGAGGTTCACAAAGTTAAGCAAATAAACTCACTCCTGGCAAACATACATCACTCTGCTACTTGCTGTGACGAAGCCAGTAACGCCATCCATGAACGCCCTTGAAATCTAGCTATTCGGTATATTTTCTAAAACTCAATATATAGTTAAATCTCTGAACTCAGCTGGGTATGTTTTGTTGATAACTCAAATTCAAATGCAAATAAAAATGGTGGAGATGGGTTATGTGTCTGGTTATCTTGTAGTCAAGTCAACTGCATGTATAAATATGGCTCTACTGTGTAGGAAGACTTTCCGAAGAGTTTTGGTTCATGTTCTTCTCATTCAATAATTTAGGAGAGAAAGAAGAAGATGAACTATCATAATTTTTCTTCCTCTTAAAAAAACAAAAATCAATGTCTTAAGTAACCTAAGGAAATTAGGCACATCACCCCTTCATCAGCATATCAGGATCCTCTTTATTTGCCTCATTCATGGTTCTGATTTAGTGAATCTAAGAGTGTACATGAGTGCCAAATAATTTAAAACGTCATTCCACCAAATAAGGAATGATAACTGATTTACTGATTTCAAAATGACGTGAACCTTCATTTGACTTTAGATTTGTTAACTACTACATATTTCCCATGAAATGGACTCTTCATTCCAAAGCAAATTGAGAGGCTCCTTTTGTTTCATGAGTATAGTCAACATCATGAACCTTGACAAGAAAATCTACTTCAAAATTTTCATCAAACTAAACACATAGTATTGTGTAGCTGAACATTAATTTCATCTATCTATTCGCTTGTTCCTTTTCTATCCTTTAAAGTTGTTGACAAAATTTACCCAATTGATTTCCTCAGCTTTGTCAATGTTACTCTGCATCAGCATCTTAAAATGTTTGCACCACCATGGCCAGACAATCAATCGATTAAAGCAAATTCTTAAAGCAGGACTTATCCAAAAAAATAAAAAAGAGAAGAAAATTCTTAAAGCGTAATAATCAAGACTAGCACTCATACCTAACAAATTTCTAACCTAGAGTTAGTTTGAAATATAAACTGTAAACTTATATCTATGTCCAAATGGAGTTCACACACTAAAACCACTTGTACTACAAGTAGCACAAAATTCATCTAGAGCTTATAATGACTATCTAAAGCATAAAACACCATCAAACAAGAAATTCCAAATCAAATGTTTAGATAACGAACAAAGGTCTGTGAGAAAAGATCCCCTCCTATCTAAATCCTCCAATTCCCTCCAATTTTTAGTCAAATTTATGACACGTGGCATTTATTTGACCTCATGCGGTTTACATGTTATTTTTAAGATCACTGGATTTTTTAAATGCCACATTTCTCTCTTCTATCTAAAAATTAAAGGGAATTGTAGGATTTTGAATTGGAGGTGATCCTTTCACAAAGTGTTTAAATTACTTAAGTGGTCATTTAATACAAAAATTTGCAAATTCAATGGCAGGCAACCTGCTGGTGTGAATAGCAGATTTCAGGTGGGGCAGCATTTCGTTAAACACCAATGAATGATTCTACTAAATGAAGAGCCAAGTCAATGCAATCTCCAAAGCATCAATGTTCTGTCATAGGGACAGTAAAATACATACACTCCAAACACATTCCTGAAGGCAGAGCAGTAATTGAGAGATCCTCTCAAATGCTACCTCTGGAATCCTGACCACCACTACCATAATGACTTGTATTTTGAAATTTTTCATGGTGTGGATCCAAGCTGAGGAACGACGACCATTTTGAATTTTACAATGATAAGCTATGTAAATGGCTGTAATCGCTCATAACATTCATGGCAGACTCAAGTGTAACTCCAATCAATTTGGTTACCTTCAATGAGAACCAAAGAACCATTTGCCCTTTCTCTGGACTAAGGCCAAATGTGCAAATTGGAGTTTCTATTTGGGTCATGATTTGATTAAGCAAATGATTTGAACAAAGTTTTGATTTGTAACACTGCATTTTTACCCCTATTTTAAATGAAAAGAATTGTGTGCTTTTGTACAATCAAACTTCATAAAAAGGAGATTATAGTTTCAACATGATTGAAATTCACCTGATGAAGTTCTATTCTAGTCTAAGAGCAATTCACAGGTCCCACATGATGCTGATGGAGGTCCTAGCAGCAATCCCTGTGCAACTTCTTTGTGCTACAAACATCATTACAATAATCAAAAGAAGCACTAACTCAGTAAATGTAATTCAATGAAATTCTGGAATATTATTGTGCTAATATCCAAGCCAACCACAAAAAACTATTGCAAATCCAAAATTTGGAATGCTTCACAAACTTCAACAGTTCAAAAAAATAATAATAATAATAAAAAGCTTTAATATTGAACTATGAAAACTATGAAAGACTCAAAATTTAAATTTTCCAAAAATATCAAACCCAATTTCCGAATGTTAAAATCTGGATCAAATTTCAAAGGATTTCAATAATTGTAAAAAGAAACCCTACAAAATGATATAACGAGAATCCAAAAGAAGTGTGAGCTAAAAATTTCAGCTTACCAGAACGAAGGAAGACAGTGGAAGCCATGGAAGAATTCACACATGGGGTTTGGGAAATTTTGGGGAACGAAAAAAATTTGGACCATTTCTCGATTTATGCGTGTCATCCTTGCGCAGGGGCCATGCTAATCTTCTCTGTATCGTTCCAATTTTATCGGATGTCCCCGAAGGGACAAGCCTTGTACTCTCGCTCTTGCTTATAAACATACATAGCTTCGTGTAACTAAACGATGTGGGATTAGTTGGTTCTCAACTAGAAGGCCCAATATAGTTGGGTTTGGGTTTTACACACGTGTTAGCGTGGCATTGTAGTAACTATTCTACGGTGCTAAGACTTTTTTAAAAAACAAAATAAACGTTGGGTTATGTACTTATGTACTAGTCTTTTTGTAGACTACTAGCTACTACTGCAACAATTTCATTAAAAACATAAAACCAGCAAGTATATATTATTATTTTGGGACGTTTTAAGTTTTATATCAAATTATCAATAATCACGGACACAAAGTTTATCACAATTTTTTCCGAAATTTATTAAAGTAACCTATCATGAGTGGTGACCAATTAATTTTACCTTAACTTATCATTTTTTTAAAAAAAATTAATAAATTATGGTAAAAATTGTCCCTAGACTTATTGTGTAGCATCATTTTTTTCACTTAATTAAAAAAACCACTCCTACCATGTAAGAATTTTTTTTTTAGGGTAAATTCCAGAAACCTACCCTGAGGTTTGAGGAAATACCAACTAGGTCCAACACTTCTCAAAACTATCCAACTTAGTCCTTAAAGACAATTTTGTCCCTAGATACCTGAAACCTTGTTACGTTCTCTTCTCTCTTCTCTTTGACTCTCATCTCTTTTCCCTTTTTCTCTCTATCACCCACCTGCAAAACCCATGAGCCTAGCCACTTGCGAAACCCATGAGTCTTCACCGGCATCAGCAACTTTATTGAACAACCATCACTACCAAAGGTTAGTTTAGCATCAACTCTCACTCTCTCTTCCCTATTTTCGACCACCTAAAAACAGTAACATCAGCTACAATCCATGGCTGCCACCACCCCTCTAACCCAGTGCAGCAACAAAAGGAAAAAAACAAAAAACAAAAAAACAACTGTGCAGCAACCAACCACAACTGCCACCACCTCTGACCCAGTGCAGTAGCAACTCACGGCTGCCTCCACCTCTAACCCAAAGCAGCAACAAAAGGGAAAAAAACAAAACAAAAAAACAACTATGTAGCAACCAGCCACACGGCCACCACAAATCTGAAAGGTCACCCACCAAAATTTAAATCCAAACCATATGCACCAGATTTGAAGACATCCACTCAACCAAACCCCAAAACCCAAATCAAAATAGCAAACCCATAGATCTACAAATAGTATACCCAAAATCCAAATTTTCAAAGCCACACCCAAATCATTTGAACCTAACAACCAAAGAAAATTTGGAGGGAGAGAGGGTTATGGGTTTCACCGATGACCAGAGTTTGGTGAGAGAGAGAGGGACGAGAGAGAAAAGATGGGCATCACCTGGTTGATAGAGAGAAAAAGGGAAAAGAGATGAGAGTCAGAGAAGAGAGAAGATAACGTAACAAGGTTTATGTATTTAGGGACAAAATTGTCTTTAAGGACTAAATTGGTTAGTTTTGAGAAGTGCTGGACCTAGTTGGTATTTCCTCAAACCTCAGGGTAGGTTTCTAGAATTTACCCTTTTTTTTAATATATAAAAATAAAAGTTCAAATGGGATTTAACCGACATCTTTTGTGTTGCCCTATATATTTTCTTTCATCCCCACCAACACTCCCCATGATTTATCTATCTCTAATGGATAAAGAATACATATAATTCGTGATTACCATAGGGCAATACGGAAGTGCCTCAAAATTAATTTTGGAAGAGATCTAGATTAAGAAATTTCAAATCATTATTGGAGGTATAATATTTGTTTCAAATGGGTTTAGCAACCCAAAACTTAGGAGTTAGGCTTTTTGCCCTTCTAGTCTATGATTTCTTCTTTTCTTTTTCTTTTTTTCCAAACTGAAAAAATTTTATTGAACATAAAAACAAGAAAATTACAAAAGTATGATACGATAGAAACATTAAGAGAGTGTTTGGTACATGTGTTTGAAAATATGTGTTTTGTTGTTTGAAAATATGTGTGGAAATACGTGTAGGTGAAAAATTATATAAAAATGCGTGTAATGTTGTTCAAAAACTAAAAATGTGTGTTTGAGTGGATGTACCAAACACCTCTTAAATACCACAGTTTTGCCTTAAAGCATCTACCTTAATTTAAAAGGCAAAGCAGTTGGGCTCAGAAACCCCTCAAAGCCTATACGTAGAGCCCACATGCCTAACTCGAGAGCTAGTGAGTAGGCTTCCCCTTTGTAAAATGACAAAATGCAAAACAGAATTGCAAGAACTTGCTTTGAGAGAAAACTCCTCTGAATTTGCTTATCAATTTGTTATAAGCACTTAATGAATAATTAGTTACAAGCTCTGTATATATACACGGAAAACAGGGGCTAAACATGGTGTCCAAAATATTAACTAACTACTCCAACTAATACTCAAGTAAAACGGTGCGTTTCTCTTTTCCTTTCTTCCTTGCCGTTTTATATTTACAATTTTCATTCCCACTGTCATTTTGCTTATCTCTGTTGCTTTCATTGCTGCTGTCATTTAAGTCATTTTCAACACTCCCCCTTAAGTCCAGTGTATCAAACTCTGTGACTTGAACTAAGCTATTTTCCTTCAGAGACTTTGGTTGGAATATATCCTTTAAACCAAGTTTACTTGAGAGTCTTGTAAATGCTGCCATCCCTAGAGCCTTAGTGAAAATGTCAGCAACTTGGGAATTGGTTGTCACATGAAATGTTTTGATCTTACCCTCCAAGATCTTGTCCCTAACCAGATGACAATCAACTTCTATATATTTGGTTCGTTCATGAAAAACCGGGTTAGTAGCTATGTACAAAGCTGCCTGGTTATCACAAAATAACATAACAGGTTTGTGATGATCAATTCTCAAGTCCTTAAGTAGCTGTATTACCCAAGTAATCTCACAGGCTACACTAGCCATTGCCCTATACTCGGCTTCTACAGAAGATCTGGACACCACTCCTTGTTTCTTAGACCTCCACTCCTTGTTTCATAGAAGGCTTTAATATGCAACTTTGTGTTGGTAGGAAAGAAAATTCCTTTTCCTGGTGAAGCCTTGATGAACTAAAGTACTCTGTGTGCTGCTAACAGATGTGGCTCTCTAGGCTTTGATACGAATTGACTCAGTCTGTCTACAACATATGTTATGTTAGGCCTTGTTAAAGTTAAGTACAGTAACCTTCCTATGAGTCTTCTGTACATCCTTGGTTCAGCAAGTAATGCTCCCTCATACTTAGACAACTTAAGGTTTTGTTCCAGAGGAAACTAAACTAGTTTACACCCTATGAAACCTGTGTCTTGCAATATTTCTAAGACATATTTTCTATGTGTTAAACTAATGCCTACATCAGTTCTAGCTACTTCCAAGCCCAAGAAATACCTTAATGAGCCAAGGTCCTTCAAACCAAATTGATCATCAAGAAACTTCTTTAAGGCAGTAACACAAGTAGGATCATTTCCAGTCAACAAGATGCCATCAACATAAACCAAAAGAATTGTAAAAGAAGCTCCTTGTGAATGTATGAACATGGAGTAATCTGATTTTGACTACACAAACCCCAACTGCAATATGGTATTTGAAAACTTTGCAAACCACTGTCTTGAAGCCTGTTTGAGACCATAGAGACTTTTGTTTAACTTGCATACTAAACCCTCCCCTTTGCTGTGAAAACCAAGTGGGAGAAACATGTAAACATCCTCCACTAAATCACCATGTAAGAATGCATTGTTTACATCTATTTGGTGCAAAGCCACCCATTCACAGCAGCCAATGACAAAACAATCCTAACTGAGACTGATTTTGCAACTGGAGAGAAAGTTTCTAAGTAGTCCAGCCCAAGCTTTTGAGTGAAACCCTTGGCAACAAGCCTAGCTTTGTACCTCTCAATAGTACCATCAGGTAAGTATTTAATTCTATAAACCCACTTGCAGCCAGTGGCTGACTTACCAAGAGGCAAAGGGGTTAAAGTCCAAGTATCATTCACCTCTAAAGCTTCAATTTCTTTGTCCATGGCAGCTCTCCACTCAGGAAATTGCACTACCTGCTGAAAAGAGACAAAATCTGATGGAGTGGAAGAAACAGCCATGCAAAGGAATGAAAGGTAGGTCCAAGATGTGAGTAACTCAAATGATTTGAAAGAACATAAGGCAGACCTGAACTGGGTTTGGTACTAGCAAATTTACAAGAGTAATCAGACAAGTATGAAGGAGGTTTGTGGGATCTAGTGGACCTTCTAAAGGGAACAATGGAACTAGAAGTACAAAGAAAAAGATCACAAGACTAAGAAGAAGTAGGATTATCAAGACCAATGGGATCAATAGAATCAGGTTCTGTAGAAACAGGTTCCACAGAAATAGAAATAGAAGGAGAACTAGGGTCAGGGATAGGAAGTGAAGCGGAATGAGGAATGGAGGAAGAACAAGGAACAATGACAGAATCAACAGAATCTATGGTAGTATGAGGGAAAACAAAATCATCCAAATAAGAAGTAGAAGGTTGAGAACATTCAGCATAAGGAAAGATGGTTTCATAAAAGATAATATCTCTAGAAATATAAACTGAATTGAACTGAATATCAAGAACCTTGTAACCTTTAATGCCATGAGGATAACCAAGAAACACACATTTTCTGGCCTTAGGTGCAAACTTGTGCCTATTGTGAGATAAGGTAGAAATGAAACACAAGCAGCCAAAAGTCCTTAAATGGTGATAAGATGGAAAAGAATTGAAAAGCATTTCATAGGGACACTTATTGCCTAATGCTTTAGAAGGAATTCTATTGATAAGATGAACAGCAGTCAAGATGCAGTCACCCCAAAAACATAAAGGAATGTGAGACTGAAACTTCAAAGCTCTTACAACATTGAGGATATGCTGATGCTTTCTTTCAGCAATACCATTCTGCTGAGGAGTATCAACACAGGAAAGTTGATGCAAAATGCCATTAGAATGAAAAAATTCCTTCAATAAAAACTCAGTGCCATTATCACTTCTAATGGTTTTGATCTTGCTATCAAATTGAGTTAAAACCATTGATGCAAATTTAGGAAACAAAAGTTGAGTTTCAGATTTATGTTTAAGTAAGTAAACCCATGTGCATCTAGTAAAATCATCCACAATAATCAAAAAATATTTGTAACCATCAGTAGTGCTAACAAAAAAAGGACCCCATAGGTCACAATGGATCAATTCAAAAGGTTTCGTGGTGACATGAGAACTGGTAGGAAAAGAAATTCTTTTTTTCTTTGAAAAATGGCATACATCATAGCAAGTAGCCTTATTTTGAACATCAATATCTACAAAAGGCTTCAACAATTGAAGTTTTGACAAAGAAAGGTGTCCTAATCTAGAATGCCACAAATCTGAAGAAGAAATGTGACTGACATTAGTGGCAAGAGCAGCTGGTCTTGATGGAGGAACAAAAGCTTGAAGCAAGTATAAACCATTGCTTTGCTTACCCAGACCAATCATGCTCCATTGAGCAAGGTCCTAAATGAAACACTAATCACCAAGAAATATAAGGCAACAAAATTTGTGCTTAGTGAGTTTGCTAACTGAAATGAGATTGAAATTAAAGGATGGTACACACAATACATCTGTGAGTGTGAATGTAGAGGAAATTTGCACAATGCCAATGTGTGTTACTACAACCTTTTCCCCATTTGGCAAATAGACACAAGAATGGACAATAGAAGTGATTGTGGTTAACTGTGACACTGAATGTACCATGTGATCAGTAGCCCCAGTGTCAAGAATCCAAGAATTAGACTTAAAACAATGTCTATCAATGACTTGGGCTGAAAAAATAGAATGAGACAAATTGGGGGCAATCCTAAAGGGCTTACCTGAGAAATTGGAAGAAGATGAAGCTGAAGCAGCTATAGGAGATGAAGTAGCTGTAGTAATAGGAAGAGCAGGTGCCATCACTGAAGCAACCTGAGAAGCAGTCTGAGTACCAATGCCATTTGGAGCACCAAAACCTGAACTGGATGCAGTATGAGCCTTTAGAAAATTGAGAAGTTGTTCACATTGGACTTGAGAAATTGGACATTGAGGCTGAGTGGTCTGTTGACAATTCTGAACAACAAAACCACTAGGAAAACCTCCAAAACTTGGCTGTGAAACACCAATAGAGTCTGAAGACCAATGTTGAACTTATTAGCATCACAAGGTTGAACATTAGGAAGACCATCAAAACCAAAACTTCCTGTGATTTGATTAGCCATAGCCTTATTTCCACCTTTTGGCTTATACCCTAGAGGGTATCCATAAAGTTTGTAGCACTTATCCGCTATGTGACTAGTGAAGCTACAGTAAGTGCACACTGGTCTCTCCTTCTTGAAGTTACCTCCTTTACCTCCATTGTTCCGAGCATTACCTTGATTACCTTGAAACAACTTACTACCATTCACATACATAGCAACAGGATCCAATTGCTGAACCACATTAACAATGTTGCCTATGTTTCTCCTTTTCTCTTCTTGTAAAACCAACGAGCACACCTTGCTAAGGGGGGGAAAGGGCTCATTAAGCAAGATTTGCCCAATTAAGGTCCTATAGTTGTCATTCAAGCCCATTAAAAAAAGAAAAACATGTTCTTTATGCTGTGCATCTAGCTAAGATGACTTAGAACCACAAACACAAGCACAATTGCACAATGTGAAAGGTTGATTATTCACAAACTCATCCCATAGAGTCTTGAATTTGGTAAAATAGGAACTCACCGAGAGTGATCCTTGAACCAAATGTGAAATCTCCTTTTGAAGCTCAAACAGTCTTGGAGTGTTGTCCTAAGATAACCTATTCTTGAGATCAATCCACAAATCTCTTGCTGAATTGATGTACATCACACTAGCCTTAAGATCAGGACTGAGCGAATTGGTCAGCCATGATAAGATCGTTGTGTTGCACCTATTCCAGGAATTGAATAAAGGTGAGGTTGGATCTGGTTCTGAAATCGAACCATTGACAAATGCAAATTTATTTCTGGAACTCAGTGCTAGAAACACAGATCTCGCCCAGGTCATGTAGTTCTCAGGACCGGTAAAAGGCTGAGATGTGAGAATCAAACCAGGATTTTCATTCGCTGGTAAAAAATACGAATTGTTAGTTGATTCATCTACTATGGCAGCATTGCCAATTGGTGTAAATGAAGAAGAAGGTACACTTGAGGAATCTGAAGCCAACAGAGACTAAGAAATCAAATTTAGAAAGAAAATTTTGTTTGCTTGGTGAGAAAATGAAAGAAAACTGCTCTGATACCATGTAAAATGACAAAATGCAAAACAAAAATGCAAGAACTTACTTTGAGAGAAAACTCCTCTGAATTTGCTTATCAATTTGTTATAAGCACTTAATGAATAATTAGTTACAAGCTCTATATATATACACGGAAAACAGGGGCTAAACATGGTGCCCAAAATATTAACTAACTACTTAAAGAATTAACTAATCAGCTAATGACATGTGGCAAAACTATAACTAACTACTCCAACTAATACTCAAGTAAAACGGTGCATTTCTCTTTTCCTTTCTTCCTTGCCGTTTTATATTTACAATTTTCATTCCCACTGTCATTTTGCTTATCTCTGTTGCTTTCATTGCTGCTGTCGTTTAAGTCATCTTCAACACCCTTACAAACCCAGTTGAGAGTTGAAAACCAACCACGCTGATCCTTTCTCAGCCTCCTAATCTTCTCAACTATATTGATCACTTGCAATGTAAACTTGGGTTGATAAAAAGTAAAAACCTCCATGGAAGCTTTGGAGTCACCTTCAAAAACGATGACCAGACATCATTCCTCCCTTGCTAGCTCAATGGCCCGTCTAAAACCCTATTAACTTATGCGAGTTCAGTCCATAAGGACACTTCTGAGTAAGAGTCTACCTCGTAAATTTTGCCGAGCAAAAAATGTGTAGAACACATTGAAAGTTCACATTAATAGTAATCATTCTAATCGCATCTCATTAGCTTTAATTAACAACTGCAACTGAATACTATAAAGAAGGATGTAAACAAAGACTAAACGACTTGTAGTTTTGCATTGACATTATAATCTTGTATGTAGTTTAGCATCACTGATTAAGTATAGAATTAGTTATAATACTGTCCATGTGTATGTATTTTGTTAGAGTAGTTAGTTTAAATCTATTAGGATTAATAACCCTATATATATTGGGGATCTGATGTATTATACTGATATAATGAAAATTCAGTTTCTATATTTCTTCTTCTTCTAGAATTTCTCTCTAAAGAATATCAGAGCTCTTTCATAATATCAGAGCTCTTTTCATGGTATCAAAGCCTCTAATGGCGTCTTCTGCAAATTCTTCATCGTCTTCATCCTCTGCAACAACAGGATCAACCACGAGTTCTTCGATCACTCATGGTGTCAATCCTTCGTTGCTACTATTGTCAAATATGGCAAGTATGGCTACTGTGAAGCTCGATTACAACAACTATATGGTGTGGAAACATCAGATTGAAGTGATCTTGGTAGCATATTCGATGATCAATTTCATCAATGATGATGATTAAGCTCCAGATCCATTTCTCAAGGATAGCTCAGGTAATTTTACAACTGTGGCTAATCCAGAGTATTTTCAATGGAAGAGTCATGAGCAAGCACTATTCACCTTCCTTAATTCAACACTTTCTTCGTCTGTCTTGGCTCTTATTGTGGGTCAGAAGTCTGGGAGAGGTGTTTGGAAGGTGCTTGAGAAAAGGTTTGCATCAGTATCACGATCTCATGTGCTCAATTTGAGGGATGAGTTAATGAGTATCAGGAAGGGTTCAGAGTCAATAGATTCTTTCTTTCAACAAATCAAGGAGGTTAGGGATAAACTTGGAGCTGTAGCAGTTTGTGTTGATGAGGAAGAGCTAATCCATCTAGCACTTAAAGCTTTGCCTTCAGAATTTGATGCATTTTGTTCTGTGATTAGAACCAGAAATGATGTTCTTACTTTTGAAGAGTTGAATAAACTTCTAAATGCTGAAGAAAGGTCAATCAAGAAAAGGTCTAATCATGCTGGTCTTAGAGATTCTGCATCATTTGCTATGGCAGCCAATCAATTCAATCAAAATTTTGCAAGAGGAAGAGGCAAGGCTGGGAATAACAGAGGTTGTGGAAATGGAAGAGGTGGTGGAAATCAATTCTTTGGTGGTGGTCAATTCTATCACAGTCAGTTTCAGTTTCCTGGTAGTGGTAGTGGTCAATTTCAGAACACCAATAATCCAGTGGAACCTCAATTCTTTCCACAGAACAAGCCTTCTTTTCATCAAGGACAGAAAGTTGCATGTCAGATTTGTGGCAAGAATGGCCATTCTGCTTTGGACTGTTATCATAGAATGAATTTTTCTTATCAAGGTAGGCATGCTCCAGCTAAGCTTGCTTCCATGGCTGCAAGATCAATGGCTACAACTTCAGATGATAATCAGAATCAGAATTGGTTGACTGACACCGGTGCCTCTGATCACATCACACCAGATTTGTCCCAACTTTCTCTTGCTCAACAACCTGCAACTGGTGAGTCTGTAACAGTTGGCAATGAGCAAGATTTACCAGTGACTCACATTGGCAATGGTAAGCTCATCACTTCCTCTCATAATTTCTGTTTAAACAATATTCTTAGAGTTCCTAGTATTGCTTCCAACTTGCTATCTGTTCACAAACTATGCCTCCAAAATAATGCATTTTGTTATTTTGATGCATATCAGTTCTTAATTCTGGATTTACCTACGAGGAAGGTTCTTTATAGAGGGCTGAGTAAGGATGGAGTTTATCCTATACCCTTTTCTACTCTGCCTTCCTCAGCTCCTTCTCATCCAAATTCCAGTGGTTTTGCTGCCCTGTCTTCACAGTCTTTACTCTGGCATAATAGGCTTGGTCACCCTTGTGCTAAAGTTTTACTTTCAACTATGTCTTCTTTTCCTATAGTCAAAGTGTCCTGTGTTAGTGACATTTGTTCTAAATGTACTTCTTGTATAAGTGCTAAAATGCACAAGACTCCTTTTCCTACTCATGTATCAAATACTGAATATCCTTTTCAATTAGTGCATTCTGATGTATGGGGCCCTACTCCTATGATTTCTGTTCTTGATCATAGATTTTATGTGATCTTTGTTGATGATTTTACTCGTTTCACTTGGCTATTCTTGTTGAAAAGGAAGTCTGATGTGTTTCAAGTTTTTCTCCGTTTCAATTCATTGGTTGCAACTCAATTTAATGCCAAAATCAAAACACTAAGATCAGATGGTGGGGGTGAGTTTGTTAATGCCAATTTTAAGTCCTTTTGCTTAGAACATGGTATTCTTCATCAATTTTCCTGTCCTTACTCTCCTCAATAGAATGGTATTGCTGAGAGGAAGCACAGACAAATTGTGGAGAGTGCTTTATCCATGCTTCACCATTCCAATCTTTCTCATTCTTATTGGTCTTATGCTTTTGTTACTGCTGTATACCTATTGAATAGACTTCCATCTTCAGTTTTGCAATTTGTCTCTCCTTGGGAGAAACTGTATGGTCACACACCACCCTTTCATGCTTTAAGAACTTTTGGTTGTGCTTGTTATCCTTTGTTGAGATCCTATGCCTCCCATAAGTTTGATCCTAAATCTAAGCAATGTATCTTTCTTGGTTATCCTCCTCAGTACAAAGGTTATATTTGCTTGGATGTTGTTACTGGCAAAATTTACATTTCATGTCATTGTGTCTTTGATGAGTCTGTTTTTCCCTGTTTTCCTGTATCTAGTGCTGAGTCACCTTCCTCTTCTCCTACTCCCTTGTCCTCTGATGTGTGGTTTCCTTTTCTTTCATTTTCTTCCTTAGACATTACTCAGTCCAGTCCCATTTCTTCTCCCATTTCTGGTTCAGCTGAGTCTCCTGCTTATTCTGAGCATTCTTCTTCTATTTCACCTTCCAATTCTTGTTCTGCTTCTCTTGAATCTAGTCTATCTGGTTCCACTGCTGTTCCTAGTCTTTCTATTTATGTCCCTACACCTGTCCCTATGAACACAAATGCCCATCCTATGCTTACCAGGTCCAAAAATGGTATTTCTAAGCCTAAGGTGTTCACTGTTCAGACTGATTACAGTTGCACTGAGCCTCCTTCCTATTCTATTGCTTCTAAGTATTCTCATTGGGTTATGGCCATGGATTCTGAGTTTACTAGTTTGCAACAGCAGCATACTTGGTCTTTAGTTCTTTGCCACCTGATAAAAATGTTGTGGGGTGTAAGTGGGTGTACAAGGTTAAGAAGAATAGTGATGGTTCTATTGCTAGATTTAAGGCTAGACTTGTTGCTAAGGGTTACTTACAACAATATGGTCTCGATTATGCTGAAACTTTTAGTCCAGTGGTTAAGCCTACAACTGTGAGGATTATTTTGGCCTTGGCTGTTCAGTTTGGTTGGTCTCTAAGGCAATTAGATGTATCTAATGCTTTTCTTCATGGGGTGTTGCAAGAGGAGGTTTATATGAGTTAGCCCTCGGGTTACAAGGATATCTCCAATCCTAATCATGTTTGTCTCTTGCACAAAGAAATCTATGGCCTAAAACAGGCTCCTAGGGCTTGGTTTGACAACTTTACAACTCAGCTCTTCCATCTGGGGTTTCATGCTTCTTGTGCAAACAGTAATTTGTTCATTCACATTCATTCACAGCAGGTTGTTTACTTACTTTTGTATGTGGATGACATCATTATTACTGGTAGTGATCAGGTTCTTGTTACTGATATTATTTCTCAGCTTGGGGCTTTTTTTGCTCTCAAGGATTTAGGTCCTTTGCACTACTTTCTGGGGTTGCAGATTGAGTATTCTGGTGATGGTATTTTTGTACATCAGTCCAAATATGCCAAAGAATTGTTGTCTAAATTTTATATGATGGACTGTAAACCTTGTTCTAATCCATGTGCATCTCCTCAATCTCATGCTATTACTGTTAGTCCTCTTCTTTTTGATCCCACAGCCTATAGAAGTCTTGTTGGTGCTTTACAATACTTGACATTTACTAGGCCTGACTTGAGTTATGCTGTCCAGAAGGCCTGTCAGTTTATGAGCAAGCCTTCTCATCTTCATCTTGTTGCTGCTAAAAGGATTTTGAGGTACTTGATGGGTACTTTGCATAGGGGGATTTATTTTAGGCCTGGTTCTCTCACCCTTTCAGCTTATTGTGATGCTGATTGGGCAAGGGATCCTATTGATAGAAGGTCCATTACTAGCATGATTGTGTTCTTAGGCAACTCTCCTATCACCTAGTCTGCTAAGAAGCAGGCTGTTGTGTCTCGATCCTCTACAGAGGCTGAATACAGGTCTCTTGCTCACACAACAGCTGAGCTATATTGGTTGCATATGCTTCTCAAGGACTTAGGGGTTTATTTGCATCACCCTCCTATTTTATGGTGTGACAATGTCTCAGCTCTTGCCTTGGCCTCAAATCCTATCTTTCATGCCAAAACTAAATATATAGAAGTTGATTATCACTTTGTCCGAGAAAAGGTGTTGAATAGAGATATGATTATCAAGTACATTTCAACCTTGGATCAGCTGGCTGATATCTTCACTAAAGGCTTGCCATCTCCTCGTTTTCATGCTCTGTCCTACAAACTCATGGGGACTTCTCCCCTTCGTTTAAGGGGGGATGTAAAGAAGGATGTAAACAAAGACTAAACGACTTGTAGTTTTGCATTGACATTATAATCTTGTATGTAGTTTAGCATCACTAATTAAGTATAGAATTAGTTATAATACTGTCCACGTGTATGTATTCTGTTAGAGTAGTTAGTTCAAATCTGTTAGGATTAATAACCCTATATATATTGGGGATCTGATGTATTATACTGATATAATGAAAATTCAGTTTCTATATTTCTTCTTCTTCTAGAATTTCTCTCTAAAGAATATCAAAGCTCTTTCATAATATCAAAGCTCTTTTCAAATACTAGTAACTTATATCATTCCACTGCTTTACATTAAGGAAACAATGCAATCAAAAGTCAAACATATTCCTTCAACTTCACAATTCAATTCTATCTGCGATTAAGAGAAGTTTAATACAAATCACAGATTTTCCTTCAAGTATCTATTTGAGAATCCAGGACTTCGAATCTTCTCCCTCAAATATGGCTGCAATTTCATTCTTGCTCCAAAAGTAAAACAATAGCTATATAAGACAATAGCGTAAATAGGAATATTTATGACATATAGAAGTGCAGTAAGATATAAAAGAAGAGTCAGGACTCAGGAGGATAGGAATATGGAAATGCAATTATGAATATAGTAATGGAACGGACTAAAAACAAAATAGCAAATAGAAATAATATGACAATGGAAATAATACTTCTTTGACATAAAATGGGTCCACCTAAAAAAGATAGTATATAAAATGGAATAATAGTACAAGGGTACTATATATGATAACAATAAATAAATAAATAAATAAATATATATATATATATATATAGGTTTGATTCAAGTTACACCTGTTGTAACTCTAAATAATATTACACCACCTACTAACTTGTTATTGAATTAATATTTTAAAAATCTAACCATTGAATTACATGTTCTATATGTTCTTAACATGTATGTCAATTTTCAAATCAATTAGAAGTTATTTACCATTTAATCTATAAACTCATTTTTTATGTATTATTTTAAACTACAAAAACTTGAATTTTAACAATTGATTGATGATATGACTATTAATCTTTAACCACCTTGAAATTTTGCAAGCACGGAGAATATATAAAGATAATGTAATCTAACGGTGGATTTGTCAATATTCGCATCCAATTAAAAAATATTGAATGGTGTAACATTATTTAAAGTTACACTAAGTGTAACTTGAACCCAACTCTATATATATATAGTAATACGGATGATATAGCAATATAGATGCATCAATGGAAATATAGTTTAAGCAAAAGACCTAACAATATGTGGATATTTAAAAATTGAAAGCTCAATAGTGTAAAATACTATAACTTGTTTAAACTCCAAATTTTAAACTTACGGCTAAATTGTTTTTACTTTACTTATCTAAGTGTAGAATAAGAGTAAATAAAACGTTATAAACAGAAACTACACTGTGGTGCATAATCAAATACAACAAACAATAAATGTAAAGCACAAAGAGTAAAGGAAGAGAGATACAAACACAAGATAATACCAAGACGTGTTATCGGTTTTCTCTCTGAAAGTCTCCTTACAATTTCGTGGGTAATGTGGGCTTATATATTGCGGGGTAAAGAAATGAGGAAAGCACACTTTAAAAACATCCAGGCAGTGAGTTTCGCGGGTCATTCACAAGTTGGTCCAGTCACAAAATGACTCGCGAAATTCCTCCGGGCACTTGACTATTTAGCTTCCAGCATGTGCTTCTCACATGACCTTTCGCGGGTTGTCCACTCGTAAACCAGTCGCGATCCAGTCGCGAACTTCACTGTTCTTCGCAAATCTTCACCAAACTCTCACACTCAACCCTTACATTAAATCTCACAAACATATAGAGAAATGATTAACACAACAATTGACACAAAATTAAAACCAACAAAACATAGTTGAAAATCACAACTTCACAAATATAATTTAAATAATAAATTCTTACTTGAAAGGAAATCTGTCTTGGAAGCTTTATTGAAATAGGTGGATGAACACCATCCTTCTTTATAGATACAAGATTCAGAAACTATATTATAAATTACGTAAAGGGAGGAAAGATTACAAGTCTATAATGGGAGATACAAGATTTTTGTAATGGGAGAGGAAATGTTACGAGTTTTAGAGAGGAAAGATTACAAAAGAGAAAGGGGTGGAAGGCTTTCTTAGATACAAGAGAGAAAATCTGTTATTAGACCTTAGAACTAGACCTTCTGGGTGAGTAGTGAACTTAGAGCATTCACAGCAGTGGAGGCATATTACTATATTGCTAAAATTTAGCTCCACAAACACAAAAGTCTTGCTGCAGCAGTGGAGCTAAATCTAAAAATTTTAGCTCCATTGCTACAGTGCACATCTATCTATAGATGTGCACTGTTCATGAAAGCTAAAAAAAAAAAAAATATTTTAATCCCTACCTAATTAAAATATTACCTCTCTCTCTCTCAACTCTGATCATCTCACCTCTCTCTCTCAACTCTCTCAGCTCTTTCTCAACTCTGATCATCTCATCTCTCTCTCTCTCAACTCTCTCACCGCTACCAGCCCACCCCCACACTGCCGACCCACGCCACCGGCTCGCCGCCAGACCCACGCTGTCGATCCACCGGCTATGGTGGTGGAATGATGTTTGATTTTTTTTTTTCTTCTATGGGTTTGATGGCAATAGTGGTGGAATGATGTTTGATTTTTTTTTTCTTCTGTGGGTTTGATGGCTGTGGTGATGGCGATGGTAGTTGTTGTGGCTATGGTTTGGTGGTACGGTGTTTGATTTTTTTTTCCCTGTGGGTTTGGTGGCTGTGGTGGCGGATTGGTGACTATGATGGTGGTTTGGTTTTTTATTTTATTTGTGGGTTTGGTTGTGTCTGTGTTGGTGGTGGTGGTGGTAGTGGTTGTTGTGGCTGTGGCTAATGGTAGAGGTGGTTGTGGTAGGTGCTGGGATGTTTTTTTGGGTTGTGGAGTATATTATTTTATTGTAGGGGTATATTATTTTATTGCGATGTTTATATTATTTTATTGTGTTGATAGTTAAAATAGATCCACTACTGCAGTATGTGTGTAGGTATAATAGTTAAAGTACCTTTTGATGGAGCTAAAATGCTAAATTTTTAGCTTCACTGCTGTGAATGCTCTTAGGACCTATCTTCTTTCTTCAGGAGTCTGTCTATTTATAGAAGTAGTGAACCATGATATGCCTTGAAAAGTAACTCTGGTTGCAAAAAGTGAACCTTAGTTAATTTGTCGGTGGAAGGTGCTATTAAATGAATAGTTTAAACTTTTTCATGAATAGTAACATTTTTGTTTTCACCATGCAGGCTTTGTCATTCCTTCCTTTCTTTCTTCTTTCTATCTTCTTCTGTCCATGTTCTGTCTTTTTGCAATTACAAGGCTTTGCCGTTCCTTCCCTTCTTTCTTCTTTCTATCTCCTTTTGTCCTTATTCTGTCCTCTTTCAATTATAAAAATGATGAGATTCTTTTACCTATCTTGTGCTATTGAACAATGTCTATTTGCCATGCCTGTTGGTAGGGGTCAGTCTGTATCTGCATAGTTGTCATAGTCAAGGGGGTCGGAGTTATCTGCTTCTATGTCAATCTATATGGGTTGGCATTCATGTTCTGCTGCTTTGAATTCTTCACAGTGAGGGCAATAGCTAACTGCTTGTAGTTTTACGGCTCTGTCTGTCAGGTTCCAGGCACCTGAAGTGTGGGGTCGTAGTCTTGTGAAGAAGGGAATTATGCATCTGTTATTGCCAAAAATTATAATTTTGTTATTGCTAACAATCTCTTGGTTATCTATGTAGAGCTCGTTAGCAATTAATTGACATCTGTTTTCCATAACCTGTCTCCAGTCATCTGCTTTCCATAACCTGGACCAGATCATGGAACTGTAGAAAAGTATCTCCATGAGAAAATCTAGTGTATCTACCAATTGGATTGATCAGTAGAACATGTTTGGCTAGTTCTACTTCCATCCATTTGTCTGGGAGCCATTTAGGAAGAGTGCTCCATACTCTTATGGTCTTTTCTTCTAGGAATTGCGAGAGGGTGTCTCTAACAATGTCTGGCATTGAATCTAACTGTTTGTTATGGTGGATAGTTATCTCTCTGATAAAACCTACTTCAAATAATTCTGATAAATGAAAAGGACAATCGTTCTTATAATAGTCTTTATAAAGAGGGCAGTCTTCAATGTAGTCTTCTATGTAAAACGCTGGGTTAGAATAGTTGTCTAGTTGGAACAGTAATCCTGGGAAGATGCAGGGCTGTTCATAAACTCTTAATGTGCAAAGTCCGAAGTAGTGGTGAAATCTTTCATTGTATTCAACTGTTTCTTCTGCTAGGACTAGACATTGGAGTTGATCCAACCATCTGTCGAAGGTTGTTGTATAAGTCCTACTAGAGAAAATCCTTTGTTGGATTTCTGGTAGTAGGTTGGCAAAGGAGTGAAGGACTGTCTAATCCTAAACATAGCTTTTGGGCTGTATTTAGAATGATAAGTACCACATATGAAGTCTATAATTTTAGCCTTGGAATGGCTGTCTTGATTGCCAGGAAATTGACTATTAATCTCAGTATTAAGATTAAGGGATAGCAAGTACGCCTTAAGGGCCTTCATGCTTTTCTCAAATAACTCTAAATGCTTTAGCCTGAGTGCTACATTTAGATCATCAAGGATATTTTGTGTCTCTTTTTGAGTATTCACCTCTATATTGGGGCCATTTATCTCATCTATCTTGCCTTTTCCTTTGGCATCTTGTGAAAAGGGCTTATGTCTCTTCGTGGGTATTCTGTTTAGATTTTGGTTAGAGATACTTTTTGGTAGGAGGAAATTTCTAAAAGAGGGTAAAGTACAGGGTAAAATAAAATGCAAATATAATAAGAGAAATGTAAAACTTTTGAAATATATAGTATAATAGATAAAATCAAATTGCTCTCGGGTAGTATCATCTATTGCTAGTTAAGTCTCATTATGTCTTGTTATGAAATTAATAAGCGTCTTTCTTTACTGTCAATCATGTTTAGGGAAAATAGAAAGATCTTTTGGCAAATGTATTTCATTAGGAATAGGGGTTAGTATGAATTTAAAGAGGATATCTTTTCCAAGTATATTAGTGCTTATTCCATCATTAGAGGTGAGAAAGGGGTAAAGAAGGGCCATAAATGGATTTCCTAGAATGACTTTGGAGGATAATTCATTCACTAAGACAAAAGTTTTTTTTTTTTTTTTTTTAAATGCAAGATAGAAATTCTACTTTAGCCTAATCTAAGTATATATGTGTGTGAAACTCCCTCTTGGAGACTTAAACCTCAGCTTTTGCCCTCCCACACCCTACAAGCACTTATACTTATGAAGTGACCATCATACCAAGGACATGCGGTAGTAGACAAAAGGGGTTTTGAAATATATTCTATCATTGTAGATATGAGCATTAGTTAGTCTATAATTAATTTTTAATCTATCTTCATTAGCTTGGGTTAATGTATCGGTTGATTTCTCATAATATTTAGAAGGTATTAATCCTTCTTGTATACAATTTAAATCTGCTCCAAAATCAACAAGAGCAATGACTGTCAATGAAAATTCTTTGTTAATTACCTAAGTTATTTGTGTATGCCATTTCTAAAACATAAGCCTGTCAATTAGATTTAAGAAATTATTTTCTAAAATATTATCTTTATAGTTTTCTTCTTTTCAGTAAATAATTTTTTTTGAGGAAGGGGGATCTATCAAAAAGGGGTCTGCTCTATTAACATTTAGTCTATCCTTGTGATCAATTCTATCATTCAGATTAACTATTTGTGCTATCATCTATTCAGTTGTTTCTTTTATAGTAAAATTTTCTAATTTTAGGTCTTTTAGTTCTTGTTTTAATGTATTTATTTCTGTCTATAAGTCTTGTATAGTTATAGGTTTATTTCTTTGTTTAAATCTTTCAGTGATTTCTAAAAAATTATAAGTTAATTTAGCTTCTTTTATATCTGTTTCCATTTTTTCTGTCAAAATTAGGGAATCTTTTAATTTATGTAAATATTCTTTCTTTTCCTGTAAATTTGGTAATCTATCTATAAGATCCATAATTAAATCTTCTTGCTTGGTTAAAACACTTATTTTCATTTTCCTTTTACAATAGCAGTTATCAGGATTATTACAATTACACAATTTTACTTCTTTGTCTTTCGAAGAACCATTTGTTTCTAATGAATTTTCACTATTGTCTATTTGATAAATATTATTGTCTGTCTCTTCTTGTTCACTGTCAGTTGAATTTAAAAATATATTCATTAATTTAATTTTTATATCGTCTGTCAAATCAAGTTTATTAATCTATGCCTTAACTCTGCAATTTTTACTTATATGTCCTATTTTACCACATTTGTAGCAAGTAATTTGTTTCTTATTATTCTGTCTATCTGATTTCCATTTTCTGTAAGGTTTTCTAGGTTCTTCTTTCTTATATTTATCTTTATAATATTTTCTACCTTTATTTTTGTATCTTTCATATCTATCAATATATGTTTTCTCTTTCTTTCTTCTTCTAGATGGAGCAATTAATGGATCAAATCCATATTGCTCACAAAAGGTTCCTAGTTCTTTCTTAGCATTTTTTTTTCTATTTGACTTTTAAGTCTTAAATCATTGCATAACCATAAACATGTTTAATTAATTTAAGATATTATGTCTCCGTAAGTTAAATTAGGATAATCTATAGTTCCGTCATTTTTATCTATGTCAAGTCTAACTTTCTGTGCAAAGAAATAAGGTAAACTTGCTATAAAATTTTCTTTCCAATAAGTCTATTGACAATCACTTCTACTTAAGACTTTAGAAATAGAAACATCTTTATACCATCTAAAATCTGACAGTTGTGGACATCTTAAATTGATCAAAACATCTAATATTCTTTCTTTATATTGATATTTCATATTCTGACATTCCATCTATATTCCATTCATAAACTAAATCAGCAAAATAGGCAAAATTAATAAAAGTATGTCTTTCCTCAAATTGTAAATCTAGGGGAGTAGGTTTGGGATACTAGTTCTTTCTTGGGTAGCTTTCTTCATCTCTACCTTTTTTTCCGGTTTTGTGTTGAAGCACCATATTTTACTTTATTAATCTGTAAATTTTTCTTAAACTGTGACTCTAGGTTAACAAAATCTATCAAATTTATTTCTTCGTCTTCAAATGATCTATCATATTTTGTCGGCTCAATTTTTCTAAAACAATAAGTTCTTTATCCTTTTTTTTATCTTTTAATGATTCAATTTATAAAGCATTTTTTTTTTTTGCTATTTCATTAAGCAGATTATTTGTAGTGGGTTTCTTCAGAGGAGCTCTAAGTTGTGGAGGGATTTCATGTGAAATAAATAAAGGGGTTTTTGATTCATTTTCTTCCTTTAGAGTTGTAGAAGGAGTGGTTCTATTTTCCAAATTCTGTACTTGTTCACCTATTGTTTTTAAATAAATGTTAGTGAAATTATTCTATTGGATTATATTATCCATGTTTTTATGTTCATAACTTAAACTAGTATTTTAATAGGAATAGCCAAAACTTGCGTTCCTCCTTGGCCAATAATTATTGGCTCAAAAGATGGAAAAGTTTGTTACACCTTCTCTTGATTTTCTACTTTAGTCTATGATGTAGTATTTTCTATAACACCTATCTTTCCAGTATAATAATCAAGCCAATAAAAGAAATTAAGGTGTCTTTTTAGATCTATCACTGTCTTATAATATTCATCTCTTAAATAATCTCTTTCTAATTCATTATACTGTCTAAAAATTGTTTTCTTTTGTCAACATAATTTGCACATAGCAGTAGATTCCAATAATTCATTGTTAGGAAATGGTCCTACCACACAGTTGGAAATGGTGGCCAAATCAACCAAATTTTCAAAACTAATAGAAGCTTGGTTCGTTCACTTCAACTGAACAAGGTTTCAACTAAGGTTTCTTATTGAAACTAAGAGGTAAGTACCAGAAAATTTTCGATTTTGATTTGTAAGAACATGATAACAATATTTTCCTTTATTAGTATAGAGCTTTCTTACTCTCCCTAATCTCTTTGAGCCTATAGAAGACCATAGGAAACAAGCATGCAAAGTTTCACCATCGTTGGTCATTACAGCATATTCAATTTCTTATTGTCAGTGACTATTCAATGAACTCACCAGCACTATTCGACTCCCCATCAATCCAAGGAGCCCATAAGAACCGAACATGTGTTAGTTGAATGTGTATTTGAAAATATATAGCATGTGTATGTCTATGTTTATGTTTACGTTTATGTTTATGGTTAGTTGGCTAAATATAGTATTATTATTTTTATTCTACAAGTCAAGTTCAGAGCAGTGAACAAGGCATGTTAGAATTGTCACATTTAGGACGGATTGGTACTTTTTTGGGGTGGTGTAGAATTTTTATTTTCCATATAAAAGGTTAGAAGTACAGAAGAATTGATTCATATCATGAGTAATGAATATTAAAAGTGCAGAATATTTTCATCTGTGGGTAAAACTTACGTATAGTACCTTAAATACTGTTCCTAAGATTCCCCTCTTAAATATTTGACATTTGTCCATTTTAACAGCTCACCAAACGGCCTTAACAAAATCCCATCTCTTTATGTTTAATATTATTTTTTTCTTCTCTTGTATCGTGAGAAGAGAGAGGTCTTTTTCTTCAATTAAAATATCTCCAACTTCCCCAAATCCCACACGTTTTCTCTCTCCCTAAACTCTCCTTCTTATTGTTGTTTCTTTTTTTACCCTCTCCAAGAACAGTCATTCACGCTCTGGTGCAACAACCTCTGGTTCAAAACTTGTTTGGTTCCCAAGAAAACAAAAGAAAATTGAAAAACAGTTCAAGGATTGTAGTTTTTAGTTTCACTGAATCTAGATTTCTTCTTATGTGATTTAATGGGAGAAGTTAGAGAAATCTACTGGAGCCATCTAGCTTTCTTTTTCAAAGATTTAGTGGATGAAATTTAAGATCTTCTAAGTAATTTTCTGAATTTGCGATTACCATTTGATTTTCTTTTGTCTCAAGCTTTGATTTATTTGCAAATCAAAATCTGGTTCAAAGCTTTGTTTGGTTCCCTAGAAAACGGAGGGAAAAAAGAAAATGTTGAAGGATTGTAGCTTTTAGTTTCACTGAATCTAGATTTCTTCTTCTGAGATTAGGAAAAGTCATAGAGATCTAAACCATCTAGTTTTCTTCTTTAAAGAGTTGGCGGCTGAAATTTAAGATTTTATTCTTCTTAAATTTAAGCGGAATAATGTTTGCCAGGGAGAAAAATGAAAAGTTAACAGAAAGACAGCGGCCTATTTTGTTGAGTTTTTAAAATAGACAGATGTCAAAATTTTAAATTGGGTACCTAAGGTATTATATCTAAGTTTTGCCCTTTCATCTATATCTCTTTTTGTGTCAAGTTTTGTCAAGGATGTGATTTAGTTCTCAAACAAAATCAATTCCAGTTAGAGACTAATAAAATAGTGACACATAATTAATTAGTTAATACATTAAACGTGAATAATATAAAGTTTATGAATATTAAAAAAAAATTCTTACAAGAGAAACCAACAACAATATAAATACATTAATTATTAGAATTAGTATTAACTTCAATAAACAATACATTTTTCCTAAAAATCTGTCATTAATCTCTTTCGCCTTTTGACAAATTAACAATATAATAATAAAAGTATTAAAAATTGTATAAAAAAAAAGGTTCAAACATAACAATCATAAATTATAAATTTCTATAAAACAAGATTATAAATTATAAATAAGTTTAAACATAAAAATATAAAATCAATAATACAACACCAAAAGACATCATCAATTTTTAAGTTTGAAGTTAAGGCTCCATTTAAAGTTTGAAGGTTAAAACATATATACCATATAAAAAGCTATAAAAACAAATATCTTAAAATATATATTTTAAATTTTGAACATAAACAAGGTAGGTGCCCCAAACCTGCTTTGAGGGGGAGGATTTAACCCCCATCTGTAGCCCATCTACCATGCGGAATAGGTTTAAATCTTCACCCCTTGTTCAAAAGGACATTTTTTTTTATGGATTTTTTCAGTTAAAGTGAGGCTATGAGGTGAATTTAGAAAAATATTTAAGTACCGTTTTTGTTCTTAATGTTTTTTCCGATGTGTCAAAACAGTCCCTAACATTTCACGTGTCAATTTAGTTCCAAACTTTTTAGTATTGTATCAAAATAGTTCTTGCATTAATTGGTAAATGGAAAAGGCTAACATGGTTAACAATGATTCAAAAATATTACTTTTTATGTCACTATGCTTCCACTTGTTTTTAATTTAAAACTAAAAAATAAAAACTAAACTAAATTTAACCGATCACAAATAAATTTGAAATTGAAAATTTTAAATCCTAGTGTGGCGTGAATAAGAAGCCAATCCAACCACACTGCTAGAAGGAAAATAGAAAAGAAAAGAAAAATTGTGAAAAAAATGTAGAAGTAACATGATGTTGATGTATGAAATATCTTGCTTAATTGCTTTTTTTAACAGGACAAAGTTTTTCTTGAATTTAAATTAGAGAGAAATTCTTCTAACTCTCACTGAAAAATTAATATAATTATATATTTTGAAAATCAAACCATTGGATTACCTGTTATTTATAATCTTAAAACACATGTCAAATTTCATTCAAATGTGATGTTAATTACTATTCGTACATAAATCTATTTTTTATGCATAATTTAATACTATAAAAATTTAAAATTCAAATATTTTATCAATGACATTGTTAGAGCAACCACATCAGATCATGCATAATCTTGCAAAATACAAAAAGTAGTCCAATTTATACATTTTGAGTAAAAAAACACCTACATCAGTGGGTGTAAAATTGTGCTTAAATACACAAATGCTACAGTAACCTTGCATATATGCACAGTTACTTTAGCTCGTGCATTTAATATTTTAATATTTTTTGGTAGTGTTGGGTTTGTGAGAGAGAGGGTTAGTGAGTGAGGAAATAATAAAAAATTGTAAAAGAATGAATATTTTATTGAATAGATGTGTAAAATAAATAGACTAATGTGGATGTTTTGTAAAAATGAGTATGTAAAATAAAAAAATTAGTTTTTTGTGCAAAATAGACGGAAAGTTTGTATGAGCTAATGCGATTGCTCTTATATACTATTGATTTTCTTAAACTTTTACAAATAATAAGAAAATACAATTTAAAAGTGAATTTGTCAATAAAAAAAATAAAAAGAGTGATTGTCATCTCTGCCCCCACTCTAATAGACATCGTGGATAGTGTCATAGATTATAAAGGCCATTAGGTCCTCTGATCCAACATAGTCGGCTGGAGGTCCACATATATATAATTTATTATTAACTAATCACGGGTCCGCACAATGAGCAAGAGTATGTGATTCTTTTGTAATGAGATTAGATATATAATTTTTTTTTTTGCTGAAATAAAATTTTATTGAAACACAACAGAGGCAGAATCCTGGCCAGCCTCTACCAAGATAACATTTACAAAATTCGGAGGGCCAAACCCCATATCAAAAGAACCAAAAAAAGATTTGCCAAGCGACCAATTGGCTAGCACATGCGCAGCCTGATTAGCCTCCCTATGAACCCAATTAAAATATACATGGCCAAAGTCCCTACAAACATTCTTAACTGACTCCACAAAGTTCACCAGCCTCTAAGGGATTTCTTTCCCACCAGCTTTAATAGCATCTATACAAACTTTACAATCACTCTCTATAATGCAATTACAAAAAGAGAAGTTCAAAGCCAAATGGGCAGCCAGAAGAATAGCACTAGCCTCTGCTTGAACAGGGACATTGGTGTTAACTTTCTTAGAAATTGCAAACACCAATGACCCTCTCCAATCTCTAGCAACAACAGCTATACAAGAAGAAATAGCACCAACAGCTGCATCACAATTCAGTTTTAGCATACCTTGACTTGGGCAACGCCACCTAGCACTGGTTCTAGCCGGACCGCTAGACATTGCTGGACCCTTTGGCCGCCAATGCTCCAAAAACATCTTCTGAATGCTTCTGATGATTTGACCCTCCATTGGGAAAGAGTTCTCATGGATTGCTTTGTTTCTCCACATCCAAATCAAATCTAGCACTAGAGCTCCAAATAGCAGGAATTCAATTCTTTGCTCTTTAGATTAGATATATAATTTATTTTTTAAAATATTCGCAAAATTATATATTATGATTAGTTATCTATAACAAAGTATTTTTCTCCTGTGAAAATTTCCTATGAGATAATTAAACTATTAATTTACAAATTGTCTATCTTTATATAAGAAAAGTTAACAGATTCTCTAAGGTTATTGGTTTATGAAATATTTTTCAAAACTATTTATAGAAAAAGAAAAAAGCAAAAAAGTTTTTTAAAACTTTTTTATATTTCTCATAAAAGTAGTATCAAAACGTTTTTAGAATGGTCTATTAACAAATGCTGTAGGGACTCAAAATGTAGTGGACCCTAGACAATAAAATTTGTACAGAATGGGTAGGAAGGACTAGGCATCTAACAAGCAGACAACGGTTAATACAAAGTTTATGGCGGATCCTCATAAACGAATCGGACTAGGAGTTTTTGTAAGAATGATCTTTTTTCTGGCTCAGTCCTCTGGGCCCCCCTAGTTCTCCTTTTGGTTAAGTGTTTTATAAGGAATATTTATCCTCGGCTCAAGCCGAGGGCCTCTCCTCCTGGAATGGATCCCCCCCTGACTTTCTGAGTCTTACTGGTTATATAGTCTTATTT
This sequence comes from Quercus glauca, assembly GCA_023736055.1. NCBI lineage: Eukaryota > Viridiplantae > Streptophyta > Magnoliopsida > Fagales > Fagaceae > Quercus > Quercus glauca. Next base: position 21,808,604 of record CM043317.1, read on the forward strand.
TCGTTGATCTTGACCATCCACTTGTCAATTATCTGATCATTGTGTACAGGAGTTTGTCCCATCATCTGTAGTTTACAGGCTTTATGTTAGTTCTCAGCCGCCTTCACAGACTTTCTATTAGTTGAGGTAACCGTGGCGACTGGGTCTGTTGGTCACTTCTTCATTAAGACGGCCAGAATGTTGGTGGGATATTTTCCCTTTACCAACCGTCGGTGCGCCGAGGATAAGTGTATCCTCGGCGAGGCTCTTGGGTGACTTGGGCCCTCCCCAACCATCCTCGGCGCGGGCCCTGGGCCGGATATGAAGTGGGCCAGTGTGGTTAATGTGTTAGGGCCCCACAATAGGTACTGGACAGAACCAGGGCATTGCATGGTCCTCGGACCCAAGCCTCATGGGGAAACCAGATACTTCAGATGATAAATTGAGAAAACTAGGTACTGGACAGAACCAAGGCATTGCATGGTCCTCGGACCCAAGCCTCATGGGGAAACCAGATACTTCAGATGATAAAATGAGAAAACTAGGTACTGGACAGAACCAGGGCATTGCATGGTCCTCGGACCCAAGCCTCATGGGGAAACCAGATACTTCAGATGATAAAATAAGAAAACTAGGTACTGGACAGAGCCAGGGCATTGCATGGTCCTCGGACCCAAGCCTCATGGGGAAACCAGATACTTCAGATGATAAAATGAGAAAACTAGGTACTGGACAGAACCAAGGCATTGCATGGTCCTCGGACCCAAGCCTCATGGGGAAACCAGATACTTCAAATGATAAAATGAGAAAACTAGGTACTGGACAGAACCAAGGCATTGCATGGTCCTCGGACCTAAGCCTCATGGGGAAACCAGATACTTCAGATGATAAAATGAGAAAACTAGGTACTGGACAGAACCAGGGCATTGCATGGTCCTCGGACCCAAGCCTCTGGGGAAACCAGATACTTCAGATGATGATAAATTGAGAAAACTAGGTACTGGACAGAACCAGGGCATTGCATGGTCCTCGGACCCAAGCCTCATGGGGAAACCAGATACTTCAGATGATAAAATGAGAAAACTAGGTACTGGACAAAACCAAGGCATTGCATGGTCCTCGGACCCAAGCCTCATGGGGAAACCAGATATTTCAGATGATAAAATGAGAAAACTAGGTACTGGACAGAACCAGGGCATTGCATGGTCCTCGGACCCAAGCCTCATGGGGAAACCAGATACTTCAGATGATAAATTGAGAAAACTAGGTACTGGACAGAACCAAGGCATTGCATGGTCCTCGGACCCAAGCCTCATGGGGAAACCAGGTACTTCAGATGATGGTTAAGCGAGAAAACTAAGTGTTAGACAGAACCTAGGCATTGTATGGTCCTCGGACACAGCCTCAGGGGAAACTGACCGCTTAAAATGAGAAAACTGGGTACTGGACAGAACCAAGGCGTTGTATGGTCCTCGGACCCAAGCCTCATGGGGAAACCAGATACTTCAGATGATAAACTTCAGATGATAAACAAGAAGATCAGGTACTGGGCAGAATCGAGGCATATGATCCTTTAACCCAAGCCAGCAGAAAGATCGCTTCCTTATAAAACACTAAAGCAGTAAGAAAAGCCAAAGTCTCGCACGGTCCTCGGACCCAAACCCATATGAAAACTAGTCACTATAGGGAGACGTGCACCACAAGATGAACCGAGATATTTGCGCTAGCCACGGATCTAAGCCGTCAACAAGAAACCTCACCATAAGTGAAAACCAAACGATGGCGAGCATTAGGGGCGTTGCGAAACCTAATCCTACCTCTCTTAGGGGAATTGGCAAGGAAACAATCCTCGAACAGGCCTTCTACGCCAAAAGAAAGCAGCGAAAACAGCAAAAATAGCGATAACGCTGACGGAGGGGTAAGACTCGGCAAAGCACGAAAATGCGCTGAAGAATTCAAAATCCTCCTCCCCGCCCAAAAGGACGTGCAGCAGAATTTTAAGGGGCTATTGTGGGGCCCTAACACATTAACCACACTGGCCCACTTCATATCTGGCCCAAGGCCCGCGCTGAGGATGGTTAGGGAGGGCCCAAGTCACCCAAGAGCCTCGCCGAGGATACACTTATCCTCGGCGCACCGATGGTTGGTAAAGGGAAAATATCCCACCAACATTCTGGCCGTCTTAATGAAGAAGTGACCAACAGACCCAGTCGCCTCGGTTACCTCAACTAATAGAAAGTCTGTGAAGGCGGCTGAGAACTAACATAAAGCCTGTAAACTACAGATGATGGGACAAACTCCTATACACAATGATTAGATAATTGACAAGTGGATGGTCAAGATCAACGAAAATAAGACTATATAACCAGTAAGACTCAGAAAGTCAGGGGGGGATCCATTCCAGGAGGAGAGGCCCTCGGCTTGAGCCAAGGATAAATATTCCTTATAAAACACTTAACCAAAAGGAGAACTAGGGGGGCCCGAAGGACTGAGCCAGAAAAAAGATCATTCTTACAAAAACTCCTAGTCCGATTCGTTTATGAGGATCCGCCATAAACTTCGTATTAACCGTTGTCTGCTTGTTAGATGCCTAGTCCTTCCTACCCATTCTGTACAAATTTTATTGTCTAGGGTCCACTACATTTTGAGTCCCTACAAATGCTCTAAGGTCACCCATTAACCAGACACTTTTAATATAACCTTTTACAAAACCAATTAAGGGCAAGTAGTGGCAGCTCTACGAATTTTTTCTAGGACAATTATTAAGAAAATTAAATTATACAAAATCAAAAACAACAAGAAAATTTGAATATATATATATATATATATTGATATCACAAAAAAAAAATTGCAAATATATGAAATTTTACAATATCCTTCTACTAACAAAATGAAAACACAAAAACGGACTAATGAGGAATAAAGTGAGAATTAAGAATGTTGAGATGCTAAGTTGCACCAGTGCTAACACAAGCACGAGTACAAGTATGAAGGTACTTCATTTCTTTAAAAACAAGGATATGACACTTCTAGTGTATGGAAATTAATTCATTAATAATATATATTTTTTTGGAGGTATTTTAAATATCTTTCAATATAATTTAAGTTTATTATAAGTTATAAAACTTAAGTAACAACAATAAAATACTTGAAAAAATATCTAAAACTATAATCTATCTTTATTTCAATTAAATAAATAAATAAATTACTAGATAATAATATCATCCCTGAAAACAAAATTTCAGAGGAGTAACCATATAAATTACCAAATGCTATAGAAGAAAATATATCAAAAGTGTTATAGATTTTTTTTTTTAGAAGAAAGAAAAAAAAAACATGTTATAGATTAAATGCATTGTTTCTATTATTTAATAAAAATTTTGCATTGTTAAGGTTTTTTTTTAGTTGAAAAAAAAGGTATTGAATACTTTCCTTTAATAAATAAAAAGGAAAAAGAAAAAAAAGAAAAGATATGGTTAAGACATACTCACATGACCTGATGAATAGGTGAGGATGAATTCTTTCCCTCTAAATAAACTCTTCATTCAAGATTTCAACGGAACTGGAAGAACACCTTTGCTTTGTTCTACCACTTTTGCCATGTTCTACCATAGTTGTGGTTGAAACCAACCAACTTTCATATATAACTAAGCTACTTTGTTCCTGCAAAACCAAAGAGAGTATAAAAACATCAACAACCACTGCCAATAATAAAGAATCTATATTTTATATACATCTAAAAGTTGAAGTATAACATTAATTATTGTTACGCTCTTTTTGAGCCACATCAACAGTCATATCATTCACCTCTCTCCAACTCTCTCTCTCTCTCTCTCCCTCTCTCTCTCTCACATTTTTTACTCTTTTTTCCTTATTAATTCTCAAATTATTGTTACACTTCTAATTTTACCAAACTTTCCTCTTCATTTTACTTTTTCATCTTTCCACTACTATCTACTTTAATATTACTCTTCCTCTATCCATTTATCTTCCTTTATTTTTGCATCTTCTTATTCTCATCCTTTTACTATAAATTTGCAATTCTCTCACATTCTATACATAGCTCTCCCTCTCTCTCTCTCTCAATTATTTTTTCATTTGTTGGTGGATTTTTTTTTTTTTTTTTTTTTTTTTTGCATCTCTATTTTAAGTTGATTAACTTTTATGTTTTTTGGAATTCTACTTTAGGTTGATGTGATTTTGTTTTTTGTTTTTAATATCTTAAGTAACCTAAGGAAATTAAGCACACACTGCACACCACTCCTTCATCAACAAATAAAGAAAATGTTATAGTCGTAGCACTTCTCTAATTTAAAATTTCATTCCAACAAATAACGAATGCTAATCAGTGATCATATGTTTTATGCGTGTCATCCTTGAGGATGGGCCATGCTAATCTTCTTTGGATTGTTACAATTTCATTGAAAACACAAAGCTAGCACTTAAGGTTGGGGCCTGGGAAATCATGAGTATTATTTGGGGCAACGTTTATATCAATAAATGGACAACAAAATTTGTCACAATTTTTTTCACAATTAGTTAAAAGTGATTTACCATGAGTGGTGGACAATTGTTATTACATGGACCTATCTTCTTCTTCTTCTTCTTCTTCATTTTTTTTTTTTTTTTTTTTTTGACTGTCAACAAAATTGTGGCAGAAGTTGTCTCTCGACAACTGGACTTATTTTGTAGCACCATTCTTTTTTTTCCCCCACTTAATTAAAAAACCACTCCTACCATTTAAGAGTTCTTCGTTAAATATATAGGATTAAGAGTTCCCATGAGATTCAACTGATCAAGTGATAATTCAATGATATTAACATCTTTTGTGATGCCTCCATATAAGTAATTCCAGCCCCACCTCCACCTCTCCGCTATTTATCTATCTCCCATGAATAAGAATACATATTCCTCGTAATTACTATAGGGCAATATGTAAGTGCCTCAAAATTAGTTTTGGAGGATATCCAAATTAATGAATTTCACGTCATTATTGGAGGCACAATATTCATTTCAATTGGCTTAGAGCAACCCAAAACTTAGAATTTTCCCCATTCTAATCTACAATATCCTTTTTTATATTTTTCCTCTTTTTTTCCCCGAATAGGAAAAATTTTTTTTACTGAACATAAAACCAAGCTATTACAAAAGAATGATAGGAACAGTCCTGCCTTAAAGCATCTACCGCAACAAAAGGCAAAGCATTTGGGCTCAGAGACCCCTCAAACCCCATACGCAGAGCCCACATACCCAACTCAAGAGCTAATGTGTAGGCTTTCCCCTACAAACCCAATTGAAAGTTGTGATGAACCACGCTGATCCTTTCTCAACCTCCTAATCTCCTCAACTATATTGATCACCTGCCATGTAAACTTGGGTTGATAAAAACCTCCATGGAAGCTTTGGAGTCACCTTCAAAAACCATGTCCAGCCATGCATCATTCCTCCCTTGCTAGCTCAACGGCCCATCTAATACCCTATTAACTTCTGCTAGTTTAGTCCACATGGACACTCCTACCACATAAAGTTTGCTGGGCAAAACATGTGTAGAATACAAAGGAAGTTCTCATTTGAGTAACAGTTATCATTCTAATCACATCTTATTAGGTTTTGATTAACAACTGCAACTGGGTACTGGAAAATTATATCATTTCACTGCTTTACATTAAAATTTAAAGTAGGTTTATGTGCGCAAAGCATCGATGCAATCACAAGTCAAACAGTATCCATTCCTCTTTCATAGCAAAGTCACCCGTAGGCAAACATTTTTAACCTACATCTGAAAGGATATCAAGAGAGACTAATTTTACAGTATTGTACGCACCTCTGGTGGATAAATTTCTCATCAAACAAATTGGCAATTGGCTGCACATGAGCCAAATTTTCTTACTCCGCATAACGGGTTTAATGTATGCTGTAAGCTTGTAAGGTTGAAACAGTTGCTAACTACATGGAGGCATTGTACTGTTTGTTCAAAAGAAAATTGCCAACAAAATATTAACAAAAAATATAAAAGGAAGACTAATGAGCCAACAATTAATAATGTAAGGAAAAACAAAAAACAAAAAACAAACAAAAAATAAAAAACAAAAAACAGAACAAAAACAAATCACTAAAACTCAGGAAAGGTTGCTCTATCTGCAGGATGGGAAACCAAGGGATCTTAAATTTCTTTCTGCATTCATATATGTAAACAACTATCATAATATTTTCTTCCTCGTTGAGAAAGAAAATCAGAATCATAAATCATGTGAGGAAATAAGGCACATCACAGCTTCATCAGTATGGTCAACATAATGAACATTTAAAAGCAAATCTACTTCCAAGTTATAACTCGTTTCACTTCTTTTTTCTTCTTCAAGTTGCTGACAACTTTTGCCTAATTGATGTCCTCAGCTTTGTCAAAATAATTCTTCAGCAGCTTCTTAAAATGATTGCACCACCCAGGCGACAAAAAATAAAATAAAATAAAATTAAATAAAAATTAAAAAAAAACTGACTAAAGGAAATCCTTAAGGCATGATAGTAAGAACTAGCAATTGTACCTATGAAACTTCTAGCCTAGAGAATTCCTTTGTACCTATGAAACTTTTATCTTTGCCCAAATGGAGCTCACACACTAGGACCACCTATAGCACCAGTGGCACCAAAGAATTTTGAAGAGCTTAGATTGACATTGACAACCTATGAAAACACCATCAACTTGAACATCCCAAACAGATGTTTAGATAACATAAAAAGTTAATTAATACCTTAGATGGTCACTTAATACTAAATTTTGCCATGTTCTGTCACAGGGGTAGTGAAATGAATAAACTCCCAACATTAGTAAGTTTTTGAAGTAAAAGAAACAATTGAGACTATTGGGCTTTGTGGAGCCTAGTTGTATTTTATCCGGATTATGACCCGACCCGAGAATAGTGAAATCCCTGCAACTCCGTGGACGTAAGTGTAAAGTTATTATTTACAACTTTGTATTTTGTTGGCTTTTATTCCGTGCCAAATTTGATTGTAATAGATTTCAATCTTGTATACCCTGTATTTATTGTGGAATTTATTGTAAGGGTTGTGTGTGAGAAAGAGAGAGTGTGAAGACTCAAGAAATTGAAGACTGAAGAGTTTTCGCGGGTATCTCGCTACTACGCATCCCGCGAAATGGTGCATGTGCCCTGCAGGTGATGGAAGCTGAAGAGTCATGCCAGGCTGTCATTTTCGCGAGTGTCTCGCTGGTAAGGCCTTCCCGCGAGACAGTCGCGAAACATTCTGCCTGGAGGATTTTTATGAGTGACCTTCTTACCCTTCACCCTCTCTATATATATACCCTCACTACCCACAAATGTTGGTGTGGCTATTCAGAAAGAAAAACCCTAGATAGGTTTTCTACAACTCACCCACCCATCTTTTGAGAGAGAGCTACTCCTCCTTAGTGAGAAATCATTGTAGTCTCTTCTCCATCCCTCTTCCATTATCATACCTTGAGAGGAGATTTGTACCTAAACACAACCCACACCTATTTAGAGTGTAGAGAGTGCTTTGGAGCTGTTGGGAAGCATTGGAAGAAGCCAAGGATGGCAAATGCAACATGGAGCTTATTGCGAGATCCGGAGAGCTAGACAAGACACGGTTCCGAGAAGCCTTGTTGGAGTAGGAGCTTGGAGGGCTTAGGTACATCGGGTAGATTAGGCTTGGAGGGTCTCTTGCTAACCCATGTATCCCAACTGATTGTCTAGTGGATCGATTTCCGCTTTGAGGGCGACAGAGAGGTTTTTCGCCGAGTTCTTCGATTTCCTCTTCGATAACACGTCTCGGTTTTATCTGTGTTTGCATCCTTCTTCCCTACTCTTGTTTATTTCATTTTTACTGCTGTGTTGCTTTAAATATGGATTAGAGTAGGTGCCTTGCTTATACGCTTGTGTTTACACTATTCTGCACTTAGTATTAAGTTAGTGTAAAATCAACCAAGCCGTAATTTAATTGGGGGTCTAAATTGCTCTTGTGTTTTCAACACATTTTCGAGCTTTCAATGAGCTTTCAGTAGGCAAATTGCCAAACCAAGTAAATACTATCTTACGTGTGATTATTTTTCTTTGGCATATATATTTTTCTCTATTTTTGCATCTCACAGGTCTGGAAATTTTATACATATTCCCATCAATTGGTATTAGAGCCTAGGGTTAGGTTTGAGTGGGAGCAATGGCAGAGGAAACAGGAAAGGGGTCTAGAATAGAAAAATTCGATGGCACAGACTTTGGATTCTAGAGGATGCAAATTGAGGACTATCTCTATGGGAAGAAGTTGCACCAGCCGCTTTTAGGGGAGAAACTTGCAACTATGAAAGATGATGAATGGACTTTTCTTGACAGACAAGTACTGGGAGTTATCAAACTAACTCTGTCAAGGTCTGTTGCACACAATGTTGTGAAAGAGAAGACCACGGCAGATCTGATGAAGGCTTTGTCTGGTATGTATGAAAAGCCGTCAGCAAACAACAAGGTGCATCTGATGAAGAAACTATTCAATTTGAAGATGGCAGAGAATGCATCAGTAGCACAACATCTGAATGAATTTAACACCATCACAAATCAACTGTCTTTTGTAGAAATTGATTTTGATGATGAGATCCATGCACTGATCATTTTGGCTTCATTGCCAAACAATTGGGAGGTTATGCGAATGGCAGTGAGTAATTCTACTGGAAAAGAAAAGTTGAAGTACAATGATATACAAGATCTAGTTCTGGCTGAAGAAATCCGCAGAAGAGATGCAGGTGAAACCTCAGGGTCTGGTTCTGCGCTAAACCTTGAGAAAGGAGGTAGAGGTAATGACAGAAATTTAAATCGGGGCAGATCAAAATCCAGAAATTCCAATCAAAACAAAAGTAAATTTAGATCTGGCCAACAGGTACAATGTTGGAACTGTGGCAAAGCTGGCCATTTTAAGAGGCACTACAAAAGTCCTAAGAAGAATGATGATGATCATGCTAATGCTGTAACAGATGAGGTACAAGATGCACTACTTCTTACTCTAGACAGTCCACTTGATGATTCGGTTTTGGACTCAGGAGTTTCATTTCATACCACCCCATACCAAGAAATCATACAAAACTATGTTGAAGGTGATTTTAGTAAGGTGTATTTTGCTAATGGAAAAGCCTTGGATGTTGTGGGTATAGGAGACGTTCGGATTATATTGCTCAATGGGTCTGTCTGGTTACTGTAGAAGGTTTGACATATTCCTGACCTAAGGAGGAATCTGATTTCTGTAGGACAGTTTGATGATGAAGGGTATGCAATACTATTTGTTGGTGGAATCTGGAAGGTTACAAAAGGAGCCATGGTATTGGCTCGTGAAAGGAAAACTAGTACTCTGTATATGACCTCAAGTCCAAAGGACTCAATTATAGTTACTGAAGCAAGTACTGGTGCAAGTCTACGACACCACAGACTTGGTCACATAAGTGAGAAAGGAATGAAGATGCTACTGTCAAAAGGGAAACTACCAGAACTGAAGTCTACTAATCTTGACATGTGTGAAAGCTGCATCTTAGGAAAGCAGAAAAGGGTGAGCTCCTTGAAAACTTGTAGGACACCGAAGGCTGGAAAATTGGAGTTAGTACACACTGATTTATGGGAACCTTTTCCGGTTGCATCCCTTAGAGGTTTAAGGTACTACATCACTTTCATTGATGACTCAAGAAAAAAGGTATGGGTTTATTTTCTGAAAAATAAATCTGATGTATTTAAGACTTTTAAGAAGTGGAAGGCCATGGTTGAGACAAAAACAGATTTGAAAGTAAAATATTTGAGGTCAGACAATGGAGGAGAGTACATAGATGAATGGTTCAATGAGTATTGTGTTGCACATGGAATTAGGATGGAGAAGACCATTCCTAGGACACCATGGCAGAATGGTGTAGCTGAGCGCATGAATAGAACTCTCAATAAACGTGCCAGGAGTATGAGGTTGCATGCTGGATTACCAAAAACTTTTTGAGTTGATACTATTAGTACTGCAGCTTACCTAATAAATCGAGGACCATCAATTCCCATGAAGTTCAAAATTCTTGAAGAGGTTTAGAGCGGTAAAGAGGTAAATGTTTCCCATTTAAAAGTTTTTTGTTGTGTTTCTTATGTTCATATTGATTTTGATGCTCGTAGTAAACTTGATATGAAGTCTAAAATATATTTTTTTATTGGCTATGGTGATGAGAAATTTGGCTATTAGTTTTGGGATGAACAAAATCGAAAATCATCAGAAGCAGAAATGTGATATTTAACGAACAGGTTATGTACAAGGACAGATCAACTGTAGTGCCGAATGTTACAAAGATAGATCAAAAGAAATCTGAGTTTGTCATCTTAGATGAATTGACTAAAAATACTGTCCAAAAAGGGGGTGAAGAAGAAAAGGAGAATGTAAATTCACAAGTAAATCAGAGTACATCTGTAACTGAAGTCGGTAAATCTTCTAGGATAATTAGAGCTCCACAGCGTTATTCAACCCCTCTAAATTATCTCATGTTAACTGATGGTGGTGAGCCAAAGTGTTATGATGAAGCCTTACGAGATAAAAATTCAAGAAAGTGGGAGTTAGCCATGAAGGATGAGATGGATTCTTTGTTGGGGAATTAAATATGGAAACTGACTGAATTGCCAAAAGGAAAGAGGGCTTTGCACAACAAATGGGTATACAGAATAAAGAATGAGCATGATGGTAGCAAACGTTACAAAACCAGATTAGTTATCAAAGGGTTCCAGCAGAATAAGGACATTGACTACTCAGAAATATTTTCTCCAGTTGTGAAGATGTCAACAATTAGACTAATACTGTGAATGGTGGCTACAGAGGATTTACATCATGAGCAGTTAGATGTGAAGACAGCATTCCTTCATGGTGACTTATAGGAAGACATTTCCATGAGTTAGGCAAAAGGGTTTATTGTTCAGGAACAAGAGAATCTGGTTTGCAAACTGAGAAAGAGCTTGTATGGCCTAAAGCAAGCTCCAAGACAGTGGTATAAGAAATTTGATAGTTTTATGAATAGAACTGGGTTCAAGAGACATGAAGCTGATCACTGTTGCTATGTTAAGTTCTTTGACAATTCTTATATCATTTTACTGTTGTATATGGATAATATGCTCATTGTAGGGTCTAGCATTGAGGAGATTAATAATCTGAAGAAATAATTATCAAAACAGTTTGCAATGAAGGATTTAGGAGCTGCAAAACAAATCCTTGGTATGAGAATCATTAGAGACAAGACTAATGGTACATTAAAGCTTTCATAAGCAGAAGTGAAGAAGATTCTCAGCAGGTTCAACATGAATGAAGCTAAACATGTCTTTGCTTCACAGGTGCAAGTTTGAAACTGCAGGGTTATGCAGATGCTGATTTGGCAGGTGACATTGATAGTAGAAAAAGTACTACTGGGTTTGTATTTACTCTGGGTGGTACAACTATGTCTTGGGCTTCAAATTTACAAAAGATTGTTGCTTTATCTACTATAGAAGCTAAGTATGTTGCAGCAACTGAAGCTGGAAAGGAGATGATTTAGCTATATAGCTTCTTGGATGAATTAGGTAAGAAGCAGGAGTTGGGCATTCTACAAAATGATAGTCAGAGTGCAATTTTTCTCGTTAAAATTCGACTTTTCATTCAAAGTCGAAGCATATACAGTTGAGATACCATTTTATCCATTACCTTGTTGAAGATAAACTGGTAATACTTGAGAAGATTAGTGGATCTAAAAACCTAGCAGACATGTTGACTAAGGGTGTCGCTACTGAGAAGCTAAAGCTGTGTGCAGCTTCAGTTGGTCTTCTAGCTTAAGGACAGGAGGATGAGTTGCAGTGATGAGGGATTGTCTTTGGAGGATTGCGGTTGATGTCGGTGATTGAACTAGTCTCCAAGTGGGAGATTTGTTGGGCTTTGTGGAGACTAGTTGTGTTTGATCCAGATTATGACCCAACCCGAAATAATGTTGTTACAGTTTTTAATGGGAGATTTTGTGAGACTTAGTCCATGGAGCGGAGGCTTGGGCCCGTAGTGCGCATGGACAAGCCACCTTGGGGGTTTGGCGGCAACGTCCCCAGGAAAAAATTTTGACCCGTTTTTGTAACCCATTGTGAATCTTGTGCGTAGGACGTAAAAACTGTTGTTTTTTATATTAGGGTTTTGTGTTGTTTTTTAGAGAGAAAACTGTACTGCTGCACTCTGTATTTTTCCCTGAAAATAGTAAAATCCCTGCAACTCCGTGGACGTAGGCAAATTGCCGAATCACGTAAATACTGTCTTGTGTGTGATTATTTTTCTTTGACATATATTTTTTCTCTATTTTTTGCATCTCATAAGTCTAGGAATTTCGTACATATTCCCATGAGAGACTATCTAGGAATTTGATTCTTATTATATATAGATTTTTTTTTTTTAATCCAGTAGAGTAAAACAATGGCTATGTTATATTGTTCCTATATATTAATTGATAATTCCTAATAATTTAAGTAAATTTTAAAGGATTAATAGGTTAAACATTTACACCAAAAAATTGTTCATTGATTAACTAAATTTGAGCCAAATGCTTCCTCCCATTAAAGTGAGAAACTGAGTTGTTTTCTTTAGTGTAGCTTATATTACAAATGCTGAACCTTAAAGTGGATTATCTCACACTAACAACTTCTTTCTTCATTCTTGGTCCACTTTTGAAACTTTATTTTATGCCTCCTCTTTTGTAAGCTGGTCATATTTTTTTACAGTTGAAGCCAAAACAATCTTTGGCTGGCCTTGCTGTTTCTCCTTTTGATTTGTAATAGTTCTATGCTGCACTCCTTTGGTGGATACAATCTTTTTCTTCTCCTCAACTAGCTTCTTAGTTTTCTATGCAAATGAAGTTTGAATAGTTAGCTGACATATATCACAAGCCCACTGTTTTCAAACTTCCTTAGGGATGAAAATCATGAGGTTCTCTAGTTAGCAAAAAAAGTAGCATGGAAAGTGTGGGGGCAAAAAGAGATATGGGAAGGAGTTAGTTCGTGATGATGCCTAAAAATCGTTAGTAAGCTACACAGTCCCCACGGGCTCTAGACAAGATCTGTGCAACAAAGAAGAAAAAGAATAAGACCTTATAGAAAGTACCGGTGTGGTACCAGCCAAATACCCTCTAAAGGTTAAGTTAAAAAACTTTCACAACTCTAGAGTGCTAGAACTGGGGTAAATTATGCGTACCTTATTTTCTGAGGGTTTTGGGTTTTTATAGTACTGTAGAACCGACATTTGTTTCTTGGTGAAGAAGATGTTTCCTTGTGGGGGAAGATCCTCATAAATGCACCTATTTTGCAGAATTCTTCCCATATAGAGATTTTGTTGACTAGGGTCAATCGTAGGGTGCAAGACATTTCCATTTGGGGTTTCTTGGAGACCACTCAGGCCATATAGATGCCACGTGGTTTTTCTATCCGTCCCCCTTGTGTCCGTCTAGTTAGGGATCCGATCACTATGGAGGGTCCGTCCGTCGGTCTTACTTCTGGACATAATCGTCATCTACGATCGGCCTTATTGACTGGACCCATCTACCTCAATTTTATCCTCTCCAGCTGCCCCTTTACTTTACAAGTCTGTCGTCTTATTCCATAGACGGACCTGTGAAGTGATGGTCTAACCCAACCCTTAGGAAACACACCTTGATTGACAGCCTAGCTTAGAATCGTTGATGCAGGAGGGGCGCGTGGCATGTTTTCAGTGGTCAATCACTCGAACCGAAGCGTCCCTTCATCTTGAGGTGTCGAGTGAACAATCGTGTGTCGACGAAGGAGTGGGCTACAATGAGGTGTATCCGTCAGTTCAGGATGACCCTGACACCTCTTATGATGAAAGGGTTTCGCCTACCAACTCACCTTCTGCGGAGGAGGATAAGGACTAGGACGTGAATGGATCAGAGGGTGATTCAAACGATGAAGAAGATATAGGCAGTGCTAAACCCCCATCTAATCCGTCATAGGTCCCGATGGTCTTAGGGAGTTTATCATGCTTTCGTTGTGGACGGTAAATGATTTTAATTTTTCCATCAAGCAAAAACATTTCAATACTCTTAGGGAAAAATATCAAATTGCCGTCAGCATCCCAATCCATCAACCCTTTAAATCTGAAAAGTGCTACTACCAGGATGTTGAAGACGTCGAAGTGTATAGCAAATGTTGAAAACGGGTCTTAGATTCCCTTTGAGTGCTCTTCATCGTCATCTCCTTCAATACCTGGGACTGGCCGTCACCCAAATCTCTCTAAATGCTTGGAGAGTCTTCCTTGGTACGGAAGTCTTATTCAGTGTGTTAACTGATAGGGCGCGTAGGATAACGGTGGAGGAGTTCTTCCACTTCCACCGTCCATCCGAGATTGTTCAGTCTAGGGGCATGTACAATTTCCTACCAAAGAGTCTGTTACTTAGGCTAGTGTGCGAGACCCCCGACTCAAACAGAAACTGGAAGAGTCGGTATTTTTTCATCCAAATGGACAACTGGATATGTCATCCCGATGACTAGGATTACATGCATGTAGACAAGACCTGGAGTATAATGCCTCCATCCGATAGGTGTCCGTCCGTCTTAAATTTCGTTTTTTGTCACTTGTTTATTTTGACATTCTAACCGTCTCTCACTGCAGCCCAAGACTGCACGGAAGTTACTCTTGAGCAATGGAGCTTCTTAGAGCGGATATTTAGGATCAAGTTGTCGGAAAAAACGTGGGTGAAGCTAGTTACTTTGGACACTATCCATTGGTATTGTGAAGGTCCTGAACCTACTGTAGCTGCCTGTCGCTACGATAGTCCAGTGTGCAAACATAAGTCTGTTGCCCATTACTTACTTTCCTTTCTAATTTTTAGTTGTTTATCTAACTCCTTTCCATCCATCTTTATGTAGAAATGGAAGACAGTAAGAGGAGGGCATATATTAAGCATTAGGCTGTTGTAAAGAAGAAGCAAGAGGGAAGCTTCCCTCCTAAGGGGACAGGTCTAGCTAACCTGTCTACAAAAAGGAAGCGGTTTAACAAAATGGACTATCCCCCTAAGAAACCTAAGGTGGTGACGGGCTCAGTTGTTAGTGAGACTGCTGTTACTAGCAAGTTGCCCCCTAAGCCTGGTCTAGGGAAGGGAAAAGGCCTGATGACGGGTTAGGTCCCCGTCACTGAAGAGCACCCTATCCTCCTCCATGAAGACTCACGGTATGCGCTCAAGCAGCTCTCGTCCATTTTTAAGGACGACAACTATGCAGACTTGGGCAATCATGCTACTGAGGCCATGGGGGCGACAGGCCTTTTCAGCTTGGTATAGGTATGCCTATCCGTCCATTTTCTCTGTTCCGTCCTATTACTGTCTTGTTCTAACCTTTGTTACTGATTCTTGCAGGGGGTGCTTATGATGAAGGCTTTGATGGACCGTTGTGTATCCCAAGAGATAGTGGTGGGCCATCTGAGAAAGAAGTTGGGGGCTAAGGAGACGGAGTTGCAGGAGCTGATGGCCTGGAAGGAGGTCCAGGTTGGAAAGCTTGATTTGACGAAAAACTCTTAGAGGAGTTGAAGGTGTAAGTCGAGGTGCTAAAAAAAAAATACTTAAAGACAAGGAGAGAAAGATCAAAGATGCAAAGGATAAGCTCCGTTAAGCTAAAAAGGACGCGATAATGGAATATTATGACTCCGACGCCCTCCTAAAGGAGCTTAGCAGTTCCTTCGCTGACAGCTTTGACGACTGCTTCCGTCAAGTTAAGGCCTCCTTCCCAGACCTAGATCTTTCCCATATTTCCATTGAAGCCCAAGCCCGAACTCCGGCTCATCCCGTCTACTCCGAAGGCACTAACGAGTTATTCGCAAACAACTCCACCCTCAACCCTCAAGGCAACGAAGAGATTGCTCCTAAGGATTAGGCCAAACCCGTCGAAGATGAGTCCCGTCCACCTAAAGGGAACCCGTCGAAGACAAGTTATAATACTTTGATATCCATCACTTGTATTTTGATTATATGTCTGAATATATGTTCCCATCCATTTTGGACTTGGTACGTTGATGGTATCCTTTGGGATGAACCCGTTTACTCATGGATTTAATAATGGATTTGTCCATTCAAGGACTTAATGAGTTTATACCATCCCTTAGGGATGGACCCATCCACTTCTGGACTCAATGATTGCAAATCATCCTTTGGGATGAACCCGTCCATCATTAGACCTAATAATTTTAGTTCACCCCTTTAGGATGCACCCATCCACTATTGGACTTAATAATTTATGTCTCCCTTTTGGGATGAACCCGTCCACTATTGGACTTAATAATTTTAACTCACCCATATAGGATGAACCAGTCCACTTTTGGACTTAATAGTTTCACCCCTTTGGGATGAACCCATCCACTATTGGACCTAATAATTTTAACTCACCCCTTTAGGATGAGCCCATCCACTATTAGACTTAATAATTTTAACTCACCCCTTTGGGATGAACCCATTTACTTTTGGACTTAATAATTTTAGCTCCCCCCTTTGGGATGAACCCATCCACTTTTGGACTTAATAATTGTAGCTCAACCCTTTAGGATGAACCAGTCCACTATTGGACTTCATAATTTTAATTCACCCCTTTGGGATGAATCTGTCCACTACTGGACCTAATAATTTTAACTCACCCTTTTGGGATGAGCCAATCCACTATTAGACTTAATAATTTTAACTCACCCCTTTGAGATGAACCCATTTACTTTTGGACTTAATAATTTTAGCTCCCCCCTTTGGGATGAACCCGTCCACTTTTGGACGTAATAACTGTAGCTCAACCCTTTAGGATGAACCAGTCCACTATTGGACTTCATAATTTTAATTCACCCCTTTGGGATGAACCTGTCCACTATTGGACCTAAAAATTTTAACTCACCCCTTTGGGATGAGCCCGTCCACTATTGGACTCAATAATTTCTTAGGTTACCCCTTGGGGTAAACCCGTCCACTTATGGACATTGTATTTTCAAATCACCCCTCAAGGTGAACCCGTTCACTTACGAACTTCAACAATAATTAGGTAGAAATGTAGATAACATACGCATGGCATTTTTGAATAACTCCCCTTATTGTGATAAATACGCATATAGAAATTATTCTTGGAAAATGAAAAACTACCCTTCGGGCTTAAAAGGTGTTGAGAATTTAGACCCCTAAAACTATAACCAGATTGCGTAGCCTAGATTAATTAGACAAGTTTTTACTTAGTCAAATTAAACAATTCTAGGTTAAAACAATCACAAAATCATATCATGCATATAAAACATATAAAGCAGCGGAAATAATAAAGAACACAAGATATGATCACCCAGGAAAACCAAACCAGTAAAAAACCTGTGGAGGATTTTACCCACCGATCCTCAAGACAAAACGGAATCCACTAAGAAAGAATTGAAGTTCTTACAAAAGGACTTACAAGCTCCCCGCTTGACTTCCTAATGCTACCCACCAGTAGTAACTTCCTGACACGACCACGCGCAGGCTCCGAGTCCACGGACTACTTCTTTCTTTGTATTCCTTCAATCAGCTACAAGCTCCTCACTTGTTTTTCTTTAAGCTCCAATGGTTGCAACTTTGTTGATCATCAAGATGTTGAAATAATCTCTACCTTGAAAACCCTAAGTTTATGTGAAGGAAAGCTCCTCAAAGATCTCACAAGAGATTCACATAAACAGCAAATATGAGCAACAAAGACTTAGAGAGGTTTGGGAACAAAACCCTAATAAAATGAGGCACAAGAGGCACTCTAATTACTCTCTACAAAAGTCCCAAAAACGTTCTAGGGTTTCCCTTATATATATAAGAGTTTTACTTGAACTCCAAGACGTTTAAATAGAGTTTGGGCTGAACTGGAACTCTGCAGAAAAATAAATCTGTACGTGGTTCGATCGATCGAGTCTAATTTTCGATCGATCGAGACTTACAGATTTTGTCCAATAAATTCTGCAATCACTCGATTCCAATTTTACAAACAAACATACTTTGAGCAAGCCTAAACCTAGACTAAATGTTTTGATCATGGTTTGCCAACAAAATACAAATTGAAGTTCTAATACATTAATTCCTAATTTCTTAGAACCCAACAAAAGGTACTATAGATAGTAAAAATTAACTTAAAATGAAATAAACTGGAAATGAGGAGTGTTGTTATCCATACCGTTGTCTACTTGTACTTCTTCAGGTGCTCCGTGTTCCATGGGTGGTGCAACTTTTGCCTGTCTAGCATCTCCAGGTGGTAGGTGCCTTTTCTTTGCCATGAAGCGATCCTGTAGGGTCCTTCCCAATTAGGTCCTACCTTTCCCTGGGAGGGATCTCTTATGGCACCTGTCATCTTTCTTAAGACAAGGTCTCCAACTTGGAAGTCTCTGTGCCAGACTCTCGAATTGTAGTACTTAGCCATGAGGTTCTGGTATCGTGCTAATCTTTGCTTTGCCGTTGCTCTAACCTCATCCACCAAGTCAAGCTGTAGGCGTATAGCTTCATCATTCCTGCTTTCGTCATAGTTTTCCACCTTGTAGCTTGTGAGTCCGACCTTTGCAGGGATAACAGCTTCGGTTCCGTACGCTAGATGAAATGGTGTCTCTCCTGTAGGCATCCTTGCTGTCGTCCTGTATGCCCATAAAACGCTTGGCAACTCTTAGGCCATATACCCTTTGCCCCCTCAAGTCGAGTCTTGATAATTTTAAGCAATAATCAATTCGTGACCTCAACTTGTCCATTGGCCTGAGGGTGGGCAAGTGATGAGTAATGATTCTTGATCCCTAGCTATGAGCAAAAATCTCTGAATGAGTCGTTGTTGAACTGCTTCCCGTTGTCTGAGATCAATACTCTAGGTATACCGTACCTACAGATGATGTTCCTTCATACAAAGCTTCGCACCTTCTTCTCCGTGATGGTGGCCAGTGCTTCGGCTTCCACCCACTTGGTGAAGTAATCTATGCCGAATACTAGGAATTTCAACTGCCTAATTGCTGTTGGAAATGGACCCATGATGTCCAACCTCTATTGAGTGAAAGGCCATGGGGCAGTCATTGGAGCAAGCTCTTTTGTTGGCCGTTAGATAAGGTTTCCAAACCTCTGGCACTTGTCGCAAGTTTTGACGTATGCCTAGGCATCCTTCTGCATGGTAGGCTAATAGTATCCCGCCCGTATCAACTTGTGTGCTAAAAACCATGATCCAAAATGGTTCCCACAAACTCCTTCGTGGACCTCTCTCATGACATAGTCTGCCTTCTCGGAGTTAAGACACCTTAGGTATGGGCGGGAGAAGCCCCTTTTATACAAGACATCCTTGATTAGTACGAACCATGCTGCTTGAACCCTCAGCTTCCTTGCAGCATCCTTACCGTCGGGTAACGTACCGTCTTTTAAGTAGGAGATTATCGGTGTAGTCCAGTTATTCTCGAAACCTATCTCCTGCACACCAACACCATCTATTAAAGGTGAAAACTTAACGAAAGAAGTACCTTGTTGGGAATGAGCATGTGTTCTGCTAATGAGGCCTTAGTAAGACAGTCAGCTTGCTCGTTCTTTTCCCTTGGGATTTGAACAAACTTGGCTTAGAGGTCGTCCACCCTTTTCTTTACTTGCTCCAGGTACTTCTTCATCCTCTCTCCCTTGCATTCGTAGTCACTGTTTACTTAACTTGTGACCACCAGAGAGTCGCAATACACGACCACATTTGCAGCTCCTGCTGCCTTGGCGAGGTCTAGCCCTGCTACTAAGGCTTCGTATTCTGCTTCATTATTGGTTGTAAGGAAATCGAGTTGGATCATACATTCAATCCCATCCCCTTCTAGGGAGTGGAGTACTACACTAACTCCACCTACCTATCTGTTGGACGACCCGTCCGTGGGGAAACTCCATTGAGGACACGCTCCTACCCCCTTGCCTTCCACATTGGTGAATTCTGCGATGAAGTCAGCAACTACCTGTCCCTTCATGGCCATGCATAGGCGATATTGTATGTCAAATTTACTCAACTCAATTGCCCATAGCGCCATCCGTTTGGCGGCTTCAGGGCTACCCATTGCTCTCCGTAAGGGCTTATCCATGAGGACGGCCACAGTATGAGCCTAGAAATATGGCTTGAGCTTACGAGCCGCAGTTATTAATGTGAATGCGAGCTTCTCCATCAGTGGGTACCTCTCTTCTGCACCTCGGAGCGCTCGGCTTGTGTAGTATACAGGCTTCTGCACCCCGTCCTCTTCTCTGATCAAGGCTGCGCTAACAGATGCAGGGGAGACAGCCAGGTAGAGAAACAATTCTTCTCCTAGTCTGGAGGGACTCAATAGCTGTGGAGAAGAAAGATACACTTTTAGGTCTTCGAATGCTCGCTGACATTCGGCCGTCCACTCGAAGGACTTCTTCAACGTGTGGAAGAAAGGTAGGCACTTGTCCATTGCCCTCGAGACAAACCTATTCAGTGCGGCTACCTTGTCGTTAAGCCTCTGTACTTCTTTAATGTTCTTCAGCGGTGTTAACTTAAATATGGCCCGTACCTTATCTGGGTTGACTTCAATACCTCTTTGGGACACCATGAACCCGAGGAATTTTCCCGCCATTACCGCAAATGCACACTTGCTTGGATTTAGTTTCATGTTATAAGAGTGAAGGGTATCGAAGGTCTCCTTTAGGTCGTTCAAGTGGTCATCTTCCTATATGCCTTTTACCAGCATGTTGTCCACGTAGACTTACACATTCCCTCCAATCTGATGTACGAACATCTTGTTCATTAGCCTTTGATACGAGGCACCCGTGTTCTTGATCCCGAATGGCATTACTTTGTAGCAGAATAGACCTTGGCTAGTGATGAATGAAGTCTTCTCTTAATCAGCCTCGTCGAGCTTGATCTGGTTGTAACTAGAAAACGCGTCCATGAAGCTCAGTAATTGGTGGCCTGCCGTCGAGTCCACGAAGATGTCGATCCGCGAAAGTGGGTAGCTATTTTTCGGGCATGCCTTATTTAAATCTGTGAAGTCAACGCACATTCTCTACTTTCCGTTGGCCTTTTTAACCATCACTATGTTGGCCAGCCAGTCAGGATAGTACACTTCCTGTATGAACTTTACTTCCTATAACTTGCGAACCTCTTCTGCTATGGCCTTGTCCTGTTCTTTTACTAATACTCGTTTCTTTTAACGGATGGGTGGAAAAGATGGTGACACATTCAACCTATGGACTATAACCGAAGGATCAATTCCGGGCATGTCATCATGGCTCCAAGTAAAGACATCCTAGTTCTCCCTCAGAAATGTTATGAGTGCCTGACAAGTCGGCGGGCTAGCGAGAATGCCGATCTTGGTCTTTCGCTTAGGCCTAGAGTCGTCTAGTAGTACCTCTTCCAACCCTTCCACGGGTTCTACCATAATTCACTACTTTTCTATGCATAAGGTTTGTAAATGATCGTCCATCTCCAACATGACAATGTAGCACTCTCATGTTGCTATCTAGTCTCCTCGTACTCGATGGGAAACTCGATCATCAGGTGGTATGTTGAAGTCACAGCCTTCCATAAGTTAAGGGTGGGACAGCCCAAGATAGCATTGTAAACGGAAGAACAGTCGACCACTAGGAACGTGACGTCTTTGGTAATTTGTTGAGGGTAATCGTTGACCGTTACAAGTAAAGTGTCCGTACCGAAAGGGTATACTCTTGTTCCTCCGAATCCAACAAGTGGCGCGTTGGCTGGAACCAACCGTTCCCTGTCAATACTCATTTACTGGAATGCAAGGTAGCAAAGGATATCAGCAGAGCTCCTATTGTCTACAAGGACCCAGTGAATGTTGTAGTCCCCTTACCATATGCTAATCACGAGTGCATCATTGTTCGGGTGGAGGAGACACCAAGCGTCCTCCTCTGTGAACCCGATCATAGGGTTGTCGATCCGTGCCATCTTGGGGACGAAACCTGTCAGCTGGATGTTCTGAACCATCCTTAGGTAGGTCTTGGTGCCTTCTTGGATGAACCGGAACCTGTGGTGCCCCCTATAATCATCCTTATGTCACCTAGGGGTGCCCCTTACTCTTGTGGTGGGTCCGTACTTTCTTTGCTGACAAACCTTTGTAGCTTCTCTTACCTGATAAGAGCTTCTATCTGCTGCTTCAACAGTTGAACGTATCGTGACCGTGATCACAATGAAAGTGGTAGTACTTGTCTCTGGACCTTTTATTGGGGTTTCCCTTCAGCTTGCATCAGGACTTGTCGATCGAGGCAGTTAGCAGGGTGAAGCTTACGAACCTCCCAATTGGGGGTTTGGAGCACCTATCTTCTCGTTGGTCTCTAGTCCTTGTTGTCTTCTGTCCCCTGTCCTGCCGTGCCTCTTCCTGTTTTTCCCTCTTCTTAGACTTCTCTTCTCGGACTAGCAATGCGTCTTCCGTGTTCATGTACTTAGTAGCCTTGTAAAATACATCCGACATAGTTTTTGTATAAGGAAAATAGAAACTTCCCCTTTCGTAGCCCATTGGTGGATGCAGTCACTAGTATTTTGTCGTCAGCTTTATCAATTGAGAGGGCCTCCTTGTTAAAGTGGGTTATGTAAGATCTCAACGTCTCATCCTCTGTTGCTTAATGTTCATCAGGCATGCAGTGGACTTCTTATACCTGTGCCCCCCCCCCCCCCGGGCAATAAAGTGTGAGGCAAACTGTGCGCTCAACTCCTTGAAGGTACTGATGGAGTTTGGCGTCAACCTGTTGAACCATACCCTTGTGGGACCCTTTAGCGTAGTTGGAAATGCCTGGCACATGATCTCATCCGCCCAGCCTTGCAGGTGCATCAGGGTTTTGAAAGACTCTAGGTGATCTAATGGATCCTTAGACCCGTCATAGGCCTCTGCTTGTGGCATGCGAAACTTCAGCGAAAGGGGGAATGAAGTGACGGATGCAGTGAATGGTGAATCCGTTCGATGGACCAACTTATCTAGGTTGCTTGACACCCGTCCTCTAAGGGCGTTCATAATAAAGTCCATTCGTTCCTTCATCATCTGCATCTCCGCAACCATGTACGGTGGAGCCATATCTGCGGCGGATGGACGGCTTGTGTCCTGTCGTTCTTGTTTACTTGGGACGTTGTTGCCTTCTGGCCCTTCTTGATCCCTTCTCTCAGCGATGGTACCTTCTTGGTCCTCCTCCTGAATGTTCAGCTCTGCGTTCTATGGCACAGTTGTTCCTCTAGGTCATGGTTTTGCTTGGTGAGACGTTCCACAGCCGTGGCAAAAGTCTTAACCTGTCTCTCAAGGGCAGTGGTGCATGGTTCATCTCCTTGGTTGTTGTTAGTTGCCATCGAGCAAACAAGTACCATGGAACTCTTTGTTCGGGAAGCGGTAGTATGGCTTACAAGTCCCCACAGACAACGCCAACTAATGATGTCGAAAAATTGTTAGTAAGCTACGTGGTCCCCGCGGGCTCTAGACAAGATCTGCGCAACAAAGAAGAAAAAAAAAAAGATCTTATAGAGAGTACCGGTGTGGTATCGGCCAAATACCCTCCAAATGTTAAGTTAGAAAACTTTCACAACTCTAGAGTGTCAGAGCTGGGATAAATTATGCGTACCTTATTTTCTGAGGGTTTTGGGTTTTTATAGTACTGTAGAACTGACCTTTGTTTTTTAGTGAAGAAGATGTTTCCTTATGGGGGAAGATCCTCATAAATGCACATATTTTGCGAAATCCTTCATATATAGAGATTTTGTTGACTAGGGTCAATCGTAAGGTGCAAGACATTTCCATTTAGGGTTTCTTAGAGACCACTCAGGCCATATAGATGCCACGTGGCTTTTCTATCCGTCCCCTTTGTGTCCGTCTAGTTAGGGATCCATTCACTATGGAGGTTCATCCGTCTTACTTCTGGACATAATCCGTCGTCTACGGCTGACCTATTGAACGAACCCATCTACCTCAATTTTATCCTCTCCAGTTCATACACTTCCACTGCACAAGGTTTCAACTAAGTTTTTTTATTGAAACTAAGTGGTAAGTACTAAAAATTTTTTTTTTTTTGATTTATGAGAACATGATAATATTTTTTTCCTCCATTGGTATAAAGCTTTCATGTTGTTCTCAGTCTCTTTGAGCCTACAGAAGACCAAAGGAAGCAAGCATGCAAAGTTTCACTATCATTGGTCATTACAACATATTAGGTTTCTCGTTGTCAATGACTATTCAATGAAATCACTAATACTACTTGACTCCCCAATATGAAAGGAGTCTATAGGAACTGATGAAGTGTCGACTGAATGTTTATTTGTAAATATATAGCATGCTTATGTTTATGTTTATATTTACTTTTATGTTTGTTGTCAATTTTGTGAATATGGTATTATCATTTTTACAAAATGTATATTTGTTTTTTTTAAATATAATTTATTACTTTTGTTATGTAAGTCAAATTCAGCAGTGAACAAGGCATGTTAGAATTGCCACATTCAGGACGGATTGGTGCCTTTTTTGGGTGGCGCAAATTTTTTTTTTTTTTTTCTGTATAAAAGGTTATAAGTACAAAATAATTCGATTCTTCTAATGACTAATGACTATTAAAAGTACTAAATATTTTCATCTATATCTCTCTCTCTCTCTTTTGTCAAGGACGTGATTTAGTTCTCAAATAAAATCAATTTCAATTATAGACAAATAAAATAGTGACATACAATTAATTATTTAATACATTAAACGTGAATAATATGACATATATGAATATTATAAATCTTTTTTTTTTTTGTTACAAGAGAAGCCAATAATAATATAAATGCTCCATAAATAAAATTATAAATACATTAATTATTGGAATCAGTATCAACTTCAAAAAACAATACATTTTTCCTAAAAATCAGCCATTTATTATTTTCACCTTTTCACAAATTAATTCCAAATTATGTGTACACCATAATGAAAGTGACAAATATAAATGATTTTTGAAAAGTTTTTTTTTCCAAATATATATTATGTAAAGTGATAGGTGTGAGACAATTTGATAAATCTATCTTCCTGACACAATTTGTATATATTTCTGGTTCTGCCCATCGCATCCCCTCCTTCAAAGAATTCTTTTTTTCTCATCCCCCTCCTAGCAAGCACCCACGAATACCCATCCCGCCCCACTCAAAATTTGATTTATATTTTATTAAAATTTGATTTAAAATGTATTTTATATATATATATATATATATATATATATAATTAAAACTCATAAATATATAACAATTTTGATTCCTAACGTTTGTCCAATGTGTCAAAACAGTCCCTAATGTTGCATGTGTCAATTTAGGTCCAATCTTTTTGGTATTGTGTCAAAATAGTTCTTAAATTAATTGGTGAATGGAAAAGGCTAACATGGTTAAAAATGATTTTAAAGTATTACTTTTTATGTCAATAACCCAAATAAGAAGCTAATCCAACCACACTGCAAGAAGGGACATAGAAAACAAAAACAAGAAAACAAAACAAAACAAAAAAAAATGTAGAAGTAACATGTTGTTAATGTATGAATATCTTTCTCGGTTGCTTTTTTGATCTAGACAAAGTTTTTCTTCAAAATAATTTGGAGAGATCCTCCAAACTCTCACTAAAAAATTAATATAATTATATATTTTGAAAATCAAATCATTGGATCACATGTTCTTTATGTTGTTAAAATACATGTCAAATTTCATTCAAATGAGATGTTAATTACTATTCGTCCTTAAATGTATTTTTTTAATGCATAATTTAATACTATAAAAACTTGAAATTTAAACATTTGATTGATGACATTGTTATAAACCGTTGATTTTCTCAAAATTTTGTGAGCATAGAGGATATAATTAGAAAATGCAATCTAATGATGGAATTGTCAAAAGAAAGAAAGATGGTGTTGTAGACTATAAAGCCCACATGATCCTCTAATCCAACACAGTCAACTGAAGATCGACATATATATAATTTAGAACATTCACATCAGTTCGTGCTAAAATTTATATCTATTTTAGCATAAAAACTTACTTTTTCTGTTTCACATGCTCTATTTTCAAAACATCTCACATCAAATTATCTATTTTACACTATATTTCATTAAATATCAATTTTTCTTGATTTTTTTAATTATTTAT
Organism: Quercus glauca; assembly: GCA_023736055.1. Lineage (NCBI taxonomy): Eukaryota > Viridiplantae > Streptophyta > Magnoliopsida > Fagales > Fagaceae > Quercus > Quercus glauca. The sequence continues at coordinate 21,834,694 of CM043317.1, forward strand.
CTTTTTTTACACGCAACAACCACCATCCATTCTCTTCTTTCACCCTCGAGATATATAAAGAAAGAATAAGCAACAAAATGCAAAATGCATAGTATCAGTGTAAATTTACACAATTACTATAACAAACTTGTAAATTTACACAATTATATATAGACCGATGTTGGTCATTTTTAGGGAAAACTGTGTAAATTCTACACATTTTTCTATTATACACGAACTATCATGAAGCTCTAAATATTAACTAATCATAGGCTCACGCGATAAGCAAGATTATGTGATTCTTTTGTAATGAGATATGATATATAATTTATTTTTAGGTAAACTACGTATTTGATCCCTACTCTTTGCACCATATTTCAATTTAGACTATATCATTTCAATTGTGTTAATGTGATCCCTAACCTTTCAGTGTAGTGTCAATTTAATTCCTACTGTTATCTCTTGGATGGAAATTGCTGATGTGGCAAACGGCCAAAATAATAAAAAATAAAAATTAGTTTCTTGCTTTGTCTATCAATGTGGCAATAAACTAATTTTTTTATTTTGACAATTTTCCATGCCAACAATTTTCATCTAAGAGATAATAGCAGAGACTAAATTGACACAGCGCTAAAAAGTTAGAGACCACATTGACACAATTGAAAGGTTAGAAACCAAATTAAAATATGGTGTAAAGGATATGAATCAAATGTATAGTTTACCTTTTATTTTAAAAAAAAAAATATTCGCAAGATTACATATTAGGATTAGTTATCAACAACAAAGTATTTTTCTCATGTGAAAATTTCATATGAGATGTGCTAAACTTTTAATTTTCAAATAGTCTATCTTTATATAAGAATGGCAAATTACAATTTACCTGCCTGTAGTTTGGCCAAAATTTAAGTTGTCTACGTCTAGTTTGAAATTTGACACTTTACCCACCTGACATTTAACTGAAATTTAAGTTGCCTACATGTAGTTTGAAATCCCATAATGCAAGTGTTTCATTAGATTTTTTTTTTTTTTTAACTTATTTGATCTTATATTTTTATGTTTTTTGTGTTTTGGAGGAGAGAAACATAAAAGTTATGCAAAATTACATATTTAACACTGTTTTTAATAGAAATGTGTTACAAAACTCTAACTAAGCTAACCTCAAATGAGTAAAGTATCAAATTTCAAACTACAAGTAGGCAACTTAAATTTCGGCCAAACCACAGGTGGGTAAGTTGTAATTTGCCCATATAAGAAATATCGGATGCTCTAAAAGTATTAGTTTAAGAAATAATTTTAGAAACTTTTTAGGGAAATAGAAAAAAGCAACAAATTTTTTTGATATGGTTTTACATTTTCCATAAAAGTAGTATCAAGACTTTCTTAGAATGGTCCATTAACAAATGCCCTAAGAGCACCCATTAACCGGACCCTTTTTATATAACCCTTTATAAAACTAACCAAGGGCAAGCAATGGCAGTTCTAAGAAGTTTTTCTAGAGCAGTCATTAAGAAATCTAAATTATACAAAATCTAATTAAAAATAACTTGAATATAACTATATCATAAAAAAATTGCAAACATATAAAGTTTTACAATTTCCTCCGACTAACAAAATGAAAACGCAAAAAATGGACCAATGAGGAATAAAGTAAGAGTTAAGAATGCTGAGATGCTAAGTTGCACAAGTACTAACACGGGTATGAGTACAAGTACGAGGGTACTGCATTTTTTGAAAAACTAGGACACAACACTTCTAGGGAAAGGAAATTAATTAATTAATAATATATTCTTTTGGGTGTATTTTTAATATCTTTGGATATAATTTATGTTTATTGTAGGTTATAAAATTAAGTAACAACAATTAAATACTTAATAAAATACTTGAAAACATTCTAAAACTATAATCTATGTTTATTTGGTTTTCCAAAATAATAATCTATGTTTATTTCATTTAAATAAATAAATAAATTACTAGATAATAATATGATCTCTAAAAAAAAATTTGAAGAGTATAAGTCTGACCAAATAAATTACCAAATGCTATAGAAGAAAACATATCAAAAATGCCATAGATTTTTTTTTTTTTTTAGAGAAAAAAAAAGCATGTTATAGATTAAATGCATTGTTTCTATAATTTAATAAAAATTTGCATTGTTATTTTTATTTTTATTTTTAAGGTACTGAATACGTTCTTTTAAATAAAAAAAAAGGTGTGTTCAGACTTGGACTTGGTCACATACTCACATGACCTGATGGATAGGTGAGGATAAATTCTTTCCCCCCAAATAAATTCCTCATTCAAGATTTCTATGCAACTGGAAGAACATCTTTTGCTATGTTCTACCACAGTTGTGGGAGAAACCAACCAGCCATCATAACTAAGCTACTGTGTTCCTGTAAAACCAAAGAGGGTATAGAAACACCAACAACCACTGCCAAAAAACAAAGAATTAACATAAACAAAGCACCCAATCCTTTACATTAAAGCAATGTTTATATGTATAAATCCAAAACTGTTCCTAGTTGGTCATTTAGTGGCACACCACGGCTTTAGGTCCCAACACGTCATAGCTAGAGAGACTAATTACACAATGATGTGCGCGCGTATGTTGGATGGATATATTTATTGACTGTAGGATTTGATGTGGACTGTTAACAGTTATTCATCGCATGGAGGAATCACACTGGAAACTGTCATAATTTTTTTATCATTCTGCATTTAAGTGAGCAACTGTCATAATTTTTTCTTCCTCTTAAAAGAAAATCAAATCGTAACCTAAGGAAATTAGGCACACCTTCATCAGCATATCAGGATTCTCTTTATTTGCCTCGCTTCATGGTTCTGATTTAGTAAATCTATGAGTGTACATGAGAGCCACATAATTTATAGAGAAATGTTATATTCACAATATTTTTATAACAAATCATAAATGGCAGGTCGTTATTGGCAGACAAAAAATTAATTTTAGTTGTGTGTTTAAATTAGAATCAATAACAACTTACTACCTAAGATTTATTATGAAAATATTATAGACGTAGCACTTTTTTAATTTAAAATTTCATTCCACCAAATAAGGAATGCTAAACTGATTTACTGATTTCAAAATGATGTGACACTATAACTTACCTTTAGATTTGTTAACTACTAAATCTTTCCCATAAAATGAACTCTCTACATTTCAAAGCAAATTGAGAGGCTCTTTTTGTTTCATGAGTATATTCAGCATCATGAACCTTGGCAAGAAAATCTACTTCCACATTTCAATCAAACTACACAGTATTGTGTGGCTGAACTTTGGTTTCGTCTATCTATTCAGTCGTTCCTCTTCTATTTTTCAATAAAGTTGTAGACAAAAATTTACCTAATTGATGTCCTCGGCTTTGTCAATATAACTCTGCATCAGCATCTTGAAAAGCCAATTCTTGAAGCATGACTTATCCACACACACACACACAAGAAAAAAAAGTATTATAGCATGCTAGCCAGGAATAGCACTCATACCTAACAAACTTCTAGCCTACAGACTATTGAGTTGATTTGAACTTTAAACTGTAAACTTATATCTATGCCCAAATGGAGTTCACACACTAAAACTACCCATAACATTCATGGCAGACTCAAGCGTGACTCCAAACAGTTTGGTTAGCTTCAATGAATGAGAACCAAATTACTCATAACATGGCGGATCCAGTGATCATATGTTTTACGTTTGTCATCCTTGAGGAGGGGCAATGTTAATCTTCTCTGTATTGTTCCAATCTCATTGAAAACACAAAGCCAGCACTTAAGATCGGCGGATGGAGCCCGAAAAATCATGACTATTATTTGGGGCAACGTTTATATCAATAAATGGGACACAAAATTTGTCACAATTTTTTCCACAACTAGTTAAAAGTGATTTACCATGAGTGGCAGACAATTGTTATTATATAGACCTATCTTTTCTTTTTCTTTTTTCACTATCAACAAAATTGTGGCAAAAGTTGTCCCTAGACGGCTAGACTTAGTGTAGCACCATTCGTTTTTTCTCCCCACTTAATAAAAAAGCCACTCCTACCATTTAAGAGTTCTTTGTTTAATATATAGGATTAAGAGTTCACATGAGATTCAACCAATCAAGTGATAATTCAATAATAATATCTTCTTTTGTGATGCCCCCATATATGTAATTCCAACCCACCTCCACCTCTCCACTATTTATCTATCTCCCATGAATAAGAATACATATTGCTCGTGATTACCATAGGGAAATATTTAAGTGCCTCAAAATTAGTTTTGGAGGAGATCCAAATTATTGAATTTCACATCATTATTAGAGGCACAATATTCGTTTCAAATGGCTTAGAGCAACCCAAACCTTAGGCTTTTCCCCCATTCTAATCTACGATATCCTTTTCTTTTTTCCTCTTTTTTCCCCAAACAGAAAAAAATTTATTGAACATAAAACCAAGATAATTACAAAAGAATGATACGAACAGTCCTGCCTAAAAGCATCTACCGTAACAAAAGGCTAAGCAATTGAGCTCAGAAACCCCTCAAACCCCATACGCAGAGCCCACATATGCAACTCAAGAGCTAGGGAGTAGGCTTTCCCCTACAAACCCATTTGAAAGTTGAAACGAACCACTCTGATCCTTTCTCAACCTCCTGATCTCCTCAACTATATTGATCACCTGCCACGTAAACTTGGGTTGATTAAACCATCCATGGGAGCTTTGGAGTCACCATCAAAAACCATGACCTGCTATCATTCCTCCCTTGCTAGCTCAATGGCCCATCTAATACCCTATTAACTTCTGCTAGTTCAGTCCACATGGACACTTCTACCACAAAAAATTTGCTGGGAAAAACATGTGTAGAACACAAAGGAAGTTCTCATTTGAGTAACAGTTATCATTCTAATCACATCTCATTAGGTTTTAATTAACAACTGCAACTGGGTACTAGTAAATTTTATCATTCCACTGCTTTACAGTGAAATTTAAAGTAGCTTATGTGTGCAAAGCATCAATGCAATCAAGAGTCAAACAGTATCCATTCCTCTTTCATAGCAAAGTCACCCGTAAGCAAACATATTTAACCTACACCTTCCTTCAACTTCACACAAGTGAATTCTATCTAGGATTAAGAGAAGTTAAATACAAAATCACAAATTTTTCTTCAATTATCTATTTGAGAATCCAGACTATGAATCTTCTCCCACAAATATGGCTGCAAAAATCATCATTTCATTCTTGCTCCAGAACAAATAAAAACCATACCCAATGCTCATTGGCACACAGCTGTAGATTCCAACACTTCATTGTTAGGAAATGGCAATGCCACAGAGTAGGAAATGGTGGCAAAATCAACCAGATTTACAAAGCCAACAGGAATTACATGGACCATAACCTTACATAATTAAGTTCAACCTTGCTCCAGGGGGTGAAAAATTGTTCCAAATTTCCAATAATCTTACCGCTGAAAATGCTTCAACGTCTTAAGGATCTGAGGTTTTCTCCTTTTAAGGACATCATGGGAAGGTAATGTGCAACTACTTTCCGAGCTGGGATGGAAGGGGCTCATCCAACTGAAATTTGAACCATATCAAGAGAGACTAATTCCACAGAATTGAACACACCTACAGTGGATAAATTCCTCATCAAATCGCTAAAACTCTGGAAAGATTGCTTTATCTACAGGATGGCAAGGGATCTTATATTTTCTTTCTGCATTCATATATGTAAAAAAACTATCATCATATTTTCTTCCTCATTGAAAAAGAAAATCATAATCTTAAATTATCTGAGGAAATATGGCACATCACACCTTTATGAGTATCATCAACATAATGAACATTTACAAGCAAATCTACTTCCAAGTTATAACCCAATTAACTTCTTTTTCTTTTTTATTTTTCTTTTTTTATCTTCAAGTCGTTGAAAATTTTTGCCTAATTGATGTCCTCAGCTTTGTCAAAATAATTCTTCAGTAGCTTCTTAAAATGATTGCACCACTTCAGCTACAAAAACAACCAACTTAAGGAAATCCTTAGAGCATGATAGTAAGAACTAGCAACTGTACGTATGAAACTTCTAGCCTAGAGAGTTTGATTGTACCTATGAAACTTATATATGTGCCCAAATGGAGCTCACACACTAAAACCACCTGTAGCACCAGTGGCACCAATGAATTGTGAAGAGCTTAGTTTGACATTGACAAGTGACAACCTATGAATACACCATCAACTAGAACATCCCAAACGGATGTTTAGATAACATAAAAAGTTTAATTAACCTTAGATGGTCACTTAATACTAAATTTTGCTATGTTCTGTCACAGGGGTAGTGAAATGCATAAACTCCAAACATTAGTAAGAATTGAGACTATCTCGGGTGCTCACTCTGGCATCCTAAACGACCCCAATCCTCACAAGGTTTTAACCTATACCCTGGACTCTCGAGTTCCTAATCGGGGGACACTAATGACTTGTATTTTGGAAATTTCAGAGTGTAGACCCAAGCAACGACAACCATTCAGCATTGCACAATGACAAGCTATGGCGATGGCTTAGCCTATGGTCACCTAGGAAGCACGGGTGCGTTTCAGGATTCGGGTGCGGGTGCGAGTGCGGGTGCGAGACTCGGCAATTTTTAAAAAAGGTGGGTGCGGGTGCGGCAGGACTCGGCGATTAAAAAATTATTAAAAATATTTTTATTTATATTTTTAATATATTACTAAGCATATTTTTTCACATTATATAAACATATACCAAATTTAATAACTAAAACATGAGGTTTATAAATTAAATACAAATAATAACTATTAACTAGAAAACTAAAAAATTGCTAGTCGAAAAAATATATATATGTATATATAAAAAAAAAAAGTTCTATTGATGTGATGCAATTAATGCATCACATGGGGCTCAAAATTGAGAAAGAAGCAAAGGCTGACCATTCAACCTATCTTTTATTAAAAAAATATATGTTTTCAACATTTCCAAGGCTAGTCACGTGTAGGAGGCTTAGGAAGTTTCAAATAAAAGATATAAAACAAAGAAAGAGAAACCAACGTGAGGCTCAAAACTGATAAAGAAGCAAAGGCTGAACCATTCAGCCCATCTTTTATTAAAAAAATATATGTTTTCAACATTTCCAAGGCTAGTCACTTGTAAAAGGGCTTAGGAAGTTTCAAATAAAAGATACAAAACAAAGAAAGAGAAACCACATAGCAGCAATGTTCATTGTTCAGCAAAAGAGAGAAGAACTCAGAGCAGTGGAGAAGGACAACAGACGAGAAGAAGGAAAAAAAAAAATGGAAGAAGAAGATCTAATAGGCGATGTCAATATGGTGGTGCACTGGGGTTTGTTCAAATCATGCATTTCTTCTATTTTTCCTTTTAGTTTTTGTACCGGAATTTCTCTTTTCCGGCGGAAACGTCCGGTATCTTGAGCGGTACATTTTGAAGGTGTTTCCGATATGGCCGAAACGTCCCGAATCGGCCCGATTTGAGCCGCGTCGGCGCGAGTCGGCTTCGCCACGTGGCAGGACGCGGCACGGACGCGCGGTCAGCGGTGTCCGACGCGCGTCGCCGCGTCGGTACGCGTCGGACGCGGGTGCGGCTCCTCTGGCGCCGCACCCGTGCTTTCCAGATGGTCACTCTATGACATTCGAGGCAGACTCAAGTGTAACTCCATCCTTCAGTTTGCTTAATTTCAAATTTCAATGAAAGCCAGAGAAGTGACCATGTGTTTACGCGCGACGATCGATAATGTCATCATTCCCTCTTTTTTGGGACTTAGGCCAAAACAGCAAATTGGGGTTTTATTTCTGCTCTCATTTCATGATTACACAAATAATTGGATAAAGCAAATGTAATTCAATGAAAATCTGGAATATAATTGTGGTAATATCCAACTATCCAAGTCAACCACCAGAACTATTGCGAATCCAAAAGGTGTGAATTATTAATAAGCTTCAACAGTTCTAAATTTTTTTTTCTATCAAATAGAATTCAAGCTCTCCCTAACTATCAAATAGAATTAATCTAAAAGAATTATGAGCAGAAGTCTCGGCTAACCTGTTGAGCAAGACTCCAAAACGCATGTAGAGAAGCAGAAAGTGTAAAAGAAAGAAGAAGACAGTGAAGCAGAATTCACGCAAGGATTAGGGAAAGAAAAAAATTTGGACCATTTCTCGATTTATGCGTGTCATCCTTGCGCAGGGGCCATGCTAATCTTCTCTGTATCGTTCCAATTGAACGAAATTGGGATTTAACCAAGATTTGCCAACTATGTAGTTAGTTAGCTTGGTTTTGAAACGATATATAATACTAGCAACTCGAGTCTAAAAGACTCGATTTTGGGACTAGAAATCGAGTTTTTTAGGCTCGATTTTCATGTTGTCATCAGCTCTGATGTGGCATATCTGCCACTTGGCACCACTTGGAAATCGAGCGTTAGAGGCTCGATTTCCTGGAAACCGAGTCTCTTTTACTCGATTTCTAATAGGGATTTTTCAAATTTAAAACACTCGCTCACCGTCTCAGTCTCTCACTCTCACACAGTCACTCAGCATCTACTCTCTCTCTCTCACTCTCACGCAGCATCTACTCTCTCACTCTCTCAGCCTGATCGACGCCGGCCGTCGCTGACCCTCTCACTCTCTCAGCCTCATCTACTCTCTCAGTCGCTCACCGAGACCGAGTCACTCTCACTCACCCTCTCACTCTCTCAGCCTCACCGTGCCCAACCCACTGTCAGTCACCCTCTCACTCTTTCAGCCTCACCCTCTCACTCTCTCGGCCTCACCGTCCCCGACCCACTGTCACTCACCCTCTCACTCTCTCACTCACCGTCTCTACTCTCACTCACCGTCTCTACTCTCACTCAGTCTCCACCATTCATCAGCTTCGCCAAAAGAACAAACAAAGACGTAGCAAACGGTCATGACCAAGCTTTGAGGTCCTTCAGTCTACGCGGTCTCTGAAAACAAAAAAAAAAAAGGTGAGTCCCTTTATGCAAAATGTGTTTCACCGTTTGGTTGCTGATGAATTTCTATTTTGGTTTCTGTTTTGAATTTCTAATAGAACTGTTAAAAAATGATCGGAGCTTTGTTGTTTGTCTTAACAATTTATGTTTCTGGCTTTGACGTATTACTTAGCCAATAAAATGTTTACTGATGTAATATTAATAAGGGGTTTCATGATATCCATCTTAATGTTTGCACAAATAGTTTTTTTCTTTCTTGCTTGCTTTTTATTTCAAGTTCTTTTCAGGTATTGATCATAACATAACCTATTTGTATGCTTGATTAGTTGTAAACCAGGGGCATTATTACCCACACAAAAAAACCCAAAACAAAACAAAACAGAGATCATTGTGTTTGGGAAATTTTATTTTCTTTGTCAAGACTCCATTTAGTTCAATTAGAAAAATGGTTTTTGAAGGAATTCTTATGAATAAATGTGAATGTTCCATTCATCTCAGTCGTCATGATTTTTGGTGTATGACTTGATTTTGGTTCAAAGAAATATAAAGCTCTTTTTACTATTTGAAACTTTTTTTACTTTCCATCTAGCATATTCTAGTTTTTGAAAGGATTGTTATGGATAAAATCATTCTCTGTTTTATCTCAGTTGAAATGATTATTGGGGGCAATATAATGTGATTGATTTTGTTTTGAATAAATTAAAAGCTTGAAACTTTTTCCTATTGTTGAACTTGGACAGATCCTAAATAAATAGCTAAATTGCCAACTAGATAAGAATGTCAAAACAGACATTCTTACCTTTCCCTGCTTACGTACCTAATATGTGTGTTGCATCATATACCCTTGTCTTTCCCCTATAATATTTCAGCCGTAGCCATCATCTTGTGTATACTGAATTGAATTTTATTGAAACTACGAAATGAAGAAAAGTGAGTGTGCATCCCTTCTCCCTTTTCCCCTTATTGCTAATTCTAGTTGTATCAACACCTCCTTAATTCTCATAAAATGGCTGTTAAAAGAAGGCACTCAAATCCATTATTGCTACTGTCACTTAAAAAGATTATAACAAAATATGTATATATATATATATATATATATGTATGTATGTATGTATGTATGTATGTATTTTATGAGGGCTCTATCATGAACAGTAAGGTCTTGGACCAGTCCATTTTCAGTTGTTTATAGGTTGTCATTGCCAGTGGCACAATTCCTTCTTTTCTTTTATGTATTAGCCTTTTGATGTACCTCATACACTAACATTGAGGGATTCTAATGATTTGAATGTGTACTAGGTAATGCTGGCCTTCTTCCGTTGCTAGTACCTGATAAAATCCTCAAGTTAAAACAACTTTGTGTACTTACTCTTGCTGAGACAAACAAGGTATATAAATTTACAGGTTTTGATACCCATATACATATCTTATTCAGTTGTTTTTATTGCAATCAGTTTTATTATCTGCCTTGAACTTCTAAGTTAATTGTGTACATGGTTATAGAATTTGATTGCAAATGCAAATATGTTCTTGAGAGTTGAAATCTTCTATTTTCCTTTCCTTGATGTGGTACTTGGGTCTCTTTAAACAATTTAATAATTCCAAGGCAATTTAGTCCCATGGATATAACAATTACTTTACTTTTTCATCCTCCATCATCCCATCTTTCCTATCAAACACTTGGATATAAAGTGTCAAATTATTTTTCCCTCCATTTTTTTTTTCTATCCTTTTCTTTCCTCACCTTTTCATCTTCCTTCATTCTCATCTTTTCTTTCCTCTCACCTTTTCATCTTCCTTCAATACCAACTAGAGTAAAAAACTATAAGGAAAAAAAATCCTCAGGAAAAAAAAAAAAGAATAAAAAAATTCAAAACCCTCACAGATAAAAACTTTAGTTCATCACAAGTTTCTTCTATTAATTAGAGTTCACAAATAAAAATTTATGTCAATAATCCCCAGTACAGAAAATTCATTTCACCTTCACCAGGGTTCTCCATATTTTCCTCTTCAAAAATGGGAACGACTTCATGGTCATCCACATCGTTCTCAAAGTCGCCTCGGTCAATCCTCTCTTCGTACTCGTCCACATCATCAACATTTTCACCATCATTCGTAGCATGATTTTCGTCTTCGTCTTCGTCTTCCTCCTCTAAATGTGTCTCTTGAGGATGGAGGGTTTCACTAGTATTGGCAACATGATCTTGAGTTGGGAGCATATAACCTCCTATTGTATACTCTCCCATTGTATACCCTCCCTCCTCTAAATGTGTCTCTTGAGGATGGAGGGTTTCACCAGTATTGACAACATGATCTTGAGTTGGGAGCGTATAACCTCCCATTATATACTCTCCCATTGTATACCCTCCCATTGTAGTGCATCCATCATCTAGGATTGTAAATTGTAAAGACGTAGTTGTTTGTTGCACCGTCTCCGTATCAACTTCTGCAAGTGCCTCCAAACTTACGTACAAGTCAGCAGCATTTACTTGGGGCATTTTCTGGATCCTATTAAACATCATCTTTACATGTTTGTCTTCTTTGATTGCCATATACCCGTAATTTATCCGTTCATGAAGGACTTCTTGTGGGTAACGATAAATAATCTTTATATCATACCAAGCACGGTTCAAATTCAATTCGTCCATTATTTTCGTCTTCAACTCATCCAACGTCTTCAACTTCCGACGTATCATCATATAATAGCATTCGATACCCTCCCCTCTAAATGGGAATCCGTCAATCCCTTCAGGATTGTCAAGGGGTCCACCGAAGTATACATTTAACTCAATATTCTTCAGAGATTGTGAACCTATTAGAGAGTCAAGTATAATATGTTAGTCCTATATTTTACTAGTCTTCAGAAATTAATAAAATACAATAAAATAAAATTTGGATAAGCAAGAGCAAGTGCGTGAGAGAGAGAGTCAAGTGTAATAATATGTTGTGAACCTGAGTCAAGTGTAATAATATGATAGTCACATATTTTTATCTCTTTTATTTAACATAAATTGCAAAACCTTTTCTATCTACTCAAAGTTCAAAAATTACAACTTGTCACTTTGCATTTGCATATACTCACCCCACATCACATAGACGCACACAATCATTATCATTTCATACTAACACAAAAAAAAAATCTAAAGACAAAAGTCATCCCATTGCAAAATTTCAAATCAGCTCTAACAAAAATATAAATAAAAAAAATCAAACCAAACAACAATACAATCATTAAAAACCTAACAATACAAATATACCAAGAATACATCTTAAATATATATCAATCATTCTTTCATAGTCAAGCAAAAAAATAAAATCAGAGTTTAGAGAATAATATTTACTCTAATTGATGGGATTTCAGTGGTTTTATCACATTACACGTTTATGTTAAATGTTTATTTTAATTTTGTTTTCTTATGATTTATATTAACTTGGACCAAATTGGACTGGATGGACTGAATGGACTAAAGTGGACCGAAGTGGACTGGATGTACCAAGGTGGACCCAATAGACCAAAATGGACCGAATGTACCAAGGTGGACCCAATAGACCAAAATGGACCGAATGGACTAAATTGGAGTGAATGGACTAAATTGGACTGAATGGACTAAAGTGTGCCTATGGGACCGAAATGGACCAAAAAGAGTGAATGACCAAAGTGGACTGAATGGACCGAATGGACTGAAATGGTCTTAAGAGACCGAAGTGGACCAAAAAGAGTGAATGACCAAAGTGGACTGAATGGACCGAATGGACTGAAATGGTCTTAAGAGACCGAAGTGGACCGAAATGGACCGAAATGGACTGAAATGGTCTGCCTGTGCAATTTTGAGGTACATTCATTATATTAACATAGTTACAAAATTTCCACAATAATGCCCCTAATCTTTATAAGATAAAATTAGCATTCTTGTTTCACTGCTCAAAGTTTAAGTAGTTATTTAATACTCAAGCAATTACATTTGATATTTTTTCACTGCTCAGCATTCTTATTTTTTGGAGCAACATTTGATATTTTTAGTAGATGGCAAAACCAAAATGAAGCAATTACATCACCAAATCAATGACTATAATTTCATACTCAAGCAAAAAAAAATTTATAGACAAAATATCAAAACCAAACAACAAACAACTAACTAGAGAGTGAGACCCTTACTTGACATGAGGATGTGCTGGGATTGTATGAGAGTGAGAGGGAGGTTGAGAGGCAGAGTGCTAGGATTGTATGAACAAGTTGTTGTGAAAGTGAAAGCTCCAGTGAAAAGTGAATAAGTGAAAGTGAATAAGTGAACATGAGACAAAGGCAATTATTTTCCTCACTAGCTGAACACGTGAAGACCTGGAGAAGTCAGAGTTCAACCTGTGTGAAGGACATGGTGTCAAGTGAATAAGTGAAAGTGAATAAGTGAACATGAGACAAAGGCTTTTTCCTCACTAGCTGAACACGTGAAGACCCAGACATGGAGAAGTCAGAGTTCAAGCTGTGTGAAGGACATGGTGTCAAATCTGTAGGGACCCAGACCACGTGTCAGTTGCTGAACACAATCCGAAAATCGAGTTCCTGAGACTCGGTTTCGCTTTTAGCAAACCGAGTCTCAAAGACTCGAGATCTATGGGTGGCCACGTGGCTTTATTAAACACTGAAATCGAGCGTGAAATGCTCGATATACAAATCGAGTCTTATACACTCGATTTCCACGTGGGAAGCTTTCCACGTCAGATCGCCACGAAACATAAAAACCGAGCCTCTGAGGCTCGGTTTTTTAGCCCAAAATCGAGCCTCAGAGGCTCGAGTTGCTACTATGCAACATAGTTCCGGAACCGGCCCAACTAACTATAAAGTTTAATTTTTATAGTTAGTTACCCAGATTACCCGTTCCAATTTTATCGGATGTCCCCGAAGGGACAAGCCATGTACTCTCGCTCTTGCTTATAAACATAGATAGCTTCGTGTAACTAGACAATGTGGGATCAGTTGGTTCATAACTAGAAGGCCCAATTCAGTTAGATTTTGGGCTTCAACACGTGTCAGCATGGCATCGTAGTAACTATTCTAGGATATTGAGTTTTTTTTTTTTTCTTTCTTTCTTTAAGTATTGGGATACATGCATTTGCATGCCCGATTTCCATAACTTATTCACTTGTGTGATTATGAGTAATCAACAGAAAGTAACAGGTATATATGGGTAAAAAATGACCAGTACTCGAAGTTGCATAAGTCAGTAAATTGTAAAATTAAATGTGTAATCAAGTGTGTCATTAAAATTATTCTTTAAGTAAATGTTTTTTGTATGCTAATGTGATTTTATTGAAGAGCAATGTTATATACACTAATAAAATCATAATATTTTTCACAACAATTGAGTTTGCAAGATTTTATTAATTCTTATTTAAATTCACCATTGACATCACTTTTTTACTTATTATTATCGATTTGTCATATAAATGAATGTGAAATTTTTTGTGTTTATAGACTCTCTTTATTGAAAAATACAAAGCCAACACTTGAAACAAGAGTAATTATCTAGGGGTTGGCAGCTTGGGTCTAGGGGTACACCATACATGATTTTAGGCAGAGTGTGAATTCAGTGTATAGTATATATTAAAAAGTTTAAAAACACAATTTCTATGATTTTAAAAAACTAAACGGTCAAAGAATCAAAAATGGGTCTAATTCTCAATTTTTACCAATTGAACATGCAATTTTCACGGTTGAATTGTTGGTTTTTACTAGACTAGTTTTGTGTTCAATTCTTGATTGAAACAGTTCAATCGATCAGTCTAGTCCAGTTTCTAAACCATGAAAATTTTTGACATATTCTATTGAAGTAATTTATTATTGGACAATTACTTCTACAGAAATCACTTGTATTCGATTAATTCTTTAAAACAAATTTATATATATTTAAAAAATGCAGCGTAACATTTATTATTGTTATACTTCTATTGAGCTACCTCATCCACCACGTCTTAGGTGACATCATTATTCTATTTCTTATTCATTTTTTAACTTTAATTTTTTTATAATATTAAATATATAAATATATTAACTTTTCAAATTCATTTTCAGCACTTTTAACTTTACATATAATTTCATCTTTACATCTCATCTACTTTAATTTATATGTTTATAACTGGAAAATAAAATTAATGAAGAATAAAAATAATTTTTAAAAATTTGTCTTTAAAAAGGTACTTACATGTCTTACTTAATCATTGATTATTGAAAAGATAAACCTGACAATTGCCCCATAGGAGGGGTTTGAATCAAGTATATATGTTATAGATCTCCTACTAGATCAAGTTTGTACCTCCATTATCCTATTATTAATAAGTTCATATGTGTTCTTTGATGTAAGTATTTTTTTTTTTTCATTTTATTTACAATACTAAATGCTCTTAATGAATTGTGTTTTTGTTGACTCGATTTTGTGAAAAAAAAAAACATATTATAATATGTCAAATTTTGTATTGTTGTCAAATTTTTTTTTACTTCCAAAACAACAGGATAGTGTGGACAATATAATGAACAACAGTTTATGCAGTTGAAAAAGAAGGTCTTTGCAATTTCCTTTCACTATTTGAAAATATTTTTGTAGGGTCACAAGTTTTTGGCCCAAGCCCAAAAATGATTCGGACGATGGTTTAGTGAGCCCAACACAATAAATTTGTAGAGAATGGGCTAAAGAGCTAGGTTTTAGCGATTTGAACTAACGGCTAGTAAATGTTTCAACAATAAACAGAGATGAAATGCATGTGAGGCTTGATCAAAAGGTTGTCCGAGGAGACAGAAAATGATTCAATGTAACATTTAAGAGAGTTGAAATTGCTCTTAATACTACAGTAATTCCTCCCTTTCTTTCTGTTTTTCGTTTCTCCTTTTTCTTTCTATTTTTCGTTTCTCCTTTTTCTTTCTTTTTTTTCTTGATGGGAGGTCTTTTACATTATATAATTCTTTTCAGGACATCCTGATCATACACTTGTTAACCATCTAAGCCTTTACCTGAGTGCATGTCTCATCAACCACCTTCTCTGGCCTCTATGAGTTGCGGTGATCAAGGTAACACTGTTCAATGGTCTTCTCCACATAAATGCTGTCAGAAAAGTTGTTGCAGTGCATTTAATGCGGAGGCAATAGCATTTCCCTTAGATATTTCTAGGCTCCTATCTCTTCTGCGCGTGCGTAAGATTCTTCCTTGTGGCGGAAGTCTTCTGAAGGATCACTTAAGTTGCTGAAATTCAGGGCTAATCAGCATTTGGCCCTGTCCGAGAGTGAGGTTCTCCTCGAACTATCTTCCTTCACTTCTGTATAATTCTGGACTATGGGCCTCTTTTAGTTACTTACACCTCCTCAGACACACCATGTTCCCAATTAAAGGCTAAGGCCCAATGTACAATTTTGGGCTTCCACCCCCACAATTTTGTTTAACAAATTAGCAGCAAATTATTACGTCTTTGTTATATGATGTTTCTAGATGCTTGAGTAATTGTTTGAAGTGTTTATGAATATTTTATATTGCTCTTCTTCTTCCTTATATTATTAGTGTATTCTCTGATATTTTTAAGGAAACAAATTCAATTTTGAGTTTAAAATTATTTATTTATCTATTTATTATTCAGATGTTGGATTAAATGTTAAATTAGATTATTATAGTATTTACACAATACTTCTTTTTTCAAAAAAAAAAAAAACTTTTTTTTTCAAAAAATTTCTCAACTTTTTTTCCCTTGGGAATTGTACTCTTGATTATTTATTTATTTATATATTGTTAAAGAAAAAGAGTTACAATCATCATGTATAAAGCTATAATCAACATTTTTGCTCAAGAACAACCACATATTTCTATTGTGTGAGTTCACAGTCTTATTAAAAATATTGAATTTGATAATGCATTGGAAATTTGGCTTGATCATATCACATCTAACATGTTCTACATATTCGGGAGGAGTTTGACTTTGATCTGGGTTTTATTTTTCCCTTTATTTTTTTATTTTGAATTGTAGTTTTATTAAACATTTTAGATACGTTTTTGGTGTTTGGATTGTAGGGCAGAAAAAATTAGGTTTAAACTTTTACTAAAAAACTAAGGCCAGGCAGTTACCTCTTCTTTTCATATCTATATTCTCTGCTGAAAAATGAAGACTAAAACAGGAGTTTCCTGGAAAATAGAAAAGCCCTTTCTCGGATTTTAACCGACGACTTACGCCTATATTCTTACACTGTGTTTAGTTGGGGGTGAATTTAAAGGGCGTGACTCTACCGCTTAGTTTAAAGGGCCCATTTGAATTCAATTCATGAATTAGCCCACTTTGAGTTTACTGCATTTAAAAAGACTTTTGTACCTCTGTTACAACACGGCAGAACTAAATGGTTCAAATGAAATCCAATGAGAAAAAAAAAAGTGAAGGCTGTACACCTAGTTTTCCTGGGATTGTAGTATTTTTGCTAACATACCTTTTGAATTCTCGAAGAAAAAAAAAATTGTATTTTTTTCATTTTGGTACAACATAAATTATTTATATTATATTTGTTATTGTTCCGATAATAAATGGAAATATGGATTATGAAATACATTAGCGGATCGGATGAGAGTTAAGACAACTGGACAAAAAATGCACAAGAGTAAATTTTTCTAAATGTACACAGATCACCTAATTGCCATGCAAATTAATTTGATTCTGTGTACATTCAGAATTAACATTCAAGAAGCCCCATGAAAACATTTCTCAAGAATGAAATCGTAGAATTGATAATTCAATAAGTAACCAGCTTTCAAGTGTCCAAATTCAATTATTAATACTCTCAATAGCCAAATTGAAGCAGATCTATTACAAAACACAATCACCATTATTATCACCAACAACTTCCACCTCAATTAATGTATAAAACGAAAGGAGGGAAAGAAACAGAACATGTTGAGAGAGAGAGAGAGGAGTCAGAATCTCTATAACTGAATTCATTCACTAAAAATTAATTTCAATACAAGAGGTCTGTAAAGGAAAGAAGCCTGTGCTGTAAACTGCACACTTCCACTATAGCAACCAGGCCACCTCCAAAAAATAAGAAAAAATACAAAGCCCATCTTTGCAGATGTCATCAATGGAGGGATAAAAAAAAAGAACGAGGTCTGACACTCTATAAAGAATTCATTCCTTGAAAAATACTTTCAAGACAAGTGAATTTCAGTGCATTGCTCTAGCAGTTTGCTCTAACCAAAGAAGTAAAATTAAACTTGATAAGTGGCTTCTGGGCACCGTATGAAGCAGGTACTACATTAGAGGATGGTGCAGTAGGCTCAAGTTCCTCTAACCCTCCATCATTCCTGAAGATATTAGAGCAATCTCTCCCTGTGGCCACTCCTTGCCGTACCCCTTCATTCTTGACCCTTGTTCCTTCACCAAAATTTTGTTGGACTTCACCCATTGATTGTGCATCATCTTGAAATCTGTCATGTTCTTCGGAAGAACCTTGCTGGCACACAGATGGAGCAGGAACAATATCAGAAACAAGGATCACAACTGCGGTAGAGCTTGATGAACCACTAACAGAAGATGAAGCTCCCACTGGTGGGCTAAATTTGAAAGACCCTTCATTTCCTAAACAACTTTGTGAACAATCCTCAATAGGACATCTTGCAGTGATTGAACTATCCTCTAATTTAGCTTCCACTGCCAAAGGTGTATTCTTAGTCCCTGCCACAGAATCAAATTTTCTCAACTTATGGCATGTGATAGATTCATCTATTTTTCTCTTCTTTCCATCACCAGCTTCATCAACTTCAGCAGCAGCACCATTTTCCCTGGCTACTCTCTTCGGACGAGCAGGCCTAACTCCACCAGGAAAGACAAACAGCGGAATATTATTGCGTTTTATGTGACATACGCCAATCCACATCCCAGGCTTTTTAAAGGTGTACATCCCCACCATGTTCTTAAATTCCTCAACAGTAAACCTTATATCAAACGGTCCACCTTCCTGAGCACAAACACCTGGTTTCCGCTGCAAGCCCATAAAATAACAACGATGGAATCGTTTGGATTTGTCCAAACATTCACCAGGATGTGGGTGGCACTGTAGCATCCCTCTTGTATCTTTCTCAATCCTTGAAGTCAGCAAACGAAGCCGAGATTCAACCCATCCTTGCCAATTCATTAAATCAACATCCTTCCAAGCAGTAATATCTATCTGCAGATAGTTCTTATATGCTTCAAAGAAAAGAAAACGCTCAAAAAGCGTATTCCAGCCAGTCACACTTGCATCCATTGCCTCACAAATATTGTTTCCCCTCTGAAATTCTTGCTGCATAATACACAGCGTACTTGAAGACACATTGTAACTGGAGTTGATGCAAGGATATACCGGTGTGATTATGGGCATTAAATCGTTCCTGTCTCTGAAATTTCTTCTAGGATCCCAAGACGGAAGCACCAAAGATCCTCCTTCAATGGGACATAGCAAAACAGGATTAGGCCACCGCCATTGGCTATACAGCTTGAAAAACCGAGAAACCAACAAACTAGGCAGTGCAGTTGGGTACAACTGGCATATCCGAGCAACCAGAATCGCCCAATTTATACCACCCAGAAACCCTGCAACATTTGAATAAACGCCACGCTGTTTAGCCCAATATCTTATGCATCTTAATGTCGTCTGAAAATTCTGGACATTAGGAACCATATGCAAGATCTTATCAGTAACTCTAGACCCATTAAGACTAAGCACACTCTTCTCATCCAAATCTTGCAGCAAAGTTGGCACAGAAAGATCCAAATCATCAGGAATAACCCACAACCCCAACTTTGCATAAAGAAGATCAATGGAAACCCCATCGAACTTAAACTTCATGACAGGAACATAAGCATCAGGGACAGGATGCAACTCTTGTACTTCAGGCAACTCAGCCAGCATCCTCTGAAGCTCACCAAAGAAATCTTCCTCCCGAGTAACATGCCTCGGCCCAACACACAGTGTGTCAATATCTGCACCTGGGCCGTTCACACCCAACCGATAAGACCCAAATGTAAAGATAACAGCATTGGCTTCTTCCACCATCTCCTCATTATACCCCTTAGCCTCAGTAACCTTTTTGACCCATGCTTTCACAATTTGGTCCAACCTCCCCAGCACCTCCTGCCTTTTCAGAGATTCTTCACCACTCTCGTATAACCCTGCATCCTCCATAAACTTCTGTAATTCCCGGCTCCTACTCATATCCAATTCAGCAGGCTGAGCAGTCGAAATCGGTTCCCACATTCCAATCCTAGGCGGCGGCAGTGGCAGTTGATTCAATTTGGGCATTGCCATTATGAATGTCTCTTTTCACAATATTGTAGTTACTAAAATTTACCCAAACAAGAAATAAGAAGGAAAAAAAAATACTGAATATCGAAAAAAAAAAAAAACAATCGGCAGAAAAATTCAATCAATATTCATTAATTTCATGAAAAAACCCTGTGGCCACAACAATGTAATACAATTCGCTTGGCGTATATTCAAGAATTACAGAGAAAATTAAAAGCCCAGATACATATAAAAAGGGTACAACTATTATCAGTAGTCAAATTGATAGAAAAATTACAAAGAGATATAGAGGTATAATGAAAACCCTAAAAGTGGGTATGCTTCAAGAAATACAAAATTGGGATTTGATTAGTAGTAATAGTAAGCAATTTACAAGCACCTTTGGGGCTTTGGATCTCTCAAGGAAAGGCCTTTGGGTCTCTCAAGCAAAGGAAACCCTAATTGACAAACAAACAAAAGAAATCCCTCTTTCGCTGTGACAACTTGGGGATCAGAAATTCTTGTTCGGCTTCGATTGAATTCTAGGGTTTCCGTTTGCGTTTGAGTTGGAGCGAGAACTCCAAGCGATCAAGGAAGATGGAGACGTCAGCCGATTGTTGCTCTTTCACGCAGAGAGAGATCTTTCTTCTTCTTCTTCTTCTTCGATTCAAATTCAGACTCAGAGAGAGAGAGAGAGAGAGAGAGAGAGAGACTTGAAAACTGAAAAATGAGAAGTCCGTTGGGTGTTAGGAGACTTTTTATTTTGTTTGAGGGCGGTGGAAGTGGAAATATCCTGCTTTATCACGTCAAATTATAAAAATAAAAATCAAGGTCGGTGGAGTTAAATATTTTTTATTTTTTTATTTTTTTATTTTTTAGATGAAAGAAAACCCATTATAATATTCGTTCCCATATACTATATAGTGTTAATTAATAATTTCTAATAATTTAAGTAATTTTTTAATAAAAAATTAGAGGATTAAATTGGTTTATATTTTTGTTAATTTATTAATCTATAGTATTATAATAATTTTAAATTTAATGTTAGTTATTAGAAACGGGGGGAAAAAACTTTGGTAATAAGAATTGAAATTTTTGTTGCTCATTTTAGTCACAATTGATATAATTGCATATAATTAAAGAACTTATAGCAGTAAAGTAAAACATTTAGATTTTTAATAAATTTATTAAAAGTGCTTTCAAATGCCTTTACAATGATGTATGTTTTAATTAACTCAATTAGTAGAGTTTTTTGTTAAACAAAAGGTCTAGAATTCGACTTCGCTTACACTAAAAATCGTTTGATGTCTTGACCTGATAATAAAGACCAATCATCATGGAGCGGACACCACAAATTATGAAATTCTACTGGTATATATCAGATTCATATAGATATAAGATAGGTATAATAAAAATAACTAGCCTCATACATACATTATGTGCATTGCTTAAAGACATCTTTTAAAAAAAATAAAATCCATTATGAGATACTCCTTTTGTTCAAAATAAGTAAATGTTTGAATGTGAAAAGGTATTGAATGTTTAGATAGTTATTAATATTGATAAAAACATGCGATATGGAGTTAGGTATAGTTAAGAGTTTGTTTTTCCCCAATTTGACTACTTAACCTTTAATTTTTGTTTTTTTTTTTTTCAAATCTTATTTTAACCACTTTTTAGGAAAAACAATTTGAACTTAGAAATAAGAACAGTTTTTGAAAATAGCAAAAAATAGATACCAAAGAATTTTATTCCAATTATATAAATAAATGATGATAACAATGATAATGGTAGTGATGATGATGACGACGACAACAACTAACCTAATTGCATGTGTTATGTGTTTGTTGAGAGTTTTTTTAAAAATAATAATAATAATAATAATAATAATTGTGGGGTACATGAATTTAAATAAAGTAATTACGCCATGTGTCATACCCATGGTTGAAGGGGCCATTATTGTGCCGAGGAGGTCACACCCTCGAACAGTAAGGCCATTTAGTGGCACATAACTAGAGGAGGTCATACTGTAGAAAAAGAGTTTCGGAGAAGGGGTTAACCCTGACATGACGAAAAGTATGGTGGCTGCCACCACATTTAATGCATTCCACCAAACCTTCTGGCTGCATTTATGTGGAAAAGACCCATGAATAGTGTTGTCTTGGCTGCCGCAACTCACAAGGGGTTTGGGAAGATGTCTGATGGGACAAGCACTCAAGTAGTGACCTAAACGATCAACAAATGGAGGGCCAAAATCATCTAAAGGGAGCTATATAATGTAAGAGACCCTCCAGAGAGAAGAGGTCGGAAAATCTGTAAAGAAAACATTGTAGCAACAAGAACTGAAATTGCATCCGAATTTAAAAGAAATATACATAAGGACCACTCTCCTCGAATTTTGCCGAGGAAGGGTTTCTTTGCACAGAGCTTGTTTTTCTTTACTTTCTTACTATCTTTGATTCATTATGCATGTTGTTAGATCCATTGAAGCCTAGCTTTTAAGCCCACTCTCTACAAATTTATTGTATTAGGCTCTTTGGGCCTTAATCCATTCATCTTTTGGGTTTAGAAACCAAAACTTTCCCTTACAATTAGCGCCATCTATAGGGAGCTTGGGCTTTAGTGAGTTCAACGTCCAACCATGGTAGGATCAAGGCAAGACTGAGAGGAGTCTATTGGTTCCCAATGTCAAGATCAATTCCTTAACCTTAAGCGAAGGAGGGACTGCGAGGTTAGTGTGCACACCACGCATACTAGCAGGAGCCAGTCTCGAGGCAGGAGTTACATCTCTCATGAGGAGAATATCAAAAGCATACAGTTGGAGATTGACCGTCTTCGCAGGAGGCTATGCCGCGAGCGACGGAGAAGGACTCCCTCAGATTCTAACCCTTTTTCTGATGATGATGGAGATGGTAGCTACAGGCCTAGGTCTAGGACTCCTCCTAGTGAGTCCTTTTCGTACGATGAGGACCATCAATATTATAAGAATAATATCACCGCACATCCTTGGTGCGATGGTCACTCCACAAGTATAAGTGCTTGTGGAGTGTGCGGGGTAAGGGCCGAGGTTCAAGTCTATAGAAGAAAACTTTCATACACATATACACCTAAATTAGGTTAGAGTAGAATTTTGATTCTCTTACCACCTAAGATTTATTGTAAAATGTTATAGACGTAGGCTCGTAGCACTTCTCTAATAAAATTTCATTCCACCAAATAAGTAATGCTAGCTGATTTACTGATTTCAAAATGATGTGACACTACTTACCTTTAGATTTGTTAACTATTACATCTTTCCCATGAAATGAACTCTCTCCATGTCAAAGCAAATTGAGAGGCTCTTTTTGTTTCATGTGTATAATCAGCATCGTGAACCTTGGCAAGAAAATCTACTTCCAAATTTTAATCAAACTACACACTGTGGCTGAACAATATAATTCTGCATCAGCATCTTGAAATGTTTGCACCACCCTGGCTAGAGAATCAATTGATTAAGAGGTATCTGTTGGCATTCCAGACTTCCTTCTCCTTTCAGGGCCTATCCAAAACAGAATAAAGCCAATTCATAAAGCATGACTTATCCAAAAAAAAGAAAAGTCTTAAAGCATGATAGTCGGGACTAGCACTCATATCTAACAATCTTCTAGCCTATAGACCATTGAGTTGATTTGAACTTTTAAGTTTAAACTGTAAACTAATATCTATTCCCAAACTTAGTGATGTAGCTGTTTTGGGTCTTAACCCACCCAGTTCAATGAAATTTAATCTATTTTCCCATCCAAAAAAAAAAAAAAAAAGGAGTTCACACACTAAAACTTTCATGTAATCATGTCAGACTCAAGTGTAACTCCAATCAGTTTGGTTAGCTTCAATGAGAACCAAATCACTCATAACATGGCAGACTCAGTGATCATATGTTTTATGTGTCATCCTTGGGGAGGGCCATGCTAACCTTCTCTGTATTGTTTCATTTTCATTGAAAACACAAACCCAGTGGATGGGACCTGGGAAATCATGAGTAATATTTGGGGCAATGTTTATAACTTTATATCAATAAATGGGACACAATTTTTTTCACAATTCATTAAAACGGACCTATCTTCTTCTTCTTCTTCTTCTTCTTCTTCTTCTTCTTTTTTGATACATTCTTCTTCTTTTTCACTATCAACAAAATTGTGGCAAAAATTGTCTCTAAACGGCTAGACTTATTGTGTAGCACCATTCTTTTTTTGCCCCACTTAATTTAAAAACCACTATTGCCATTTAAGAGTCCTTTGTATAATATATAGGTTTAAGAGTTCACGTGAGATTCAACAGATCAAGTGATAATTCAATGATATTAAAATCTTTTGTGATGCTCCCATGTATGTAATTCCAACCCCACCTCCACCTCTCCACTATTTATCTATTATCCATGGATAAGAATACATATTACTCGTGATTACCGTAGGATAACATGTAAGTGCCTCAAAATTAGTTTTAGAGGAGATTCAAATTAATGAATTTCACATCATAATCGGAGGCACAATATTCGTTTCAAATGGCTTAGAAGTTAGAGCAACCCAAAACATAGGCATTTCCCCATTCTAATATACGATATCATTTTTCTTTTTTACTTTTTTTCCCCCAAACTGAAAAAAAAAATTTACTAAACATAAAACCAAGATAATTACAAAAGAATTATACGAACAGTCCTGCCTTAAAGCATCTACCGTGACAAAAGGCAAAGCAGCTGGGCTCAGGATCCCCTCAAACCCCATACGTAGAGTCCACATACCCAACTCAAGAGCTAGCGTGTAGGCTTTCCTCTACAAACCCATTTGAAAGTTGAAACGAACCACGCTGATCCTTTCTCAAACTCCTAATATCCTCATCTATACCGATCACCTGCCATGTAAACTTGGGTTGATTAAACCATCCATGGAAGCTTGCTAGCTCAATGGCCCATCTAATACCCTATTAACTTCTGCTAGTTCCGTCCACATGGACACTTCTACCTCATAAATTTTGCTAGGCAAAACATGTGTAGACCACAAAGGAAGTTCACAGAGTAACAGTTATCATTCTAATCACATCTAATTAGGTTTTAATTAACAACTGCAACTGGGTACTAGTAAATTATATCATTCCACTGCTTTACAATAAAATTTAATTTAAGTTTCTGCGTGCAAAGCATCGATGCAATCAAAAGTCAGTATCCATTCCTCTTTCATAGCAAAGTCACCGTAGGCAAACATTTTTAACTTACATCTTCCTTCAGCTTCACAAGTGAATTCTATCTAGGATTAAGAGAAATTAAATAAAAAATCACAAATTTTTCTTCAAGTATCTATTTGAGAATCCAGACTTTGAATCTTCTTCAACAAATATGGCTGCAAAAATCATCATTTCATTCTTGCTCCAGAACAAATAAAAACCATATCCGGTGCTCATTGGCACACAGCTGTAGATTCCAACACTTCATTGTTAGGAAATGGCCATGCCATAGAGTAGGAAATGGTGGCAAAATCAACCAGATTTTCAAAGCCAATAGGAATTACATGAACCATAACCTTACATAATTAAGTTCAACCTTGCTCCAGGGGGTGAAAACTGTTCGGAATTTCCAATAATCTCACTGCTGAAAATGCTTCAACGTCTGAAGGATCTGAGGTTTTCCCCTTTTAAGGACATCATGGGAAGGTAATGTGCAACTACTTTCCGAGCAAGGATGGAAAGGGCTCATCCAACTGAAATTTGAAGCATATCAAGAGAAAGACTAATTCCACAGTATTGTATGCACCTGTGGTGGATAAATTCCTCATCAAACAAATTGGCAATTGGCTACACATGTGCCTAATTTGTTTACTCCACATGGTTAGGGTTTGATATATGTTGTAAGCTTGTAAGGTTGTAACAGTTGTTGACTACATGGAGGCATTGCACTGTTTCTACAAAAGAAAACTGCCAACAAAATTTGAACAAAAAATATAAAAGGAAGACTAATGAGCCAACAATCAATACTGTAAGGGAAAACAGAAACAAAAACAAAACCCAAAAAAAAAAAACAAACAAACAAAAAATCACTAAAACTCTGGAAAGGTTGCTCTATCTGCAGGATGGGAAACCAAGGGATCTTATATTTTCTTTCTACATTCATATATGTATAAAACTATCATCATATTTTCTTCCTCGTTGAAAAAGAAAATCAGAATCTTAAATTATTTGAGGAAATATAGCACATCACACCTTCATCAGTATGGTCAACATAATGAACATTTACATGCAAATCTACTTCCAAGTTATAACCCATTTCACTTCTTTTTCTTTTCTTTTTTTTCTTTTTCTAATTTTTTATCTTCAAGTTGTTGACAAATTTTGCCTAATTGATGTCCTCAGCTTTGTCAAAATAATTCTTCAGCAGCTTCTTAAAAATGATTGCACCACCCCAGCTACAAAAACAACTTACTAAAGGAAATCCTTAGAGAGTGATAGTAAGAACTAGCAATTGTACATATGAAACTTCTAGCATAGAGAGTTCGATTGTACCTATGAAACTTATATCTATGCCCAAATGGAGCTCACACACTAAAACCACCTGTAGCACCAGTGGCACCAATGAATTGTTAAGAGCTTAGATTGACATTGACTACCTATGAAAACACCATCAACTAGAACATCCCAAACAGATGTTTAGATAACGTAAAAAGTTTATATTAACCTTAGATAGTTAGATGGTCACTTAATACTAAATTTTGCTATGTTCTGTCACAGGGGTAGTGAAATGCATAAACTCCAAACATTAGTAAGTTTTTGAAGGCAAAGCAACAATTGAGGCTACCTTGGGGCTCACTCTGGCATCCTAAACGACCCCAATTCTCACAATGGGTTTAACCTATACCCTGGACTCTCGAGCTCCTAGTGTGTGGGGGGGGGGAGGGCGCGGGGGCACTAATGACTTTGTATTTTGGAAATTTCAGAGTGTGGACCCAAGCAATAATAACCATTCAGCATTGCACAATGACAAGCTATGGCAATGGGTTAGCCTATGGTCAATCTATGACATTCAAGGCAGAGTAACTCCATCCTTCAGTTTGCTTTTTTCAAATTTCAATGAAAGCCAGAGAAGTGATCATGTGTTTTACGGGCCAATGATCAATAATGTCATCATTCCCTCTGTTTCTGTACTTAGGCCAAACTGCAAATTGGGGTTTTATTTTTGCTCTCATGTCATGATTACACAATAATTGGATAAAATTTTTTGTAGTTAAACATTTGCAGCTTTACCAATGTTTTAAATTTAAAGAATTTTATCATTTTATGAGTTTTAACAGCCAACTTTATTACAACAGTGAAGAGAAGCTCTAACTCAGCAAATGTAATTCAATGAAAATCTGGAATATAATTGTGGTAATATCTAAGTCAACCACCAAAACTATAGCAAATCCAAAAGGTGTGAATTATTAATAAGCTTCAACAGTTCTAAAAAAATTTCTATTTTAAAGCTTTAATATTGAAGTATAACGACTATCAAAGATTCAAACTCTCCTAAAAGAATTAAGAGCAGAAGTCTCGGCTAACCTGTTGAGCAAGACTCAAAAACGCATGTAAAGAAGCAGAAAGTGCAAAAAGAACGAAGAAGAAAGTGAAGCAGAATTCACGCAAGGATTAGGGAAAGAAAAAAATTTGGACCATTTCTCGATTTATGCGTGTCATCCTTGCGCAGGGGCCATGCTAATCTTCTCTGTATCGTTCCAATTTTATCGGATGTCCCCGAAGGGACAAGCCTTGTACTCTCGCTCTTGATTATAAACATGGATAGCTTCGTGTAACTAAACGATGTGGGATCTGTTGGTTCTCAACCAGAAGGCCCAATTTAGTTGGCTTTTGGTTTTACACACGTATTAGAGTGGCATTGTAGTAACTATACTAGGATGTTGAGTTTTTTTTTTTTTTTTTTTTTTTTTTTTTTTTTTTCTCTTTAAGTAATGGGATACATGCACTTGCACGCCCAAATTCCATAACTTGCTTGTAATTATGAGTGGTCAAACAAAAAGTAGCATGTGTATATGGGTAAAAAATGACCAGCACTCAAAGTTGCTTGAGTCAGTAAATTGTGAAATTAAATGTGTCATTTAAAATTATTCTTTAAGTAAATGTTGGTTGTATACTCCTGTGACTTTATTGAAGAGCAATGCTATATACACTAATAAAATCATAATATTTTTAACAACAATTGAGTTTGCAAGATTTTATTAGTTCTTATTTAGATTCACTATTAACATCACTTTTTTACTTACTACTATCAATTTGTCATATAAGTGAATGTGAAATTTTTTGTGTTTATAGACTCTCTTTATTGAAAAATACAAAACCAACACTTGAAACAAGAGTAATTATCTAGGGGTTGGCAGCTAGGATCTAAGGGTACACTGTACATGATTTTAGGTACTCATAATGATGTCGTGGAAGCCTGAAGAAAGCACACACGATACTCTCATTGATGGACAAAAATTAAAATGTTAGTTCCTAGGTAGTAAACCTTGAGTCCACAGGGGTTCCCTGAATCCACAAGGAGATAAACTGGAATCCATCAAAGAAAAATTTGAGAAAAACTTTGTCATTTTATTGATAATAATCTGATCTACCTCTAACGGCTACAAAACATATAAATGCATCTAAAACCCTAGTTCACACTAATTATGCGATTAGGTAACAAAATACCAAAATTTACCAAAAATGAAAATTTTGAGTTAAATGCAAAATCATAAACTACTGGCCTTAAGGGGCGTCTCAAAACAAGCAAGACCTTATTCTAACTTTTGAGCAAAAAGTTATTAAGGAAACAAAAGTTACTATAAACGGCAAAATTGCAGTTTTCGGGCCTAAATGAAGGAATTCGCCATTTCCGGGGATACTTCATGGCAAAGCCATGATTATTGCCAGAAGGCCGTTTCACTTCAGTTTGCCAAATTTCATGCAATTCCAACTCTAAGACCCATGATTTCTACTAGTGCATTTTTGCCTTGCACGATGATTTCAAGTGCGAGTGAAAGTCTAGGAAGGCCATGGCAGTTTGTTCTACATCACATAAGAGTACAAATTTAGTGTATAGTATATATCAAAAAGTCTAAAAACACAATTTCTATGATTTTAAAAAACTGAACGTTCAAAGAACCGAAAATGGGTCCAGTTCTCAATTTTTACCAACTGAACATGCAGTTTTCACGGTTAAACTATCGGTTTTTACTAGACCAGTTTTGTGTCCGATTCCTGGTTAAAACAGTTTAATCGATCGGTCTAGTCCAGTTTCTAAACCATGAAAATTTTTGCCATATTCTATTGAAGTAATTTATTATTGGACAATTACTTCTACATAAATCACTTGTATTCGATTATTTAAATAAATTTATATATATTTAAAAAATGAAGCGTAACTTTGATTGTTGCTATACTCCTATTGAGCCACCTCATCCGCCACATCATTGGTGACATCATTATTTTATTTCTTATTCAGTTTTTAACTTTAATTTTTTTTATAATATTAAATATATAAATATATTGACTTTACAAATTCATCTTAGGCAATTTTAACTTTACATATAATTTTGCATTTACATTTCATCTACTTTAATTTATGTTTATAACTGAAAATTAAAATTAATGAAGAATAAAAAATCTTTTTTTAAAAAAAATTGTCTTTAAAAAGGTATTTACAAGTCTTACTTAATCATTGATTGTTGAAAAGATAAAACCTAACAATTGCCCCACAAGAGGGTTCTGAATCAAGTATGTTATAGATCTCCTACTAGATCAAGTTTGTACCTCCATTATCCTATTATTGACAAATTCACATGTGTTCCTTGATGTAAGTATTTTTTTTTTATCATTTTATTCACAATACTAAATGCTCTTAATCAATTGTGTTTTTGTTGACATGATTTGGGAAAAAAATCATATTATAATAAGATGGTGTGGACAATATAATGAAAAACAGTTCGTACAGTTGAAAAAGAAGGTCTCTGCAATTTTCTTTCACTATTAGTAAATATTTGTTTAACAAATTAGCAACAAATTATTACGTCTTTGTTATATGATGTTTCAAGATGCTTGCGTAATTGTTTTAAGTGTTTACGAATATTTTATATTGCTCTTCCTCTTCCTTAAATTATTAGTGTATTCTCTGATATTTTTAAGAAAACAAATTTAATGTTTTGGTTAAAATTATTTATTTATCTATTTATTATTCAAATGTTGGATTAAATGTTAGATTAGATTATGATAGAATTTACACAATACTTCTTTTTTCTGTTTTTTTTTTAAATCTTCTTTTTTCAAAAAATTTCTCAATTTTTTTTCCTTTGGAATTGTACTCTTGTTTATTTATTTATTTATATATTGTTAAGGAAAAAGAGTTACAATCATCATGTATAAAGTTACAACCAGCATTTTCGCTCGGGAACAACCACATATTTCTATTGTGTGATTTCAAAGCCTTATTGAAAATTTTGAATTCGATTATGCGTTGGATATTTGGCTTGATCACATCACATCTAACATGTTCTATATATTTGGGAGAATGAGTTTGACTTTGATGTGGGTTTTATTTTTCCCTTTCTTTTTTTATTTTTAATTGTAGTTTTGTTAAGTTTTATTAAATTTTTTAGATACATTTTTGGTGTTTTGGATGGTAGGGCAGAAAAAATTAGGTTTAAACTTTTACTAAAAAATTTAGGCCAGGGGGTTACCTTTTTTTTTTCATATCTATATTCTTTGCTGAAAAATGAAGACTAAGACAGGAGTTTCGTAACTGCCGCATGTAGTTTTGGTGTTGACATGTGAGTGTATTCTCTTATCTCATCCTCCTTTCCCTATATATGTGTGTGTGTGTTTCTCAAAAAAAAAAAAAAAAAAAAAGACAGGAGTTTCGTGGAAAATAGAAAAGCCCTATCTCGAATTTTAACCGATGACTTATGCCTATATTCTTAGTTTAAAGAGCGTGACTCTACTGCTTAGTTTAAAGGTCCCATTTGAATTCAATTCATGAATTAGTCCACTTTGCGTTATTGAATTTAAAAAGACTTTCGAACACGGTAGAACTAAATGGTTCAAATGAAATCCAATGAGAAAAAAAATGGGTAGGCTGTACACCTAGTTTTCCTGAGATTGTAGTATTTTCGAGAACATGCCTTTTGAATTCTTGAAAAAAAAATTGTATTGTTTTCATTTTTGTACAACATAAATTATTTATATTATATTTGTTATTATTCCTATAATAAATGAAAATATGGTTTATAAAATACATTATTGTAGGGACTCAAAATGTAAGGGACCCTAGACAATACAATTTGTAGAGAATGGGTAGGAAGGACTAGGCATATAACGGGCAAACAACGTATTTTGGGGCGGATCCCTCTAAACCAACTGGACTTCGAAGTTCAGGTCAGAAAGACCCTTCCTTTCACTCAGTCTTTTTCATCCTCTTCTTTTTTTTTGCCTCCTCTTTGGTGCTGGGAACCCTCTTAGATATATAGTCCTTTTTTTGGCTTCATCCTCACCATCCACTTGTCAATTATCTGGTTTCTGTCTACAGGGATCTGCCCCATCGTCTGTAATTAGCAGGCTTTATGTTAGTTCTTAGCCGCCTTTGCAGACTTTCTATTAGTTGTAGTAATAGAGGCAACTGGGCTTGCTGGTCACATCACCATTAAAATGGCCAGAATGTTGGTGGGATATTTTCCCTTAAGTGAAGTCGGTGCGCCGAGGACAGGTCATCCTCGGCGCGGGCCTTTGGATGTTCTGGGTTCTTTCCCATTGTCCTCGGTCTAAGCACCGTCCTCGGCGCGGGCCTTGGGCCGCATGTAGTGGGCCAACGTAGTGAGCGCGATAGGGCCCCACAATAGCCCCTCAAAATTCTGCTGCACGTCCCCTTGGGCGGGGAGGAGGATTTTGACCTCCTCGGCGTTTTTCCTCAGCCTGTTGGCTCTACTTTGTCGTCAGTGCTATCGCTTTTGTAGCCGTTTTTCACAGTTTTCTTTTTGCGCAGAGTGTCACCCGAGGATGGTTGGGCTTGGGTTGTTTGCACTATAGTACTCAGTTCCTCACGATTTTTTGTCTCTGACAGGATTTGTTTATTCGGCACCTAAAAAGGGGATTGGCTTTGCCTTAGTTTTTAGCTCATGACCCGTGCGAGAGCCCTGTCTTTGATCAACGTTTGCGCGGCTTCATAACAACCGATTTCCATAGGGGTTTAGGTCTGAAATTTGTACAAGACCTCGCTTTTCCTTAGCGCTTATTTTTTACGGGGAGATTTCCTTCCCGCTGACCTGAGGTCTTTGACCATGCAATGCGTTTGAGCTTTACTTTGTGCTCGGTTTTCTTATTTTACGCTTGGTTCTCTCTGGGGCTTGGGTCCGAGGACCATGCGATGTCATGGTTTTGCTTATCGTTTAGCTTTCATGATGACGTGTTTTTCTTGCTGGAAGTATCGAGTTCCTTGATCTCATTTAGCTATCTGAAGTATCTGTTTTCCCATGAGGCCTGGGTCCGAGGACCATGCAGTGCCTTGGTTCTGTCCAGTACCTAGTTTTCCATTTTTATACATCTGAAGTATCTGGTTTCCCCATGAGGCCTGGGTCCGAGGACCATGCAGTGCCTTGGTTCTGTCCAGTACCTAGTTTTCCATTTTTATACATCTGAAGTATCTGGTTTCCCCATGAGGCCTGGGTCCGAGGACCATGCAGTGCCTTGATTCTGTCCAGTACCTAGTTTTCCATTTTAATCATCTGAAGTATCTGGTTTCCCCATGAGGCCTGGGTCCGAGGACCATGCAGTGCCTTGGTTCTGTCCAGTACCTAGTTTTCCATTTTTAAACATCTGAAGTATCTGGTTTCCCCATGAGGCCTGGGTCCGAGGACCATGCAGTGCCTTGGTTCTGTCCAGTACCTAGTTTTCCATTTTAATCATCTGAAGTATCTGGTTTCCCCATGAGGCCTGGGTCCGAGGACCATGCAGTGCCTTGGTTCTGTCCAGTACCTAGTTTTCCATTGTAATCATCTGAAGTATCTGGTTTCCCCATGAGGCCTGGGTCCGAGGACCATGCAGTGCCTTGGTTCTGTCCAGTACCTAGTTTTCCATTTTAATCATCTGAAGTATCTGGTTTCCCCATGAGGCCTGGGTCCGAGGACCATGCAGTGCCTTGGTTCTGTCCAGTACCTAGTTTTCCATCTATTTTGTCTATATGTCTGTAGCCGTTTAACTCTCGCCGCGTTTTACAATAAGCATTAAATAATTACAATTTTCAAGCAGAATAATAATAATAATAATAAATGCTGAAGTTGGTAGAGGATAAGATCTTGCCGTGTTTTGCCTCTTCGTTTGGTGGGATTCTTCAGATAACGAGGCGTCTTTTGGGTTGTCCGGGTGAGGCGTTCTGACGCTTCGGTGTCTTCCCGTTTAATGAGGCGTCCCCTCATTAATACTGACCATGGATTGACGAGGATCTAACGGTTGGCAAGCCCCTTGGAAATTGGGGCGGCATTATTGCCTCCGGAAATCTCTCCCTGGGATTCATTGTGGATTCGGCCCTCATCAATGTTTCTCCCGCTATAAAAGGCGTTCCTAGGGCGAACCTCCCCTTCACATTTGACAAACACTCATTCTGAAACTCCCCAAAAACACGTCGCCAAAAATTCTTCAGGGCGCAACCATTCGAGCCCCTTCGCATGAACTGGCCCTGGAAAAGGGCGCTCCAGAGAATGCACAGCCCCCATCAGGAGCCGAGGATGGCATTCCGACTCTGGCCGCCACGCTGGTGTGGAGGTAGGGGAGATCCGAAGATTCTTCCTCTTTTCAACCTAACCGGAGACACAGCCCCCCTTACCACCTGGAGGAGGATCCGGACAGAACGTAACCTCCCTCTCTTGGGTATGGGTCTTTGACCCCCCAAGCATGCTACAGTGGGGGTCGGAGAGAAACCAGGCGGCACCCAAGAGTGCAACCGTTGGGTTCCGCGGCCTCTTCCACCCCTTAATGTAGCTTTCCTATCTTCTCCACCCTTCTCCCTTCTCACGTCTTCTCTCTTCTCACTTCCGCTTTCTTCCTTCCTCTTCTCGTCCTCCACTTCTTTTTCTGATATTTGTTCTTCGTCTCTTCTTCTACTCTCCTTTTCTATCTTCTGTTCTTCTGCCATTGTTGCTCTGTCGGCTTCGTCATGTGTCTGCCTTTGTAGTTAGTTTTAGAACAAGCCCCCTGGGCATTACTTGTAAGAGGTGTAATCTTTTTTCATATATCAATAAAAGAAGTAGACTTATTTCATGTATTGTATATGCTCTTTTTTTTTTTTTTTTTTTTTTTTTTTTTGGCGCTTGTTTCTTGTTGTTGTAAATTGCCGAATGAATATTGTCGCTAAGAACTGTGTGGATTTGCATCTTTTCATCGTTTTGTTTTCTTTACGTTGTGCCGCTAACGCATAAGTCGGCCCCATGGTGGGCGCCAATTGTAGGGACTCAAAATGTAAGGGACCCTAGACAATACAATTTGTAGAGAATGGGTAGGAAGGACTAGGCATATAACGGGCAAACAACGTATTTTGGGGCGGATCCCTCTAAACCAACTGGATTTCGAAGTTCAGGTCAGAAAGACCCTTCCTTTCACTCAGTCGTTTTCATCCTCTTCTTTTTTTTTGCCTCCTCTTTGGTGCTGGGAACCCTCTTAGATATATAGTCCTTTTTTTGGCTTCATCCTCACCATCCACTTGTCAATTATCTGGTTTCTGTCTACAGGGATCTGCCCCATCGTCTGTAATTAGCAGGCTTTATGTTAGTTCTTAGCCGCCTTTGCAGACTTTCTATTAGTTGTAGTAATCGAGGCAACTGGGCTTGCTGGTCACATCACCATTAAAATGGCCAGAATGTTGGTGGGATATTTTCCCTTAAGTGAAGTCGGTGCGCCGAGGACAGGTCATCCTCCGCGCGGGCCTTTGGATGTTCTGGGTTCTTTCCCATTGTCCTCGGTCTAAGCACCGTCCTCAGCGCGGGCCTTGGGCCGCATGTAGTGGGCCAGCGTAGTGAGCGCGATAGGGCCCCACAATTATTATTTATTAAATTAGTCCAAATTGCAAAAAATAAATTTAATGAGACCACCTAAAAAAATTATCACACGCAACAAGCGGCTTTCACGCTAGTTCTTGAACACCCCTATGACTGACACTATAGTTTTTCCCCATTTGCCAGAAAAAGGAGGAAAATAGAAGATAACCTTCTGCCACATCTTGTTAACTATAAAGGACCAGACTAACAGGATTTTGAAAGTAGTTTCCAATTCCCATTGATTATGAAATTCCAGAAAAAAATAGTATGCTTTACTTGTATTCAATTTTCAATTTTCCATACCATTCAATTCATTTTCTTAAAATGAAAAGCAAAGCAGATTGGCGAAATATCTATAAGTAATATAAGTTAAGACAACTGGACAAAAAATGCACAAGAGTACATTTTTCTAAATGTACACAGATCACCTAATTGCCATGCAAATTAATTTGATTCTGTGTACATTCAGAATTAACATTCAAGAAGCTCCATGAAAACATTTCTCAAAAATGAAATCGTAGAATTGATAATTCAATAAGTAACCAGCTTCCAAGTGTCCAAATTCAATTATTAATACTCTCAATAGCCAAATTGAAGCAGATCTAGTACAAAACACAATCACCATTAATATCACCAACAACTTCCACCTCAATAAATGTATAGAACGAAAGGAGGGAAAGAAATAGCACATGTTGAGAGAGAGAGAGAGAGAGAGAGATAGAGGAGTCAGAATCTCTAAAACTGAATTCATTCACTAAAAATTAATTTCAATACAAGAGGTCTGTAAAGGAAAGAAGCCTGTGTTGTAAACTGCACACTTCTACTATAGCAACCAGGCCCCCTCCAAAAAATAAGAAAAAATACAAAGCCCATCTTTGCAGATGTCATCAATGGAGGGATAAAAAAAAAGAACGAGGTCTGACACTCTATAAAGAATTCATTCCTTGAAAAATACTTTCAAGACAAGTGAATTTTAGTGCATTGCTCTAGCAGTTTGCTCTAACCAAAGAAGTAAAATTAAACTTGATAAGTGGCTTCTGGGCACCGTATGAAGCAGGTACTACATTAGAGGATGGTGCAGTAGGCTCAAGTTCCTCTAACCCTCCATCATTCCTGAAGATATTAGAGCAATCTCTCCCTGTGGCCACTCCTTGCCGTACCCCTTCATTCTTGACCCTTGTTCCTTCACCAAAATTTTGTTGGACTTCACCCATTGATTGTGCATCATCTTGAAATCTGTCATGTTCTTCGGAAGAACCTTGCTGGCACACAGATGGAGCAGGAACAATATCAGAAACAAGGATCACAACTGCGGTAGAGCTTGATGAACCACTGACAGAAGATGAAGCTCCCACTGGTGGGCTAAATTTGAAAGACCCTTCATTTCCTAAACAACTTTGTGAACAATCCTCAATAGGACATCTTGCAGTGATTGAACTATCCTCTAATTTAGCTTCCACTGCCAAAGGTGTATTCTTAGTCCCTGCCACAGAATCAAATTTTCTCAACTTATGGCATGTGATAGATTCATCTATTTTTCTCTTCTTTCCATCACCAGCTTCATCAACTTCAGCAGCAGCACCATTTTCCCTGGCTACTCTCTTCGGACGAGCAGGCCTAACTCCACCAGGAAAGACAAACAGCGGAATATTATTGCGTTTTATGTGACATACGCCAATCCACATCCCAGGTTTTTTAAAGGTGTACATCCCCACCATGTTCTTAAATTCCTCAACAGTAAACCTTATATCAAACGGTCCACCTTCCTGAGCACAAACACCTGGTTTCCGCTGCAAGCCCATAAAATAACAACGATGGAATCGTTTGGATTTGTCCAAACATTCACCAGGATGTGGGTGGCACTGTAGCATCCCTCTTGTATCTTTCTCAATCCTTGAAGTCAGCAAACGAAGCCGAGATTCAACCCATCCTTGCCAATTCATTAAATCAACATCCTTCCGAGCAGTAATATCTATCTGCAGATAGTTCTTATATGCTTCAAAGAAAAGAAAACGCTCAAAAAGCGTATTCCAGCCAGTCACACTTGCATCCATTGCCTCACAAATATTGTTTCCCCTCTGAAATTCTTGCTGCATAATACACAGCGTACTTGAAGACACATTGTAACTGGAGTTGATGCAAGGATATACCGGTGTGATTATGGGCATTAAATCGTTCCTGTCTCTGAAATTTCTTCTAGGATCCCAAGACGGAAGCACCAAAGATCCTCCTTCAATGGGACATAGCAAAACAGGATTAGGCCACCGCCATTGGCTATACAGCTTGAAAAACCGAGAAACCAACAAACTCGGCAGTGCAGTTGGGTACAACTGGCATATCCGAGCAACCAGAATCGCCCAATTTATACCACCCAGAAACCCTGCAACATTCGAATAAATGCCACGCTGTTTAGCCCAATATCTTATGCATCTTAATGTTGTCTGAAAATTCTGGACATTCGGAACCATATGCAAGATCTTATCAGTAACTCTAGACCCATTAAGACTAAGCACACTCTTCTCATCCAAATCTTGCAGCAAAGTTGGCACAGAAAGATCCAAATCATCAGGAATAACCCACAATCCCAACTTTGCATAAAGAAGATCAATGGAAACCCCATCGAACTTAAACCTCATGACAGGAACATAAGCATCAGGGACAGGATGCAACTCTTGCACTTCAGGCAACTCAGCCAGCATCCTATGAAGTTCACCAAAGAAATCTTCCTCCCGAGTAACATGCCTCGGCCCAACACACAGCGTGTCAATATCTGCACCTGGGCCGTTCACACCCAACCGATAAGACCCAAATGTAAAGATAACAGCATTGGCTTCTACCACCATCTCCTCATTATACCCCTTAGCCTCAGTAACCTTTTTGACCCATGCTTTCACAATTTGGTCCAACCTCCCCAGCACCTCCTGCCTTTTCAGAGATTCTTCACCACTCTCGTATAACCCTGCATCCTCCATAAACTTCTGTAATTCCCGGGTCCTACTCATATCCAATTCAGCAGGCTGAGCAGTTGAAATCGGTTCCCACATTCCAATCCTAGGCGGCGGTGGCAGTTGATTCAATTTGGGCATTGCCATTATGAATGTCTCTTTTTACAATATTGTAGTAACTAAAATTTACCCAAACAAGAGATAAGAAGAAGAAGAAAAAATACTGAATATCGAAAAAAAATTAACAATCGGCAGAAAAATTCAATCAATATTCATTAATTTCATGAAAAAACCCTGTGGCCACAACAATGTAATACAATTCGCTTGGCGTATATTCAAGAATTACAGAGAAAATTAAAAGCCCAGATACATATAAAAAGGGTACAACTATTATCAGTAGTCAAATTGATAGAAAAATTACAAAGAGATATAGAGGTATAATGAAAACCCTAAAAGTGGGTATGCTTCAAGAAATACAAAATTGGGATTTGATTAATAGCAATAGTAAGCAATTTACAAGCACCTTTGGGGCTTTGGATCTCTCAAGGAAAGGGCTCCGGGTCTCTCAAGCAAAGGAAACCCTAATTGACAAACAAACAAAAGAAATCCCTCTTTCGCTGTGACAACTTGGAGATCAGAAATTCTTGTTCGGCTTCGATTGAATTCTAGGGTTTCCGTTTGCGTTTGAGTTGGAACGAGAACTCCAAGCGATCAAGGAAGATGGAGACGACAGCCGATTGTTGCTCTTTCACGCAGAGAGAGAGAGAAATCTTTCTTCTTCTTCTTCGATTCAAATTCAGACTCAGAGAGAGAGAGAGAGAGAGATAGATTTGAAAATTGAAAACTGAAAATGAGAACTCCGTTGGGTATTGGGAGTCCTTTTATTTTGATTGAGGTCGGTGGAAGTGGAAATATCCCTCTTTCTCACGTCAAATTAAAAAAATAAAAATCAAGGTCGGTGGAGTCAAATTTTTTTTTTTTTAATCCTAGAAAACCCATTATAATAATCGTTCCCATTATTAATTAATAATTTCTAATAATTTAAGTAATTTTTTTAATAAAAATTTAGATGATTAAATTGGATTATATTTTCTTCATTTATTAATCTATAGTATTATAATAATTTTAAATCTAATGTTTACTTATTAAAAAAGGGAGGGGAAAACTTTGGTAATAAGAATTGAAATTTTTGTGGCTCATTTTAGTCAAAATTGATAGAATTGAGTATAATTAAAGAACTTATAGTAGTAAAGTAAAACATTTATATTTTTAACAAATTTATTAGAATCGCTTTCAAATGTCTTTACAATAATGTGTATTTTAGTTAATTCAACTGATAAAATTTCTTATTAAATAAAAAGTCTAAAATTCGACTCCACTTACACCAAAAATTTGCTTAGTGTCTTAGCTTGATGATAGAGAACAATTATCATGGAGCAAACACCATAGATTGTGAAATTCTATTGTACCTCTCAAAAAAAAATCTTTACAAAAAAATTATTAGCATTGGACTTTAAATATTATGGTTAAACTTGGTATATATCATATTTATATA
Source organism: Quercus glauca (assembly GCA_023736055.1). Taxonomy (NCBI): domain Eukaryota; kingdom Viridiplantae; phylum Streptophyta; class Magnoliopsida; order Fagales; family Fagaceae; genus Quercus; species Quercus glauca. The sequence goes on from CM043317.1 coordinate 21,874,491, forward strand.
TGTAGGGATGTTAGGTCTAGTAGAATATATTGGGCCGGGGCCTAGTCCAAGGACATCTCATGAGTCCAAGGATGGATAAACATGTGATAGAGGTCAGTACTAATAAATAAATGAAGTGATTTAGGCATGATGTTCCAGGGAGATGATCCGAGGAGGAATGCTTCCTCGGCTAAGCAAAGCCGAGGTCAAAAGGTATGGTCTGACGTCAAGAGCAATGTTCCGGACAATTCCACTCATGAGGATAAATATCAAGAAGGAACAGAATAGAGGAAGTGTAACACCTCGACCCAACTTTATAATTAAACTATGTGTTTGAGTGGCTAATTATTATTTTAAGCCACATTCTGTTTATAATTAATAGAAGAGTATTTAATAAATATATTATTTTAAAATGCTTTTGGATAAGAATTGTAAAAATTATAAATAATTTAATGGCTAATTGTATTATGAATATATACTAAGTATATACAAAACTATATTAAGTTGTTTAAGTTATTAGATGCATTGTTGGTGGTGTTTTAATTAAGTATGATGCATGAGATGTTGTGGTTGTAATTCCACCCACACAAGCAACCAATGGAAATTCCACAAAGATAAAGTCAAAGTACTATGCATGTTGTCAAACCCAAAGAACAAGACTTGGCCATGCAAAGAGCAAGTTCCACCTAACTTCTTCTTTGACTTTCAATGTAACTAGAGCTTCCAAGAAACTCACTTCCTCTCATTTCCCACGAGTCACACAAATCAGAAAAGTTTCACCTCACTTTTCTCTCTTTTCTCTTAAGGAAAGAGCTAGGAAGCTCTCTTGAGTCTTCTCTCAAACCCACGGTCAACACCTCAAAAGAAAGATGAAGCTTCATCTCATTTCTTCTTCACACTCTCTCAAAGAAACTAGAAAACTTAGACTCTCTCAAGCTCTACCTCTCACACCTACGGGTCCAACATCAAAGAAAGAAAAACTCTCAACTCTTCCCTCTCTCTCTCACTGAAACCATATATCTCACTCTAAGGAAGAAATTAAAAGTGTAGCCCTAAGATTTCAGCTTCAAAGTTGTGGGTAAGTAAATAAAAACCTCATCTTATCATGGGTATTTTAATGGTGGTATGGTTTGCTTTAGTTTCACTTCTATGTTTCTCTAATATGATTGTTAGAAGTTGGTTTTTGCGGTTTGTAAAATTGGGAAGCTTGTAAGTCTATATATTTATATATATATATATATATATATATATATATATATATGCTGTTTTAAGAAGTTTTGAAACTGTGTTGGTGATTTGTTAAAGGTAGATTAGGGTTTTTACTAATTAATGATTGTATATGATTAAGGAAGTAAGAAAAGTTAGGACCTGTACTTTTGATGTTAGTGCTAGGGTTTTTTGTTGTATGTAATTTTGCTCTAAATGGTTAAATGATTTTATATAAGTGTTTTCTAACATGTCTAATGAGTTTATAAAAATCCCCATATGATAATGAGACTATTTGCAATCATTTTATGATTTTACAAGAAAATGTTTCAAAGCTGTCTCTATGACAGATTCTGTGTTTATGCATGATAAATTATGTATTAAATTTTATACAGTGAATTAGGATGCTAGGAGTAGTTCTTATGAATGCTAAGACACGTATGGTTCTTGTGAAAGTGGTCTCACAACATTTGGATCAATATAAAAATAATGGTTTAATTTCAAAATTGCAAGAATTTCTATCAGAACAGATTTGAACATGTTGTCTTGTATGATTTTTAGTAAATTATGATTTTATTCTTTGACTCAGAAATTAATATGGTATTTACTAGACATCCAGAGGAGCTGCTCTGTAAATTGGCATGAAGATTGGATGTGTTTAGATAGCCCATTTGTATTTTTTAAGTGAAGTATATGCTGCTGGAATAAAACAGTGAACAGTAAGGGACATACCTAACTTAGAGGATTTAATTCTAAAGTTAGGGTGAATGATTTGAGTTATAATTTATTATACTCATTATTTGGTATGTCTGGATCATATCTAAATTTTTGTATGACTTGGTTCAAAGTTTAATACTCTAAAGGAGGGGTTCTAAACCATCCTACTGTTATTTTTATGAAACTGTCTTGTTCAATGCGTTGTATGTTGCCATGTGAGTGTATAGGGTTATATGACCATGCTTAAAAGAGTTTATGTTTGATGATGTGTGAAATCAGTTGGTTGAACACTTCGGCTTCGGTCGGCTACGGCGGTAGCGAAGGCCTGAAAAGAAGAAACACTGAAGGAAGTGACCGGGGTGGACCGGTCAAATACTCTCCGATGATAAAGTTAGTTTTCTCAACAAGGAAATGAAGTTCCAACTTTTTGGGAGTAAAATCTCAGAATTTTCATCATACCTTTGCATGTTTCAGACCGGTCTTTTATATAGGGGATCTTGGGACGGTTACTCGGTTTAGTAACCTCCCCAAGATTTGTGGAATAATTGGTTTTACGGAGATAACTTCCCCAACGGCTATAGAAGCAATAACCGCTGATGGAAGTTACATACTTAGAAGAAATTGTTGGCGATGAACACAAGTTGGTTACCTGCTCAAGAATTGGTTAAGTTTTGTATGGTCGTCCATGTGCAATGTCTATGGACGACCCTGTGGACGACCCTTTGTCATGCCGTTGTTTGGTCGTCCATCTGCTTCGCATATGGACGACTCTTTCGCCTTGATTATGAGATTTATTCAATTGGGTCAACTTCTCATGGACGAGATCTCTGGACGAATAAGATTGTCTTGGATGCTTGGCTAACCATTGGTGATGGACGACCCATCTGGACGAGCCATAGATATAATTTTCTGGTAACCCCATCAATGTTTATGCATGCATTATTGCCCTAATCTCAAAGCACCTTTTGAAATGTAGTTGGCTCTTCTAGAGATATAATATTAATATGAGAATATTGGTTTTTTCTTAGTTTGGTACATCATTTATTGATGTGTGCATTATATGTTTATGGGAACCTCGTTGAGGTGGGATTAGGATTTTCTTGATTATAAGAGATAGGCTTTGAGATGAATGTGTAAGTTTATGATAAGGAGTAATAAGCTTTGATATTTGGTTTAGGTGGTACCAGTTCTCAAGTCTAAGCTCCTTCGACTTTAGGCTCTCAGTTCCTCTACTTTCAGGTAAGGGATAAGTTATATGAGCATTTGGTAAGTCATGAGATTATTTTAAAGTATATTATACATTAAAATGTTTTTTATTAGAGATATGGCATGTAAGCATGTTTTAGACAAAGATATGTTCGTGAGCTTTCGAAACCTTATGTATATGATTTAAGCATATTGATGTTATTTCTAATTCCACGAACATGATGTTTAAAAAAAACAATGGAAAAACTATTATTGTGAAAGGTAATGCAAACTATGAATTTCAGTATGATGTATGAGTATGAAATGTTTTTGAGTTATGTTCTCTGGTGATCTGAACTTTGCCAGTAGGGGTTAATTATTAGCTTTCCATGGAAAATGTTATCTGATTGGCCATTAAATGGGACTGGCTCTGCTATACCCTCCCTTGTTGGTTATGGCCAACTTGTGGAAGAAGTCAACCTACCCTCATGATTGAAAGATATGTATTATGATGTGATTCCGGGAATACTTGGTATTGTAAGGAATGCTGGATGCCTAGCACTGTGGTGCTAAAAGCCTCCCAAATAAGTACAGATTTATCAAATATGGGCTAACCAATATGTATTTATGGATATCTATATTATGTTATTAATCATGAGAGAATGATTTTATTAAATGCATTGTGAAAAGTTAAAAGCTCTCATGAAAAGAAGAAATTTCTGATGAAAAGAAAGTTGTTCATTAAAAATAAAAATTTATGAAGTTCTGTTGTATTATAAAAAGATAAAACTTCTTATGAAAATACAAGCTTATGTTAAGAGGTTATCAAATATATGTTTTTCTTTATGAAACGTTAAGTTTTATGATTATGAAAGTTATAATATTTTACGAGAATAAGTTTATGAAGGAAAGTTTTATTATTCTTTAAGATGCTTCTAGTTTAAGACAAAGTTACCGATTATCTGATTTAAGTTAAAATGATTACTTTGTAATGAAAATATATTTGGTGACTTTGTAAGAAATGAAAAAAATTCAATCTGAAAGGTTTTCTTAAAATTATTCTAATAAGAAAAGGGAGAACAATTATTTTCTTACGAAAAGCATATAAGTTATTACTATGAATAGTATAAAATACTATACATAAAAAGATGTTCTCCTATCTGAATATTTATAAAATGTGATGGGATAACCAAAAAATTACATCTATGGCTCGTCCAGATGGGTCGTCCATCACCAATGGTTAGCCAAATCTCTTATTCGTCCAGAGATCTCGTCCATGAGAAGTTGACTCAGTTGAATAAACCTCGTAATCAAGGTGAAAGAGTCGTCCATATGCGAAGCAGATGGACGACCAAACAACGGCATGACAAAGGGTCGTCCATAGGGTCGTCCATAGACATTGCACATGGACGACCCTACAACACTTAACAAATTCTTGAGCCGGTAACCAACTTGTGTTCATCGCCAACAATTTCTTCTAAGTATGTAACTTCCATCAGCGGTTATTGCTTCTATAGCCGTTGGGGAAGTTATCTCCGTAAAACCAGTTATTCCACAAATCTTGGGGAGGTTACTAAACCAAGTAACCGTCCCAAGATCCCCTATATAAAGGACCGGTCTGAAACAGGCAAAGGTATGATGAAAATTCTGATATTTTACTCCCAAAAAGTTGGAATTACATTTCCTTGTTAAGAAAACTAACTTTATCATCGGAGAGTATTTGACCGGTCTACCCCGGTCACTCCCTTAGTTGTTTCTTCTTTTCAGGCCTTCGCTACCGCCGTAGCCCACCGAAGCCGGAGTGTTCAACCAACTGATTTCACACATCATCAGTTGGCGCCGTCTGTGGGAAGCGACTAAATTGTTTTACGATTTCGCTTTCTACAACAAAAGGTTGAATGGTTCGGACTAGGTCGAGGGCTACAAGCCCAGGCCATCAGGGAAGCAGAGACGCTTCAAGCAACCCCCTTCGCGATCGCCAATCAACGCCTGTCATGCCGTCGCCTTCCATCCAACATATACAATCCATGGCGGCCGCAATGGCAGAGTTAACTCGCCAGAATCAAGAATTGACTAGGGAGATGAAGAGGCAACGCCGTGAAGGACATGCTGAGAGACAATCCCAAAGTCAGGAAGACAGAGGAGGAAATGCTGAGCCCGAGGCCCAGTCGAGAGGCACCACTTCGCGAAGGGTGCCATATTTAGAGAAGGAAATGGATCAGATGAAGAAGGTTATGGACGAGATGAAGGAAAACATGAGAAGGGCAAATCCCGTCGAGGATTTGGTTCACTGAACAGATTCCCCTTTCACGGCTTCCATCAATGGGCATCCCTTGCCACCGAAGTTCAAAATGCCTTCCCTCGATTCATATGATGGAGCACGTGATCCTTTTGATCATATTGCTACTTTCAAGACAACAATGCATCTCCAAGGAGTTCCATACGAGATTATGTGCAGAGCCTTCCCTACCACCCTCAAGGGACCAGCGCGAGTATGGTTCAGCAAAATATCCCCGAATTCCGTAAGTTCTTTCGAGGAGTTAAGCAAATTATTTGTCAATAATTTCATTGGAGGACAGAGACACAAACGTTCTTCGTCCAGTTTGCTGACCATAGAGCAAGGAGAGAATGATGCGTTCCTTCATCACACGCTTCAACAGGGAAGCCCTGACAGTAGACGAGGTGGACGACAAACTACTATTGGCAGCCTTCCACAATGGGGTTAATTCAGACTTATTCATTCACAAGTTGTACGAAAAAGAGCCCCAATCCATGGCTGGACTCGTCCATTCAGCCCAAAACTTCATGAATGCAGAAGACGCCATCATAGCCAAGAAGAGGAAGAGAGCTGAAAGAATGGAAGTCAACCCCCCGCGTCATTCTGATCAAGGGCCTCGTCTAAAGAAGGGACGAACGGAAGACAAGAAAAACCGAGACAGGGATAGCAGGAAGGCAGGCCCCTCAGCAAGAAATCAGAATTACACACCCTTGAATGCCCCACTCGATCAAGTGCTCATGCAGATCAAGGATGATCCTTCCTTGAAGTGGCTAGAGAAGATGAAAGGAGATCCTAACAAGCGCAATAAGAATAAATATTGTCGCTTCCATAGGGATCATGGGCATGACACAGACGAGTGTTACGACTTGAAGCAGCAGATTGAGAACCTCATCAGGCAAGGAAAGTTGAGGCATTTCGTTGGAAGGGATCATAAAGATGAAAAGTTGAAAGCAAAGATAGAAGAGTCATCACGGCCCCCACTCGGAGAAATAAGGGTTATCATCGGTGGGACATCAACAGGACAATCTTCCAAGGCAAAGAAGACGTATCTCAAAGCAGTGCAAAATGTCCAACTCTCTGGACGATCCCCAAGGACGAGGGGGACGGACGAGCCAACCATTTCTTTCACAGATGAAGAAGCTGAAAGAATTCATCATCCACATGACGATGCCATAGTCATTACCCTACTTATAGCAGATTACAGAACCAGAAGGGTGTTGGTGGATAATGGAAGCTCAGCGGATATATTGTATTATCCTGCCTTCCAGCAAATGAGGCTTGGACGAGATCAGCTTCGTCCAGCATGCTCGCCACTGATAGGATTCGGAGGAATGAAAGTGCAGCCCGTAGGTACCATTACCTTGCCTGTAGTGGTAGGGTCATACCCGTAGCAGATAACTAGGGAAATAAATTTCCTTGTGGTGGATTGTTCATCCTCATACAATGCCATCATTGGAAGACCAACTTTGAACAGTTGGAATGCGATAACATCCACCTACCATCTATCAGTTAAATTCCCTACGGAGTATGGGATTGGGCAAGCACAAGGAGATCAATTGGCAGCCAGAGAGTGTTATCTAGACATGTTGGCTATGGAAAAACAGATGCAGACTATGAATATAGAAGAGAAAAGAGTTGTTGCGGAACCTACCGAAGTATTAGAGAATGTTTTGTTGCAAGAAGATGATCCTGAGAAATTCACTAGAATTGGAACAAGTATGAAGGAAAAGGCGAAAGAAGACCTCATTCAGTTTCTCAAAAAGAATGCCGATGTTTTTGCATGGAGTCATGACGACATGCCTGGCATTGATCCAAGTGTAATCACTCATCGACTGAATGTGTCCCCCTCTTCTAAGCCTATTCGTCAAAAGAAGAGGGTGTTCGCCCCTGAGTGAGAGAAGGCTATCAAGGAAGAGGTTCAGAAACTAACCACAGCACAGTTTATCCGAGAAGTCTATTACCCGGATTGGTTGGCAAATGTAGTAATGGTAAAGAAGGCAAATGGCAAGTGGAGGATGTACGTCAACTTCACTGACTTAAACAAAGCTTGCCCTAAGGATAGTTATCCTTTGCCTCGAATTGACCAACTGGTTGATTCTACGACTGGCCATCAACTGTTGAGCTTCATGGACGCCTTCTCTGGATATAATCAGATAAAGATGGATGAGGCAGATCAGGAAAAGACGTCTTTTATTACAAGCCAAGATTTGTTCTGTTACAAGGTAATGCCCTTCGGTCTAAAGAATGCAGGGGCAACTTACCAAAGGTTAGTAAATCATATGTTTCGTCCACAGATCGGACGGAATGTAGAAGTATATGTGGATGACATGCTTATGAAGAGCTTAGATGAGGGAAGCCACTTAGATGATCTTCAGAAAACTTTTGAAACACTTAGGCGGTACAAGATGAAGCTAAACCCAAGTAAGTGCGCATTCGGAGTATCGTCAGGAAAGTTTCTTGGATTCATGGTTTCAGAGAGAGGAATTGAGGCAAATCCAGACAAGATTCAAGCCATACTGAACATGGAACCACCGAAGAACATCAAGGAAGTCCAATCCCTAACTGGACGAGTTGCAGCTCTGAACAGGTTTGTCTCAAAAGCCACTGATAAGTGTTTGCCCTTTTTTAAGATTCTCAGGAAGGCGTTTGAGTGGACGGACGAGTGCCAAAGGGCCTTCCAGGACCTAAAGCACTATCTCACTACGGCTCCATTGCTAAGTCCGTCCGTGCTAGGAGAAGAATTATATCTGTACTTAGCAGTGTCCCCGCATGCCGTAAGCTCAGCGTTGATCAGGGAGGAAAAAAAGTTGCAAAAGCCTGTGTATTATACTAGCCGGGCATTGAGAGGAGCGGAAGGAAGGTACCCATTGATAGAGAAGTTAGACTTCGCGCTAATAACAGCTTCCAGGAAGTTAAGACACTACTTCCAAGGTTATGTCGTCATAGTCATGACTGACCATCCACTCAAGAAGGCAATGAACAAACTTGAAGCTGCAGGACGATTGATCCAATGGGCAGTTGAGCTCAGTGAATTTGACATTCGGTACCAACCGAGGAATACAATAAAAGCACAAGCCCTGGCAGATTTCATTGCAGAATTCACTCCAAGTTATGAGGACTTAGATGAGAAAGAAGACAGTAAGAAATGGGTTGTCCATGTAGACAGGTCATCTACACTGTATACAGGAGGTATAGGAGTTGTTTTGCAGTCACCAGAAGGAGATAAATTGAAGTACAAAGCTCGCCTGCAGTATCAGACGACTAACAATGAAGTGGAGTATGAAGCCCTTCTTAAAGGGTTAGAGTTGGTCAGATCTGTAGAAGCAAGCTCAGTACTCGTCCTGGGAGACTCACAGTTGGTCATAGGCCAAGTAAATGGAACATGTGAAGCAAAGGAAGAGAGAATGAAGAAATATTTGAGGAAGGTGTTACGCCTTGTGAAGAAATTCAAGGAAGCTAATTTTGTTCAAATCCCGAGGGAAGAGAACACGGAAGCGGACACTCTAGCGAAGGAAGCCTCCGCCAATGAAGCCATGAACGAGTTAGATGAAATATGATACATGTCCAGCATAGACCTTCCAGAAATGTTACAGATAGAAGGAGTGGAAAATTGGATGACCCCGATAGTCTCATACCTGAAGCACGGAAGGCTTCCAGAAGGGAAGGACGAAGCTAGGAAGCTAAGAGTCAAATCAGCCAGATACATCCTTATGGACGAAGTGTTGTACAAAAGAGGTTTTTCACAGCCGTACCTGAGATGTTTAGCTCCAGACGAGGCAAATTACATGCTGAGAGAAGTTCATGAAGGAGCGTGTGGAAACCACTCAGGAGCTAGGTCACTCATCCATAAGGTCATTCGTGCAGGGTACTATTGGCCGACCATCCAAGCTGATGCTAAAGCATATGTTAAGGTATGTGACCAATGTCAGCGTTTCAGTAACATCCCTAGACAGCCTTCAGAATACCTCACCCCAATGATGGCCCCTTGGCCTTTTGCACAGTGGGGTTTGGATATTTTAGGCCCCTTTCCAACTGGAACCAGACAGATGAAGTTCTTAGTAGTTGGTATAGACTATTTCACTAAATGGGTGGAAGCTGAACCCTTAGTGAAAATTACACAACAAAACGTCAAAAGCTTCGTCTGGAAGGACATTATATGCAGATTTGGGGTACCAAGAGTACTAGTATCTGACAATGGACGACAGTTTGACAACACCCCCTTCAGAGAATTTTGTGATCAGCTCGGAATCAAGAATCACTATTCCTCACCCTCCCACCCACAAACTAACGGACAAGCAGAAGTAGCAAACCGATCCTTGTTGAAAATCATCAAGACTCGGCTTGAAGGGGCAAAGGGAATATGGCCAGATGAATTACCAAGTGTTTTGTGGGCTTACAGAACAACAGCAAGGACTCCCACAGGAGAGACTCCTTTCAAACTGGCTTATGGGAGTGAAGCGGTCATACCAGCAGAGGTACATATGGCCAGCCATAGGGTGATGAAGTACCAAGATGAGGAAAACAACGAGCAGCTTCGTCTTAACCTTGATCTTATAGACGAGGTAAGAATGGACGCGGAGCAAAGAACTGCAAGGTACAAAAATCTCATGGCAAGGCAACACGATGCCATGGTAAAACCCAGGCGCTTCAGCATTGGAGATCTCGTCCTTAAAAGGGTCTCTTTGGCAACCAAAAACCCAGCCCATGGGAAGCTGGGACCAAACTGGGAAGGACCTTACGGAGTTATCAACTCCAAGAGACAAAGATTCTACTATTTGGAAGCCCTGGACGGACGAAAGTTAGAGCACCCATGGAATGTTGAACACCTGAGGAGATACTATCAATGAAGGGTGATCATGGACGAGTTGCACAGTGGACGCGACCTTTGATAGTTTGAAGTAATGCTTAATATTATTATTTTCCAGTATTTGCTTATTACTATTGTGTTTTAAGTGTGTATGCTATGCTACTCATGGACGAAGTTATGTTTTATGTATTTTTAAGCACAAGCTCTTAAGCATGTGCCATGATTGTGGACGAATGATTACATAGTATGGATTTCTAAATATACATATGATATGTTTTAAATATGTATAATTGTATGGGAATCCTTCATTTTCTATGATTCAAAATGATCCACGGAAGGCGAAAAAGCCAAGGACAAGTAAAATCCTTGGACGCAAGGGAATATCGTCCAAAAGTTTTCCTTTAAATAAGGATAAAGCAAGAAAAATAAAAGTTAAGGACGAGTAAAATCCTTGGACGCAAGGGAATATCGTCCAAAAGCTTTCCTTTAAATAAGGATAAAGCAAGAAAAATAAACAAGGTATGTCCGTCTAAATTCAAGACGAGACAATCTTGGCTTACAATCGTCTACGCCTTGGACGTACAATGTGCGTGTAAAAACACCACAACCCCATAGACGAATCTAACCAACTTAACAATCCAGCCCGTGGACGAGCATTAGTTGGGAAATTTTTATTAAGGACGAATAAACAATCGTCCAATGAGCAACAATTGAATCTGATGAAAGACGTCATTCATGGACGAGCATTACAAAAATATTATAACACAGGGGCTCATCCATATGTTCAAGACGAGGTAAAGTTATAAAGAAGGAAAAACCCACAACCATAAAAAATGGTATGGACGATATGAATGAAGCTTGATCACACAAGATTAATGAACATTCAAACACTGAGTAATGAAAAGAAAAGCATTCATACATTCATAAAATTAAAAGGGTAGACGACAAACGTCCAAAAACCCTCGAGTATACTGCTTGTTCATAAAACTCGTCCATAAGCTTGGACGAGTAAATTGTACTCAAATAAATTTAAAAAAGAAAGAAGAGAAAAAGTAAAAGCCCAAAACACTAGGGCACTTAAGCAAAAACAAAGAGAAGTCATTCTGCTGGGTTTGCCTTCGGATCGTCTTGAGTAACTTCATTAGAGTCGTCCACCACATTGACGTCCTCAGAACTCGTTGCTAGCACAGAACTTTCTGTAGCAAGAGGAAGCTTGAAGGAATCAAAGTTTAACTCAGGGAAGGCCTCCTTAGCGTCAGCACGGAAGTCTTCATAGCCAGCAGCATAGTGGCTGTCTAGACGATTCTTATATTCGTCAGACTTCTTGAAAGCTGCTATGGCCTCTTCACGAGCTTTCTCCAAGGACGAGGCAAATTCTAAAGCTTGTCCTTCGAGATAAGCGATGCGTGTATCCTTCTCAACGGCATCTGCCTTGAGCTCTTCCACCTCATTCTTCAGCTTCGTCTCACTTGCCAGCAAACGGTTGAAGTCGTCCTTCAGCCTAATCACTTCCCCCTTCTTCAACAAAACTTCCTTGTTCAGCTCTTCAGTCTTCTCCTTCGCTGACTTAGCCTCCTCAGCGAGCTCCTTCGCTTGGCATGTGGCTGTGTAGAACTTTGACATAGCCTGTACATGGACGAATGAAAGTTAGAATTTTCTATCTTTTTGAAAAATCTTTAAAAACATTCAAAGACGAATTAAATTCATACCTTGAAGAGATCATGAATGCCAGAGCGTTCAAACTCCTTCACTGACATGTTATAGCACTCATTAATTTCGTTGTCAGTGATTAGTCCTTTGAACGTCCTCCATGCATAGTTCTCGTCCAGCACCAAGTTGGAGGGACGATCAGAAGGCTCTGTGGAGTGAGGCTTTCGAGGAGTCTTTGTTGGAAGGGGAACAGGATCGGCTGAAGTAGGGTGTATTATTTGGACGGGCTCTACATTGATTGGAGGCTCGTCCAGATTCACCGTCTGAGGAGTGAATTTAGGGACCTTGGGAAGAGGAGTCTGACTGGTTTTTGGTTTCTTAGGACCTCGACGACTAGGAAGGTCGTCCAGGTCCACAGTACTTGAAATCTTCTTCGACTTCCTCTTCCCAGCCTGGACGGCCCCTTTCTGGACGACAGGAGGCAAAGAAGCATCCTCGTCCCCACTAGCTATTGACTTCTCCTTGTTTTCCCTCATTGTAATTATTCCTATGACGAAAGAAATCAGTTAAAAAAAAAAGAAAAAAAGAAAGAAGGCAAAAAGAAATAATTTGGAGATGGACGACACTTACTTTTGCGGGTAGTTTCTTCGTGATTCAAATTTTCAGCAGTAGGTTCTGGACCAAGTCCCCAGGTGGCCAAACTGCTGAAGGTTACTAATTCGTGAAAAGTCCTTCTAGGGAAGGCACAAACTTTTTCTATTTGGTCCAGGTAAAACCTGTCCAAGCGTGGACGAGTAACAGCTGTACCAATAAAAGAAAGGTGGTTAGACGACTGAAAGATAGAAAAAATATAAAGAATAAAAGAAATAACATAGAAAGAAAACATACACTCAGGACGAAGGCGACCTATGGGGCTGGTAAAAGGAGGGAAGGGGGCATTACTAACATCAGTTGGGTCCCCAGCCCAGTTTCCAGAAATGATAAAAAATTCTTGTTTCCAGAGCCTATCGGACGAGCTACGGCCCGTTATCAAACTATAATGTGGGCCTCTGGACAAGAACTGGTAGAAACCAGCAGATTTCTTTATTTCTGAGGGCTTATAACAATAAAGGAACTCGTCCACCGTTAAAGGACGGTTCCCTTCTAATGCCTCACGCCATAACACTTGCATGGCAACTATCGTCCTCCAACCATTGGGGTTAAGTTGGTTGGGACCAATACCTAACCTGTGAAGGAGACCTCTACAAAATGAATTTAGAGGGAACCTAAGACCAGCTAGGAGATAAGATGAATACACTCCCAAACCAGAAGAAGGTGAACAACACCACTCTCCTTTCCTGGGCAGACGAGGTTCAAACTCGACAGGGATTTGGTATCTATCAACTAAGGTTTTTAACTTAGAAACGTCTAAGGTGGACGCTACCTCAGGTGCACAGCTATAGATGACATTTTCTTCCTCCTCCTCGTCTTGAGGAGGGCTAGGTGACCTTCTGGACGAGCTAGCCCCAGCCCCAGAAGCCATCCTACGCTGCATTTCCTGGAATTCCTCTAAGGGAATACCAGGAACTCCGGACAAGTACTGCTCGTCCGAAGAACTACTACTAAAACTAGTACTACCCTCATCACTCTCATAACTCCCAGATGAGACGTCCTGGTACTCATCTATTTCTCTCTCTATGCTACTAGACGAAGACATAACTAAAGGAAAGATGAAAACGAAAACCTAAAGAGAAGAATAAGTACCTGAGAACTAGGACGAATGCTAGACGAGGGTCTTGGACGAGAGAGCAAAAGGAAGTTTATGATGAGGTGAAGGGCAAGAAAGAGAATGTGCTTATTTATAGGGCCCAGGAGTAGGGTCAGCGAAGCGACATCCTCCACTAGGAAAATGACACGTGGCAATTGCATAGGGAAATGCAAATCGATTTAACTACTCAACGTATTAAACCACGACACGTGGCTGTATGAACGGGATAAAATCCCTATAATGTCCCTGGACGACACCCTGGACAAGGGGGCAACTGATGGGATAACCAAAAAATTACATCTATGGCTCGTCCAGATGGGTCGTCCATCACCAATGGTTAGCCAAATCTCTTATTCGTCCAGAGATCTCGTCCATGAGAAGTTGACCCAGTTGAATAAACCTCGTAATCAAGGTGAAAGAGTCGTCCATATGCGAAGCAGATGGACGACCAAACAACGGCATGACAAAGGGTCGTCCATAGGGTCGTCCATAGACATTGCACATGGACGACCCTACAACACTTAACAAATTCTTGAGCCGGTAACCAACTTGTGTTCATCGCCAACAATTTCTTCTAAGTATGTAACTTCCATCAGCGGTTATTGCTTCTATAGCCGTTGGGAAAGTTATCTCCGTAAAACCAGTTATTCCACAAATCTTGGGGAGGTTACTAAACCAAGTAACCGTCCCAAGATCCCCTATATAAAGGACCGGTCTGAAACAGGCAAAGGTATGATGAAAATTCTGATATTTTACTCCCAAAAAGTTGGAATTACATTTCCTTGTTAAGAAAACTAACTTTATCATTGGAGAGTATTTGACCGGTCTACCCCGGTCACTCCCTTAGTTGTTTCTTCTTTTCAGGCCTTCGCTACCGCCGTAGCCCACCGAAGCCGGAGTGTTCAACCAACTGATTTCACACATCATCAAAATGAAATGAATAGATTTACATGCATCATTATTAAATTCTCATGTATCTTACTTTTACTGAGTTGTGTAGCTCACCCCTTCTACTCTTTTAGTTAGCAGGTTCTATTTTGGAGCAGAGGGAGCCTTAATTGAGTTTGGAAGGAGCTGGATTTAGTTTATATGTATAAATCCTAAATTAGCATTTGATGTCTAGCTTTGTAGTATTGTGTATTCTAGGATCTAATAATAGTTGTGTATCTTAAAGTATTAAGAGATGTATTATGTGAAATTTAGAATTTAAATAACTGGTGAATTGTGTTAACCTTTGAAGTACTATGTAGATGCTCTGAATATCAAGTGAGAAGTTATATTAAGAAGTAAAGAAACAAGAATGAGAAGAAAGATGGAAACTTTGCCAAAAGTTTTGTAAAAGTTAAGTTGGTTATTGTTAATATCAGGTTTAAGCTTGATATTAGCATGCCGGTCATGATCACAAATCCGGATATCGGGTTTAGGGCATGACAGGAAGGACATGAAATATCTAAAGGGAAAGCTACTACCACCGCATTAAATACTCTGCACCTAACCAACTAGCCGCATTTATGTGGAAGTGATACCTGAACAGTAATTTTCAGCCTTACAGCTACTATCAGAAACTTCAAGAAAATGCTAGTGGGACGAGTGTCAACACCAGCAATCTACCCTACACGTGGAGGGTAGGGATGAAAGAAGGAAGGTAGTATAAAACAGAAAGAAGACCCCGAAGGAAGGGGATTGGGAAATTGAAAAAGAAACACCGTAACAATAAGAGCTGTATTTGTAACCAACTTCGAGCAATATACCTCATAACTAATCTCCTCGGACTGTGCCAATGACGATTTTTTTTAGATAAAATCAGTCTTCTTTTACATTATTGTCATCTGAATCCATTATAATTGCACCTCAACTCGTTAGAACCTAGTTTTCCAACCCACTCTTTACAAATTCATTGTATTGAGCTCTTTAGGCCTAAATCCTTATATCATTTGGGCTTAGGACTCAAATTACGTCCTTACAATATAGATATGAGATAGGTATAATAAAAATAACTAGCCTCACACATCCATTATGCGCATGCTTAAAGACATTTTTTTTTATTTTAAAAAAATATATATTGCGAGATACTCTTTTTGTTCAAAATAAGTAAATGTACGAATGTGAAAATGTTTTGAATGTTTAGATTTTAATGCTTAAAGAGATTTTTTTTTTATTTAAAAAAAAATCTATTGTGAGATTCTCTTTTTGTTCAAAATAAGTAAATGTAAGAATGTAAAAAGGTTTTGAATGTTTAGATAGTTATTAATATCAATAAAAACATGCAAAATGGATTCAAAATAAGTAAATGTAAGAATGTAAAGAGGTTTTGAATGTTTAGATAGTTATTAATATTAATAAAAACATGCAAAATGGAGTTAGGTATAGTTATGGTTGTGTTTGGGAACTTGGATTTGGATTTGGATTTGGATTTTAAATTAATAGATTTGAAATCAAGAAATTTTAAATCCAAACATTTTAAAGGTTTAAAACCCTTGATGAATTTGTCAAATCCAAATTCTTGACCTTTTTAAAACTTCTCAAACAAGTTATTTGGATTCTAATCACCTAAATCCAAATCCAAATACCAAAATCTTGTCATCCAAACATACCATAAGAGTTTTTTTTCCCAATTTGACTACTTAACCTTTAAATTTTTTTTTTCAAATTTTGCTTTAACCATTTTTTAGGAAAAACAATTTGAACTAAGCAATAAGAATATTTTTTGAAAATAGCAAAAAATAGATACCAAAGAATCTTATTCCAGTTATATAAATTAATTATGATGAAAACAATTATGATGACGACGACGTTATCAACAACAACTATCCTATTGCATGTGTTATGTGTTTGTTGAGAGCTTTTTAATAAAAATGATTAAAAAAAAAATCATGGGTGTAATATTCTAATTGTTTAGATGTTGAAGAGCTTTGAAATTTTTTAAAAGAAATTTAAATTATTAGTAGTTACAATTATGAATAAAATAAATGTGGTATGGGATTTGATTTGATGTATTGAAGGGTTATTTTAGTTGGAATATTTTATTCCTTCTCTTTTATTTTATTCCATTTTTTTAATCATTTGTCAAAATACTTATATTGTCCTTCTGTTTTTTGAAATATCAACTAATTAAACAACAGGAGTTGTTTAGAGAATAGTGAAAAGTAGATGTCAAAGAATTTGGGTCTTATTATATATAGTACAGATTTTAAAAGGATCCAGCGGAGTAAGAACAAAGGCTATGTTATATTTGTTCCTATATATTAAATTATTAATTGACAATTCCTAATAATGTAAGTACATTTTTTAAAGGATTAATAGGTTTATATTCTCTTATTTTTAGTCATCCAAAGTATTATTTTATTGTTTTTCTAGAATAATATTTAAAAGTCATATATAGTTATAAAAATTTAATTTTTTTTGTATTAAATATTTTGTATTTAAATATTTTAGAAAGATTGACAATTTTTTGCTCGTATTTCTACAAACTGATATAATGTATTTAGTGAAGTAATAGAAGTACAACTTTTAGATTTACAAATAAATCTTTTGGAATTGTCTTTCTAATATCTTTCTAATAAACTATTAGTTTAGAATTCGAATTGTATAATTGCAAATTATTAGACTTAATTTTTTTTTTTTTAGAAGATATTAGGCTAAAGCTTGGTATATCAATTTTGTATCTTTTTGTGTAGGGTTTTGTTTTTGTTTTTTTTTTTTTTTTTTTTTGATGTTCCATCACTCATCATTTAAATTACATTTTAATATGGTTTAATTAAAAGCATCCACTCATCCATCCTAAAGTGATGATGTGGGCCGGGATATAGCATATCATTTTCGATTTAGGATGTTGTTTAAAAATTTTGAATTATAGGGTGCACATTGCAAATATCCTATAATTATGATGGATGACTACAATTATCCCAATTTTATTCTTAAGGAAAAAAAAAATTAATATTTTTAGGGTTGGGTTGCACTTTCTTTTTTTTTTTTTTTTTTTTTTCAATTGACCCAAAAATCATGGTTTTAAAAATTGATATGATCAAAGAACCAATTTTGGTCCTAGTTTTCGATTTTTACCAAATTTGAATAGTTTACCGAACCAAATTGGTTTTCGATTGAATCGGCCAGTCCAATCCAGTTTTTAAAACAAAGCCTAAAATCATTGAGGTGTTAAATTTCAAGTGTTGAAAAATTAGTAATATACTTTATAAGATAGAACTTTTTTACATAATATCATATTTTCCATGACATTTAGATATAGGTGTTTGTATTATGCTATGTAAAGAAATATTTAATAGAAAATTAGAGTATTATTAGCATTTACATAATATCATATTTTCCATGACATTTAGATATAGGGGTTAGTATTATGCTATGTAGTGAAATATTTAACAGAAAATTAGAGTATCATTAGTATTTTCATCATAATAAATTAATTAATAGGTTGTATTTATCTTATTAGGGATTTTTTTAAAAAAAATTACATGAATCTTTTAGCAAATAAAAAGAAAAACCACAGAAATAACCGTTGTACATCATATGAAGGGGCTTCTAATTATAGATAAAATCACAAGAAAATTCTATTGCACTGGATTTCACAATCTAAGGTTCTACATTTCAACTTCAGTGAATGCAATCAGCTAAAATTAAAGAGTAAAACAAACACGCTCATTTTAAGCTAACATCTTCACGTTCATAACAAGCACAATGGTTTCCGTGTCAGTGATATGAACCACAGAAATTGGTCAGCATGTCCACCAAAAAATTGTTCACTGAGTAACTGAATCTGAGCCAAGTGCTTCCTCCCATTAAAGTGAGAAACCAAGTTGTTTTCTCCGGTGCAGCTTATATTACAAATGTTGCACCTTAAAGTGGATTCTTTCACACTAACAACTTCTTTCTTCTGTTCTGGTCCATTGTTGAAACTCTCTTTTCTAGATCCTCTTTTTTGAGCTGATCAGATTTCTTTGCAGTTGAAGCCAAAACACTCTTTGGCTGGCCTTGCTGTTTCTCTTCTTGATTTGTAATAGTTCTCTGCTTCACTCCTTTGGTGGATACAATCTTTAACAGCTCCTCAACTGGCTGCTCAGTTTTCTTTGCAGTTGAAGCTGAGACCATGTTTGGCTGGTTCTTTGCTTTGAATGCCTCGTAAGCGGCCTTGTGTTTCTTTCCTTAAAGGTGTGAATTTGAGTTTTTCTCACTTTGAGTAGTTAGCTGACATATATCACAAGTCCACTCCTTTCGGACTTCCTTAGGCATGGGGGAATCATGAGGTTCTCTAGCTGTTGCAACTGCCTCTGCTGGTCCTTTAATCTCCTTACTGGCTGAAATTTTGTTCTCAGTTTGATCAAAGTTAGGCTCTGCTGAAACTACCTGAAAATGCAGTGAAGACATAAATTAGAAGCAAAACTGTTGTTTTGTCATTACCACCCTATTTGTGAGAAAGGCATGAGAATTTATCTTCCAAAAAGAGAACAAGAATGAAACATCCTTTGATTCATAATCACCTTTATAAAGACCTCTCATTTCAAACATAAACATGACAATGTTGGGAACTCAATAACAACAAATGATAGGAAAAATTTCATTCCTTTTGAGGCAAGATTCATAACAGGATTATGATTCTGATCAACCAGTAGTATACTAAACTTATACTAGGCTAAATGTCATTTGATTTTCTAGTCTGTTATGTTCATTGCCACCTTGATATCCTTCCCACACAAGCCAAGCAACTGCCAAGATTGCTAACCACTCACATCATTAACCAACAATTTTAAGAATTCAATGAACAATTCCCCCTGCAAAATAATCATTTTGATATCCTTCTCAAAAAGATTAGGTTTTCCACACAAAATTTGCATTAAGTTCACCAATAAACTTCCTCATAAATATAATAAGAAATCTTACCCACATGGCCGCAGGAACTTCCTTTTTCTCTGTTACTTCCACAGCTCTATAGTCCTGCGCAATGTTAGGCTCTTTGCAATTTGACTGCATCAAGAGACAGCAGTGGAGATTAGCTCTTCTAGAAAGAAGTAAATAAAATTGTTATTTCTCATTAGAACATACTTCACAGCTCTTTTTCTTCAATAATTATATATTAATTTATGTTAGGAAAAAAGAAAACGGTCATATGATTGCTGAAATAGTGAACATTCTATTGATAAGATTCGTCCGACACTTGTTGTGATAAAAGCTGTGCCCATAGACTAATTAGTAATTACATTTCTAAACTGCACCCATTCTTATTGCTTTTTCTTTTTTACTTAATTAAAAAACACTGCTACCATGTAAAAGTCCCTTTCTTTAATACTGTATGATAAGGAATCCATATTACTCATGATTCCCGTAGGGCAACATGGAAGTGCCTCAAAATTTGTTTTGGAGGAGCTCCAGATTGAGGAAGTTCATATCATTATTGGAGGCACAGTATTAGTTTCAAATGGCTTGAGCAACCTAAAACTTAGGCTTTTCCTCATTCTAATCTATGATTTCCTTTTTCTTCTTTTCCTAAACTGAAATTTTTATTTTTATTTTGGATAATCTGCCATTTTATTCCAAAACAAAACAACCCCAGAGGGCTATACAAAAGAGCCTAGGACAAAGGCTTGCTCGCTCAGAGTTAATTACATCAGAAAGAACAGCAGGGGCTGAGCCCAATACAAAATAATTAGCTACTCTATTAGTAAGAGACCATGAAGCCAGTACATGCGCTGCCATGTTAGCTTCTCTTGGGGTCCACTCGAATTCTAAAGAATTAACCCTATGAGCTAAAGACAAGAGTGTCAGCAGTCAGCACCTCAATTCTCCATGGAGGCCTAGAGCTTGATTCTAACATGGCTTCAATGCATACCTTGGCATCACTTTCTACAATGGTCTTGTGAATATTATGGCTTACTAGCTGGGGGACAGCCCAGATGATAGCTTCAGTTTCGGCTTGGACAGGGATGTTGGTTTCCACTCTTTTGGACATAGTAATACCAATGTCCCTCTCCAGTCTCTGGCAACAATTGCACGATAAGCTTTGTCTTGGCCAATTGCAGTGTCGCAGTTGATCTTTATGGCGCCTTCTGGTGGACTAGACCATTTAACATCCCTTAATTTAGGAATTGCCAAAGAAGATTCTGGGACTGCACTCATGTATTCTTTCATTCTACTTCTTATCTGCCATAGAGATTTCTGGATGTTCATCTCAACTTTATCAAAAAGAGCCAAATTCCTTGATCTCCAAAATACATTCTAGAGTTAGTGATTCGAATACTAGGAAAGCTTGCCTTTCAATGTCCCAAGGAATAACAGTAGAATTAGGGGATAACAATAGATCAATGAGTTGTCAAGTGGACGTGAGATGTAGTTCATGAGGGTTGAATCCCCAATTACTACCAAACCATAGTGCTCTGGCTGCTTGGCAGTGGATGAAGATATGGACTGAGGTTTGAGGAGATTCACCACATAGTGGACAAGCTGGGTCAATGTCTGGGTTGAACCTCAAAATGGTATCCTCTGTAGGAATTATTCCGGAGGCAATTACAAAAGAATGATACAAAAGAAACATTATATACAACAATCCAGCCTTTTGGCATTTACCATAACGAAAGGCAAAGCACCCAACTCGCAAGATACTGATGTTGAAACCAACCTCGTTGATCCTTTTTTCAACCTCCTAATCTCCCCATCTGTATAGATCTCCTGCCATGTAAACTTGGGTTGATTAACATCCATGGAGGTTTTGGGGTCACCTTCAAAAACCACGACAAGCCATCATTCCTCTCTTGCTAGCTAAGCAGCCCATCTAATACTGTTCTCAACTTATGCTAGTTCGGTTCACATGGACAATTCTGAGTAAAAGTTTACCTCATAAACTTTGCCGGGCAAAAAATGTGTAGAACACAAAGGCAGTTCTCGTTTGCGTAATAATGTTTATCATTCTAATCACATTTCATTAGGTTTTAAAATAACAACGACATCTGGGTAATAGGAATCAAAAGTCTAAACAGTTCACTCTCTCTTTCCATGGCTCTTGCAGTGCTTCTCCTGTCATTCCTCTTTCAAAGCAAAGTCGCCCATTGCTAGGAAATGGCCGGTAGAGCAGGGTGGCAAAATCAACCAGATTTTCAAAGCCAACAGAAATTACATGGACCATAACCTTACATTATTAAGTTCAACCTTGCTCCTTAATGCTGGAAATGCTTCAACGTCTAAAGTATCTGAGGATTTCTCCTTTTTAAGGACATCACAGGCAGGTAATGTCCTTAAAAGGTGTTTGGAGCTGGGATGGACCTGGAGTTTGGAGCATATCAATAGCGACTAATTGCACAATAATGTACACACATGTGGTTGATATATTCCTCATCAGACAAAATGGGCCACCAATTGCCTACACAGGTGCCTTTGTTTTTACTCCACATGGTTAGGGCTTGATGTATGCTGTAAGCTTGTAGGGTTGTAACAGTTGGTGACTACATGGAGGCATTGCACTGCTTGTACAAAAGAAAATTGCCAACAAAATAAGAAAATATCCAACAAAATAAGAAAATATAAAAGGAATACATATTGAGCCAACAAATCCATACTACAAGAATTTTTTTTTTTTTTTTTTGTTAAACAATAAACAAATCACTAAAACTCTGTAAAGGTTGCAGGACAGGAAACCAAGGAATCTTAGATTATATTTCTGCATTCTGATATGTGAGCAACTATAATTTTCTTCCTCATTGAAAAAGAAGATCAGAATCTTAAGCTATTTGAGGAAATAAGGCATATCACACCACATCAGTATATTCAACAACTCAACATCTTGAACATTGACAAGCAATTGAATTCTACTAACAAGTTCTAATCCAACTCCGTACAAAGTATTGCTCATCTCCAAAAAAATAAAAATAAAAAAAGATACATAGTATTGCATAGCTGAATCCGAGGCTTCATCTATCTATTCACTTCTTCTTTCTTTTTCTTTTTTTCAAGATGTCGACAAATTTTGCCTAATTGATGTCCTCAGCGTTGTCAATATTACTCTTCAGCAGCTTCTTAAAATGATTGCAGCACCCCAGCTACAAAAACAATTGACTAAATGAAATCATTAAAGCATAATAGTCAGAACTAGCAATCATACCTATGAAACTTATAGCCTGGAGAGCTGGTTTAAACCTTAAATCTATGCGCAAATGGAGCTCACACGCAAAAACCACCATTAGCACCAGTGGCACCAAAGATTTGTGCAGACCTTAGACTGACACATTGACTACCTAAAGTATGAAAATGCCATCAAACAACAACTTACCAAACAGATGTTTAGGAAGCTGAAAAATTCATTTCAAATCTTAGTTGGCCATTGAAACTAAAATTCGCCATTCCAGCAAGTGAAATTTACTAAATGAGGAGCCAAGTCATATGCAATCTCCACACCAGGAATGTTGTGTCACAACTCACAGGGATAGTGAAATGCATAAACTCCAAACGTTACTCAGATTCTGAAGGCAAAGCAGCAATTGAGACAATCTTGGCAACCATTCAGCATTACACAATACCCATGTATTAAATTTAGAGAATTTTACGCTTTCTAACAACCAAACTTTATTACAACAGTGAAAATAAGCTCTAACTAAGCGAATGTAATTCAATGAAAATCTGGAATATGATTATAATAATTCCAAGTCAACCACCAAAACTATCAAAGATTCAAAATTTCCCTAAATATCAGTATGCTCTGATATCAAATAGAGGCGAAGAGAGAAGAAACCCTCGAAAATGATCCAAAAGTGTGGGCTTACCTGTTGATAAAGACTCCAAAACGTATGTGAAGATGGAGAAAGTGCAAAAGAACGAAGCCATGGAAGAATTCACAAATGGGTTTGAGAAATTTGAAATTTTGAGTAAAGAAAAAAAATTTGGACCATTTCTCGATTTATGCGTGTCATCCTTGCGCAGGGGCCATGCTAATCTTCTCTGTATCGTTCCAATTTTATCGGATGTCCCCGAAGGGACGAGCCTTGTACTCTCGCTCTTGCTTATAAACATAGATAGCTTCGTGTAACTAGACGATGTGGGATTAGTTAGCTCTCAACGAGAACTCCCAATTTAGTTAGCTTTTGGTCTTTCACACGTGTCAGCGTGACATCGTTGGGTTATCAGTTATGTATTCTGTGCAATATATATATATATATATATATATATATATATATTTTGAGTTTCTGATCGCCTCTTTATTTGGATTTTTTTGGCTTTTAAAGCATTTGAATCATTTTGACTAAAATTTTTTGTCTATTTTACACTAATAACTTACTTTTTCTACTTTGCAAAAGTAATTTGTAAAACTGTTAAGATTAGTGTCTTAAAGTCCTATTGTATAATACTATGTATAACATTATATTATAAGTAATAAAGTTGTTTTATTATCTAAAATAATAATAACAAGAATATTTGGACATTATCATATAATTCTTGAGATGCATAGTATGTGATTTATGTAATCTAGTCACAGAAGATATCGATCACAAGTTCTCTGTAAACTCAAAATCTTAGTTCGTAGTTGGTGATAAAATTGAGCATTTCATCTGCGAAAACTATAACATATCAATTAAGATGATTTGTCTTAATCATGGAAGTGAAGACTTCTAATTGATATATATATATATATATATATATAGGAACTTCTAGTTGATATATTAATATTGTTTATAAAACATATTGAACTGGACCGCAGTAAGATTTATTATTCTATTAACGACTATCAAATGACTAATAAATCTCACGACTTTTATTTACATAAACTTTTAATCTTGAGAGAATAGTGAACTCAATCATGAAATGTAGGTTGTTTTGATATATCAAAAGTGAAATCTAATCTAACGGTCAAAACCTTAATATATTGGGTAACCATACATAATATTGAAGGAACACATATTTTTAAGATGGAATTCATAATTTTTTTATAGAGATATAAAATATTCCCTTAAGATAAGCCTTTAGATAAGTTTAATGAGTTTGGTTATTCAGAATGTTAAGCCTAACCACTTTAGTAAATAGTTACTAAAGTTTATATTTTATGAAATTAGATTTCATAAATATATATATATATATATATATATATATATATATATAAAGATGGGTTCAAGTTACATCTGGTGTAACTTGACAAGAGTTACATCATTTGTATACTATAGATTTGTAATTAATCTAACGGTTAAAAAAATAGCATTAAATGCTAATCGACTTACACCCCATTCACTTAATTAATAGCAATTTTGTTTCTCTCTCCTTATTTATTATTTAAAACATTTTACATATATTCCTTTTATTGCCAATGACTTTACAAATATATTTGCAATGTTTTTTTTTTTTTTGGTTGAAGTGTTGTTTAATGACTGACCAAGCTTGTAATTTTTTTATCTGAGATAGAATTTAATCTTCACAGAGACAATGCGAGGCCAAAGTACTTTGTATTTTCCTCAAAAAAAATTATTCAATGTTAGAAATGACGTTGAACATTTATATTTGAAATTATTTGTTAAGTTGATGACAATGCATTAATATATTTTTTTACTAAAATACTATTAGTATTTTAATTTATAATATACAAAGTTTAATATAACTTAAATATATAAACACACGTTAAAAATAAGTTAAAAATTTTATAATAAAGACTTTAAGAATGGATTGGGTTAGATCAATCACCTAGTCGGATTGAGTCAAAATCAAACACTGGAAAAAATTTTTTAGACAAAAATAGAGTGCTATAACTATTATCTATATTTTATTTTTTTGCATTTGATTTTTTTTAAAGTCATTGGCAAAAAAAGGAATATATGTAAAAGGTTTTGAATAATAAATAAGGAGAGAAACAAAATTGCTAATATATAAGTGAATGAGGTGTAAATCAATTAGCATTTAATACTATTTTTTTAACCATTAGATCATTTACAAATCTACGGTCTACAAATGATGTAACTCTTGTCAAGTTACACCAGGTGTAACTTGAACCCATCTCTTTTATATATATGAATAACTTAAAAGATTAAAACGAGTATTCAAGGATCAAGAGGTAGTAATTTTCAAAGTGATAGTTATACATTATGACTTTGTATTACTACGAATATTTTCATGAAGATGTTAAATGTTTAGATAATAAAGTTTTGTGATATAATTTATTAATAAGACCTAGAGTACAATTATATTTATATAGTGGTATTAAATATAATTAATGGTAACTTTGGGCTTGTTAAGAGTTGACAGATAAGCCCGAATTAAAGCTAGAGCTTTATTTGTCCCTTTTAGTCTCACTCCAAGCCACACACTAAAGCCCAATTGGGTTGGCCCAAAAGACTAACCCAGTTAGATAATCAGTTATTTATTTAATAAGAGTTATTAAATAAAGTAACTGCTAAGGCAGTTAAAGATAGATACATATGATTAAAAGAGAAACACACAGATTTCTCAAGTCACTCTCTTATTCTCTTGAACAAGTACATATAGAACTGATTGAGAGACCACACATCTTGGGTATATGTGGAATTGGGGTAATATTGAAAGTCTTCCCAAGTTCAATTTTCGTTTATTTTTTGAATTTCACTGCATCAAGTTACGCTTTCCTATTCTTTGAATCTAAAATATAAATGTTTCATGTTATCTCACATAAATGAAGTAGATCCGTTTATTTCCGCTGCATGTTTTTGTATGAGATGCAAAACTGTGTTTTCCAACAAAAACACCCACACTAGATCATCTATTATACACTATATTTTCTTTAAATAATCATTTATTTTTATTATTTTATTATTTCACCTACCAACTACCCACCACACACACGGTCTTTCTCTCTCTCTCTCTCTCTTTATTTTTTCATTTTTCAGAACAATACTCTCTCTTCTCCACAGCCCAACCATCTCCTCTCTATCTCTAAAACTCTCTTTCCCTTATGATCCTCCATAGCTAGAGTTCGCCTTAAGCTCCGTCCAAGGCTGAGAGCCCCAAAGCCATCACCACCACCAATGGCAGCAAAGATTAGCAGCACCGCCACAAACAGTGGTCCAAACCCAAACCTTGAACCATCATAAACCCGATTTGGGGGGTACGGTCCAAATCTTTACCCTCTTTAATGGCAACAGCGAACACTCCACCCCAGCTTACATGGCAATGGCGATGGCAGCTTTGG
Source organism: Quercus glauca (assembly GCA_023736055.1). Classification (NCBI taxonomy): domain Eukaryota; kingdom Viridiplantae; phylum Streptophyta; class Magnoliopsida; order Fagales; family Fagaceae; genus Quercus; species Quercus glauca. The sequence continues at coordinate 21,901,198 of CM043317.1, forward strand.
CATGGGTTTTGGGTTGATTTGGTTTTTTAATGGATTTTCCATTGGATTTTGTTTTGGATTGATTTTGTGTTGGATTTGTGATGAGTTTTTAGATTTGTTTGAGTTGATTTCTTCTTCTTCCTCCTCCTCCTTCTTCTTCTTCTTTGGATTAAAGAGAGCAAGGGAATAGAGAGTCTTTTCTCTTTTTTTGGATTGAAGAAAGCAAGGGAAAAGAGAGAGTCAGAGGAAGAGAGAACGAAGGTGAAAGAGGAGAGAGAAAATTTTGATTTAATAATCAAATAGAAAGTTACAGTAACCATGTAAATATGCACGATTATTGTAACATTTTTGAGTATGTACAGTGTTATAGACTCACTGATGTGGGTAGTTTTTTAACAAAAATGTGTAAAATTCATCACTTTTTCTATTTTCCATGGACTGGTGCAATTGTTCTAGGTGAATTAGTTAACAGGTTTTGTAAACTATTTTGCAAAGTAGCATCTCGAGTAAGTTCACTGAAGAGACTCGAGTTTCATAAAGTGTAAACAGAAAGAAGCAGTCCGAACAAGGAAAAGAAAATGATCTAAAGAAGAAGTAGATTTGAAGAAGAAGATCTGGAGAAGTATACAACAACCAAGCAAAACCCACAAAATAAAAAACCCACCATACTAGACCCATCTCTTTCAAAATATAGAGTACCCATTCAAAACCACAACCCCAACAAGCACAAACTCCTATATCCAACGACAAGAACTCAAGTCTTAATGACTCCAGTTCCACATGGATTTTGTCTTCCACGTCAAATTGCCACCACTTGGAACTCGGGTCTTAAAAACTAAAGTTTCATCATTGAACTCGAGTTTCAAAGCCTCAAGATTCTAGTTTACAAAATAGTTTTGCAAACTTGAAAACTAACTAAATTGTTCCGAAAGCCATGTTAAATGCCAATAAAATCCTCTTTATCATTATAGCAAGACACCAATTGGTTTAATATTATTTTCTAGGCTAAAATATAAATTTCACCTTCTAAGTTTGACTATTTCATTTCAGTTCACTTTCGTTTAATTGAGTCCTCTAAGTTTCATGTTTATTCAATTTAGGTTTTCGTCCAATTCCGTTAAAACTTTGTCATTAAGTATGCAATTAACTAATGAAAAAAATAATCTCATATAAAAAAAATATATGAAATATTTGTCCTAATTCTATAGATTTTTTTAATGTAAGAAAAATATTTTTCTAATGGCAATTTTTTAACGAAATTGGACTAAAATGCCTGAATTAAATAAATTGAAAACTTGGAGGACTCAGTTGAACGAAAGTGAAGTTAAAGAACTAAAACGAATTTTAGTCAAACTTAGAAAGTGATATTTGCATTTTAGCCTATTTTCTAAGAGACTCTTTATTTTGTACATTTAAAAGAGAATTAATGTGAAATCTTGTAAATAACCATATAGATGATTTTCTGTAGGGGTAGAAGCCCAGGATCATGTATTGGGCCTTGGGCTAGATCTGAGGATATGTGCAGCCCAAAAGTTCAGAATTATAAAAGATGGAGTAGAGGAGGATGGTCCGAGGAGAAATTCAGTCTCGGATAAGGTTAAATATTGATCGGCTCTCTACTTCAGCAATTTAGGTGACCCACTAGAAGATTTCCACGATAAGAACGATCCTCATACATTTACAAAAGAGATAAGAACTTGGAAATATCTAAAGGAAAAGTTGCTGCCACCACATTAAATGCACAGCAACTACTTTCCTGGCAGCATTTATGTGGAGAAGACCTTAGAACAGTATTTCATTGGCAACTACAACTCACAGAAAACTAAAGGAAGTGGCTGGTGGGACAGTCACTCAAGTAACAACCCAAATGGTTAACAAGTGTAAGGTGAAGATGATCACAAGGGACTATATAATGTAAGAACTCCTCCAAAAAAGGGGGATCGGAGAAAAAAAAAAAGGGAGAGGACATGGTAGCAGAAAGCAAAACCTGTAGTCATATCAATTGAATTTTATAAACACGTATTGCCTCCTCGGACGTCTTTTTTATGCAAGATTATTGACTTTGCCATTTTTTGATTACATCTAAAACCCCTACTAATTGTTATTAACTTCATTAGAGCCCAGATCTTCGACCCACTCTTTACAAATTCTATTATAATGGGCTTCCTGATCCAAAGTCTTGTACAGTTGAGAATTGGGCCGCAAATTGAGACCCTACATTTTCATTTTTTTTTTAAGAAATGTCAAATTCCAATTTTGGTAAATTACTAAAGTAATGATACATTAACAACAATTTCACAACAAATCTCGGATGGTAAGCTGTGATTAGTGGGTTAAAAATTGAGGTTAGTGGTAGGTTCAGATTAAAACCAATAATTGCTTGCCATTTAGGATTTGTTGTGCAAATGTTATGAACGTAACATTACTCAAATGATTAAATTAAAATGAATTAAGAAATAATTATTTTGTATGTTTTTGTTTGTATTATTTGAATAATTAATAAATACTAGTTTGAATTTTTATGTATTAATTTAGATTTTTAAATCTTAATGTATTTTTATTCTTGAATTTGAAATTTTTAGTCCATGTTTTGATCCCTCGTAGATAATACTACGAAATCCTCTTAGGTTGTGTTTGGTTAAAAGGAGAATATTTTCCCAAAAAGAAATTATTTTCAAACATTTGATTGCACTCCTAAAAATACTAGAAACATATTTTTCTCACATTTTCTCATCTCCTAAGCACATACATAATATATAAAAAAAATGAAAATTTTAGATAATCAATAATACTAATGACAATAATCGTGATCGGGGGACCGACGTCGCGGAGATGATTGGCTACCAGAGACTGGGGAGGTTAGTGTGGGGTGGTGGTTGGGTGGCAGACAAATGGGGGGTGGAGGTTCAATTGATAAGTTTTTGGTGAGGCTGAAAATGGTTTACGAAAAATGTAAGCGTAAACTAATTTCCACTATAAGTGTCTATTTTACGTCAACCGAAAAATAACTTCTAGTATTCTGGTTGACCAACATTTTTCAGGGCCCCAAACACCCATAAATGCTTAAATATTTTCCAAAAATTAATTTCCATCAAACCAAACACAGTTTTAGCCTCAAACACTATAAAAGCAAGCAATCATGTAATAGGTGAAGGTTAACTTTATGAGTTTTACTTCAAGAATGGTTTAGATCATTGATTCAGGACACTCATCTTTGGGATAAACAAACTATTATAGACCATTAATTCGACCTACTCGTCTTTTGGATAAACAAACTAAACTAAGCAAAATATTAAAAGTTCATGCTTTGCTAATTTAATTTTATTTCAATCATGAGTTTAGTTTGAGCACATCACCAAGTTAGATGGCACATTAAATATTCATTTTTTTTCTTGTTGAACAAACTTGTACTAGATCACGAGCAAATTGATTAACTTATTCTTTGACTATGTATAATAAACACCAAGACTAGTATCCTTTATGAGAAATTATTTTCAAACGTATGATTGAACTCCTGAAAATGCTATGGAAACATATTTTTCTCACATTTTCTCATCTCTTAAGCACATACATAATAAAAAAAAATTGAAAATCTTAGATAAATAATAATAATAATAATGACAATAATCATGATCGGGGGACCAACGTCACAGAGATGATTGGCCACCAAAGACTGGGGAGGTTAGTGTGGGGTGGTGGTTGGGTGGCAAACAATGGGGGGTGGAGGTTCGGTTGATAAGTTATTGGTGAGGCTGAAAATGGTTTACGAAAAATGAAAGTGTAAACTAATTTCCACTATAAGTGTCTATTTTACATCAACCAAAAAATAACTTCCAAGACTCCAGTTAACCAACATTTTCATTGCCCCAAACACCCATAAATGCATAAATATTTTCCAAAAATTAATTTTCATCAAACCAAACACAGTCTTAGCCTCAAACAGTATAAAAGCAAGCAATCGCGTAATAGGTGAATGTTAACTTTATGAGTTTTACTTCAAGAATGGTTATAGATCATTGATTCAGGACACTCATCTTTGGGATAAACAAACTATTACAGACCATTAATGCGACCTACTCATCTTTTGGATAAACAAACTAAACTGAGCAAAATATTAAAAGTTCATGCTTTGCTAATTTTATTTTATTTTAATCATGAGTTTAGTTCGAGCACATCACCAAGTTAGATGGCACATTAAATATTCATTTATTTTCTTGTTGAACAAACTTGTACTAGATCACAAAAAAATTGATTAACTTATTCTTTGACTGTGTATAATAAACACCAAGACCAATATTCTTTACGAGAAAATCTACGACCACAATTTATTTTGAGTAGAGAAAAAGAGGTGAGTCTATGTGAAAGTGACAAGCTACCTGTCCCAAATTCCCGCATAGGATAATTGTGGTAAATGATTGTGAGAGACCGCGCGCCCAGCCCGTTTTTTGGTGTTGGGCCAAACCCATGTGAATAGGTAAAGTCATGTTATTGCCTCCATAATGGAGGTTCAACTGATTATATTTTCCCCTTTAGATTAAGGGTTTTACAATGGAGTTACCACTTATTTAATTATTGGAATAAATAAGAAAACCAAAATTGAAAAATTCATCATTTTATTTATTTGCAAATGAATTTACATTGATCATAAGAAATTACATGACTTTGGTCCTAAATACAATCTAAGATAAAATACATGACTTTGTTTCTTAGTTACAATCTAGAAATTGAAAATTACATGGATAAACATTGATCTATCAACCCTTGATCTAAGCTCAGAGGCTATGTTACAAGATGAAAAGGTGTTAGGCACCCATCTTGCCCAGTGAAACTGGTCTTCTACACTATGGTGGCCAACATTCATATCATATCATCCAATATATTATCAATCAATTTGCATGTTGAATTTAATGTGTGTGCATGTGATAAACCCTAATTCCACTTATTAATCATTACATTTGAATTGAAGAATAAATTATAGTGAATGTGTGTGAATGGTGATATTCTAGATTCAAGGCTTTGAGAGAATTATGAAACTAACATGTTTTTCATATTTTTTATGTGAATTTAAGATCAAAGCTAGTGTTATACATAAACATGTGATGAACAACCAAGAACATGTGAAGAACACATATTAACATTTAAAAACATTCAAACATATTCAAGAAATTTAAATAAACACTAGCATGCTCTAATCCTAACCTCATCATAATAATATAAAAAATAAAAAAATAAAAATAAAAGTTAAGGAAAGGGATTATACCTGCATGCAAGATCCACATAGTGGAGAATGAGACTCTTGATAAAGGTCCTAAGGGTGGAGTAGAAAAGAAGAACAAGGAGAGGGAGAGTGAGTCTCACTCAGTACCTTGAGTCTCAGGAAGACCAAGATATGACAAGACTATTTTATTTCACTAGAACTCAAAAGAGGAGAAGAGAGAAGGTTTTGGTGTGTTGGAAGGGGGTTTATATAGTAATAGTGGAAAAAATATAAATGTAAGTGTAGACACTTGATTTTGCACCTATAATTTAATCTTGGAAGATGGCTAGGATGACCATTTATATACCCGAAAAAATCATAGTTGCATTACATGCATTAATTCATTCATTGTATATCATAAAATGATCTTGAGATTCTATCGGCTGCAACAATATATCCAATTTCCAAATCGGACCATTGGATTAAAAGATATCACATGATCAAGTTTTCATGGTCTACATGCATTGTATGGGGTGAAGTCAATCACATGTGATTAATTGAAATTAATTTTGATTGGTTAATGATTGAAATTAATTAGATGAATTTTTGTGATTGGTTAAGTATTTTTCTTAAAGTGAGATTTGTTGCATGGGATTAAAACAAATAAGCTGATAAAATTTAAAGACCGTAAATAATTAGGCTTTTGGGATGGTTAATTTAAAAGTCCTAATTATCACTTTGGAATGAGGTTTATCATGAAAATAACTCTTAAATTCGTCCAAATACAGTTTTAGAGTTGAAAAACACTTCAAAAACGTGCTAATCAAGTAGCAAATTTCAGATTCACGTTCCAAGGAACTTTTGCCATAGTAGAACTCAAAATTCGGACTAGGCTATTTCTAGAAAAGTTGTAGAGAATCAAATTTCCCTCTTTCAAAATTTTAGCTTAATCAAAATTTTGAGTAAAAAGATATGATCAAAATACTGAAGCTTTTTCTGATCTAAAAAATCAGCTTACTCTTATCCAAATCTCCTTTTTTTTAGGATTTTCCCCATACGTTTTTTACTTATTTTTTAAGCTCATTGGACTTAATTTTTAAGCAAACCTAGCTTATTTTCTAAGCAATTAACACCTCTATAAATAGGGGAGGCCTCTCAACATTCAGGGGACCCTTTTTTTTATCCTTCTTTTTTTGACATCTCTCTCCCTTAAGTTAAAGAAGTTCTGGAAGCCCTGCTTGCGGAACTTCTTTTTTGTTAAGAGGCATCATTTAAGTCCTTAAAAAATTGTTTCTCTTTGGAGAACTCTTTCCTTAAGGACTAAGTTCATGCAGATATAACTCTAACTTTGTTTCCATAACATGCTTTCATATAGGTTTTAGTTTCCATGGACATGATGTTTTCTTTTGTGTTTAAATAATCATGTTTCTCATAAGTTATCACATGTTATCTTTTGATTTCAAAAGTTTTCACATGATTAATTGATGAACATGTCTAGATCTAGAGTTGAATCTTGCCTTAGAATTTTAGATCTGCAATTTTTCTTTGTGTTTTTTTTTAATTAAAAAAAAAAACTAAAATCAAATTTGCAAGTTTTCTTCTTTTTTTTTTTTTTTTTTTAATTAAGAGTCAGATCTGTATTTTTTTTCTCTTTGTTTCTTTTTCAAAGTAAAACCAAATTTGAATTTTCCAAATAAAAATCTTCCATGTTTTTAATAAAAAACCAGATCTGCATTTTTCCAAATAAAGATTTGCTCTTTTTTTAATAAAATCTTATCTGCATTTTTCCAAATAAAAATCTGCTCTGTTTTTAATAAAATCTGATCTGCATTTTTTCAAATAAAAATCTGCTCTGTTTTTAATAAAAAAATCTGATCTGCTTTTTTTCCAAATAAAAATCTGCTTTGTTTTTAATATAAAATATGATCTGCATTTTTCCAAATAAAAATCTAGTCTGTTTTTAATTAAAAAAAAAATCTAATCTGCATTTTTAAAATAAAAATCTAACTGTTTTTAAATTAAAAACAAGGTCTATTTTTCTTTCATAAAAAAATTTTGTGTTTTCAAATAAAAATATGTTTTTTCCACATTAAAAAATCCCAATCAGATCTGAATTTTTATTTTAAATCCATTCTTTTCTTTTTTTATGGAAACTCAAAATTAAATTTTTCATTAAATATTCTCATCAAATTTTTTTTACACAAAATAAAATGGCAAATCTAAGGTTCTTGAATAAAAGTTTAACCCTATATCTAGGATTTGACATAATATCTGTTGCATAACATTTCATACTTTGAATATGGGTATTTAATGGTCACTAAGAGTCTAAAAGACCAGACTATGTCTGGGCGGAATAGGTGTCTAACACCTTCTCATTCCGTAATCTAGCCCCCGAACTTAGGTTTCTAGATAGTAGACCAGTGTTTTATCTTTTGCTTTGGTAGATTGTATCTAGGATCAAAGTTTTGTAATTTTCACATAGATTATATCTAGGACCAAGGCCTTGTAAAGTTATTCTACCAAGTTGTATTTGTATAATCAATTAATAAATTTGAGGTATTTTTGGACATGTAAGTTGTATTTTATTTTTTCTTATTTTTTTATAAAAAATAAGTGGCGACTCCACACTATTACCCAAAAGAGAGGTGCCCTAAGCACCCAAATCTCTTTTTGAGAGCACCCCTCAAGAAGTGTGGTCTCTCACAGGAATGTCATTTAATGAAAGTTGACAAAGGATAAAAAAAGAATCATGAACCTAGATCCTATTTCAGACTTTAGGGAAAACTGGTGCATTAAATGTAGAGATTGGTGAGAGTGATGAGCAAGCAAAATTTCTATTTTTCCATAACTATCATAACAGCCCGCAGAGACAAATTCAAAAAATCATCATATCTTTCTCAATTCTAATCGGAATTGTCTCATAGCTCGAATTGAAGCCCCAGATGTCTAGTTTCTAGAAAAATTAACCTCACTCACAGATTCAAAATATTCTAAGAGATATCAACAAAATGGTGAGCAAAGGTCATTTGTTGGAAAATAATTTCAACACAATTAGCATTAATAGGCCCCAAATTAGTTTCCAATTAACATTAATAGGCTCCAATCGCTTCCATTTCAGACCTAATCAATTCCAAATTTACCCTAATTAAAAAGATAATTACATAAATTACTCATTGAATAATTAATGTTTGATTATCTAATTAATCAAGTGTGTGCAACCTTACCATAAGATGTAGTCCTAACCAATCAAATTATGAAACATCATTAATTCCAAATTGATTATAATTATAACCAATTGGAATCAATTTTTCATAATCACATATAGTCGGACTCAATTTGTGATAGTACATCTCGGCCATTAAAATTTGATTTGATGATAACTTTCAATCTGATGGTCTGATTAAGGTTTATGACCAGTCAATTTGATCGTTACAACATCAAGATTATTTTGATGAAATGAAATGAAGGATATAGTGGCCACAATTAAGATGCCTCTTTCCAAGGTGAAATTACCCCTTTTACCCTCCAAGTGAGGTTAAATGCAGGTTGCAAAATGAGGTATCAATAATGATGTGCTTCTTGAATGACTCATTATTTCATCTTCACAAATTTATGCTAATAAATTATAACTAAATTATTGTTGAAATTATATCGTTTGAGTTAATTAGATAAAATAATTTTCATTGAACTTTAAAAAAAAAAAAAAGAAAAAAAAAGAGGCTCACCAACCTAGTATTGTTTTAAATTATATATAAAATTACTAAAAAATGTATTATTTATATCATCAATGAATTACAAATAATAATTTGATTTTTTTTTTTTTTTGGGAATGATAACAATTTTTTATATTTAATGAACTTATTGACTTATTTACATAGTTCAATCTCAAGTCTATATAAGCATTTATCTCAAAAAAAGTCTATATAAGTATATTTTATATATGTACATGCATGCAAATAATATTATAAATCATCTTATACTCACTAGCTTGTTCATTGACGCATTATTATGTTTGAGCTTAGCTTGTTTTATAATCGAGTATAAGCTTGAACTTGAACTCAGCTCATTTGCTAAATAAATGAATATAAACTAGGTTTCTCTCAAGTCAAGCCAAAATTGTTCATAAATAGCTCGATTCATTTATAATCCTATCATTGGATACCACCAACATATCCAATGTAACTTGTGAATACAATTTCTTTCTTAATGTATATTTGTTTTTTAAAATATATATGTAAATAATCAAGACTAACTTTTCCTTTAAAAAAAAAATAAATAAATGAAATCTTTGTTTAAACATCTACAAGACCTTCCCTTCATGATTGAAAGAAATAAAACCTCCTAGGAAATGGTCTCATTTGATATGCCATTTTTTTTAATGAATTAACCCTCATTAACAATATACATTTTTTTTAGAACATTGTGATTACAAAATGGAGGAAAACAATAGAAGAGCTAACTTCATAAACTTTTTAACTCATACACAAAAATTTGTATTTCTTTTTAACAACATGAATAGTAGACCTTTTGTATGGTTTTCATCGTATTCATTCAAAAAATTGGAAATTTTTTTTACTACACTTAATAAAATAGTAAATATGACTATAAGCACAAAAAATACAGATGTTTCATACGTGAACAATTGGCATTCATTGCCCCAAAAAGAAAAACTCAATAGCAACAATAATAGTATAATACTCTAGTAACCCGTAAGTCACAAGGTTATCAAATATATACATATATCTAGCTACTTGGAGGCCTCTTTACGAGACTCTAACTCTTGACTGCAACAACCAATAAGTCACATGTTGTATGTGACTTTTCAATGACATCACTAGCACAAAGGACGGAGTCTAAACTTTGAGTTAAGGGGGCGGCTATACTGTTAGCCGTGCGGTGGTTTCAAACTCTGACTTTGCTACTACTTAGGGAGTGTTTGGATGGCCTGTTTTCATAACTCAATTCTCTGTTTCCATAATTCATAACTCAAAAATAGTGGGACCCATAGCAAGAAGTCTGTTTGGCACCACCATTACTCTGTTTTCCATAACTCTGTTTCCATCATTCAATTCTCTGATTTTTAAGTTATGAGTTATGGAAACTGAAAACACATTTTGGTTGTTTTCAGTTTCCATAACTCATAATTCAATAACATTTTCGTAATTAAACACACATAGGGGACCCACTCAGCCGCAACTTTTAACCAATCTTTTTTTTTCCTTTGGTTTGGTCTTCAGTTCTGGTTTTTTTTTTTTTTTTTTTTTTTTTTTTTTTCACTGGGTTCGGTCTTCAGTTCTGGGTTTTTTCTTCTTTTTTTTTTCATTGGGATCAGTGAGTTTGGGTACTTGAAAAAAAAAAAAAAAAAAAAAAAAAAAAAAAAAAAAAAAAAAACCTGCACCAAGTGACAGGTATGGGGCCCACAAATAGTGTAAAAAATATTGAGTGATAGTGCCAAACGGGTAGGGTATTTTAAGTGATGAGTGATGAGTGACAGAAATTAAGTAATGAAAAAAAGTGAGCCAAACAGCCCCTTAGCTGCTAAGATTTTTTTTTTTTTTTTTTTTTTTTGGGTGGGTAAGAACAAAATTATTTTTGTTTAGAATTTTTTAAAGGGCAGGGTTGTTTATTTTGGATAAAATTGGTTAATTTAGCTTAATATTTTTTAGTTTTACTATTGGTAATTTTTGTTGTTGACTTTTTTTTTTTTTTGGCTTGTATATTTTGTTGTAGATTTTAGGTTTATAAATTTTTTTATGGTCACTAAAATGAGGAAAATGCTAGAGCTACAAGCATTTTTATAAATTACTAATATGATAAGTGATTACTTATAAGTAAAAAAATTATGTGAGTGGTGGGCCCATTATGCGAACCAATAAGAATTTGCTACCAAAACAATTTGTAAAAATGCTGTAAAAAAATTTGTGAGTATGGCATTACACTTAAAAGAATCAATTATATTGTTTAAGGGAAACAAAATGTAATTTTATAGAACAAAATTGCTAAAATTAGTACAAATATATATATATATATATCATAAATTTTTTTTTTTTAAATGGGGGTCCATTACCTCCCCTAGTCCAATGATAGCTCCATCCCTGACTAGCACTACTTGACTCCCCCTCAATTCAAGGAGTCCTTAGGAATTGACAATACGTCGTTTGAATGTGTCATTAAAAATATATAGCATGGTTGTATATATGTTTATGTATATTCTTATGTTTATGGTTGATTTTGTAAATACATTAATTTTTTTTAGAAACAGACATTTGTTTATAATCATTAGTATAGGACATCCTAAAATTCTCCTTAATTTTCTCTGCTTGCTCAATGTACATCTTATCCACAAGGGAATAACATTTGGCATCTCTTTCCTAAAATTTGTATGCATGAAAGGAGACCGTGCATGGTAAGTTAATTACTTAAGTAAAAGTGGGAAAAATAGATAAAACAATAAATTTTTTCTTCTCTCTACAATAGATTTTAACACTAGATTATTTTTTTAACTTTTGGGTTTTTTTTTTTTTTTATTCTGTACACTTAGGCTGAATAATTGGTTTTGCACCCTTATGTAGAGCCATGTCAAGGCCTCAACCTTTAGTCTTGTCATTAATAAGGCTTGACATAGTTACACGGAACCTGAAATCCCAAAGAGTAACCTCCAACTCCATTGTATTCTGATCTAAATAACTCAAAAATTAAAATACGAAAAGAAAAATTAAAATGTTCATAAATAACTCGATGAATTTATAACCCTATCAATGGATACCACCAACACATGTGATATAACTTGTTTTGTAGACAAATTAATCATTAATTGATGAACTATAATTTTTTCCTACTCGTACATTAGCTTTTGGCTTCATTATTATTTGCAAGGGCTTCTTCAATTGATGCAATGGGACTTCCTTAAAGTTTTATCCATTCTTCCTGCTTGCCCATGGTATTTAAGTAATTTAACCTCAAGGAAACTCGCATCTTCGTCTTTTCCCTATATAATAACTTTTTTTTTTTTTTTGAGAACCTATATAATAACATTAGATATTTATTTTATGTATAAAAGGAGATGGTGCATTGTAAGTTAATTACTTTAGTTAAAGTGGGGAAAATTGATAAAACTATGAGTTTTCTTCTCTCTCTGTAATATATTCTAACATTCAATTATTTTTTTAATTTTTGGGTTTTTTTTCTATTCTATACATTTTGGGCGAATAATTGGTACTGCACCTTTTTGTAGAGTCATGCTGAGGCCTTAACCTTTAGTCTTAGTATTAATACGGCTTGACACAATGACACGGAACCTAAAACCCCAAACAGTAACCTCCAGCTCCATCGTATTTTGATCTAAATAACTTAAAAATTAAAATATGAATAAAAATTAAAATTGTTCATAAATAGCTCGATTAATTTATAACTCTATCAATGGATACCACCAACATATGCGATATAACTTTCTTGGTTGACCAATTAATCATTTATGGTTGAATTGGAAAAAAAAAAACATCTATACTATCCATGGTTTAGGAAAGATTTAAATGTAAATAAATAAATACTCACTACAAGGAAAATAAGTGGACTAAGAGTGTACTAAGAGTTATTTTTATTGTTATTGTTATTTTTATTTTTATTTTTATTTTTTTAATCTTATAGGTGACTTTGTCTCTAACAGGTCTCAAATTCGAGCTCACTATGTGTATACCTTGCCAATGTTCATATAGGGTTAAGTCATTGGCATGTGTACCACAAGTTAAATTATCTGAGGGCGGTAAGCAAAACCATGGAACAAGGCAATGGCAATAATAATATGCTAGGCCAAGAGCCTTGAAACTTAAGTGTCACTTTTTAAGTTTTTCCAAAAAAGATGTCCAATATTTATTCCTCCCACTATTCCTGTTTTTGTAAGTTGTAACCATCCAACTATATATTGGAAGGAAAAAAATTTAACATAAGGGTCTTTTAAAAACTTTGTCTTTATCATATTTAATTCTCATCATTGAAATTTAAGTATTAATTTGACATTTGAATGTGATAATAAGGGTAAAAATCAAACTTTCTACATCATGTGTCACTATGAGTTTGTGGAAATAACAGTAATCTTTACAAATTAAACACTCTGAACCAATTTTTCTTATGTCAAAAATTGGTTTTTAATTTTTTATTATTATCTAGGATAAGATCGTTTGTGTTGGATATTGCTTTTTTCACCAATAATAATAGAATATTAAAAGCAGTTACCATCTTCATCCTCCTTATATTTTATCATTGCCCTTAATATTAGGGGAAGATATTATCACATGTATATTAAAATAATAAAGCTATGATATTTTAGAACTAGGATAAAAATGCTGGACTGTTCAACGCAAAATGGTAGAACCCATAAAAGTTTTATAGAAGGCTGTCAGTTTCATATGAATTTTCCAGGTGAATTTTTGTAATGTTGGGGTCTACATGCTCACTCTTCAACTCGAACAAACACAATGTTTATGATGTTAGATCATAGATGAGGCCCACAATCAATTTACAAACCCATTCATCAACTTCGTAGTGGATTCTGATCGATAATTATAATAATAAGTCGAAGGAAAGAAATCGCTAGTGGAGGAAGAGTATCACCAACATGATATCTCAAAGTCATTCTTACATCAATTCTTCTGTGGTGGGTGAGACTGCCTTTCTTGATCGTTGAAGCATAATATATGTCAACTATTTTTGTTGTAGTGGCACCTTTAAAAGATGGTTCAGATATTAGGATAATCCAATGGCCCAAAATATTGAGACCCCACCGATTGTTGGACTTAAAATTCTTAAATTGCAAGCCTTGGTTTGCATATTGTTCCACAACTTGTAGATCTCACTTTTCCTTCTTTTTTTCTTGACAAAGTTATTAAAAATAAAAAGCTCCAGTCAGTTTCAGTTCCTTCTTTATGCCATTAATATGTCCTTAACACTCTTGGTATCTCTCTCCACACCTAAATTCAGTCTTCTCTATCAAGATTGACTTCAATTTATTTTATTAAATAGTTCATCAGAAAGGTGTACAAGGTGGGGTGTTGAAACTGCTACAGTATAAAGTCCTAAATGACGTGATATTGATGCCACTGAAATCTTATCTCAACACTAAAAAATCAGTAAAAAAAATCCACCTATATAGAAAGAAGTATTTTACCTATCAAAATTTTGTCTGGCTAATGGCTTTATTGGCTTATATTGAGTAGCTTGTACATATTGCTAATCTAAATGTATGGTTCTTAATCAGCAAATCAAATCCAATCAAGCCAAATTCAAGTGAAAAGTCTTGCAATTAAATGTCATTACTGGACATCAAGATAAGGGCATCACATCGTGTGGTCCAGATTCTCACAGTGGCCCATTCTTGAGGGTATAATAGAGATATTAGCTGCGGAAAGCATGAATTGAGCTGTCTACATTTCTAGGCATAGGTTGCTTCGGAATCAAGTTCAGCTAAAGGGTGATATATGACATATACATATATATATATATATATATATATATTTCTGAACAAAGAGACTAAACTAAAGAAGATACACCTTTTTCTCATTTCTCAAATTCAAATAATAGGAGAGGGAAAGACAACCTGGAGGATGAAAAGAACTTACTGATCCTTGAACCCAAAGATTCAACATTACCTAACTCTGTCACACTTGTTTTTTAAGCAATAATTCACACCCAAAGCTCCCACTCCCACCCCATCATTCTCTCTTTCTCCACTTTCCCTCAATTCCAATTGTATTATCAATGAACTTCTCAAACCAGTAGCTTGGCTATCTGTGAGCTCCACCCATATCAAATGGACCATCAGATAAGTTCACTGCAAACAACAATTAGAATGAGAAGCACTGCATTGCTAGAAACTTCATGTGGATATTTACTTCAGGAATTGCAGGCAAGAGTTTTTTTTTTTTTTTTTTTTTTTTATCGTAATTATTTGTGTACAAAAGTAATAGCTTGGAATGTTTCTCATTCACTGTTCTTATATCAAAAATTTGAAACAGATGATATGGGATGAAGTTGGAGAAGATCAATTTGAAAGAGAGAAGGTTCTGCTAGATTTAGAACAGGAGTGTCTAGAGGTTTACAGGAGAAAAGTTGACACTGCAAATATATCGAGAGCTCACCTTCATCAGGAGTTGGCAGAAGCTGAGGCTGAATTTACCCATCTTCTTTTGTCCCTTGGTGAACGATCTCTCCCTGGACGGGTACCACTTATCAACTCATGTAACCACAAATCATAGCATGCATATAAATTAGAATTCCGGTATGCATGTGAAAAGTAGTCAGGATGTAGTGTTCAATTCTGGAATCCTTCAGTCATGTGATTTTTGGAGAATAACAATGCAATTTATTAAATACAGTTAAGAAACAAGATTCAAACTTCTAATTAGAAAGTCTCGTATAATTAGAATACTGGTATACATCATAATGTGAAAAGTAGTCAGGATGTAGTGTTCAATTCTGGAATCCTTCAGCCAAGATTTTTGGAGAATATCAATGCGATTTATTAAATAGAGTTAAAGAAACAAGATTCAAGCTTCTAATTAGAAAGGTTTCATATAATTCAAAAGAAAACAGAATTTCATTAAACTAGTCACAGTAGAAAATTGACTACAGGTTTTTCCTGCCATTATAAGGAATGGCCCAATAAGTAGGCCCGACAATGTTGTCATGGCTGACTTCCAGCCAGAAATATGCTTTTGGGTGAGTCTATCAAATTGTGACTATTACAATGAGAGTGAAATATTCGAATACAATGAATCTACTCCTCTTGACATCAGAAAATCTCAACTCACTTGTACTTGCATGGACTAAACTAATTCTTGTCTGAACAGCCAGAAAAGATGACAGGAACATTGAAAGAGCAGCTAGACTCAATCACACCAGCTTTGCGGGAGATGCGGTTAAGAAAAGAAGAGAGGGTGAACCAATTCCAAGCTGTGCAAGGACAAATTCAGAAAATTTCTGCAGAAATAGCAGGTCAATCAGAGTACGATAATTCATCATCAACTGTCATAGTGAACGAGAATGATCTTTCTTTGAAGAAACTCGAGGAGTATCAGATTGAACTACAAAGACTCCGTAATGAGAAGGTACAAATAAAAGTGATTAAGAAATTGTTCTGTGGAATGAACAGAGTATAATTGAAATAATCAATTTTCATATTCTTTTACTCTTTTGTCTACCTTGAAGAATGAAAGGCTCCAAAGAGTAGAAAAATACATAGGCAAAATCCACAACCTGACTGCAATACTGGGGATGGATTCCTCAATGATCATAACCAAAGTTCATCCAAGCCTGAACGAATTGAGTGGAATGTCAAAAAATATAAGCGACAGTATTTTGGCTAAACTCAAAAGCACAGTGGAGTCTCTGGGGGAAGAAAAGCAAAAGCGACTAGAGAAGGTAATGCTTATGCTGTTGTGCTACTAATTTTTTTATCAGAACTTATTTGCATGAGGTACCAACCTGCCTCAGCAAAACAAGGTATTTTGGTGACTATCAAGTGAGTAATCACAAATGTAATGAGTTTCACATAACTCGAAACACAATGCTGACCTGACCTAATTAATGGTAAAATCACATAAATTCGATAGTAGTGATGCTAAGCTCCCCAGTTTCCTTTGTTTTTTATTTTTTTTCAGTTGCTATATACTGATAGTGATTTATTTCTTCATATATTTTGGTAGCTACGCCAACTTGGCAGAGCATTGAAAAACTTGTGGAATCTCATGGACACACCCTCCAGAGAGCGTCATTCATTCTGTCATGTTACTGATTTATTATTAGTCTCGTCTGAAGTATCAGATCCAGGAAGCCTCACTCCTAGTATAATTCAGCAGGTCAGTATATAATGTTTATGACACTCAAACGTATCAGAAACAACTAGACATAATAGTAACTCAAATGGTTTCAAGGCTGAAGCTGAAGTCAAGAGACTGGATCAGTTAAAAGCAAGTAAGATGAAAGAGTTATTCCACAAGAAACAAAATGAGCTGGAGGAGATATGCAATAAATCACACATGGAGATTCCTTCACAATCAGAGATGGATAACATAACAAACCTCATAAAAACCGGTGCGATTCTTGATATGTATTTGTTTTCTAGTATGTGGTGTTGTTGTTTGAAACTATAGAAACTAATAATCTGGCATGAATGTACAATAGGAGAGATTGACCATGCTGATCTCCTCATGAGCATGGATGAACAGATATCAAGAGCAAAAGAAGAAGCTTCTAGCAGGAAGGCTATAATGGAGAAGGTAGAAAAGTGGATGTTGGCACGTGATGAGGAGCGCTGGCTGGAAGAATATAACAGGGTCATTTTTTCTTATAATCATTGGTTAACAAGATTAGTTGTCTCTGACCTTTTACCTCCTTTACATGTTTCTTAATCCATGTATGTTTTCAGGATGAGAATCGATACTCAGTCAGCAGAGGTGCCCACAAGAACCTCAGACGTGCAGAACGTGCCAGAATAACAGTCAACAAAATCCCAGGTGTTTAGAGTTTCTGTATGTTAATTTATACACCCAATGGGAAGAAAGAATTTGACAACCAAGTCAAGAAATATTACATTTTTTTAGGTGAAAACTAAAATTTTGCAGAATAATGGTATATTATGCAATACTAACCAAGTAGATCATAAAATATAAACTATTAGTGAATTAAAAATAACCATCAATTTATTTTGGACAGCGTATGACATTTACCTTGAAATAAAAAGATCAAAAGCTACTAAATGAAATATCATGTGGAGTTCTGATAAATATATAAATATATTTAACATTATGTGTTTTCACATGATGGTTTAACTGCAGCTTTGGTAGATTTGCTAATAGTAAAGACTAAGAGCTGGGAAGAAGAAAGAAAGAAAGTTTTCTTGTATGATGAGGTAGATATTCTGGTGCTTGTGACTACATTCTGATAAAAGATTGTTTCTTATCACTGCATGACACTAATCTATGCTTGTTTGGTTTGGCCCTTGTTCAGCTTTTTTAAAGCCTTACTTTTTCTAGATACAGATGTTCTTTTCTCCAGCCTTTTTTTTAAAGCAAAATAGGCCAATGTAAATAAGCTATACTAAAAGAATTGTTGGTTGAAACTATAAATAAGAAACACCATTTTTTATTCAGTGGAACCACAGAGCAGAGAAGTTCACAGGTGGTAAAAATTGAGAATCGGCTAGAAGTTCAGATATAGAAAACTCTAGAATAAATAGAAATCGAGCATCATCGGACAAGATTCATAGGCTAACTGTTCTAATATGATTCAGAATCCATGCTAAGGAGAACTAATGTTCTTTGTAGATTTCCTCCCTGTGATCATTAATTTTTCCCTATTTTGATTGATATCACCCCCATTACTCTAGATACCTATACAAACAGCAGGGACCCACACACTCAATTGAATTTAATTTTAAGCAAAGACTTACTAATATATTCCTGTGTTGGCCTGCATATCTCAAAATCAATCTTGCAAGTCATTACTCATATGGTTCCCTAGAAGCAGATAAAAACAAAAGAATTCGACTTTTTATTCTAGCTTATCTAAAAGAAAAAATAAAGAAAAATATTTTTTCATTCATTGTGTATTATCAGCAATGTCAATTACATAATCAACATTGAAGAGCTTTTGGTGTAAATTAAATTTTACCAACCACAAAATAGGATTTTTGACATCAAAGAAAATCTGCAATTATGATGCTTCAAAACTTCAAAAGTAATTGCTAGTCATAAATTTTTCGTGTTACAAAAAAATGTCAAGCAAACTCTTTCATAAACATGGATTCATTAGTGTAAACTAAATTATACTTGTCAAGAAACATGGAGTAATAAATTAAATTAAAAAAATGATACAAAAAACCTAAAAATATTTTGAGCAGAAAACATGTCATGTCAGTGGGACTCTTAGCTCCTGGGTTCTTTTAATGCCTGACAGTTTGAATTCCAACTGTACAACTTCTGTGTCATTTGGTACTGTGCATCTCCAGACTCATTGAGTAAACCCAGTAACCTATCATATTGAAAATGGTATCTCCTGTTGTTTTAGGTACCTCTCCTGGCAATGTTGGAAGAGTATAACATGTTCAGGCTGGAAAAAGAAGAGGAGAAGCAAAGACAAAGGGTTAGTGTAATATGGCAATGCAAACACAATTTCATGTTTTTCATTCTTTTGCTTATCAAGTTCATGTATTCTTGAAAGTAAATATTACAGTCTTCTTTCTATGGTGGAGCTCTCCTGTAAAACATTCTAAACACTAAATATATGCATGTACCAATACTCACGGTAGAACAGTATATTCTTACTTACTCTCTGATATGGTCTTTGTCACACAGGAAAATAAGAAGGTACAAAGCCAAGTAGTAGTTGAGCAAGAGAATGTGTTTGTGTCCAGGCCAGGTACCAGCAGCCGACGTCTTTCAAATGGTAGCCTGAACGGAGGATTTACTAATGCTGTGCCTTTAAACAGAAGGGTTTCTCTGGGCATTCAACACTTGGGATCAAATAGCATTAATTCAGCAACACAAGGCATATCGTTCATAAAAGAAGGAAGGAAAGTACAAGGTGAAAAGATGTTTGCTCGTCCAAGCCTTGCTCATCTTAGAGATGAAACAGCTTCAGTGGTGTCAACCTTTTCAGGCCCATTATCTCCTTGAATTTTGAGTCAGATTTGTAGACCTTCATGTGTGATGAGGTAGAAGAGATTTGAGAAAGTTTCTTTTCTGAAAAAAATAATAAATCCTGCAGACAGATTAATCCAAAATATTGCCATGTATTTATCTATTTCTCTGAACTATCTGCCCTGTCTAGGAGCTCAAGACAAAAGGTGATTCTAAGGGCAAATGTAATAAGTTTTAGGGCCATTTTATTCTCACTTCAAGTACAACTGATGTACATTTTGCAGTTAGATGTATCAATAAAATTTGTGTTTAAAATTATAATAAAATTGTGTTTTTAAGTTCTGTCAACCTCTAAATCTTCACAGTAATTGATTGTGAAGACACGCTATCAAACTAGTATGAAAACACTTCCTGATGTCAAATTCCAAAAACCAATGGGGCTCACCACTCTTCTAGGACCATGCCACAGTAAGAGCTTCCTCTCAAGCACCTAGCTTTTAGACCAAACAATAGCGAACCCAAGATCCCAACAGTAGTCCTAAGTGGGAGAAAGAGATGCAGCATTTGACATGAACTTTGATCTTCCTTCTTTATTGGCCATAGCAAAGCTATTATGTACAGTCTTCATTTCTTTGTAAAGGCAAGGAAAGTCATTTATTAAACTCCATATTTTTTATTCATTTAGGCTTTGAGAAGACAATAGACAAGCAGCTCTCCAACTGTATTAAACTGGTACTCTTTATAATAGCATCAGTGTGAATAAAGTAAAGACTAAGTAAATAAAGTATATCAGTTATGCAGTTATATACTTACATTTTGTATTTGTGAAGAACTTCATTTTGTCTTTATATATATGCAACTATCCTCCAACATTGCTTGAAGAATTTCCTTCAAGAGAATTCCTCTTAAAACTTGGATCTTGAAAAAGAAAAATAATAGCACCATAAATGTAATCTAGTATTCTGCTACCATGAGATCTTAACAAGCTTATAAGCATCTTGAGTCTTGAGACATAGACTCCCAATGAGGCAAGCCTCGCCACATGATATTGATATAATGTGCACCAATGGAAAGCCAACAAGCATAAATCTGCTCTTGCATTAAGTGGACCATGTCCAATCTATATAAAAATAAAATAAAATAGAGCCATGTTGTAGCTCTTCTTTTTCCTCTTTTAGGTAAACAAGGAAGGGGGGTAAAACTTGAACAAGATGTGCAACTGAAGGAGACTTGATCAAAGTCTGTGGTACTACCACTGTACCACAAACAAACTTTACAGAGTCCAGTTGGCATCATAAAATTCATTTATGGCTCCATCAAGAATTACATTCTGCTAGTCTCAATATAATACTTTCAATCTTTTCTTGGCTATGGCAATAATTTGTGTAACGATTTAATCTTTAAGAAATAATAGTGATTTACATCTGTCCTGGTTGCATAGGTTATTGCTGTAGCAAATTAGCATCTCTGCTGAAAGGAGACAAGGTCCAAGGGGTTCACCAAACAGGCATGCAAGATCATATCTGGGACTTATCCCACCATCTGTGCACATACAAACTGACAAGAGAGAAAGGGAAGTACAGCACCCAAACTCTAAAGAAAAGGGCAAGTAATATAGAAAGCAGCACAGAAGCTGATATATATGATATATTACTTGAAACCAAATCAAAAGCAAAACAATTTTGCATTGCATCATATGAAAAACATACATGGAATTGAAACAAGTATTGTTGCCCCAATGTCATTACCTTTCACTGAAGTGCTTATATTGAAAGCTGCACACTAATAATTAATTACACAGAGACCAAAGAAAACAACAGATATAATGCAAGAACAGTAAGGTAGCAACCAAAATATGATTATTTTAGGCTTTTAGCTCCTACCTTTAAAGGAGCACTGCACATTTATAAATTGACCTCTTTTATATAAAATGACATGTTATTGCACTTATCTTCCTACTAAACAGTAAACATATATTATCATGAAATATGCAGCAACGTTGGCAATTGATACCTTTTTTACTTCTTGCCTCTTCTGCAATTTTTGAATGGCATTTCTGGATCTAGTGCATCAAGTGATAATGAGAATGTTGGGAATACAGTTGTTCTTTGACCTTAGGGTTTGCAGACAGCCAGTAAGAAATCTCTTTAGATTTGACCACCGCCTTCTTGTTCAATGATTCCAGCCAGGCACAAACTGGTT
Organism: Quercus glauca; assembly: GCA_023736055.1. Lineage (NCBI taxonomy): Eukaryota > Viridiplantae > Streptophyta > Magnoliopsida > Fagales > Fagaceae > Quercus > Quercus glauca. The sequence goes on from CM043317.1 coordinate 21,923,209, forward strand.
CCCACTGCTCAGAGCATTTGGAACGAGGTTGCAGATGGTCAACTCAGTTACCACGTTTTCCTGCCACATTAAAAGCAAAAGAAAATGATTACTGATAATCTGGTCAAATCTTCTAACAACAGATATAGATTCTGATTAATAATCTTTTATAATGTAAAACAGACGCAACACTAGATGATTCAGAATTTCAGTGACTAAGGCAAGATGAAAATTAATAACTTAGACTACCCTATCTTCCTCTAGATTTTAACTGATGCAGATACAGATACAGCCAGAATAAGCAAAGACCAGAATTCTTATTTGAGCTACACCTTCTTTATATTCATACTGGAAGTCAATCCCAGGTGATCCAAGCCTGGAGGCTGGAGCAATGACACAGCCAGGGAGGTTAATGGGAGACTATTTTGAAAATCCTACAAGCAACAGACCAACCTCAAAATCTCAGACATCCATTGCTAATTAGTTTTCACAGTTCAAAACTTAGCTCTCAAATCAGATATACAATATCATTCTTTGAACCCACCTAACTTATTTTCAAATTTCTTAGTGCACAATACATTTTCTGAATAAGTAATCACATTACGAAGCATACATGCAATGGCCTAATCCAAGCATTGTCATCAACACAAGTTCTTAATCTTGTGCATATAAAACCTTAAATTTTAATAAGCTCAGCATGACTACATATGTAACTGTCATAAAATCAAAGCATGTATGTACAGTTACAATGTGACACCAATTGTTGAACTCCCCAAGCAAAAAACTCAAAAAGAAAAAGATGAAAAAATATATATTGAAGGACAATCAAAGACATTTGAAATAACATAATTATTGCAAAAACCATTTGGTGATTATCTACAACTTTACAATCCCCTCTACAAACAAAATTCAGAAAGACTTTTCCTAATGCCCTTGCATTAACGTCTTCTATCTGGCCCCCTGTGATATGACATAAAAATCAACAAATTCAATCTAACAATCAAAATCATGAACACAAGCAAGGAGAAAAGAAAAACAAATTGTAATATAGAGAAGAAATAAAAAGAGAAAAGTTATCAAGAGATACAAAAAAGATGGTGACAACAATCAAACAAACAAACTGCATACCAGTTATAAAATTCGTACCAAAAGTTTTAAAACCACATACCTCTATTACTGTACCATGACAACTTTTGTAGAGAAAGAGCCATGTTCGGGACAACTTTTATTACAACTTGTGAAGGTGTCAAGTTGTGAATTTGTGATCGATGCAATTACTTTCACATGAGCCCAGCATCAACGTTTAACACCACTTTCACAACGTACAAATACATGTCACATCAGAAGTAATAAAAGTTTTTGTCATTAGACTTGATTGTAAAGAAAATTAAGATTTAGTCATTGCCAATATCAAATATGCTATAAACACAATGCAATTAACCAATCAAATAACATATGTTCAATTCCCATAATTGATTGTGTGCAACAATTTGCAGACCCCACAAATTGCACATTATTTGAAAGTGTACATAAAATCAGTAGCTTACACACAATCTTTGGCAATTTGAATGCCCATTTTCCGGCTAGTTGTAAATGCTTAGCCTACAAAAAAAAAGGTACATTGATGAATCGATTTACCTTAAAAACAATATCCTCATAAATCGCCAGATTTATAAACTCCCTATTGCAACAATCTTTTCTTTAAATTTGAAAAACAAACCTCACCATCACAACTACGCACAATTAGCATTTCTACTTTTTGATTTATACATAAACTACAATAATTGGATTAATTCATTAACCTTGATTTGGCACATCTCAAAATGTCTCAATTCTCTAATCTTTCCCTTAACATAAACAAAAAGTTGAAAAGGAAAAATGCACAAGTTACATTCAAACATTCATAATTGAAAGTACTCGATCTAAAAGAATCTACGACTCGTCGTTGTCGATCAGAATCGGAGCTTCATTTGCCGACTTATGAAAGAAGTGATCGATTCGCTGAGTGCCGGCCGGAACCGGTTTCTCGGAGACAGGGCGAGAATGCTTTTGATCGGTTGCCGGACGATCTGAAGGCTGTGAAGATGGCATGGGAAGCGAGTCGAGGAGGAAATCGCTCGTCGGCTGGTGCTTCTTGACGGCGATTCGAATGTGTTCGAGCTTCACGATCTTCCGCTTCCTCTCCGTTGTGATCTCTGCGGATTTCTCGGCCAGGAATTGGAGGAAGAGCTCGGCGGAGCACGCGACGAGGAATAGGGCTTCCGAGTTCATTTTGTTGATGTCATTGTCGAGCTTCATGATCTTCTTGACCCTTCCGATTGGGAGTTCGGGCCGGATTGCCTCGGTGTTTTCTTCTTCCGCCATTGATGTGTTTTCTTCTTCCGCCATTGATGAAACGCAAAGCTTCGATTTTGGAAATGAGGACGGAGATTATCATATTAACTGGAGAGGATAAAAGATTTTAGGGTTTTGAATTGGCGGGAAATTTGACCTATTGCTATTTGATCTTCTTCTTTTGTTGTTTTTGTTCAAGAATACCCTTGTATTACCTCAATTGTCAAGGACGTTTCTGAATTTTATGCGAGGGTGCTTCAGTCATATTATAGTTTGCCCGCCACAAAAAGTGCTTTTCCCGCCTGAAGAGAAATTAAAGAATTTGGATGAATAAAAATACTCCTATATATTTAAACATGTTTTGAAATCTTGCTTCAACCTAATTGAAAAGATGATTCATAGCTCATAGGTAGTTTTAATCGCGTTAATGTGTTATCTAACTTCTTTAAATCAAGGTTTTGAAACACAAACTGTTTATTGAACCGTAAAAAGGAGAAGTTCAAGGTTTTTGAGGTCGAACCGCAATGACATCATAATTAATTTAATAATTATTTTAAATATATATAAAAATATTAAATTAATAAAAAATAGAAAAATTAACTAAAATAGTCTAATTTACCAAGGATTTAACTAACAAGCTCCAAGACGAGTGTTTCACCAAGCAAATCTTTTATATCATCTAACCCTCGATCTATCCCAAGGTTTGAAAGTAATCCATCAATAGTAGGTTTCACAGTAACAATGGATTTCATAGAACTGACCACTTCACAGTAACAATGTGTAATCCATTACACATTGTTTCTTACAAAAATACAAAAAATCAATGTTATAAATACCGTTTCGATTTCTCTATTGGAATGGAATGTTTCGGTATTGGTTCGATACTGGCTCATTTCAGTGTACCATTTTGAAACTGCTGCAAAAAAATATATATATACATATATATATATATATATATATATATATATATATATAATTTCATATCTTATTACTTACAAAAAAAAATTTAAAAAAATTTATATTTTTAATACATTTATAAAACTTGTTATCTTACAACTAATATGATCATTTACTTAAACTACTATTATTTTATTAAAGTATACTAATTAATTCTTTTAACGCCAAAAAAAAAAAAAAAAAACAAACAAACAAACGTACAAAATGAAAGTAGGAAACTTTTGTTATTTTATATTACTCATTTTTTCCTCATTAGCTGGTTCACTCCTTTTTCTTTTCTTTTTTTTTTCTGTTCTATTTTCTCATCCACACACGTCAAGTCAAAGTCCTTGATTTCCACTCTTCTCAGACTCAATTTTAAATTTCCTCTCGTCCTTATCATTTTCTGTTGTCTTACTCTTCTTCTACTTTTTTCCTTTGTGTGCGTCTTCTTCAACAGTTCAACTTACCAGTGTTCATCTCATCTGACTTTTCTCCACTTCTCACTCAAGTTTCTCACCATGGGTTTTTTGTTTTGCTTTTTTTTTTTTTTGTAAGGTACGTTTGTTTACTTCATTTCTTTCTTCTTCTATTTTTTTTTTTTTTTTTTTGGTTGAGATTTTAGTTTTACCGTCCAAACTTCATGCCGGCCGAATCTTGAATTTCGGCCGGTATTTACCGAGCGTTTCTTAATTGAAAGAGTGAGGCGAGGGTTTCTTGTTTGAGAGAATGATCTACCAAAGTCCAAATGACGCCATATAGGAAAAAAAAAAGGGTAGAGAGTCTAAAACGGTGCCATTTAAGGCTTGAAACAAATGACCCGTGTAAACTGCCTGAACCGGTCACGGTTCACAGAATCGGATGGTCTGACCGCGATTTGTACGGTTTGCTGCTTTTTTTTACATATAACGGTTCTTCATGTTTAACAGACTGTAAAGATGGCCGGTTCGAGGTTTTTTCATTCAGACCGTACGGTCCGGTCCGGGTTTCAAAACCTTGCTTTAAATAAGGTTGTGTTTGTTTTTGGTTTAAATAAAATTAAGAAAATATTTTACACCCAAATGCATGTTTAGGTACACATGTAAAATGAATTCAAATTGAAAATCTTAAACTTTGACCGTAAAATAAGCTTTTTGACCTGGAAAATCATTTACACCTCTCATTTACCTTTAAATGTTTTTCCATACTCAGACACCCGAAGAGAGAGAGGGAGAGAGAAAGTAAGAAGAGAGAGTAGAGAGAGTGAGCTAGAAGCACACACAACCCATTGGACCACCGCCCCAACCCCAGATCACACCCCAGCACCGCTAAGATCGCACCACCAAGAACGCACCCCAGATCGCATCACCGAGATTGCGTTGCCGCCGCCCTCTAGATCAAACTCTTGTCGCCACCTGAAGCTTACCGCCACTTTACCGGTCTTGTCACCCATGACTGATCTCTCTCTTTCTCGATATACCTCTCTCTTTCCCTTAATTTTCGATCACTCTCTCTTCCTCCCTCTCTCGGTTTGACCGAATTTTTTAGTTTAACAAATGGTTTTGTTTTGATTGTTGTTTCTGTAAGTTTATATATTGAAATTTTCTATTATAAAATTTGTTTAGAAGCTGAGAAAATGTGAGAAACTAGTAAAAAAATAGCATTTTAAGAATGCAACCAAACACCTGAAAACATTTTCCAAAACAATTTTCATAATGCAGCCAAACACTTGAAAATATTTTCCTTTCCCAAAAATATTTTTACCTGAAAATATTTTACACTTTGGAAATTTTTTTTAAATGTTGCTAAACGTAGCCTAACATACATGGATAATCTTATAATTTGCCAAGTAATGAGTTAGATTTTTTTTTTTTTTTTGGGAGAATCAATGAGTTAATGACAAGTTAAGGGAAGCAATGAGGAAGCTCTGCATCTTCAATATAGTTGGAGAACGATGAATGAGATATCTAGCGTAAGGCTTTACTCATGGCATCGCCCCCCATATTCCTCAAGGGGTTCTGTTCCTCCTATAAGGGTGTCTTTCTCTCCTTACAGAGAAAGAGGGCTCTCTGTGTATATCTCTTTACGGGCTTCTGGTTCTCCTCCTATGACTTCGCTTTTCTCCTGAACTAGAGCTCAGACTAAGCGTTGGGCTTCCATGCTCCCTCATATTCACCCTTTGGCGAAGCTGTCGCCAAAGTTGGCAGACTTGAACTCTAAGTTCATCCATTTCTAGATCCCTTGGGGCAAGTCTTGATGAAACTGAATGGCCCTGGCTTCTCTGAATAAAACAAAAAAGCAAAGCTCTAATGCTGCTACGAGATATTGTTTGTGCTAGGGCTCTCCTTGACTCCACGCTCACCCAATTTTCTTTATGCCTCGACCCCACAGATTCTCGCCCTTCACTCTGGGCCACAATTCTACTTCTTTCTGGATTCGCCATTTTTTAACCACTCCAAACGGTACGTAAGAATGCAAGGTGGCCCTTCCCACAAACGACGACAATTGTATGGGCCCAAAATCAATATAGGGCTAATTCTTAGGTCCAGCTCAATTTATTTATGGAGATGAGTTTGCATGCCAACATTTTGGGTTTTAAAACTGAATCAATAGGAATTACCAAATAAAAAAGAAAGGACATTAATTTTTTATTTAGGTCTCCTCGAGCAATTCGAGGTGCGTTTTCATACAATCTTCTAAATTTATGAATTATGGAGTTCTATTACAATTTTTTGATTCCTGTTCATCAGGGATGTTCCTTCTTTTATAGTCCTTTCTCTTTAATCTTGGCTTTCCACTTGTATGGCTGCTAATCTTTCCTTAGATACTTGTCCCATCTTTCCCTTCCAAGTGGTGGTTGAGTAAGATACAGGCTGTATGATCACTTTTCAAGTGTCATGTTGCCATTAATGCAGCTAGTTGGATTGTTGCAGTGTATTTAATGCGAATGTGAACCACACTTTATAGGGGAGCTTCCTTCCCCCCTCGCCTGCATCTGTCACCTTCGCTTTCTTGGGTTATCTAGTTCTCAATTTGGGTGGCTTTGCCCTCATCTTCCACAGGATTGCTTTGACGATACTTCCTTGGGCGTGGGATACCCCTTGGGAATCTTTACTCATCGGATGTATCGGCCATTTTGGCTAGACTGGGCCTAGTTTGAAGGTGGGTTGAGCCTAGTCACTCCTTGGGCCTATTTTGACAAAAGTACCAGTCATAGACCTCCCCCAGCGCCCCCCCCCCCCCCCTCACGATGAGCTAATTCAAACTCACACTTGTAAAAAATAATGAAGATTCATCCTTAACCTGAGGACTGAGCTAAGGCATGTTTGTTTAAATTTGTAAGTTGAATTTTCTTTTAACAACGTTTAAAAAGCTTCAATATTTAGAAAATGTTACCATTTATTACTCAGTGAAGTTTTGAAAGTTGAAACTATAGAAACTAATTGGAGTCAAGCCAATCACACCACTCCTAGTTGATACCATTGATGCATTAGCAAGTGATTTATGATTTTAAGGAGAACTGAATGTCAGATGGTACGATCATCAATTTCCATTTATAGAGGTGTGCACAGGTCAGGTCAGGTTGGGTTAAGGGGTTTTTTCAACCCAACCCGCTGTGGTGGGTTAAAAAAAATCCAATCCAACCTAACCTATCACAACTGGGGAGTCAATACCGTACCGTACCGGCCGGTATATATCGTACCGTACCGGCCGGTATATACCGTATCGGCCAGCAATCCGGTACCAAATACCCCTATGTTTCGTACCGGGAAAAATACCGGCCTCGTACCGGCGAAATCCGGCCGGTAAATGGATACCGGCCGAAACGTGAAAAATCTTTTTTTTTTTGGTTAATTTTGATGTTTTTCAAGGGCAGGATGGTGAAAAACTGAGTAAGCTAAGAAAACCCAACAGCAAGAAAGAGAAAAATGAAAGAAAAACGCACAATGGCTTTGCAAAATGAAGTTAGAATCACCTCATGCACTCACCGTCTCTTTTTTCATTGAAGCCAATGGCCTCTCACTGAATCTTGAATGGTGATGGACGGTGACACAAGCAGCAATATGAACGAGAGAAACGAGACAAAACTGAAAGCTCAAAAGAAAAAGCTAAGAAGAGAGAGCTAAAATCGTTTGAAACTTGAAAGTGGAGAAGAAATTCTAAGTGGAGAAGAAAGTGGAGAAGAAAAGAGTGAAAAGATGAGAGGTACCTGTGGAGAAACGTGTGACTGAGACAGAAAGAGACGTGTATTTGCTAAGTTTTCTTATTGAAAGATGTGAATGCCAGTGATTGAGAGAGAGGGAAACGTGTGGAGAGAAAAAAAAGAGAGTAAAAAAAGCAACAGTATCTTGATTTTTTCATTTGAAGTAATAGTTTTTATATTATTTAATTTTTTTCATCTTTGACAACTAGCAACTTTCCTACCCAGAGTCCCAGACACGTCAGTGACATCACTGAACTTCATTTTGTATTTTTTTAATTCTTATCTACTACCTATAACTTATATGCTTAATTAGTATATTTGTAATTACAAAAAAATATACTAGTAAAAATATTATTAAAAGATACTAAATTTATTTATTTTAAATGTTATGAATATATATATATATATATATATATTATTTTGCGGTAAACCCAAAACGGTACACCGGTATTGACCGGTATCTGAAATATATCGTACCGCTGGCCAAACCGGTACAGCCTCCGGTACGGTATTGACTCCCTAAATCACAAGAGTCCAACCCACATGAATTGGGTTAGACCTATGGGTTGGACAGTTTTTATTTTTAATTACTATTATTATTATTATTATTATTATGAAATTGAGCATTAGAACACCACCACCATAAATAAGAACAAATTTATAACTAATTAATCATGAGCATAACACCAAACAAATACAATCTATATGAAGATAACTTAGGGTTTGTATTTTATTTAGGAAGAGGTGTAAAAAAGTAAATAACAAAATTGTATAATATATTTTTAAATTTTTAAATATATATTAACTATAGGCGGGTCAAGTCAAGTTAGACAAATTTGTGAATCTTGCGACTCGAACCCATTCCGACTCACTTTAAGAAAAAAATTCACAACCCAACCCACTAACCCCTAAAAACCGACCTAATCTAGCGGATTTGATTGTATCAAGTCTGTTTTGGCGGGTTGGTTGCACACCCCTACCCATTTCAAAATTTCAACAAAAATCATGCCACACCGAATCCATTAAAATAGGTACCATAGATCATTTATATTTTATCAGTAGTATCTCTCCTCACATACCCAACATCTATCTTCCAAACAACCCAAGCATGTCATCAACAAAATCCCAAACGACCATGCCCAACCCCTATCCAAACACAAACACTTAAGAAAGGGGAACAAGGGCCTGACCATGGGGAGCAAATTAAAGAGGGAAGCTGAAAGCTACGGCCATGGAAAGCAACATATCATTTTAACATTGAGTGAGAGAAAGAGCATTCCTGCCAATGGTGGTTAATGGGGAATTATAGTAGCAGAGCTTGTTGCTATCGGCGAGTGGCAAAAGGTTGTGGAAGGTAGACCTTAAGGATGATCAATCATGAAGGTTTAAGCTTAACAAAGGAGATTCACCCGTAGAAGAGTTTGCAAAGAAAGATACAATTTAGTGGCCTTAACATAACTAAGTTGGCTACACTAAGCCCATCAAAACTAGTTGATTATGGGTAGTACCCTATACTATGGCAAGGTACAATTGCAAATTTTATTAAACCAAAATTATTAATTTGATGAAAAAAAAAAGTGCTCCCACCAACTACATTGAACCATGTACACCTTTATTGTAGATTAAATTATAATATATTCAACTATTATTGACTTAAAAAAAGAAAAAAGAAAAAGGGAAGACTTCGTTTTGCTACATTGAAGGTGGATTTGAGCAAAGCTTATGATAGACTAAATTGGAATTTGATTAAAGCCACACTTCAGAAAAATGGGCTTTAGCTAGCAATGGATTCAATTGGTGATGCAATGTGTCAGCATAATGACATACAACATTCTATTCAATGGAGCTCCCACAGAAAAATTCAAACCCAATTGTGGTATAAGGCAAGGTGACCCACTATCATCATACATATTCATTATCTGCACAAATATTCTTTCATGCATGTTGGAGGATTTAGAAGCTAAAGGCATGCTGAAGGGAGTGAAAATAAATAAAGGAGGGCTTCCTATATCACACCTTATGTTTGCGGATGACATTATCATCTTCTTCAAAGTTGCCAATCAAACTACAGACAAGCTCAGCCAAACCCTTCAAAGCTTTTGTGAAATGTCGGGTCAAAAGATAAATGACACTAAATTAGTCATGGTGGTTAGTCCCAACTGCAATGAAGCTATAAAAGAAGACTTAGCCAAAAAGTTAAAAGTAAACATTATAGCAAAGATTGAGAAATATTTAGGGATCCCAGTGGACCCAGGAACAACAATGAGAGAAATTGGCAACCAAATTATTGATCGGCTATAGAGTAGGCTTCAAACTTGCAAAGGAAAACTCCTATCATCTGTAGGGAAGCTAACTCTTATTAAATCGGTCATGTAAGCCATGCCAATATATTCTATGTCGAACCATAGATTACCAAAAGATACATGCAACAAAATTGATAGAATCATTAGAGATTTTAGGTGGGGAAACACTACAGAAGTAAGGAAATTACATACCATAACTTGGTATATAATTTGCCAACCGAAGGAAACAGGTAGTGTAGGTATTAGGAAGACAGAACAATTCAATCAAGCCATCCTAGCCAAACAACACTGGAGAATAGCTCAGAATCCTCAATCATTAATAGCCATTACTCTTAAGGAAAGTATTTTCCAAAAGTTCCTAACCTTTAGGGTAAGGAAAGATGTCCAGCTACTGCATCCCAAATATGGAAAGGAATATGGAGAACAAGGAAAAACAATTTCAGGAGCTAAATGGCAAGTAGGAATGGGTGATAACATTAAATTAAGGGATCCACATAAACCTCGTAATGAAACAACGTTGTTGGAATACCAACTTGACAAAGGCACAGTTCGAGATCTTATGGATTCTGAAATAGGTACTTGGGAAGCTAAGCTCATTGCAAATATATATGACACAAGAGTAGCACGAGAGATTATAAATACCCCACGTTCAAAGTTTAGAGCTCCGAATAAAATTTTATGGTTTCATTTAAAGAAAGGGATATACAAAGTGGATGAAGGATACAAATTAATTACGAAGGAGCAAGATGGGATAGCTAATTATGGTATGAATAGAATGGGTTGGAAAAATATTTGGAAACTAAAAATCCCATATAAAATCTATATGTTCTTATGGAAATTGTTACACAATGGGTTACCAACTAGAATGGAGCTAATCAAAAGATAAATAATTGTTAGCCCCAAATGTGTAATGTGTGGTCAAGAAGATGACACATTCAATCATCTTTTCCTCAAATGTCCTTTTGCTAGAGCTTTATGGTTTGCCTTGCCTCAGAACATTTGATCTGATGCTATTCCATCTGTTCGACAATGGTTGATAACCATTCTTGAAAAATACAAAGTAGGTAATGGACAGGAAGATAACGTTCTTATAGATATTAGTGCCACTCTTTGGGTGATTTGGACTAACAAAAATAAGGTTATATTTGAAAATAAAACTGCTGATGTTCAACAAGCCATTTCAAGCACCAAAATCCTCTTGACAGAGTGGAAAACAAATTTAGATGATTGTATCCAAATTGGTTCAACAACTGCAGCAACTGTAGGAAACCAAATTCCATGACATAATCAAAATTGGTAAGCAATAATAATAGTTGACACAAAAAAGCGTTTGCGCGAAGCTAATTGGAATGGAGGTGCCTTTGTGATCAAAAATCATTTAGGCCAGTCCGTTCGTAAAGGTTGTTACTCATGGCACTCCTACAATGATGAGAACAACCTGTTATCCACAACTAGAGAAGCATTATATAAGGTGTGGATGCAAGGTTTTAGGGAGGTAATCCTTTTTTCTAAAATCAAATCAAGGAGTGAAGCTCATTCAGACACATTGCTTGACTAGCATGGAGAACGTCCCCATCATGGATGATATTGCGACATTAAAAAAGATGATTAAGCATATTCACATCCAAGTTGCTGCTCAACTGGTGCTCCAAGAAGTTCAAGGATTAGCAAACATGGCAACAATGTGTTTTACAAGGCTCTTCTGGATGTGATTTTATTTGGCGGTAACAAAAAAAAAACTATTATTGACTTATGGAGGAAACAAGGAAAAAAAAAAAAAAGATGAAAGGAAAGGTGTTTTCTTGTACCTTGATGGCTAGAACCCAAAAGTGGTTATATATTTACAATACTCCTGCCCGTTGGATTCCGCTGCTGGAGAACCTATACAAGGCCAGCTTTGACGTAACTTTGTTTGAGCATTTGGGAGTGATCTTTCTGGATTTAGCTGGTAATGTGATTGCAGCATTGAGTCAGAAGATAAAGCTACCTCAAATGGTGGAACTGGCGGAAGCACTGGCAGCAAAGGGAGCAGTTATTCTCGCAACAAAACTGTGCATCTTCAAGGTAATGTTTGAGGGGGACTGCCTGCGGGTTGTACATGCTCTGAATGCTCATGGTATTTGTCTCACTTTGTATGGTCACGTGATAGAGGAAACTCGCAAACTAGGGTCTTTTTTGGAGTCATGTAGTTTTCATCATGTAAAAAGGGAGGATAATAAGTTAGCGCACTCTCTTGCATGAAGAGCAGTTTTATCTGCAGAAACGGATGTTTGGGTAGAAGAACTACCTAGTGACCTGGATGATGTTTTTCAAGTTGATTTTTGATTAATAAAACTTTTCTTACCTTTCTCAAAAAAAAAAAAAAAAAAAAAAAGCCTAGGTATACAACAAATTTCACTAATATTAACATGTTTTATTGTGACTGTGCAAAATTAAATGAGTTTAGTGATGGATTCATATGAGAATGACATTATTGCCACTGGGCCGTGTAGCCTAGTGGCACTCGGGATCCTATGTGTCCTTTAGCTCAAGGGTTCTATCCCCCGCAATTACCTAGAAAAAAAAATGAGAATGACATTATTATAATCACAATTTATCACTTTAACAGGTTATAAATTTTTTTTTTGCTAAAAATGATATATCATCATTGATGTTTTATTTCAACACAAGTTTACAACTAGACATGTTGGTTGGTAGTTCTTGACTTCTTGGGTGGAACTTCAAGTTATATTTGGGATTGGACTATTCAAAACTTTGGCCCACTATTAGCAAGCTAATATGGTGGTATGGGTAGAGGTGTGCATTGGTTGTGTTATGTTTTGAGGTATTTTTCATTCTAACCTAATATTGTCGAGTTGACAAATCTCCAATCCAGCTCAACTCATGACAACTCTTGAGTTGTTAGTTGAGCCATTTAGTATTGTCCAATTAAAGAATTTTGATTTTCATTTAAGGTTTTAAGCCAATTATAGTCAATAAATGATTACAATTTACATAATTGGGCTTAATATTTCTATTTTATCAAAATTAAGTCTCAATATGCCAAAATAAATCAAATTAACAAAATTAAACAACATCTAAAAATTCAAAATAAATCAAACTATTAAATTAAAAATATATATTCCAAACTGTCAATATTGTGGGTTGGGTCGGGTTACAGTTCAAAATTTTGCCAACCCAAGCTTAAAAAAAACACAAATGACAAACCCATGAAAAATGAATCCAAGTCATAAGTTGGGCTGGGTCCATAGACTGAATGTAACACGTGCGAGCAGAGAAGACCGGGTACCTTAAAACAAAAAATGGAGTCAGAACCCGCAGCACACGCACACACAACTGTAAAGTAAGGGCATATAACAATTCGACAAGTCGTATATTTCAAACCCTAGGACTTGGCTCATAGTACCCACAGTTCACAACACATACACACACAGTTTGTCTCACAACAACAATCTCTTCTTCTACCAGTCCAGTCCAGTCCAGACCGAACAACATGGAGTTCTCTCAGGAAGACTTCGATCGCCTCTTGCTGTTCGAGCACGCTCGTAAAACTGCCGAATCTAACTACGCCCAGAACCCCCTTGATGCCGATGTTAGTATCTCTCTCTCTCTCTCTCTCTGTTAATCTCAATGTTTCATTCCTCAGTTTCAACCTCCATTATATTTAACTATGTGTATTTGTGTCTGTGTTTGTATATTATGCTTTCATTTTAATTCTCTAATTTTTATTTGTTTGTTGAACTGTCTATTGGAGTTGATTCACAGTTTTAGCTTTTATGTGTTTGTTATGAACTATTTGGGATACTTAAATTTTAGCATGGTTTGTTAGTTTAAGTGATATGACTTTTTAAATATTCATATTTTTGGTTCAATGTTACACCACTTAATATATATTTTTTAATTGGATGCGGATTTTAACATATCCAACATTGGATTACATTATCTTTGTGTATTTTCCATGCTTGCAAATAATTTCAAGATTATCAAAGATCAATAGCAATGTCATTGATCAATCGTTTAAATTCAAGTTTTTGTAGTTTAAAATAACTCATAAAAGATGAGTTTATGGATTGAATGGTAAATAACATCTAATTGGCATGCATGTTAAGAACATATAGAACATGTAATCCCAACGGTGGGATTCAAAATATGAATTCAATAACAAGTTATTGGGTGGTGTAACATTGTTTACAGTTATATATATATATATATATATATATATAAAGATGTGAATTATGACATCATCTGTTTGGCTATGTGAATTACTCTGCAGAATCTAACAAAGTGGGGAGGAGCATTGCTGGAGCTATCACAATTTCAAAACATTGCGGATTCAAAGAATATGATTAATGGTATTCTGAATTTCTTATAAAATTAAAACAACATTATGGTATTTTAAATATATACATAATTGAACTGGAATCGCTGTTGCAAAGACTTTTTCTTTTTGGAACCGAACTATTTTGATGGGATAACTTAAAAAAAAAATTGAATTATGTAGATGCTATTTCGAAGTTGGAAGAGGCTTTGCTTGTCGACCCAGTGAAGCATGAGGCATTGTGGTGCCTGGGAAATGCCCAAACCTCTCAGGCATTTCTCACTCCTGACATTGATGAGGCGAAGGTTTTTTTCGATAAGGCCCGTGACTATTTCCAAAAAGCAGCAGATGAGGTAAAATTTTAAGTTCCTTAAGTTTTCAATTATATTGTATTTTATAGTTTAAGACTCTTTTAGAAGCTTGATTATGGAATATGTTTTTGCAGAATCCATCCAATGAACTCTACCAGAAGTCCTTGGAAAACACGGATAAGGTATTTTTCAAGCTTTAACTATTATTTCATTTGAACCATAATATCCTATTATACTGCCTTTTCATATAGTCACTCACATCATATGAACATTGCCTAGAAAAGAGGATGTATTGGTTTATTAGGTTGCATGGTAGTACTAGTTATATGGCTGAGAATATACTAATATCGTGCTTTGCGTAGTGGTTAATTAGAATTTTTAAGTTTGGGAAACATCTATGTAAATTTATTCATTTTATAAATATTACTTTTGTGTCATTTGTTTTAGGGCTGTGGTCTGGGACATATATAATTGGGGTACAGTTGGGATTGAGATTGTGATGAGATTTTCAAAACGAGTAGCATTTTGGTGGAAAAAGGTGCAAGAAGTATACACTAGTTTAGTGACAATACCCACAACCATTAATGCACCTTGCAAAATAGCTAATCTCTTTTATTGGTGAATGGTGACTTAGCTAATTATACATAGAAAGGAGACCATATCTAAGAAGGACAGAGCAGCCTGCACTATATGTTGAACTGGGCTTGAACTCATAGGATCGATTAGGTTCTGCATAAGTGTCTTGTTTGGAAAATCTCTCTTTTTAAGGGAATATTGGTCAACGGATTGTCTTTCAAATAAAAAGGTTAAAGTTTTCAATACTTCTCTTCTTAATTGAAACTCAAATGAAGTTAATGAAAAAGAGGTATTGAATTTCAAAGAAAGTAAAAGGATAAGTCAGGAAAGTTATTAATATTGCACCCATTGAAATTTTAAAGAGGACCATATTTTTGGAATATCCCAAAATGGAATAGATGACTAACAATAATGGATGGAGGAGTAATTAGTTTGATAGTTTTTTATCTTACTAATTTGATTCCATTGTTTACTGTTTCTTCTTAGGCGACTGATTTGCACATGGAGATCCACAAGCATGGTCTTGTTCAACAGACTCTGGGTGGTGGGCCATCTGCTTCTTCTAATGAAAAGGTTAGATTATCAAATTATTACTTTACTGTTATTTGCTAAATATTATTTTGAAGGAGTAGCACTTTATCTAAGAAGCTTCTATAATCTGTGATGCAAAGAACCTGTTTACTTGGTTGGAGTTCTTTGAGCTTCTATCATAGTTGAAGTGACAATGCTATGTTTTTCAGGGCTTAACAGATCCTTGACCAACGTCTTCAGTTTTTTTAATAACGTCACATCTATCTGAAACTGCAAAAGTCACTCTTTTGTTTTTTTTTTTTCTGTTTTTTGTTTTTGTAAAGATTTGATGATAGTGTTTCAATACCATGTGCACAGTATTGCAGTTTTAGTTTGGACTAACGACTTTATGGCACTTTAGATTGCTCTTTCACTCAATTTCCCTTTTAGCTTGCTCATTGTTTTCAGCCCTGCTTCCAGATACATATGATATAATAATTTTCTAGGGACTCATGTTTCAACTGTCTCAGCATTTATCAAAAAAAATTGTTTCAACTGTCTCAGCTATTCTATGTGAAAAACGTATGAAAGCTTAAGATTTTTTTTACTGTTAAGTTACGTGCTGGGTCTTAGACCCTTGACATGACACTCTATCCCATTATTGTCGAGGAGGAAGTCTCGTTTTAGCTAGAGCTTATTATTGTAAGAATTAAGATAGCCTGAGATTGGTACAATTAATTCCCAGATTTGGCTAATATCTTGGTAGATCTTCTAATATATGATAATACATCTTGTATTGAATTTGTAACAGATCCCGATTGGATTTTTTAAACTGGTTGTGGTTGGGTCTGGTCAGAATTGGGGTGTTCCTGTATCAATTGTTTGGTTCAGCTTCATGAAATCCTCCTCATTAATTTTGTGTTCTTTATTCCATCACTTGGTTTCAACCATACTTCTTAATCAGTCAAATGCTTTGCTGCACATAATGAACAATCTTATAAACTCTCCCTCACCTTCGTCTTCTTCCCCATTTAGGCATCAGTTTCCTATGTGAATTGAAGTTGAGATTTGTGTAGGGGTTGATTTGGATTAGATGTTTCTGGGTTCCGGGTTCATGTTCAAGCCAGATCTAAATTCATTATTTTTTCTTTTTCCTTTAAAATTGATAATAAAAAATTTATTCATATGCTGATGTGGCATTTATTATTATTATTTTAGTTGTCATGTAAGCTTTAAGTGAGAGCCGGTGAAAGAAAGAAGAAAATAGAGAAGCAAAAAGAGTCCAATGGAAGAAAAAGAAAGAAGAAAAGAGAGACAATAGTGAGAGAGAGAAATGATATTTTAATTGAAGAGTAATAAAATATTATTATTTTTTATAAGTTTTGAGTTACAGTAGACTGTCAAAAATGACAATTTACTATAGCAAAGTTGCTAAAAAATTTAAGTATAGCAACATTGATGTAGTGTGTGTTTTGTGGGATGAGTTGCTAAAATGGCTCTTTTAAGTTTTTAGCATTCTTGATGTGAATGCTCTTAAGAGTCAAATTGACTGCAAATTAAAAATAATTGGGACCAAATTGATTGCTTCCGAAATGTAGGGACCAAATTGACTGTGACCCCAAAATGTAGAGACCAAAATGGTATTTTCGCAATAAATTCCCAAATTTGGGTAATATGTTGGTATATCTTCTAACTATCACAGTACATCTTGTATTGAATTTGTAACAGATCCCGATTGGATTTTTTAAACCGGTTGTGGTTGGGTCTGGTCTGAATTGGGGTGTTCCTGTATCAATTGTTTGGTTTGGCTTCTTGAAATCCTTCTCATTAATTTTGTGTTCTTTAGGCCGTCACTTGGTTTCAACCATACTTCTTAATCAGTTAAATGCTTTGCTGCACATAATGAACAATCTTACAAACTCCCTTTCACCTTCTCAAGATGTGTGGGTCCCACATGCTATGATGGTGGTCTCATGAGACCTTCCCATTGGATAATTTACCCATCTTCTCTCGCCTATTGGAAATATTTCCAGCTTCTCAGTCTACAAATATACTCATGCAGTTACATAATCCAGAAGCAGTGAAGCCACTATTTTATCTGATTGTGAATAATTTTATTGGATTTGCTTGGTTGTCAATTTTTGGAATCTGAAAGATGAATTGTTTTGGATAGCATTTGGATAATAATGAAGTTCGGTTCTGGCCTGAGTTGAAATTCGTAACTTGTTTTGGTTACTGCTAATCTCCTGTCATGTTTACATTATGTATTTGGATGTTACATTGCATATAATCTATGAACGCATATTTGTTTTGTATGTTTTTATTGTGTGGAGTGTCTCCATGATTTAATTACAGTCTATACACCTTTGTTTCTATTTGTGGAAAAATGATAGAAGTAAAACGACGATGAAAGGAAACATTTGATAATTCTTATAAATAAATGCATATATCACTCGTTTTACATTACATTCAACTTAATTGTGATTTGTCTGAATTACTCTAGACATGCATGGACATGGGTGCTGTTGTTGCATCATTCCTCATTATACAATCCGTTTTTGGGAGAAGTTCTTTATAGGTGCAAATATGCTTCATTTCGTTTTTCTTTGAGCTTGCTATTAAATTATTGTTGTTTTTCCAGACTTCCAAGAAGAAGAAGAAGAGCAGTGATCTCAAATATGACATATTTGGATGGATTATCCTAGCAGTTGGAATTGTTGCATGGGTGGGTATGGCAAAATCCCACGTTCCTCCACCTGCTCCAAGATAGGCCTTTTATCTGCTCCATATTCAAGGCTACCTAAGGTTCAAATTTGTTCTGATAGATTCATCAAAATTTGGGCTGACAAATTCACCATTCTGGAGATGTAGTAAATTTAGTAGCATGTGGTATGCTATCCACATGCTGATTTTGACTAATAATGTTTCTTTTGCTGATTTGGTTAGGCAGATATATTATTGTTGTTCTCTTGTCAATTTTGGCTATGTAGGCTGATTATCTTAAGCTATTTATTTTTCATTCATACAGTCTTGAATGTGTGATTTTTTAAGCCAGCTTTGGCTTCTTTAAGGTTATATAAGTAATGTTATCGGCATCAACAGTATAAAAGACGCAAGGACGAAAATATCTTCTCTCTCTTTTTAATAGATGTGTCACGTGCAGGTCATGCACTGATAAATTTTTGTTTTTGGGTCAAAGGGTACATTCATTAAAAACAAACAAACAGTCACTGCCTCGCCACAGGGGCAGGGTCGGCAGAGCACAGTCTTACACAATACGTATCAGAAACATCCAAAGTTACAATAGACAAAATATCAGGGCTCCGAGGGGAAGTAAAGACGGCAAACACTCCGGCATAATGGCACCCCTTCTAGCCAGCGCAATATAATTTGTCTTCTCTTTACGCCCTCACACTTTAATATTTAAATTTACTGAACTAGTTATTTTTTAAATGTTCTCTAGCATGTGAAAAAAAAAAAGCTTGTTTAGCACACCAAAATGCTACTTTCGCTTTTTCCCGAAAAAAATAAAAAAATTGCTTTTTTTTGCCAGCTTAGCACATTATTTCATAATTTTCCTTTTATTTCATTTTTTATTTTACCATACAACACATTAAAATAACTCATTAAGTAAATTTATGGAAAAAAAAAAAAAAAAAACAAAAAAACCAGCACCAGCACCACCCCTGTAACCTGCAACCCATCACTAGATCAGAACCCACCAACCTAACCACAACAAGCTGATACACAACCAAACCCACCAACGCAACCCAATTAATGATCCACCACCACAACTCGATTAAAGAGAGGAGAGAGGTCTGAGAGAGAGAAGAGAAGTATGAAAGGAGAGAGGAAAAAAAAAAGAGTAGCATTGTTATGATGAATATTTTTTGCAAATGGCACACCGGATGGAACCACTTTTCAATTATAAATCTTTTGCTCATAATGAATTTACTCACTTTAGAGCGTGTATTGTTGTTGGACTTTTCATTTTTTTTTTCTTTTTATCTTTTAGAGTGGTGGGAGATTGTTTTCTTTTGTTTTTTGATAATTCAATAATTACAATGGGAAGAGGGGATTTGAATTTTGAATGTTTTCGTTGAAAATATCAGAAGATGTCAATCAATTGAATTATAAGACTCTTAATGGTAATAGATTACTCATAACGTACATAAAAAAGAGTGTTGTAGTGTTGAGCTTAAAAAATTGAAATTTGCATTTCCATAATATCTTAATCAGCCACTGCAACCAAGCATGATGCTTGATTCCATCAAATTGTCAAAAGTTTTTGAGATTTCTAATTAGTTAATGGGAAGCACAATTAAAAGGGTAAAATAATATGAGTATGATTCGTGACAATTGATAGTAGCCTATAAGCAGGAAAAGGGAAAGTGTAAGCGGTTGTTCATGTCTTAGAGAACAAATATGTTTAATTCGATATAGTTTATAGGCTTTCAAAATTTCCTCTTCTTAGGCATCAATACATTGTCAGTTTTATTTAATTGGGCTTCCTCCCAGTTCTCTTACGTAATCCAAACTTCTTTTGCAGTGATTGAAAAAATTGTAAAAATTATTAATTGTAGTTGGAAACTTGGAATTGGATCAAGGCTTACCCTAATTAATGTCAACAGTCAAAATTCCTTTTGCCTCTGGTTGTTGTTTGTGTTCTTTAAAGTTTTGTTTCAATGCTACAAAATTGATTTGGATGATTGATGACTCTCTGTTTCCAATGAGTTTTATCGTTTGGCTTTTAGCTTATTTTGTTTATGTACAACTTTTTAAAACTTTTTTTTTTTCAAATACAAATATATTTCAGCTCACTTTTAGCAACAAAAAAAAAAGAAAAAAAGAAGAAGCTAATATTTATACAAACTATGAGGAGATTTTGGTGTTTGGTTTTGGGAGGGGGGTGGCGCTTTAAGTTTTTATGTTACATTTGTTTCCTGAGAAAATGAGGGCAGATTAGCTCAAAATATAGGTTTCTTTTTTAAGTTTTTCACCTTTAAAATGAATGGATTATGAGATTTGATTTTGATGTTATTGTCTAAGTTTGTTTGCTAGAAAATTAGTTGGTGGGTGACGCACTGATGGTGAGATAAGGTTGATGACAACACTGGTTTCTGCTTAGATGTTACCAGTGGAGGAGGATGGGTGATGCACTGATGGTGAGATAATGTATTTGGGACTGTTTGGCTATATGAATGAAACTTGTTCGGTACAGTTTAGCTATAATAAGTTCTTTTTGTTTTATTTTAAACTCATATAAATTAAAAATACATTAAAAAGTGGTTTTGTTGAGAATATTCCTCTAAAAATGATTATTCCATCTTAACTCAGCGTCATTTACGGTTTACCATGAGGGAAGTTAAAAAAAGGGGGGGGGGGGGGGGTGTGGAGTGTCAATTATTTTGATAATTGGAAACACAGTATCATTTTTTGAAAAACATGGTATGGCGAGTCTAATTTCACCATACCTTAAAGGTGATAATATAATTTACCCTAAATTTTAAGAAGTTTGCTAAGATAATAGTAGTATTATTATATAATTAAACGGGCTCAATTAATTTGAATGGAAATCATTTACAAAAAGAGATTATGAAATGTAAATCCTAGAAAATAACAAGTCTAATCAACGTTTATGTCTCATGTAACCAAGGGATTAGTTGTAATCCCTTCATCCCCTTTCTATGAAGTAAAAAACTCACATATCTTTTTTTTTTTTTAAGGAAAATGTTGAGGGCAGTTAAAGTCTTGAGTATATTATTTTAGAAGAATGTGAGAATTGTGATAATTGGCATGAGGATATTATCAAAATTATGCATGATGTAACTTTAAGTTATATTACACTACCTAATAATTTTTTATTGGATTAATATTTAGAAAATTTGACCATTAGATTACATGTTCTTTATATTCTTGATACACATTTCAAATTTCGCATTAATCAAATACTATTTTCTATTCAATCCATAAACTTTTCTTTTATGAATAATTTCAAAATACAAAAATTTGAAATTTAAATATTTTATAGAAGAAATAGTTATGGATCTATGATTATCTTGAAATTTGGTAATAAAGTATCTGGATAAATTTGATTATAATGCAGATTGTTTCCGGATTGCAAGAGAAAGTATAGATCTGTAAAGGTGTATAAATCTCCATAAAGAAGAAAAATGTCTAAGTGGCAAGCAAGAAATGATCCCCCAAATGTATGATAGTATAGTAACTAAAAGGAGATCAAGACTAATTTAGCAATTATTCTTTAGAATGCATTGATTCTACCATTAGAGTTACCAAACATTATCTAATTAAGTATTCATTAGGTTATATGAGCCAAACTAACAGTCAAGACTTTAATTGAACTTGACATGTCAATGAGTTGGGATTACACGTGGCCTATAAGTCAAGCCAATAATGTAGGGCAATTTGGATAGAGGGGAGAAGGAGGAGGAGTGGAATGGAATAGAGTAGAGTTGGCTGAAAATAGGCAAATTTTAGACTAAATCTACTTTACTCTACTCTACTTCCCCTCACCCCCTCAATCCAAACGGACTAGTAGTGTTCAACTATTTAATTCTAATGTCTCAATTAGCTAGTAATCAATTATAAATTAATTATTCATGTGGCTTTGGCAGCGATGGTGGTTTTTTTCTTAGAAGTAATTTTGGTTTTGGATAAGGCAACAAGTCTTAATGGCCTACCTGCAAGAATTAATTTTTTCAGGATTATCTAGTCATGGAAGTATGGTATGGAATGCACAGAACAACATAAAAATCTTTGTTGATTTTATAAAGATCGACCCAAGAACCAGGCTTGTGTTGCTGTTTTAGGCCCACCACTTTCTCTTAATGGAATGCAGTGTTGTGTAAGCAGGCAAATTTAAGCAGGTACAACCCTCCAATAGTGGAAAGAAATCTAGACAAGTATGAGTTCTATAATGATAATCGTAAAGAATTTTCTAAGTGCAGTGGTTGGTGTGTCGTGTACATTTATGTTGGTAAATACTATGATAATAAATAAAGTATCGAAAGCTACGCAAGGATATTCCACTTTATAAGGAGATCTCCTAAAGGGTCTTACTCTTGCTAAAGAAATATGCATATATTATATTAAATTTGTGCCTGAAAGACTACAAGCTTTTGCATTTCTATTTAACAAAAGTGAAATTCTTTTTTTTTGTCCTACTATTGTTGGTGGAATCCATATTCAATTATTCATGGTCTTTGTCCTAGACGTATTTTTCTTCCCACCTTCATAGTCCATTATCTTTGTTCTTTCATCCAAAGTAATGTGCTGCGCCAATAGTGGTGTGTTTTATATTCCCCCTTAGCCACGCTTTGTGCAAAGTTGAGTGAGTCCTCATGATCCTGATAGAAACTCATGGGTGCGGTGAGGTTTTGTTGGTGAAGAAGCATCCACGCCATCTTCTTTTGCTTTTCTCTAATTAAATATCCTGAGATTACAACTCCTCCTCCTCTGGTGTGTAATATAATAATAAAATTTCTCTTAGCATTTAGTTTTATAGGCCCCAATGATATTGGACCCTTTTGGATGAGAGCAACAAGTGAAACCGTTGAATGACTCTAATGTACTATTGGGCACTGCTTGAAGCTTCTCTCACTTTTGTCTTTGAATTGTGTTTATTTCTGGTTGGGAGAGAGGTGGTAGTTGTTAGCAAAATGTAGAGAGTCCTGATTTGTGTCTACTAAAGATGACGAAGTTTATATATATCAAATGCGATTGGTATAAATTCAAGAGTGGATTTTAGAGTAATAGGTGACGATTGATTAAGGCCTCTCCACCAAGTCCTCCCCTCTGTGCTTGGAGTGGTATTGCTATTTATTTAGTGAGAAATATATTGGATATCCTAGCACCTTGCAAAAATATAAATCTTATTAAATAGTTCGTATCAAAAAAGCATATCTTATTGGATAGGTTCAGCTTTACAAAGCTCTTATACAATATTTGGAAGATCTAGCACAGTTTTTTTTGTCTTTGTTAATCAATTGGTCTACGTCCTCACAGTGAATCTTCCCAGAAACTTCTCCAGGGTCCCTAGTGCTGTAACTCAAAGTGAGTATTGACAAGTACAATCATGCTGTTTATTAAATTAGCTTTTGTTTCAAAAGTTTTAAATTAACCACACAGTTCTAACACTGTTTAAGCGAACAAAATGGTGTAATAAATATTGGTTTTCATAACTGTTGCAATAGTATTCAGCATTCAAAATAACTAAGGTGTAAAATTGTAAAATGCAGCTCAAAAGTTGCAACTATATAACTGTATGATTGCTAATCTGTCTGCTGTTGCAAAAATTGTGTTTGTTGGTTACACAACTATATAAAGCTACAATAGGAGTAGCTTTTTCTGGAATGACTTGTAAATTTAGTTGAAACATCAAATTGTCAAACTAAAAACGAATACATTTTACATAGATGAAGTGAGTCGTCTCAGCTTGAAGCTCAAAAGTATTGTCCATATCTAAAATAAGAGTCATGATAAAAAAACAAAAACAAAAATGAAAATTATGAAATCGATTATGAAGTTAGGCTAGATCTATTGGTTTTGATAAAATTTAGGTACAGTATCTTAAGTTTCTCTCTCAAGATTCAACTATATGACCGTTTAACTGAAAAATATAATTCCATCTCATAAGAAAAAATTCACATGGTATAATCTTAAGAGGGGAAACTAAGTAACAGCACCTAAGTACTATACTTAAGTCTTGCCTCATTGATATTATTATAGAATTTGTGTTGGCCCAGTTCTAAATACTCGTAAATTTTTTAACCATAAAATAATTTTAAATGAAGTATGGGACTTGGGGGAGCCCAAATCTGAATTTAATGCCTCCTTTTATGATAGGCAGGTGCAAATATCCTTTTTTTTATATGTTAAAGTCAGAGATATTAGGAGAGATTTGAAGTTCGTCACCATTGAAACAAGCGCAACATATAAAGGACTATTGGACATAACACAACTTTAGAGTTTAGATGTCATCTTAGGTATTCTAATTAAATTCAACTATTTAGTAGAATCAATACAATCACATGTTCTTAACCAAAAAAAAAAAAATACAATCACATGTGAACTATATAGTTAAATTTAATTATTATTAAGAAAAGATAAAATGTTTTGTGTTGCATTTATTATTGCAAATATATGAATGAATTTAATTAGAGAATCTAAGATATAATTCTTAGAGAAATGTGCAAAAATTTTAACGAACTTTGAATCCTACATTTAACTCCTTAAGATCTGAAATGAAATGAAATTGTTCAAATTAATAGAGTTTATATTTTTGGGCAAATGGTTTACAATATTGTAATTTGGCCAAATCACAATTTAGCCCCGCAAAATTTTCAATTACTACATTTCACCCTTTAAAGTTTGGACTAAAAATGAAATTCTAAACCTTATTTTTGTATTGGTGAGTTACACGCATTTAGTGGGTTTTGAACCTATGATCTCACTCTACATCTCATTAGTATGGAAGACTGAAGTACAATTTTTTTTTTTTATAAATTTTTTAAGAAAGGGAATGAAGTACGAGTTGAAGTAATATTAAAAACTCTTGTAAAATTATATGAATAAATCCATCTTTGCAGCTTTGTTTGGTACAATTTAAAAATGAAATTAAGATAGTTTATTCTTTTAAACATATCCCTTTTTTTTTCTTTTTTCTTTTTTTCTAATTTGATAGTCAAGGGAGGTAGAACTAAAATTTTAAACCATAGACATCTTATTTGGAAACACCAAGAAATGACATTTAAGCTACAAGGCTCTTGGCTTAAATACATGTTGTGTTTTTTTTATTATAAATTTTAATATGATAGAATTTAAACCAATGACATTTGCTCTATGATAATTGTTTTCTATCAACAGATCAAGACATAAATTAGTTTTTAGTATATGAGAGATTTGAATTTTGGATCTCTTATTTGATGACAAAAGACTTTACTAGTTAAGCTAATTGGAACCTGCTAAATACATATTTTTAAACCCTTACATTTGTTTAAAAATACAATTTCATCAAATATTAACTTATTTTCACCTTACCAAAATTACTATTAATTTATTAATAACTTTAAAATCACAAAAAATTTCACAATTATGATGTAGCGAGTTATTAATGATAAAAATAGTGTAATCAATGCATTCATATATACGAGAATCAATAATAATTAGTGAACTCAACCGTTAAAAATATTTTTAACTCAATTAACACTTTTTGGTATCTCTAACAGAGACGTCCAAGGTTAAAATAATCACTTCTTCAACAATCAAATTATTATTATTTAAACAAAATTAAAAAAAAAAAATCTTTTTAACCTTAATAAACTACTAGCCTCATCACACGCGCTTCGTGCGTGCGATGAGGCTTTTTTTTTTTTTTTTTGTTAGTGGTACTATTTTGTAGAAAAAAAATTGTGTTTATTTTATTTTATATATGAGAAATGATATGTTTACAATATTTTAACAACAAATTTTAAGTGGTAGATTGTTACTAGTTGTATTGTTGGAGCAAAAAAGTAATCTTAGTGTTAGGTTCAAATTTGAACTAATAACAACTAACCACTTGTGATTTGTTGTAAAAATGTTCTAGACGTAGCATCTCTCTATATAATTTTTATTTTGAAAATCTAATTTATAAGTGAATATATCAATTTGAAAATTAATAGGAGTGTGG
The DNA here is from genome assembly GCA_023736055.1 of Quercus glauca. Taxonomy (NCBI): domain Eukaryota; kingdom Viridiplantae; phylum Streptophyta; class Magnoliopsida; order Fagales; family Fagaceae; genus Quercus; species Quercus glauca. The sequence continues at coordinate 21,949,349 of CM043317.1, forward strand.
TCCTATTTTTTAGGCAATGTTTTAGTGGGAGTTAGAGTTGCATTTTTACCGGATTGTCCTTTAGTTTTGTCTTTACTTAAACATAAGGGTATATGGATATTTTTAAACTAAAAAATTAGAAATCCAAATAGGAGAAGCTCCTTAAATAATAGTATAGATACCTTTAGATACCACTTATTTTACTTAAACTGAAAAATTATTGTTAAAAGTACCATAAATAAAGGTAAAAGTTAGTTGAAATAGTACAATAAGACTTATGAATAGTACCAAAAAGTACCATAAAACTCATAAATAATAACAAAAATAAACTAAAAAATAAAATAATTTTAATTTTTCATTCCAATCCAAGCTAACAAAGAGACCGGACACCGTATGCAAGCTGATGCAGGCGCGGATATGCGCTGGCAATGATGAAGTCCGTGCTTTTCTCCAATGGGCTTGGAGAGGGCCCACATGAGCTGCTCGTCTACTCTTTAAGTCTTTAACCATGGTTAGCAAAATGACCAAAACTTGAACCCGGATCACTTTCCACATGCTATATATTCAAGTCACCCACACCATGCAATCCTCACACGACAGACGTCTATCTCTAAGACAATATCACTAGCTTTCTATCGTTTCTCAATTACTATTTCCAAATCCCTCTCTCGGTTTTAAAAAAAAGATATGAAGTCCTTAACTATAGCCAACCTCTCTCTTTTACTGCTTTGTATTGGAGCCACACACCAAACTCCATGGCCTTTCACTCTACTATTTCCCTTGTCGTTTCTCTTAGCTATCCTTCTGAACTATTGGCTTGTCCCTGGAGGCTTTGCATGGAGAAACCATAACCAAAACTCTCCCAAACTGAATGGTCCAAGTGGCTGGCCTATACTGGGCACTTTACCTGACCAAATGGGTGCTCTTGCTCATCGCAAACTAGCTGCCATGGCTTCATCATATGGCGCAACTAGGCTCATGGCATTTAGTCTTGGAACCACACGTGCAATCATAAGCAGCGATCCTGATACTGCTAAGGAAATCCTATGTGGGTCTTCCTTTTCAGACCGACCTGTAAAAGTTTCAGCTCGTTTGCTAATGTTTGAGCGTGCCATTGGGTTCGCTCCCTATGATAACTACTGGCGCCACCTTCGTAGACTTGCTGCAAATTACATGTTCTCACCTAGGAGAATTTCGAGCCTAGAGGGACTGAGGCAACGTGTGGCTAATGAAATGTTGGGCGGTGTGTTGAAGGAGATGGAGTTGAGAGGGGTTGTGGAATTGAGAGGCATATTGCAAAAGGGTTCTCTAAGCAACATGTTAGAGAGTGTGTTTGGAAGTTGTGTGGAACTAGAAAGAGAGGAGTTGGGTGATATGGTCAGAGAAGGGTATGATCTTATTGCAAAATACAATTGGGAGGACTATTTTCCACTAAGGTTTTTGGACTTTTCTGGGGTGAAGAGAAGGTGTCATAGATTGGCTGGTCAGGTTATTAGTGTTGTGGGGAAGATGATTAAAGAGAGAAAAAGAGCTGGAGAGTTCAGTAGTGGTAATGATTTGCTTAGTGCTTTGTTGTCTTTGCCTACGGAGGATCAACTCAGTGACTCAGACATGGTTGCTGTCTTGTGGGTAAGGACTCTCTTTCTCACCATACACCGTCTCACACGCATGCATACACTTGTCACACTCTGGTGAGTGGGTAAGGATATGGGATAGGGTTGATGTTATGATATGATATGTTTTGGGCTAAATATTATCTTCACTGTGTTATAATAGATGATGATGAAGATTGTGTTTAATTTCCTATTTCATATATTATTCTTGTCATTTCTAGCTAATATAAAGTTAAGAATATTTTAGGAAAATCATTACATCTTTACAGTTTTATTAATAATCCTTTGTTGTACGTTTTAAAGTTTTAAACCAAAACATATAAATTATATGTAAGAAATACACACACATATATATAACTAATAATTCAATAAAATATGTATATACACACACATAACTCATAGGAAAATCTGAATTTGAATCCCCTATCATCCAATTATTGAAAAAAAATCCCATTAGATAAAGAAATTAATTAGTAATTATCCTCCTTCATAGCAACAAGTTTTAACATGATATGATAATCTAGATCATCATTCTTCTCTTTTTGAGGAACAAACATAAACACAAAAATAGAGAATAAAATTCTAACACAAAGGCATATTACAAACTCCACTTAAAAACTATAATAATCTAAATCATCCATATTAATTTATGAAGATTGGTTTACATCTATAATGGTTTTTTTTTTTTTTTTTTTTTTTTTTTTTGTGAAAACATCTATAATGTTTGTTTTATATAAAGATCTCATATATAAGAATTCAAAAGGATGCTATACATAACAAATTCATAAAAGAAATTTTCTAAATATTGTTGCATACTTGTTACTTCCCAAGTATACAATAACAAAACTTAGTTGCATATATATTAAATAGTACTCAATAAGGAATCAAATTCAAAATCTTTGTTTTATTCCTATATGTTTTTCCATCTTTAATTTTGATTGTTCTAAGATTTATTCTCTTTTTCGCTAACATAAGATTTATTCTCTTTTGGCTTTTATTATTTGTTCTCCTCGTGATATTGCTTGGAATTTCCTTTTCAA